>CM073474.1:13142500-14342500 GCA_037074535.1 Gleditsia sinensis
GACATTAAAAGGGCCAAAAGTGGGCTAGAAGAGAATCTGACTACTGCTGCAGTCCAGCCCGATTTTTCTCTAGTATTTTGACCATAACTCACACATTACGTATCCAATTTGTCCACAATTTGTCTTGACGGAAAGCTAATGAAATTGTCTACAACTTTCATGTTGATGAAGTCAGAAAATTCAACGGTTTTCAAGACGATATTCAAGGATCAATTTCGGTGCACATGATGGAATTCAAATTGTCAACATTGTACAACTTCCTACCTAACAATTTTGACAATTACCACACCAACCACACTTAATTGTATCTATAAATAGAGGGCTTGAGGGGTGAGTTAGGGAGTTTTTTTGGAGAGCTTTGGAGAGAGCTTGGGAAAGCTTTGTTGGAATTCTACGAACTTGTAATGTTATTCTCTCTTTAGACATCTTGTATTTTTCATTTTCTTTCGTAATACTATCATGTTTCTTCATCTTTCATTTCACTTTCTTGCCTTGATTATGTAGAACTAATCTCCTAATGCTAAGGTGAAAGGGTGAAACTCTTGGTATGAGAATAATAATTTATCTAACTCTTAATTTTAATGTTTATTTTTGATATTGTATTTACCTTCCTATCTCTTTTCTCATAATTATTTCTTAATGGCTAGTTTTATCATACCGCCAATTTCTTGTTATGTTATTGGCTGGTTTTATTAGACCGCCTATCTCTTATTATTTTCATGGTTGGCTTTGCCACCTACTTTATTTTATTTTACTATTGGATGGCTTTGCCACCGATTCTATTTCATTTTATTTTTTTATGTTAATTAATTTTCTACCTTTCATTTTTTGCATAAGTTAATCTTGTAAAATGTGAATTTTGATATATTGTAGACAATATTTGGCACAATAAATGCTTGAATCAATCTTGATTTATTGTAGACAATATAATGATTGGCACAATTTATGCTTGAATCCATTTACAAGTTATCTTTTGCATCTTTATATTTTTAATCTTGTAAAGTGTGAACCTTGATACATTGTAGACAATTTTTGGCACAATAAATACTTGAATCACTCTTGATTTATTATAGACAATATGGTGATTGACACAATGTACGCTTGAATCCATTTTACAAGAATGTTTTAATTATCTGAAAGGAGGTCAATATAATTCATGTATAAACAAAGTTGAGCTTAAATTAACATATCATCCTATTATAACTTTATTCGTGTAAAGATTCTAATTGAGTAATAAAAGAGTTAAATTTATTTTTTATTCGATATACCAAGAGTGGATCCCCTAACCTTAGCATACTTCTTTACTTTGAATACATCTTCATTTCATTTCAGTATATTAGTTCTTTGTGTATTTTGTTCAATATTCCTCTCACAAAACAAGACATCGGGAACTAGATTAGAAGTATTTATTTTGGATCTATATTAGAATTTTCTCTCAATTGGCAATCTCTGTGAGATCGACCTTGCATACCACTAAATCTATACTCCAATAGATTCGTGCACTTGCGAGTTTTAATTAAAACAACAACACTGTCCAATACCGATGAATGTATTCAATTGAGAGGTAATATTATCATATTCATAATCAATTAATTGAATTGAGTTTGTTTTTAAAATTTGATGCATTAATTTTAACTTGCATTTATAGGTATTTGTGTACACTAAAATCATATGTTCACAATAAGAATATATATGAATTTAGTGCTTAAGTTTCAGATTTTGATCTTAGAATTGCTATTAAATTACTTGCAAGTTATTATATATTTTGTTGTATTATGACGCATCTAAATCAAAAACTACTATTGATTTAGAGATTGATATAGTTTCTAGTTTTATTGTGTAAGAGATGATGCTTAATGATACAAACTATTGTAAGTCAAGTGCATAATGGCTCTTAAGCATTGCTTAATAATGTTAATTCTTTTGATTTGGATGATTTTGTTTCTAGTAATTTTTTTGCTTACCAGTACACTTCAAGCCTTTAAGTTATTTATGTTCTCCTATCCACATGTGTTGCAAATTAGACCACACAGTTCAAACCATGTGTGTGTTGTAAATTCTAGAGTCTATCATTAAATGATTTCATATTCATAAACAAGAAACTCAAGCTACATAGTTTTAGTTTGCATCTTTCCCACAATGTACTCTTAACATGGATTTTATTTAATTTTCACTTGTTGGTTTATTAATAATGGATTTGATAAATTCATAGACATGGTTTAATTTTTCAATTGGTCCATCAAGCTACTAGAGTGATATTGAGTAAACTAAATGATATTAATTATAGTAAGTAGGTTGTGGAAGTTTTATTGGATTTTGTTTAGATTGATATGATAAGAAAATTTGTTTTAAAAAAATTGTAATGATGTATTTTTGTTAACTACATATTTGGTGATGTAATTTGTTAGTTTTTGGTACACACATGATTTCAGTCACACTAATTGATTATTATTAATGAGTGAAGACTAATTTATAACCACTTTTGAGAAAATAATTGTGAACTACACTTGAATTTTCATAAAAGAGAATGCATGTTTAATTTTTACTGACTCGTGGATCCTAGACTTCTTGTTAGTTAGAGAAAAGAGAAACTAATTTTGGATATATTAATTATTATTCTTTGTTCCACAAGAGTGACTATCATTTTCATTGAAATCTTGACACATTGAAACCTACACCCATGTAACACATTGAATAATGTTGGCTACTTGGACTTCTTGCCTATTCAATAATGTTATCTTCCAATTTTGTTTGCTTTTATGATATTATGGTATGTTCATGTGTTTTTGGCTATAATGTTCTTGCCTATTGAATAATGTTGTCTTTTAATTGTGTTTGGCTATAGAAAATTCTTTACATAATATTGTTTTGTTTGTATTATTTTTCAAGTTATATTAATTTATTACACTAAATTAAATAGGAACAACTTCCTATAACTCTCCCGAGTAGTGCTTTCCCAAGCTTTGCAGCTAATACGACAAGTATTGCAGCACTAGCATCGCCAAAAGAAGCACCAAGCTAATTTTTTTTGTCAATATTTGTCATTGTGTACTATTTTTATCTTAACTGACATAATGTTAATGTATAATATTTGTTATATTTGATATTATGTTAATGTTATAATTTTATCAATCAATTTGTTTATTCTGGATTTTATTAAGGTTTTAATTATTGCAACATTAAGGGAAAAATCTATTAAAAAACAAGCAGGTGATTTAGTGGTGACTTGGGCGTCACTGAATGTTAAAGGGCCACTAGATTCAGTGGCGACCAAATCGCCACTAAATGTATACATTTAGTGGCCACTTAATAGGTCGCCACTGAATCTCTCCCGAATGTCAATAAACATTTAAAGATTCAGTGGCGACTTCATCGCCACTGAAAGCAATTTTTGTGGCGACTAACAGTTGCCACTGAAAGTATTTAACTTTTGGTGGCGACTTATAGTCACCGCTAAAACTATTTTTAGTGGCAACTTTATAAAGTTACCACAAAAATTATCCTACTTTTGTGGCGATACTTATTGGTTTTAGTCGCCACTAAAAGTGACTTTTAGTTGCGACTTCAATAGTCGCCACGAAGCAATAGACTTATCAGTAATGACTTAGCAGTGACTTACCTTTAGTGGTGACTATTTCACTTTCAGCGGTGATTGTAGTCGCTGCTAAAAGCCTTTTTTTTGTAGTGTTAGTAAGAAAGAATAACATAATTTCTCCTTATCTTTATAGAGTATTGTAGGAGTTAAATTTCCAACTGGATTTAGTCAATATGAGTAACTACACTATTAAGATCGTTTGGAGGAAAAGATTTAGTTTAGCCAAATCTTAAGGACACTCTTAATCATAATACTGAAAAAAAATCCATAGCATAATATAAGACTTAGGGTATAACAAGTTGTTCAGTATGGAAGAAATAATGCCCTAACTAAGGTTTTCTAATACATAGTACTAGTTTCTTAACTAGGTTTTTCTTGTGTAGACTTGACTTACCATGTATTCATGAACTTCTCACACAAATGAGTAAGAACCAATGATAGAAAATTATGACTTTAATGTGGTGGAGCCATGACCTTAATTATATGTGAAAAACACTAATTGAAGAGTCAATGTAAATTAAACATATACAAAAATGTCTATTTTCAATTTGCTTCTATTATTACATTCTATATATCACTTGTAATCTAGGTTTTGTATGAATTCTTGGGTGTGTAAAGGGTATAAAGTTTTTCCTAATAAAAGAGTTACATAAGCTACTATTGTATTTTTTTGCTATTAATGGCACATTTTCTATTCTCTCACTATAAGAAATGGCAGGTTTAGCAACGGTTTTAGCGGTCGCTAAACACTTTCACGATGGTTAAGAAAATTATTGTTGAATCAATCGTCGCCATTATCCTAACGACAATTTTGGTTATCCGTGGACACTCCATCACTAAAGCAAGTCTCAATGATAGTTTTAAAACTATCATTAAGTCTTGACTTAACAACTATTTTGCAATCGTTGTTGGGTTATTAGTTTTAATTATGGTTAAGTAACTGTCATTAAGTTTTCACTTAACGACAATTATTAAACCATGTTTAAGTCGCGAATTTATGATGGTTACAATAACCATTGTTAAGTTTTCGTTCAATGACGGTTTTCATAAACATTGTTAAATCCAATATTTTTATTTTTTAATTATATTTTATTTTTAAATTTTGTAATTTATTTAATTATTTTAATATTTCTATAATTGTATCTACAATAATACCAATGTTCACATAAGAACTAATTTATCAAGAAAAAGCTAAATTTTACAATGAAGACTGATATTTTATTTAAATTTGAAGGACAATGTTACATTACAAACACCTAAAAATTGCGGTAACAATATAAATTAATTCTAAAAGTCTGAAGGCGAGTGTCCACTCTATTATTCACTTGGTGGTTACAAAAATATATTTTTTATTCAACTGATAAGTTATTAATTAGAAAATTACTTTTGGATTAGTCTTTTGTACAATTGTAAGCTCGGGTGGTAGTTGATCTTAATAGTTCTGAAGGAGAAAAGCCATAACACTTCTTCTCTAATAATATGCCATTTCTTAAACATACACTTCGGACATAGGCATACAATTGAGTTAGCAAATGCAAGATCAAAAAATACATTTAGTCCATCTAAGTACTCACGGGTATTTCGCGGCTTAACAATCCAAAACTTATTCATTTATGAAACCATTCACATTACATAATAAGGTAAATTTGTTGATTCTTACAATAGATAAATTAAATTAAAACTCTAAAAAAATATAGCAAATTTAAGTTTATTTTATAATGATGAAATGAATCAAAACAATATAATTGAAGATTTTGTTATATCTTAGTGATATATTTTAAATATATTTTACATGTGACATTATTGTGTTCTGTTGACAATGTCTCGACTAGACTTAATCCATTATTATAGTTTCTAACATTTAACATTTATGAATATTTTGATGGTTGGATCAATATTAATATAATATTTAAAATTTGGTTTATTATTATTATTTTTTAAGATTAAATTAGTAATTCACTCTTTTTTTAAATATTAATAGAAATAATTAGTACTACCTAATTAATCCCTAACTCATCCACTTCTTAAATTTTGTGAAAAACAAATTTACTTGGTGTCCATTTTTAATAGACAAAAATACTCACATAGTATTTCTAGACAATTAAATAGGCATTTTTATACACTCTTATTTAAAGTGTGTAATTTTTTTTTTATGTTTGACAAAATGTAATAACTATTCAATTGTGTTCATTTTAAAATTTATTTTCAATAGTTTTCAAATTAGTACTCATAATTTACTACATCCATAATATTCCACACTATTATGTATGTTGATCTGTTTTGACATTTTAAAAATTTTATTGTTATTTTAAACAATGGATAATTATCATGATTTTCATCACTAAATTAAATTATTTAAAATTTTATTTCCACTTAAATCATGTTACTAAATCATTATATAATTTTGATCTCACTTAATTCATGTTACTAAATCATTACATAATTATGAAAAATTTTATTCCCATTTAAATTATGTTACTAAATCATTATATAATTTTGTTCCCATATATGCCAACCAAGCCATCCTGCAATGTAGTAATGTGAATGTAATAATTCAAAAACTAACTCCCAATTCATTATATATATGCCAACCATACCAAGAACAAAAATGGAGTTTAATCCAAACACATAACTAAGGAGTTTAGTTTAATCCAAACATATGAAGAATCAAAATAGAGTTCAACCCAAACAATACAGTTTAATCCTAACATACAAAGAACAAACCAATATCATATGAAAACGAAACAACCAAAATGTAATCAATAAGCATCACATGAAGATAAAAATAATCCGTGCAATCAGCACAAAAATGTCATCATTCAACATGAAAACAAGTGCAAGAATAGAAAATGAACTTACTGGTTTGAGAAGTAATGAAAATGGAGATAGGAGCACCAAGGTAGCTGGAATGCCAAGTTTCTTGGCAAAGAACAACAAAGAAAATAGGGGGCCTGTGCACAGGAGAAGTTATAAAAAAATAAGAGAAGAACCGCATGGGAAAGATGATAAAGGTTATATAACGATGATGGTTTTAACAAACTATCATCAAATAATGACAATTTTTAGGAAATTATCATTAAATAAGAATAATTTTTTAGGAAACCATTGTTATTCATCACAGGATTCGATAAACAGTTATAATTTAACAACGATTACTTAGTAACTATCATTAACTAACAATGGTTTGTTGGTAACCATTGTTATTTAATGATGTTATAACCTGATTTTTTCCTAGTTGATTTATTTAGGATTAATAGTGAAATGCCGATAAAAAGGAGCATTATATAACATACATGCATCAAAGATAGAGCTTATTCCATTAATATCAAACTAGTGTGTTACATCAGGATTTAGCGTACTTATAAGGATAAGTCTGGGTACTATCTGCAGTACAAAAAGCAAGAGGATACCCAATTACTCCTTCAAAATATACACCAAACCACATAACTATAGTACATATGACATCAAACTCTATGCAGCATATCACTCCTCGGGTATAAAGGTTGGAAAAGGTGGTGCTGGCATTGGGATCTCGAAAATGTTTACTACTATTATATCATCTATAATAGAGAATGGCCCCAAGTAGGGTATATCTACCTATTTTACTTTCAAAATCAGAGATAAGAAGACTGTCAACATCTTAATTGCTCTTCTCTGAACATAACACCAAATCGAATAATGAGAATAGAAGTTCTAGTAGTTTTAATATTAAATATCTCATATAATAAATAATCATCATAGTGTTATGTGCACTTGTATAAGCTTTAGAAAATGTCAACCATTTGTAACATATGTATAATATACATAGATAATAGGAAAAAACATGTTATGCCCATATATCTGATAATCACATTTATTGTATAGCATATTATTCTACATAATGATTGTTTATTTATCATTCATCTCTATTTTAGTAACAAGGTAATGTGAGTCATTCTCCCACCCATTACTCTCATATCTTTATTACACTGTCGAAGTAGCCACACTCCCACTTGGCTCACTTAAGGCTAATAGGGCATCCCCTATTTAGTACTGTCTCAAAGCCATACAACTCGCTTGGTCACCTTGCTACTGCAAGGGTAATCCTTATAATTTCCCTAGTCACCTAGCCATTGCAAGGGTTATCCCGATAATTCCTTGGTCACTTTGCCATTGAAAGAGTCATCCAGATAAAAAATTTCATCCTCTTTATCATATTCAACCATATGTATAATATCATTTCCTTTATCATCATTACAATAAGGATATGAATCAAGCAATCTCACACTAGCATCATGCTTGTTATCATCATCATAATAGGGTTATACATCAAGCAAGCTCATCACTAGCATCATGCTTGCTATCATCATCACAATAGAGTTATATATCATTCAAAAAATAAGTATTAATACACAATATACATCGTGCTTACCATTACAAGAAATGATGAAATAGCATTACAAAATAAAGATAATTGGGTTTCTCTAATTACCATTCAAGTGATTAGGTTTATTTAATATACTACTTAATTAGGAACAAACCAACCCCAAGCATGGCCTAGCCTTGTCCTAGGACATGATCATGCTTGGTGCTGCAACTCACACCCTCGAACCCGAGCAGAGCACGGCTTGGTCATGTCTTGGGACACCGTCATGCTTCAGGTTCCCAAATCTCCATCCTTTTGTGTTCAATTCCATCCACTCTTTTATGCGTCAAAACCGCCAAGAATGTGTTATATATATGTATGCAAGCTCTCTTAACTAAACATAGGCATGTGTATATGTGATTACCTAGGCTCAATACTCCATCAATAGCTTCTTTCATTCTCTATTCACATGGCTATTTACTATTCATATGGTTATTTACTATTTCATTAGTGAACCATCCAGCCTCACCTTTATCTATCAATATTTTTATCAAATCATTCAATCCAATACTTGCCTCCATCTATTTCAAGTCAAATATTTCACACAAGTATATGTTACACAGTCATCATACTCTTCTCTTACATGATCAAGTACAAGACACACACAAGCCACAACACTTATCATCAACATATGTAGGATTTACGACACCTTTAAACCTTGCAAGAATCACAAGATTTCATGGAAGATTTAATGTCAAACTTGCCAAAGCTCTACTTATTCTAGATGTTGCCAATAACACCATTGGTTTTCCTTCTATTGGGCTTTACCTAGGCCTTCTTCTTCCACCAATTTTCTACACTTTTTCACATTCAAAACCAAGATTTGAGAAGCTTAACATGAAGAAAAGACAAGATTAAAAGGATTAGATAGATATGAGATTATCTTAGCTGTAACATCCTTAATTTTGTTTCTTTTATTAATAAAGGTACATAAATATTTAATGTAACATCCCTAATTTTGTTTCTTTAAAGATACATAAATATTTAATTAAGGAAATAAAATTTATTAGACAATTTTTAGATATTTAAGGAAATATAATCCTTAGAAATTCTTCACCTTATGTGTATGTATAGAAAATGTTTTTAACATTAAGGGAATAAGTAAAGAGACAAAACCTAATAGGAAAAATTTGAAATAACATACTAAAGATAGGCGAAATTCTTTGGTAAGGAAGATAAATTTTTATGAAGTAAGTAAAGATTTTAAAATTTTAAGAAGATTGGATTAGGGTAATTTTCCTAATTTAGGAGTAAGAAATTTCTAAGTTTAACATCTCCACCCATAAATTGGGATTTCAACTATGGACACATCATATAGAGTTTTTCCACTTCACATAAGTTTCTAGCAAGCCCATTGGATAACCTAAGTAAGAAATAAAACATAGACTTGGACTAGGATATAGAAGTTAGACCGATAGTCCAAAAATTATGAAAATGCGACCAAGCCCTCCAAGAAAGGTAGAATTTTATCCAAAGTAAAGGAAATAGGTAGAAATGAGTCCAAATCCAAGAGAAAAAAATAAAATAAAATAAATCATGTGATGAAATAATAGTGTAATAATAATAAAGATTATGTTACATGGCATTAAGATAAAAATTCAGCAAGTGATGTGATATCTTACATTTATAATTTTAGCAAGTGGTATGATAATACATGGCATTAGGACAAAACATCTATATCCTACACTCATAATTTTAGCAAGTGGGTAATAATACATAGCATTATGACAAAACATCCTTATCCTACACAAATAATTTTAGCTAAGCAAGGAAGATTCAAGGGTTGAAAATTTGCCACCTAAAAAGGCAAACCTATCATACTTGATTAAGACAAAAGAAAAAGGAAATGAATCCCTAAATCAAAGGGACCTTGTCCCGTGTCTTAAGAACATATTATCATAATTTTCAAAATACAAATCTCATTTTCCTATGCATATCTTGACTAAGGAAGAGAAAGACAAGAACATGAGTTGTTTGTTTTCCAAAAATCAACCAAGTGCATCCTAATTGTGATAAGGTAGACCCATGATCATGAAAGGTGAATTATTTGATAGTCTATTTAAGCAAAACCCACCCTTATAACATGATAATTTCATCCAAGTGAGGGAGAGGAAAAATATAAACAAGGTAGAGTGAGGAAAGGAGAGGAAGGAGAAACCTAGAAGACTAAGTGCTCAAGTTAGGTTTAATAATATTTCTTTTTGAAAAGTTTTGAAATTTGTAACATTTATATGGGATTTTGATCTTAGAACTTTGATGATTGCTCATGGATGTTGCTATATCATGTTACTTATTAATCTTGCATGTGATGTATGTTTGAATACTTAGGCTGGTATAGATAGTTCTGCATAGGTATGGCTATGGATGGAAAAATTTTACGCTTCTATTTTTAAAATTCTAGGAAGAATCAATAAGGAATTAAAATAAATAGTTAACATAAAACATGTAGATCTATGTCTCACAGAGTTTTATCCACTAGAAGCACTCAATTTGGAGTCCATATGAGGTAGATATGGTCCGATTAGTAAGGAGTGGTCAGAAAATGGTTAACCAGGGAAGAATTTGTAAGGTATGCTTCTGTATTTGAATTTTTGAGATAAATATATAGGGAATTAAAATAAATTCTTAACATAAAAAATGTAGATCTATGTTTCACAGATTTTTAGTGACTTGAATCACTCAATTTGGAGTCCATATGAGTTAGATATGGTCTGATTAGTAAGAAGTGGTCAGAAAATGGTTAATCAAGGAAGAATCTGTTAGGAAAGCTTCTGTGTTTGCATTTCTGGAAACATTATGTAGGACATTAAAATAACTAGTTAACATAAAAATTATAGATATATGTGTCACGGAATTTTGGCCACTGGAATCACTCAATTTAGAATTCTTATGAGGGATATATGGACAGATTAGTAAGTAAAGGTTAGAACCTACCCGAGAAGAAATAACCTGTAACTTGAGGAAGTAATATCACCAAGATTCCTTAATATTTGACTAAACTGTTCAACATAATAGTTTTATATAATAGTTTTATCTTTAAGTTGTCACTAAGATCACCTAAATTAGAGTTAAAATAAGGGAGTTAAGCTCCAATTAGTAAGAGAAGGTTAGACAGGATGAAAACCTGCATCAGGGAATAACTCAACATAAAGCATGGCCGTGTTTCAAGGCAGAGCTAGGCCTTATTCTGTGCTGGAAATGGCATTTTGAAGCCTAAAGTATGGCTGTTTTATAGTAAATGGCCAAGCCGTGTTATAAGATACGTTTAGGTCGGTTTGGAAGTTGGTAAAACTTATTTTCAACATTTTGTCTACTCTAAATGAATCTATTTAACTATTAGATATTAGTAGAAACCAAATTGATGAAGAATGATGTATTAAATTTGTGAGAATATGTGTTGGAAATGATATAAATAGGAGAAAAGTGACAAGAGGCCATGCATAAAGAAAATGAAGAGATAAAAATATTTAAAAAAGAAAAAAAAATCTTATAAATGACTAATATATGCCATAGCCATTACCATTGTATGAACTCTTTACCATCTTAAGTGTGTAATTTTGACATGGAAACATTTTTGATGAAATATTATGGCATGTGAGTATAATGAACATATTTGTTATTGAAATCATATTTTTGGCTATTAATGTGAAAAGAAAAGAAATAAGCACGGTCACATGGCAATCCGTGTAGTGCACTAGTAGGGGACGCCTTATCAACGGTTATGATGATGATAATGAGAAAAGAAAAAGAAAGTGTGTCATGTTGGACGGAGCGAGAAAAGCCCGTACCAGAGAGTAGAAAATACTCACCCTGACTGGGGTAGCTTGATATGAGAATAAATTGTTAGTCATCATATGATATTCTAAAAATAGTTAATTCTGCCATATATGTCATTACTGTATGATTTTCATGTGCATAGATAAAGTGCATTCATGTGACCTACGGTATTTGTTGTAGCTTATACAGATGAACATGATATAATGAACTATATTGATTATGATTTATTGTTAAACCTACTGGGATTTAATTCTCACTATTTTTCTATATTATGTTCAGAAGATTAAATATGCAGCTATTTTTCATTACTTTTATTATTGCTGTACGTTGGATCGAGGTGCCCTACCTTGGGCAAACACCGATTATATCGGATGTATCAGTAGTAAACGTGATTGAGATTTCGGTGGAGGTGCCGCCACCCGCACTAGTGTCCCTGAAAGTAATCTACATGAATGATTAGGCCTCATATGTACATGTATATGTCAAACTTTTGTACGGATGTTTGTAAATTAATTATGTGTATGTGAACTCAGTATTGTATCAATAATAATGGTAGATTTTAAACTTTAATTACGCTTGGTTAAATCTAATAAATGTTATTATGAGTTAAGTAGTAAAAAGGTAATAACTTCATGGAATTTTACAATTATAGAAAAAAAACTTGTTACATAAATGGAGTTGTTACATTAGCTCCCTTTCTTGGCCTTTCTCTTTCTTCTTTCTCTCTTTTCTCCTGACCTTCCCTCCTCTCCCTTCTCCTTGGTCGACTTCCTCTTCAAGTCTCCCTAGGAAATATTAAAAAATTGCTTACTATTCTTCTTGCAAACTAAATCCCTTAACTAACCCTTATTTACTAGTTTGTAATTCAATTACATTCTAACCTTCCATTATTACTGGCTTTGTTTGGCTTCCTTAATTGCTTCAAATGCTTTAATTTTCTCTTGGAAAGATATTAATTAGTTTTTAAGGTCACAATCAAAAGAATATCTCTTGTTCATATTCATACGCCTAATTTAAACTTTAAGAAGTTAGGAAATTCCAATTTTGCCCTTCAATTCTTTCTTCGAGAATGAAATTTCTTCTCTTTATCTCCTATGGATAACTATTTAGAGAACAATAAAATCTCCTATGGATAACTTTAACCCAGCAAAAGTTTTCTTTTTTGCTATTTAAGCCACTTCATTGCTTTAGGGCTTTTTATCATTTTCTAGGGTTTTTTCCCCAATGTCTTACTTCATTATCTTTTCTTCCCTTCAATATTAAAATTATTATGCTATTTATTGAAGACAGAATTGGGGGATGTTATAATTCTCCCCCTAAAAAGAATTTTGTCCTCAAAATTCAAGGATTACTGGTCTCAAAGAGTTGAGGATACTTCTGCCTCATAATATCTTCTTTTTCCAATGTGACTTCTTCCATAGTTAGCCCTCTCTAGGCTATTTTCACTAAAGGAATTTTTTTACTCCTCAA
Source organism: Gleditsia sinensis (assembly GCA_037074535.1). Lineage (NCBI taxonomy): Eukaryota > Viridiplantae > Streptophyta > Magnoliopsida > Fabales > Fabaceae > Gleditsia > Gleditsia sinensis. Next base: position 13,155,748 of record CM073474.1, read on the forward strand.
TTGTTTCACATCTCTTTCCAAGACTTCTATTAGAATGATAGCTATTATTGTACACATGCTCCTACTTATACCAATCATTTGTATCTCCTCATTTGTAAGGTGCCATCTCTATGCTAGAATGATATCTATTATTGTACATGTTGTTGTTTTAATTAAAACTCGCAAGTGCACAAATCTATTGGAGTATAGATTTAGTGGTATGCAAGGTCGATCCCACAGAGATTGCCAATTGAGAGAAAATTCTAATATAGATCCGAAATAAATACTTCTAACCTAGTTCCCGATGTCTTGTTTTGTGAGAGGAATATTGAACAAAATATGCAAAGAACTAATATACTGAAATTAAATGAAGATGTATTCAAGGTAAAGAAGCATGCTAAGGTTAGGGGATCCGCTCTTGGTATATCGAATAAAAATAAATTTAACTCTTTTATTACTCAATTAGAATCTTTACACGAATAAAGTTCTAATCGGATGATATGTTAATTTAAGCTCGACTTTGTTTATACATGAATTATATTTACCTCCTTTCTAATAATTAAAACATTCTTGTAAAATGGATTCAAGCGTACATTGTGCCAATCATCATATTGTCTACAATAAATCAAGAGTGATTCAAGTATTTATTGTGCCAAAAATTGTCTACAATGTATCAAGGTTCACACTTTACAAGATTAAAAATACAAAGATGCAAAAGATAACTTGTAAATGGATTCAAGCATAAATTGTGCCAATCATTATATTGTCTACAATATATCAAAATTCACATTTTACAAGATTAACTTATGCAAAAAAATGAAAGGTAGAAAATTAATTAACATAACAAAATAAAATGAAATAGAATCGGTGGCAAAGCCAACCAATAGCAAAATAAAATAAAGTAGGCGGCAAAGCCAACCATGAAAATAATAAGAGATAGGCGGTCTAATAAAACCATCCAATAACATAACAAGAAATCGGCGGTATGATAAAACCAGCCATTAAGAAATAATCATGAGAAAAGAAATAGGAAGGTAAATACAATATCAAAGATAAACATTAAGATTAAGAGTTAGATAAATTATTATTCTCATACCAAGAGTTTCACCCTTTCACCTTAGCATTAGGAGATTAGTTCTCCATAATCAAGGCAAGAAAGTGAAATGAAAGATGAAGAAACATGATAATATTACGAAAGGAAATGAAAAAAATACAAGATGTCTAAAGAGAGAATAACATTACAAGTTCGTAGAATTCCAACAAAGCTTTCCCAAGCTCTCTCCAAAGCTCTCCAAAAACTCTCTAACTCACCCCTCAAGTCCTCTATTTATAGATACAATTAAGTGTGGTAGGTGTGGTAATTGTCAAAATTGTTAGGTAGAAATTTGTACAAAGTTGACAATTTGGATTCCATCATGTGCACCGAAATTGAACCTTGAATATCGTCTTGAAATCTGCCGAATTTGCTGACTTCTTCAACATGAAAGTTGTAGGAAATTTCGTTAGCTTTCCGGCAAGACAAATCGTGGACAAATTGGATACGTAATTTGTGACTTATGGTCAAAATACTAGAGCAAAGTCGGGCTGGACTGCAGCAGAAGCAAGATTCGATTCTAGCCCATTTTTGTCCCTTCTAGTGTCTGAATTGTCTGACCACTTGAACATGAAAGTTGTACCCAATTGTGTCCTCTACACATCTACCAAATTTCATACATATTGGATATGTATTTTCGGAGCTATGACCAAATTACTACAGCAAGGTTGGGCTGGACTGCAACCAGCAAACATATTCTCAACATTGGGTGCTTTGCCTTGAATCTTTGTGTTTTAGTTCTTTTAGAAATGTGATCATAAATCAAGAATAAATTTGTGCATATATCCATTAGGATGCGTCTCAAGAGACAATATGATAATGCTCCTTACTCAGCCATCCTTAATGAATTTGTTTTATCTGCTTGATTTATAGACATCATTCCCAAAGAACCACAATTTAGCTCTGATTCCTCCGATTAAGTCCATTTTCTACTCTTCTCTCCATCTGTAAGAAAGACACAAAACTAAAGACAAGTAAGGGAGATTTATGCTTAATTATGGCAAAAGATAAGATGAAAATATTTAATTTATGAGTATAAAACTCACTCATCAGTACACATATTCCCCTAGTGGCAAGTATTTGTCCTATGCTTTTCCTTGCTCCAAGACACAAGCTCTTAGCATGTCTTCTAATGTCTGTATGGTTCTTTTAGTTTGGCCATCATTCTAAGGGAGATATGCAGTATTGAAGCACAATTTAGTGCTAAAGGCCTCTTACAAATCTCTCTAAAATCTAGAAGTGAATCTAAGATCTCTGTCCGAAATAATGTTATTAGGGACCTCCATGTTGTCAAACAATTTTCCTTACATACAAATGAGCCAATTTTTCAAGGGAATAACCAATTTTAATAGGCAAAAAAATGTACATATTTAGTCAATCTATGCATTATTATCCATATTGCATCATATCCAGTTAGTGTATTAGGAAAAACAATGAAGTTCATGGAAATACTATCCCACTTCCATTCAAGGGTTTCTAGAGGCTGTAACATCCTTGAAGGTCTTCAATGCTCTATCTTAACTTTCCAACAAGTAAGGCATTTAGTGATGAATTTGGCCATATCCCTCTTCATTCCCGACCACCAATATAGCTTCTTCAAATCTTGATACATTTTAGTGGATCCCAAGTGTATAGTGTAATTGCTTTGATGAACCTCCTCTATGATCTTGGTCTTCAAGTTTCCCCCAGCAGTATGCATACTCTTCCTTTGTACAAGATAATCCTATCTTCTAATAGCAAAAATTTATTTTTATTTTTTTGACTTTGTAAAAATTGATCTTGCAGCTGTACTTCCCTAATATGTGTTTTCAAGTTACATTCAATCCTTAACTCGCTGACAATTAAGCTTCCAGGGATAGATATAACTCATAATCTCATATTTCTAGATTCCTTTATTAATTTCATCTCTTCTTTAATCATATGACCCAAATGCAATGACTTTCGACTCAATGCATCAGCTACTACATTCGTTTTTTCGGGATGATACTTCAATTCAAGTTTATAGTCATTGATAAATTCCATCCACCTTCTCTGCCTTATATTTAATTCTTTCTTATCGAAGAGATATTTTAAACTTTTGTCATCACTATATATTCCAAACACTACCCCCATACAAGTAGTGCCTCTAAATTTTTAACGCAAAAATTATCACAACCAACTCTAGGTTGTGTATGGGATAATTTTCTTCATTTGGCCTTAATTGTCTAGAAGCATAAGCAACCACCATGTTTCCTTGCATTAAAATAGCACCCAGTCCTTTCTTGGAAGCATGACGTGGCTAAAAAATTTCACCTCCTTTAGCCAGAATTCACATTTCTTCAGTTTAGTAAAAAGCTTATTTTCTTTTAGGATTTGAAGCACTAGGTGGAGATGTTAATTATACTTTTCTTCACTCTCAGAGTATGTCAGAATATTATCTATAAATATCACTACAAACTGGTCTAGATAGGGTCTAAAATACGATTTATATAATCGATAAAAATTACAAGTGCATTCGTTACCCCAAAATGGAGGAGCAAGTACTCAAATAGATGTTTTCTTGGTAAGGAAATCAGATAGAAAGTTCTGCACAAATTGTAAAGTCATACCCGGTGAAAGCTTGGTTACCCAACACAGAGTTTTAGTTTTGGACGTACGAGTTATGAGAACAGTAGAAAGAAAGAGTAAGAAAACAATTCTTAGAATTAGGTGGTGGTGTTTGAAGAATGAGCAACAAAGGAATTTTTAAAGAAGAGTGGAGGAAGAAAGGCTTTGGGAGGTATAAGGAAATGCTAATGATATGTGGGACGAGATGGCCAAAGGGATTAGGAATATAGCAAGAGAGACACTTGGAGAATCAAGAGGCGTTGGACCTAAGGGTAAAGAATCTTGGTGGTGGGATGTGGAGGTGCAAGATAGGATTAAGTTTAAAAGAGAGTGTTGTAAGGAGTGTCACTTATGTAAAGATAAGGCAATTTGGGATAAATATAAAATGGCTAAGAAAGACGCTAAGAAGGCTGTGAGTGAAGCAAGAACTAGAGCTTTTGAGGGATTATATCAATCTTTAGAAACTAAGGAGGGAGAAAGAAAATTTTACAAGCTTGCGAAGGGTAGGGAAAGAAAGACAAGGGACCTAGATAAAGTGAAATGTATTAAAGATGAAGAGGGTAATGTTTTGGTAAGGGAGCATGATATCCAAGCATGATGGAGGAGTTACTTTCAAGGACTTTTTAACGAAGGGCATGAGTTGACCTACAACTCTGACAGACTTAATACTGCAGAAGAAGACCGTAATTATACTTTTTATCGTAAAATCCAAGAGTTTGAAGTAGAGAAAGCTCTGAAGAGAATGGAAAATGGCAAAGCAATAGGACCTGATAATATACTTATTGAGGTGTGGAAAAGTTTAGGAATGAAGGGTATAAGTTGGCTCACTAAGTTGTTTAATGTGATAATGAAATCTAAGAAAATGCCGGATGAATGGAGGAGAAGTACTTTAATTCCTATATATAAAAATAAAGGAGATATACATAATTGTTCCAACTATCGGGGGATTAAACTCATGAGCCACACTATGAAGTTATGGGAGAAGATCATTGAGCAAAGATTAAGACAAGAGACTCAAGTTATAGAGAACCAGTTTGGATTTATGCCAGGAAGGCCAACTATGGAAGCAATTTATTTACTACGGAGATTGATGGAAAGGTATCAAAGCAGACGGAAAGATTTGCACATGATTTTTATTGATCTAGAAAAGGCATATGACAGAGTGTTAAGAGAGATCCTATGGAAGGCTTTAGAAAAGAAAGGAGTATGTATTGCGTACATTCGAGCAATCAAAGACATGTACGACGGGATAATGACTTGCGTGAGAACACAAAATGGGGATACAAAGGATTTTCCCACAACTATTGGACTACATCAAGGGTCTTCTCTGAGTCCGTATCTTTTTAACTTGATTTTGGACGCAGTTACTGAACATATACAAGAGTTGGGGCCTCAATGCATGATTTTTGCAGATGATATAGTCTTAGTTGGTGAATCGAAAGAGGAAATAAATATGAAGTTGGAGTCATGGAGACAAATTTTAGAAACACACGATTTTCGGATAAGTAGAAATAAAATAGAATATATGGAATGTATTTTTAGCAAGAGACGAACAAATACGAATGTAGACGTGAAACTTGGAGACTATATATTAAAATAAGTTACAAGTTTTAAATATCTTGGGTCCATTATACAAAATGACGGTGAAGTAAAGGAGGACGTAAATCACAGGATTTAAGTTGGATGGATGAAATGGAGGAAAGCTTTGAGTGTCATTTGTGATAAAAAAGTGCCGCTCAAAGTTAAAGGAAAATTCTACCGTACGGCTATAAGACCTGTTATATTGTATGGTACGGAATGTTGGGCGGTTAAAAGACAACATGAAGATAAACTCAACGTTGCAGAGATGAGAATGTTGCGTTGGATGTGTGGACACACTAGAAGAGATATGATTAGAAATGAGTGCATTAGAGAGAAAGTTGGGATAGCACCTATTGTGGAGAAGATGGTTGAAACTCGCTTAAGGTGGTTTGGCCATGTGTGGAGAAGACCTGCAGAAGCCCTAGTGAGAAGAGTTGATCGGATGGAGAATAGTCCAATAATTAGAGGTAGAGGGAGGCCAAAGAAAACAATAAGTGAAACTATTAAAAATGATTTAATAGTTAATAACTTGTCTATTGATCTCATCCATGATAGGCCACTATGGCGCCGTTTGATCCATATAGCCGACCCCACCTAGTGGGAAAATGCTTAGTTGTTGTTGTTGTTGTTGTTGTTATATTCGTTACCCCAAGAGGCATTACCAAAAATTCGTAGTGTCTATATCTGGTTCTAAAAGTTATTTTCAAAATTTCCCATTCTTTAACTTTGATCTAATGATATCCTGATCTCAAGTCTATCTTTGAAAAAACGGTAGCTCGTTTTTGTTGATCTAACAATTCATTTATTCCAACAGTGGATACTTTTTCTTAATAGTCACTTTATTGAGTTGTCTATAATCAATATACAAATGCAAATTCCCATATTTAGTTTTTACAAAGAGATTGGGCGCTCCCCAGGGTGATACACTGGGTTAAATAAATTTCTTTTCTAATAAATCCTTAATCTGCTTCTTAAGCTTTTTCAATTCTACATAAGACATTCTGTAACATGTAATGTAAATAGACCTTGCCTCTGACACCAGATCAATAGAAAATGCTATCTCCCTTTCAAGAGTTAGTTCTGAGATTTTAGATGGAAAGATTTCAGGAAATTCGCAAACTATCAGAATTTCAAGCAATTCCTATTTCAGCTCTGAATTAACAGCATATAAAAGTAGATAACCCAAGTTTCCATTCCTCAACTCATTAGCATTGATTATATTATACTTTTGTTCCTCTGGGGATTTAGAGAGAAACTTAAGAGTTTTACTACAATAGTTCAAGAGTACTCGATTTTTGCCTAACCAATCCATGCCCAGAATAATATCTACACCATCCAGGGGGTAAACAAATCAAATTCACTAAGAATAACCTTTCACAAACCAAAATAAGGCAATTTAATCATATTGAAGAAGTAATTATTTCCCCCCAACAGGTGTCATCACAGCTAGATCAAACGATAGTTTAGAGGTAAGATATTGTAACCTTCTCACACATTTTGTTGATATGAAGAAATGACTAACGCCCAAATGAAAAACACAATTAAAGGAAAGTTATCAACATAACAAGTACCTTGTATTAATTCAGGGGCTTGTTTTGCTTCAACACTACTCAAGGTGAAAACTCACCCTTTCCTCTATTATCGTCGATCAGGCCCCTTTTCATTCTCTGGTAGGCATTGTCATGCTAGATGTCCTTTCTACCCACAACGATAACAAGTGGCTTAGCTAACATAACAAGATTTTTCCCTATATGGTCATTGACACTTTCCATATTTGTCTATCATAAAATTTGATGGGAAATATCTTGATCCCATAGCTAAGGGCTTTTTACCTCTTATACCATTCTTCCCTTTAACGTTTTTTTCGAAGGTCGGCATCTCCCTCTTCCTCTTTCATAAAGTCCGTCTCTCCCTTTCTTCCTCTACTGCTTTTATAGTTTTCTCCAACAGTTGACATTTATTGATTAAGGAAGAAAATTCTCAAATTTCTAAAGCAACTACAACACTTCTGATTTTTGGATTTAATTGTGCCTCAAATTTTACTACTTTCCAGACTTCATCTGGATTATATCTCAAATAAGTTGAAAATTTAGATAATTTCTTGAATTTAGCAATATATTGATTGATGGTTGAATTGCCTTGTTTAAGTTGCATAAGCTCAATCTTTTTTTCGGCTCTCATGCTACAAGGAAAGTACTTATCCAGAAAAGTGTCTCAAAACACCTGCCACATAATCTGTCTACCCTAATGAATTAATAACTCCCTAGCTCCTCTCCACCAATATTATACCTCTTTCTTCAACATATACACAGCAAAAGCGACCTTCTGATCATCGGGGTAGTTCAAAACTTTAAAAATATTTTCTAACTTTGTCAACCACTTTTCAATTACTATAGGCTCATATCTACACACAAAAGAAGGAGGTCGAGTTCCCATAAATTCTGTTTCTTTGGTTTCCTCTAACTTCACCATTATTGTTGTTATTCTAAATATGCTGTAAGATTTAGTTTGTGGAAGACAGTTGGTCTCTAATAGCTGTGGTTAGATCATGTAGGGTAGCTTCCACACTTCTCATTGAATTTCTCCTTGGTGGTGCCATCATGTACTGTATCAATTAAAAAAAATCATTATTGAGGTGATCAAGCTCAATAGTGGATTAAATATTTTACAGTAGTCATCACACCACTCATGTAGATATGAAACACTAGTAATTTTCTTAATGAAATTATATGCTACCTTACAAAACATAACCACATGCTTACTCAAGACACTCTTAGATCGATATAGGCAACCATCCACCTTTATAGTTACATAAGATCAACCTATTCTGATACCAACTTTGTTATAACCTAGTTTTTTTCCAAGTTGATTTATTTAGGATTAATAGCAAAATACTGATAAAAAAGAGCATAATATAACATACAGCATCAAAGATAAGGCTTGTTCCATTAATATCAAACTGGTATGTTACATTAGGGGTTAATGTATTTATAAGGATAACTCTGGATACTACTTGTAGTACAAAAAGTAAAAAGGTACTCAATTACTCCTTCAAAATCTACACTAGATCACATAACTACAGTACATATGATGTTAGACTTTATGCATAACATCACCCCTTAGGCGCAAAGGGTGGAAGAGGTGGTGCTGGCATTGAGATCTCGAAAATCTTTACTACTATTATATCCTATATAATAGAGAACGACCATAAGTATGGTATGTCTACCCATTATACTTCTAGAATCAGAGATAAGAAGATTGTTGGCATATTAATTGCTCTCTTCTTTTCCTCTTAGCCAGCCTTCCCTCTTCTCCCTTCTCCTTGGTTGACTTCCTCTTCAAGTCTCCCTAGGAAATATTAAAAAAATTCTTACTATTCTTCCTTCCAACTAAATCCTTTAACTAACCCTTATTTACTAGTTTTCCATTTCATTTCATTCTAACCTTCCATTAGATTAGGCTTTATTTGGCTTTCTTAATTACTTCAAATGATTTAATTTTCTCTTGGAAAGATATTAATTAGTTTTTAAGGTCACAATCAAAAGCATATCTCTTTTTCATCTTCTTACACCTAATTCGAACCTTAAAAAGTTAAGAAATTCCAAATTTTGCCCGTCAATTCTTTTTTCAAGAATGAAATTTCTTCTTTTTATCTCCTATGGATAACTACTTAGAGAACAATAAAACTGACTGATTTTGGTTCACTTTATGGGGATTAACCCAACAAAAGTTTTCTTTTTTGCTACTTAAGCCACTTCATTGCTTCAGGGCTTTTATTATTTTCTAGGGTATTTCCCCGTTGTCTTACTTCATTATCTTTCTTTCCCTTCAATATTAAAATTATTATGTTATTTATTGAAGACAGAATTGGGGGATGTTACAAATGACGATTTTAAAGAAAACGTCATTATTTAATAATAGTTATCACGAACTATCGTTAAATAACAATTGTTCTATAGAAACAGTTAGGTCTTACAATATAACAATGATTAAGAAAACATTGTTGTTTTTTTAGTTACAGCTTTTGTTAAACATTGTTAATATCCGTCGTTAAACCCCCCTTTCTTTGTACTATCTTTTTTTCTCTAGACATTGGCTAATCTAGACAATAGTTCAAAACAATTTAATCAAAATATTCATTTTTCAAAATTTGACTAAAATAATGCATTTCCATAAAAATTAGTATATAGGGAGTAAGATATAAGAGAAATTAATAGAAAATATCTTATAAATTTAATTCTCAATTTCTTACGTTATTATGCTAATGACTTTTGGCAATGACACTTGAAGAATTAGAAGATTGAGAGTAAGAGATATTCAAGTCTCCATTATTGTAGAAGTCATGAATATAATTCGAAAAAAACCCTCCAAGACCTCTATATATTATTTTTCTAGTGAAACAAGATGAGTTGGTGTGGTGTACAGGACATCATTAACCCAAAAATAACTAACTAGAGCCACAATTACTATATATCACTAAATTACAATTTCAATAGCAACTTTTTGATGAAAATTATAATACTGAACAAAAGTTCCATCTAGTGATAACATTTTGAATTTCAGTGACAAATTTTTTGTCGCTATTTAAACCCTTATTCCTTGTAATATATGGAAATAACTTAATAAGAAGTTAATGGAAAAAATATTGACAAATTAGACAAGTAAAGTCACTTGTCACCACTTACTCTATGTTGGATCTACTACTAATGTTGAAATATACACAATGTTAGTTCTCATTAACTTGATTACTAAAAATTAAATAAATTAAGTCTAGATATAAAAGACTATTTTCTTCTCAACGACAACATTTAATTAAAGTTAAGTTCTTAAGGATCTATATTAGCAATGTTGAAGAGGTTAGACATATGACCATTACCCCACCACTACCTAAAGAAAATGAAATTATTTTCCTGTCGAGTTGTGTCTTTTGGGTTCTAAAGAAATATCTCCACACTCTTCGGAAATGAAACAAATCTCGCTTCAGGATATTGAAACTACCTCTCGCCACAAAGTGCATTCCACTATAATCAAATCTTTAACATTGCAAATAAATCTCATCTTATTAAAATTCATCTTGCTTATCACTAAACCACACCTTTCTTGATATTTAGAAAAATTAAATTAAGGGTTTATATGCTGGGTGAATCTTATGAAGTTTTCCATATGATCTAAACTTGTCCAATAGGTTAAAGCATCATACACCACCTTCCCCTCCAACCAATCTTCATGAACCAAAAGATATGAAAAGGGAAGGAAGCCACTACTGTATAAGAGGAATGTACTGAGTTGGTAGCTAGCTAGCTAGGGCATAATATATAATAGTGAGAAGATGAAAATCACTTAATTGTTTTAAATCCAAAGATAAGATAACTGTCATATTAAAATAAGACAATATTTTCATCCTTAAAATTCATACGTGAAATAATTCAACAGATTTTGAGCGCAAGTCCTTCGTGACATACAATTTTGATTTTCTTTTCTTTTCTTGTTTTGTCTTAATTCTGCCTATATTCGTATAACCGGTTCTAAGCCCGGATAAAAGAGGAGGGTTGTGTTAGGCGGGCGACAGCCAACGTAAAACTTTGTTGTAGTTACATGAACATAGATAAACGAAGCAATAGTGTTAAAGCTAGGTCGTTTCCCGGAAGCAACGCGCTGTATAGCTCGAGTGCAGTGTCAAAAGAGCAAGGGTCGCTGCATCGGTGCCCGGATGTAGTGAAAAATAAGCAAGGGTTCCCACACTTTAATGAACGGGTGTGGGTAAAGAAATTAGTTCATGAGGGTAGGATCCGTTTGGGAACTTGGAATGTAGGCACACTCACAGAAAAATCAATGGAAATAGTTGATACTATAATTAGGAGAAGGATCAATATCATGTGTCTACAAGAAATTAAGTGGGTAGGAGAAAAGGCAAAAGAATTAGATTCTTCAGGTTTTAAGCTTTGGTACACCGGCAAGACAAGAACTAGTAATAGTGTAGGTATAATAGTTGATAAGAAGTGGAGAAACAATGTAGTAGATGTGAAAAGATTAGGAGATAGGATTATAGCTTTAAAGCTAATAGTAGATGGGGGACACTTTTAATGTGCTTAGTGTTTATGCACCCCAAGTTGGATTAGAGGAGCATCACAAGAGAACTTTTTGGGAGGATCTAGAAGGTTTGATTCAGGATATACCTCTGGGAGAAAAGATTTTCCTAGGAGGGGATTTGAATAGACATGTAGGGAGGGAATTTAAAGGATACGAGGGTATACATGGAGATTTTGGATTAGGAGATGCAAATGTAGAGGGTAAAACTATCTTGAATTTTTCTTTAGCCTATAATTTTACCATAGCTATTACTTGCTTTAGAAAGCGAATAAAACATCTTATCACATACAAGAGTGGAGGAGTAAGCTCTCAAATAGATTTCTTTTTGGTAAGAAAATCAGATAGAAAGTTGTTCACACATTGTAAAGTCATACCTGGAGAGAGCTTGGCTACCCAACACAGAATTTTAGTTTTGGACGTACGAGTTAAGAGAAGAGTAGAAAGAAAGAGTAAGAAAACAATTCCTAGAATTAGGTGGTGGTCTTTGAAGAATGAACAACAAAGAAATTTTCAAAGAAGAATGAAGGAAGAGAGGCTTTGGGAGGTCCAGGGAAATGCTAATGATATGTGGGACGAGATGGCCAAAGAGATTAGGAATATAGCAAGAGAGATACTCGAAGAATCAAGAGGTGTTGGACCTCAGGGTAAAGAATCTTGGTGGTGGGATGCGGAGCTGCAAGATAAGATTAAGGTTAAAAGAGAGTGTTATAAGGAGTGACACTTATGTAAAGATAATGGAAATTGGGACAAATATCAAGTGGCTAAGAAAGACACTAAGAAAGCTGTGAGTGAAGTAAGATCTAGAGCTTTTGAGAGGTTTTATCAATCTTTAGGAACTAAGGATGGAGAAAGAAAAATTTACAAGCTTGCGAAGAGTAGGGAAAGAAAGACAAAGGACCTAGATCAAGTAAAATGTATTAAAGATGAAGAGGGTAATATTTTGGTAAAGGAGCAAGAAATCCAAGCACGATGGAGGAGTTATTTTCAAGGACTTTTTAATGAAGGACATGAGTTGACCTGTGACTCTAACAGACTTAATATTGCAGAAGAAGATCATAATTATACCTTTTATCGTAGAATTCAAGAGCTTGAAGTAGAGAAGGCTTTGAAGAGAATGGATAATGGCAAAGTAGTAGGACCTGATAATATACCTATTGAGGTATGAAAAAGTTTAGGAAGGAAATGTATAAGTTGGCTCACTAAGTTGTTTAACGTGATAATAAAATCTAAGAAAATGTCGGATGAATGGAGGAGAAATACTTTAATCCCTATCTATAAAAATAAAGGAGACATACAGAATTGTTCCAACTATCAGGGGATTAAACTCATGAGCCACACTATGAAGTTATAGGAGAAGATCATTGAGCAAAGATTAAGACAAGAGACTCAAGTTACAGAGAACCAATTTGGTTTTATGCCAGGAAGGTCAACTATGGAAGCAATTTATTTACTACGGAGATTGATGGAAATGTATCAAAGCAGACAGAAAGATTTGCATATGGTTTTTATTGATCTGGAAAAGGCATATGACAGAGTGTTAAGGGAGATTCTATGGAAGGCTTTAGAAAAGAAAGGAGTACGTATTACGTATATTAGAGCAATCAAAGACATGTATGACAGGATAACGACTTGCGTGAGAACACAAAATGGGGACACAAAGCATTTCCCCACAACTATTGGACTACATCAAAGGTCTTCTTTGAGTCTGTATCTTTTTAATTTAATTTTGGATGTAGTTACTGAACATATACAAGAGTTAGGGCCTCAATATATGATTTTTGCAGATGATATAGTATTAGTTGGTGAATCGAAAGAGGAAATAAATATGAAGTTAGAGTCATGGAGACAAGCTTTAGAACCACATGGTTTTCATATAAGTAGAAATAAAACAGAATATATGGAATGTATTTTTAGTAAGAGACGAACAAATACAAATGTAGACGTGAAACTTGGAGACTATATATTAAAACAAGTTACAAGTTTTAAATATCTTGGGTCCATTATACAAAATGATGGAAAAGTAAAGGAGGATGTAAACCATATGATTCAAGCTGGATGGATGGAATGGAGGAAAACTTCGAGTGTCATTTGTGATAAAAAAAGTGCCGCTCAAATTCAAAGAAAATTTTTACCGTACGGCTATAAGACTTGCTATATTGTATGGTACTAAATATTGAGCGGTCAAAAGACAACAGAAGGATAAACTCAACGTTACAGAGATGAGAATGTTGCGCTGGATGTGTGGTCACACCAGAAGAGATATGATTAGAAATGAGTGCATTAGAGAGAAGGTTGGAGTAGCACCTATTGTGGAGAAGATGGTTGAATCTCGCTTAAGATGGTTTGGTCATATGTGGAGAAGACCTGTAGAAGCGCTAGTGAGAAGAGTAGATCAGATGGAGAATAGTCCAATAATTAGAGGTAGAGGGAGGCCAAAAAAAAAAAATAAGTGAAACTATTAAGAATGATTTAATAGTTAATAATCTATCTATTGATCTTATTCATGATAGGCCACTGTGGCGCCGTTTGATCCACGTAGTCGACCCCACCTAGTGGGAAAATGCTTAGTTATTCTTGTTGTTGTCTTGTTTTGTCTTCATTACCTAATATATAATACTTTCTTTTATTTTTTTTTCTAGGTAGCTCCCAAACATTTCAAGATTCAAGTTTGGGATGATTCAGATGGAGCTCTATGCATTGTATAGAAAGCTCAAACCTGCAGATCAGATGCTACCAAAACATAAAGGGGATGTCAAAAACACCGTTACCACTATGGCTATCGTCGACGAGAAATAGGTTAAGGCAAGTAATATTAAGATCGAAGAGAAAGAGGAAGAGCAACCCGAGAAGAAGAGTTTGATTGTGGGTGGGTGAGTTGGCAATTTGTAGATGAGGTGTGTTGCCAGGTAGGTTACAAAAATGCCAGTTTAAAGTTTAATGTGCCACATAGGAACTTCGATTAAAATAGTTAACAAAGAGCAACAAAACAATTTTAATATTTAAAGGAGTGATTTGATACTTTCCCTATAATTTAGAGACCAAAATAAAATTTTACTCAAATAATAATGATCCTAACCAATTGAAGACATTTAGGAGAGGCAATAACTTTCCCAGTAATATCACACTATCAGAAAGAAATATATATTTCAAATGTTTAAAAGGGACTTTATTGTATCAATATCAAGTTTTAATATTTATCCATTTTAAAATGGTTTAACATTTATTAAAAAAAATGCTACTTAGCACTTACATATTTAATTTGGTCTCAAAAACACTATTTTAGGATAAAGTCTTATTTTAGTCTCTTAGCTTTACCATAAAATTTAATTTAGTCTTAAAAGTTTTTTTTTTTTAATTCAAATGCATCTTTAACCTCTCATAAATGTTATTTTAAGTCGATTATTTTTCTCTCATTCCAATTAATGAATAAAATATAGAGGCTCGGGTACATCATCATAAAAATAAAATAATAAAAAAATTAATATAGAGTAAAAAAGTTTATAAACATAACGATTAAATTTAATATTATTTAAATTCATGCATGTATTTCAGTTTTCTTTTTAATTCGGGGGGTTTTTTTATATAGAAAAACTTTTGTGCTTTGAAAGATGATATACTAAAACATATATGACGCTTTCTTTGGGGGGTTCATGCTCTAAGTTCAGAGTATGGCATTAAATTAAGGCAAATGGCAAGTCATAGAAAAATTACGACTTAACAGTGAAAAATCTAGATAATTTATTGTAGAAATGTGAGAAATGAAAAAAATACTCTCGAATATAAACCTTGATGGTGTGTTGTTGACACAATAATACAAAAGTACACCGAGCCAAGGTACTATCAAATTTATTGTTTTTTTTTTTTAAAAAAAGTCATCGTTAAATATCATTGTTTCTCACATGGTTCTGCTTCCTGTTTCCTTCTTTCTTCAGTCATTTTTCGTCTCTTCCTTTTTCCTTTTTTTCCTTCTTCATTTTTCTTTACCTTCTCTCTTCATTGTCTTTCTCTTTTCATTTTCTTTCTCCCTCAGTCTTTTAACTTCTCCACTGATCGAACTACTTCTTCCGTCAATGTTTTTTCTCCATTAAAGTTGTTCACTTCTCATCATTTTCCTATGAACCGATGAGTTTCTTTTTTACATTTTAGTGTATTTTTATTTATTTTTTTCTAGTAATTTTTGTTTATATTCAAGTTCTTCCTATATTTACAATAACAATGGAGTTTCAAATTTTTGTATTTGAGTGGGTTTGAAACTTTAGCAAATGAAACTTTATAGCATAAAGATTTTGGATACGAAAAGAAAAGAGATTTGTTGTCATAATTGAGGAGTAAAAGATTTTAGTCATTATTTTGTAATACTGGTTATTTGTGATTTTGCAAATATTGGCTATATGCTAAATAAATTATCTTAAGTTATACTTAAAAAAATATTCATTATGGAATTTGTGATTAGATGTATGCCATTTTAAAATAATTTCAAAATTTAAAAAATTTAAAAATTAAAAAAATAAGAAAAGGCTTAAAACTATTGCTAAATCATGGTTTAATGACCATTCTGAAACTATTGCTAAATCCTGATCTAGCAACAGAGTTCCTCCAAAACCGTCACTAAGACAATAATTCTATGATAGTTTGTCAACCAACGTTGATTCATTAAAAACACTTAAAAACCATTTCTACAACCCTTTTTTTCTTATAGTATTTGAACTACAAATTTGTAAATTAAAATTTTGAACCGCTTCTCAATTTGTGTGTCATCTTTGTTGAGGGGTCATACTAATATTCTTTGTATTGTTCCAATTTTATCAAATGTCTCTGAAGAGACTAGGCTATCATTCTAATTTAGACTTGTTTGGGAGAACAATAGAACTAGCATGGGAGGAAGACGCGGAAGAAGGCAGTAACGAGGCAGAAGACCGATTCTTTTAGGAAGGTATTGGAGTTGCTCAAAACAGCCTTTATGGGAAGATATTCTCTAATAAACCCACCATCATTCCTACTCCTTTGCTAGTTTTGAAGGCTATTTGGTGCAACGAAAAAGGTTTTAGGGTGGAAGAACTTGAGGATAGGAGTTCTCAATTGTTCTTCGAGGATGCGATAGAAATGCACAGGATTTTAAGGAATATCCTACAAATTTATAAAAATCAGTTGTTCCAAGGGAAAAAAGGGGGGGTACACCCCAAAGATATTGATTTTGAGAAAGTCACTTTATGGGCTTAACTCTGGGTGTTACCCGTACCATTGAAATGAGGAAAGTCATTGGAAAAAAGAACAAAACACTGGAAGATGCTGGCATTTTTCAATCACATGAGCAACAAGGAACCATGACAAGGTACTATCAGGGGAAGTAGATGATGGAAAATACTCCGTAAATTCCAGAACTTCTTTGGAGCACAAGATGATAATCCCTATAGCAACAATTTCAAAATGCAAAAAAAAGAAAACTTGAAAAAAATTACTAGAAGAGAAGATGACTTAAGCAAGGAAGCTCTCCAAGAGATCAACACAAATACTAGCAGTACCCTCAGGTATATCTGGCTTTGAGCGAAGGAAACCACGGGACTCTGGGGAAACTAGGGCTATTGTTTAAACGCCTCTTAATCTCTAGTTGCTTTGTTAGTGGATTGTATTACCATTCTTTGAACATCTGATCCATCGAATGTGTACTTTGATTGACTGGTTTAGTCTTTTTTTCTTGTCTCTTGTGCTTCAAGTAATATCCCTTGTTTCATTGTTTAATTAATTTTCTTATCTTTGCCCAAAAAGAGTAAAAAACACCAAACAATGAAATGACTTTGAGAGTTAAAAATTTCGTCCCACAAATAGGTATGTCGAGTCATTAATAATGTGATAGTAGTATATGCTCATGTATAATAATATAGACACACGTAAATTTGTAGATTAAATGGTAAGTAATTTTAATTTTAACAGTAGGAGGGTTTTTCAATATAAAAAAATTGAATTCGTAAAAATATATTTATAGAAAGAAACAATCTCTATATCTCAAATTTTTGTGTGTTTCACTAATTAACCGCAAGTGCACGGCGTAACTGTAGCTAGTCCAGCGAGTATGGGTTGTATCCCACAGAGACCAAAAATCAATTAATAGAGTTCTATGAAACAAGTTATCTAAATCAATATAATTCGATAGAGATATTATAATTAATCAAATAAGGTATTCAATGATCAAAAGCCTAAGGTTAGGATTTACCGCACTTTTGATATTCAACACTTAATATGTACCTCTAATTGCAATTATCTAAGTAATAGGAGATGGTTTAACTTTAATTAAATAATAACCTTTTTCAAACATTACTAATCGTACCTAAGTTAATCCAATTGTCTACTTTCGTGATTTTTAGTTTAACTTAAGTCCATTAAGTTCTACGTTAACAATGTGATTCAATTAATAAGGATTTTTCGTGCCTACTAATTGAATCAATTCTTAGAGAACCTTAAACTATTTTCGTGATTAAGATATCCCTAATTAACTATTAAGTTCCAACATTAACTTGTACCTTTCAATTCATCAGTTAATAACCTAAGACATGATAAACATTGGCCAGACATTCATTAACTCATATAATACATAATAGTTAATCATAATTAACTACAGACAATCACAATTAGGGTTTCACAATTCCTAATCAATAATTCAGTATCATTATACCATAAGTGGGTTTACTGAAACCCTAGATTAATGTACTCACAAGTGATTGAAAGATAAATCATAATCATATTCATTAAACAATTCATAAGTGTTCAATACAATTAAAGAGAAAGGAGTAGAAGTAAAAGGAGATGTAAAGCAAGAAAGATAAAACCTGATTTGCAAAAATAGTGATGAAATAGAGATACCATGCTGAATCAATGTAAATTCTACTCTAAGAACATAAAGTAATCTATAATCCTACTCTAAACCTAATCCTAAGGTGTTTCCTAAGCCTAAAACTTATCCTAAGTCATTTGTCTCTGTTTGTATCTTTTTCTTCAAGTTTTCCCATGTATTTATAACACTTTTGCTACTTAAAACCCTTAAAAATACGGACTGTATGGACCCGAAGCATATTCGTGTCCCAAGACACGGCCTGGCCATGCTTCGGCCTAGAATTTGAGAATTTTCTCCATTTCTTGCACATAACACAACCTGCTATGTTCTAGGTACACCAAGCACGGCCTGGCCATGTTGGAGACTATCGAAGTTTGTTCTTGCCAATTTCTTTTGTGTTTGCTCCTTCCATCCTCCTCAGCTTGTTTTAAATTCATATATCTCTTCACATAAATGTTTTCCTTTGATTATCCGCCTATTTTGCTCACCTACAAATAGAAAACAAACCAAAACGATATCTAGAGCAATCAAAACAAAATAGAACCAAAGTAGAAAAATAATCACAAGTTTACTATGAAATTAGGAATTAGATATAGCAATAAAATAAACAATTTTTCCTTTTATCAACTCCCCCATACTTAAACATTTGCTTGTCCTTAAGAAAATAACATGAAATATCAGTAGGAAGATGGAAGATGCATTCAAATTCCAGATGACAGAAAAATGCAATACAGGTAACTCTTTATTCAATCAATGTGAACATAGCAGATATATAAGTAGAAATTTATCAAATAGTCTCTAGTCTTTTAAAATCAAACCCAAATTATGTTATTATACATCTATTGCTATTGTTACCATTGAATGTATACATTAAATTAATTTTTAAACACTCAAGTAGGCCACCATATCCTTTAGATCTCTAGTCCTTTACCCTTATTTCTATTTTATCACTTTTTTTCTTTTTCTCACTCAAATTCTTTTATTTCTCACTTTTTTTCTTCTTTCTTTTCTTTTTCTTTTTTCTATTTCATTCTTATATATATATATATATATATATATACAGTGAGTGTATTTTATGTTCTATCTCACTAGGGCATAGACAACTAGGTACTTATACTAAGACTTT
The DNA here is from genome assembly GCA_037074535.1 of Gleditsia sinensis. Lineage (NCBI taxonomy): Eukaryota > Viridiplantae > Streptophyta > Magnoliopsida > Fabales > Fabaceae > Gleditsia > Gleditsia sinensis. Next base: position 13,175,032 of record CM073474.1, read on the forward strand.
TTTAGTGCCTTGAAGGGGTACTCAAAGTGAAAAAATTTTAGGTTTCACATTTCCTCATTTTTCACCTCTCCCTACCTTCATACTCTCATAATGTTAAAATCATAAAAGGCATACCGTTCATAGCACAATAGGAGAGATGTTTTTGAAAAAAAAAATTAAAGGTTCAATCCTATAAAAGAGAGACTAAGATGATAACTCCTATTTCATATTCTGTTGTGAATTACATGTTCATAAGTTAAAGTTAACCTTATATTACATCAGTTTATCTTTAGAACAACAAAATTTATGATTATGCAAAGAGATAAGAGAAATTCAACCAATAAAATACAAATAATTACAGCCAATGAAAACCAAACTAATAACAAATAATTACTACTCCCCTATGCTTAAATTTGTCATTGTCCCCAATGTCACTAAAATTTAATGTACAGGCAAAGGAAGAGAAGAAACTTACTTGTTTATTGGTCTTTTGGAGGAGAAGGTGGATTCTAACTCAAGTGCCAATTGTATCATGTTTGAATCATTCCCTGTATTCTTTAGATGGAATCATTGATTGCATGCAAAGTGGACCTTTGAGACAGTTTCTCCTCCTCTATTTGGTGGAGCCATGAGGAGAAGGAGTCTTGGTCCTCCTCTAGTACATATGATGGATCTGCACTGCCAGAATAATAAGAAGGGGGTGGGGGTGGTATAGCCAAAAGTAGCCCATGGGAGAAATCATCCTCTTCAAGTTCATTATTGTAGTATCCCATAAATTTTTTTAAATAATAATATTTTATGATAAAAATTATATTTTTATTTTAAATGATTATTTTGCCAAAAGCAAATATATTTTTAATTTAAATAATTTTTGTTTTGTTTAAAATAATTATATTAGCCTCTAATAAATTTTTATTTTATTTTTAGAAATATTCTTTCTTTTATTATGTATAAAGCTATTTATTTTGTAATTTTTTTTATTAAAATTTTATCAAGAAATGTCATGATTTAAGATTTCAACTAAAGTTTTATAAGAATGTAAATTTTTAAAAAAATTTGAGATATTTTAGGATGAAAAATAGAATTTATATGTATATAATAAAATAATAATAATAATAAATTTTAAATATTTAATTATTAAAATAAAAGAAATAAAAAGGGGGAGGGGAGATGCGGAAGAAGAGAAGTTCCGTAAACCGAATAAATAGTATTAGTAGCAACCTCCATGTTTTCTCTTTAGATTTGGAGTGTCTACAGGTTTTTGATCTTAAAACTAAAGGTACCACTAGATTCAGGACAGAAAATACTACGATTTTGACTGAACAATTTTTCAAATCAACTCTAGAATCGCCGCAGATCGAAAATAGAAAATCTTAAAAAACGGTAAACTCTGAAACTCCTATTTGGAGACTTTAAATTGAAAATCTAACATTTTAGATGGATTTAGGAGTTAGATAAATCTTCGGATATAAATTTTTTCGACCATTTAACAATTTTTTGTGCGTCATGAATAGTGATTTATGACAATAAATAGTATTTTTTGACTGTAAATAGTATCCAACAATTGACTAGTGTTGACCAAACTCCTGTAAGGCAAATTACACAATTTTGGAGTCATTTCCTAAGTTTTTAGACTCTCTAAACATGTTTTTGAGGTCTATTTAGTCAAATGTAAATTGAAAAAGTGTATTTTAAGGCTATCTAACTTGAAACCTTACCCTATAAGTGGATAATTCTTTCTATGGCTTACCCTATACTCTTCTTGATCTTTAAATGTGAAATTGATTATGTTTATAAGTTATGTACACTTTTATATATTTTTGAAATGCATTAACAAATCTGAATTGTTTAAAATATGGAATATAGTTCAAGAAGAATATAGTTTTAAAATTAGATTTCTGAACTCATGGTTTAATTAATACTATATGTATTTCTCATTAAATGATTAAATGAATATTTATGCACGTGGCATTGATTTATAAAGCTATATAATTGCCTCGAGAAAGGACATGTATATGTGACAAACCCTGATTAGAAAATTTATGACAGATGTATATTGAGACTGAAATTCTATATTATATTGAAAGCTCTATTTTGAATGATATAGAATATGTGCATATGATAATTTTCATGGAGGAATCCTATTAGAAACATTGTTTGCTAATAGCAGGTGATGTTAGTCTTGGTGCACCTTGATACCTCAGCTAGCAGGGGTGGTGTTAGCCCCGTGTGAGGACTGACACACAGGATATGATATGTGATGGAGAGCAGAATGCCTCCTATCTGACCGAGATGCCAATTATATGAAATGTGATTTGCCTTATCTTGCTTTGTGCTTGGGGAATTGCCCATATTAGAGTCTCTTCGTGTGTCTTCTTAAATGGTGGTAGGGCAAACCTTAGTTGAGATGCTAAGTATAGGCAAATCCTATATCAACAAAGTACAGAAGGGATTGAACTCTGATATGGTGGTTCTGATATGGGATCCTCCTAATATTTTTATAAAAAATGTTTGTTATGTATATCAACGTTTGATTAACGATCATATTGTATCATATATGATTAAAGATATCTGAATGTCATTTGAACTGAGAATATTTAAAATGCGAGTCTCATATGGATGCACTTCTGAACTGTAATTTTCAATGTGATAAAATTAAAATATGAGTATATCCATGTGTTGATCAAGAGGTCATAGGACGTATTATCTGCTCACTGAGTTGTCAAACTCACTACACGATATTTATATATTTTGTATATAAGAATACAAAGTTTTGTTCTTCCCCATCAAATAGGTGATCAGCTAGGCGACATTTTCTCTGGTGAGCCTATTTTGTTTCTAGGGTTCATAGATTTTTATTTATATTGTACTTGTACTCTAGAGTATACTCTGAATGCCATAGGCAGGATCCCTACTTCTGTTGTTACTCTAATGTTTATAGATTTGGTTTATATATTGTGTATATATGGGAATACCTATCTGTAAAAGAGTTATTATATATGATATGGAAAATATATGTTCGTAAATTATGTGTTTCACGTGCTTTAAAATTAGGGCGTGACAATTATCACTGTCCCTACCCTCTTCTAAAAGGTAAATCCAATTGTCTTCATTAGTAACTACAGTTCTAATGGGGTTAGGGAGGCAAAAAATATTATGGCCATGGAGATACAGCCAATAGTCGGCATTTCTTTTAATAATTAATTTCATATGCAGACAGGATTCTAAATCAATCCTCCTGCTGCTGGCTATTGGTTGCAAATCTTGTCCTAACCCTCTAGCTATTACAGTTACTAGACCACCTATGACCACATTGCCATTCATGGCATTACCCACCCTACCTATCTGATGAACCATAAAGGCTCTAATTTCTACTTTATGACCGTTTATCATTGCCCATAAGAAATAAAACTTTATTTGGTTTGCAACCCCGTCACTTTTAGCTTTACCAAAAATAGTATAAGCCATTAGGCATTATAAATATCTAAAAGTGGGGTTACAAATAAAATAGACTTTTGATATAGATGCACTGTATTGCTCCCAAACAGAAATAGAATTCCAAAAATGTTGAGAAAGAAAACTTTGGGGGACTTATCTATCTCCCCTAAGAGGTAATCTAAACAATGCATTAAATTAGGCTAACGATAAATTGAATTGACGGTCAAATAATCTGAAGTTAATGCATCCCTTATCGACGTCGGGACCCCGAAACAAGACCACATTAACTATAATAAAAAACTCTAAGGTGGTCCTAGCATAGACCAGGTAACGTAGCCCAACAAAGGTGGCTCACCCAATCCGATCAACTAGGTAGCGGACGTTTGTTAAAAGTCCCAACTGTTCCAAACACTCTTCATCCATATATCTAGTATTCAACATTCTCCATTTAACTAAAGTATCATATCATGTCCGTTGAGTATCATATTATTTTATTTGGTAAGGAGATTGGGATGGTCTTTGAATTCATCTTCTACGTGGTTATTGGGATTGGGAAGAGCTTTGGCCAATTCTGGCTCTTTTAGGGGGCGTTTGGTTCAGGTGAAATCTCATTCCCAGGAAAGTTATATTCCCAGGAATCTCATTCCCAGGAAAGTAAGATAGATATGTTTGGTTATTACTTAACTTTCCTGGGAATATTTATCAGAATTCCCATCTGAATTTTATTCCCATGTTTGGTTGATATAGGATATTCCCAAGAATGTAATGCAACTTTATCTATTATAAACAAGTGCTTTGAGAATTAAATGCAAGCAATCAAATAAATCTATTTACAATTTTTATATATCGTCAAGTACATTTTTTGGTATCATTAGTGCAAGCAACTTCAATGATGCTTTTAGGTTTGTAAAAAATTTCGGCAAAGTCTCCCCTATAAAATGAATATCCCTAAAAATACAACAGTTCCAACAGTACATAATTCTTGTATATCATCCAATACTCAAACTCAATTTAAATCAAGACAAATAAAATCAGAACAATATACTTTAATCCAATCGTCAAACCAAAGGCAATATATGATTTTAGCACCAATGCTTCTAAAAAAACATTCCACAAGCTAGAATCAATATTACAAATCAAAGGCAACATATAATTTCAACATCAATACTTCTAACAAAATACTAGACAATATAAAACCAGTATCACAAATCAAAAACAACATATGGTTTCTCAATATAGTGAGACCATTGTCTCTTCCACTAGTAGAAGTCCAACATAAAACATGAAGATATAAAGAGCTCAATTAACAATACAGTGCAATCAATGGTTGTTTATAGCTAAAATTTGTTGCACAAAGAAAACTTTTAGCTCAGCATCAACTGTAAAGAAGTAGTCTATTGCACTTTGATCCTTTGTGATTAAAAACCCAGCCTTTACTCTTTCCATATCAGTCAACTGCTCAACCTTTTTTAATTCTTCAAATACTTGCATTCTTCTTTCCGCTCCTTCCTTTTCATGCTTGAAGCACCCAACAAGGTCACCAATGTTGTTTGAAGTGTTCTCACACACTTTTCTTAAAGTTTCTATAGTATTTGAAAGTTGAGTAATGGCAGCATCACTCCTAGTGGTTCTCTTCCTCTTCCCTCTACCACTAGCTTCAGAATTTTGGCCTCTTGGAACCCCAATTCTAGTGTGACTAGAATAATGACCAGGAGATTGAGGAAACTGTGTCTCAGCCACAGAATCAATTGGAGCCTCGTCAATGTCCACATTATCGCCTGTAAATGCATTTTCTTGCATCTCTCTATCCATCGCCTCAACTGCATCAGCAGGATCTTCAGCATCCATTCCAGTGGCTCTGTCCTTTCCAAACACCAATGCCAAGTCATCAAAATGAGGAAATGACTTCTTGAACAAACCTGCAGCATTTGGATGTACCTGTATTCCAAAAGAACAAAAGTTATTATAACATAAATATAAATGATACTTACAACATAAGCTAAATAAGTGTATCATTACCTTTACCCAATCTATGAATAAGTCTTTTTCTACCACTATCATTTTGTCTTGGTCGTTCCACCCAAATCCACTTGCCCTCAGCATTTCAGCTATAGCACAATATTGTTTCTTCATCAGCTTTACTCTTGATTCAATATGTGGATTGGCTTTCAACCCACAACCCGGCATTTTTTGTTAAAGCCACTGCTCTAGCTGCTTTAGATATCCAGACCTGAATGTGCCATTGTCTGCGGTCCACTTTTTGCATGCCACAAGCTCCAACAAACACTCCACAAGCTTTGCATCTTCATCTCTTGTCCATTGATGCTTTTTACCCATCAAAGTTGATTGGCTTGACTCTTCCATGTTCTTTTATGACATACAAATGATAAAAATAATACAAGTATATACAAGAAAAAAATTGTCAATAGTGATGCACAAATAAATAAAAGTAGAAGTTTATCAAAATTAAACCAATATCCATTACATCAAATAAATAAATAATGTCAAAGAAGAATAAATTTACGTAAGTTCATTACAAATATTCATAGACAACTGAAATAACTAAAAGCATAACAATAGGTAATATTTTAGTGTTGTCCTCCTCTCCAAGCATTGAACATTTCTGTTGCAAGGTTGTCTCTCCATAGACTCCAAGCATTACTAGCCTCAACATGTCTAATCATTTCTCCAAGCATGACATCCTCATTGTTGTCAACTTCCGTCTCTATTATTTCTCTCTCCAATGGATCCACTGGCATTTCTCGTCGGATATGATTATGCAACAAGCAACATGCAGTGATTATCCTCACTTGAGTCTTGACTGGGTAAAATGCTTTATTCCTTAAAATTGCCCATCGTCCTTTTAACAATCCAAAGCATCTCTCAATTATGTTTCTAGCAGAAGAATGTTTCATATTAAAATATTCTTGTGGGGTTGTAGGCTGCGCTCCATTCCTCCACTCATTTAAATGATACCTTTGTCCTCTATAGGGGGCTAGAAACCCTTCCCCATTCATATATCCAGCATCACATAAGTAATAATAACCTATTGTAAAATATACAAATTTAGATTAAAGTATATCAGAAACAATTAACACGAATTATGTAATATCATATAAGTACATAAAGTACCTTGAGGGACTTTCAAGCCATTCCTACGAGAGATAGCATCTCTTAAGACCCTAGAGTCCGCAACTGAACCCTCCCACCCAGCTAAGACATAAATAAATTGCATGTCTTGAGAACAAACTCCCAAGACATTGGTTGCCAGTTCTCCTTTTCTTGTTCTGTATCTAGGTTTATCAGCTTCTAATACATTAACCTTTATATAAGTTCCATCTAATGCACCTAAGCAATTCTACATTCAGAAAAAAAATGCACAATTACTAAAGTTCAAAAAAAAAAAATTGTATTTATATTTCAAAGAAAAAGTTGCAAAAAATTACCTTAAACCATTTCCATCTCTCATCAGTGCAATTTTCCCAAATTGGCTCAGGTTCTGTAAGAAGTTCTTTGTGGCATCTTAAGATGGCAAGCAGAACATAACTAAATCTCCTACTAATGGTTTCACCACTCCTCATGAATTGTCTTTTAATGATTCTATTTTTAACATCATGGGAGATTATATGTAAAAAGATTGCCACCATCTCTTCCACTCCCATATTCCTAGATGGCTCTAATTGACCTACCACTCTCAACATATGGCATAAGGAATGGAAGCTCCTCCTATCCATCCTAGTATTTTCTACACAGGCTAAATCTGAAACAAACACCACTCTATCAAAATTAACTTCCCTCACTCGATGTCGACTATATGAATCCCAATTCCTATTATTATGATGTCTAAGATGATCGATCATGATATATGCGCAAACTGACATCAACATCACGATAAATTCATTTAGCATTTCTAAATACAAAACTAAGATTGCAATAATCCTCATCTTCCTTGTTCTTTGCAATTGATCCATGATTCGTTAAGTCAAATAACTGACATAAGAAAAAAATTAAATCAAAATCTACATTAAAAGAATTACTTTTCACAATACATTTGAACATAGAATAAATTCATTTAGCAAAAATTTCATTTTTTATTTTCACGATTTCATTTTTTATTTTTAAGTTCTTTAAAAATTTCGGCAGAGTTTTTCCTATAAAATAGACATTCCCAAAATACAATAGTTTCAAAACAACCAATAGAACAATTTACAATTCCTATATATCATCCAATACTCAAATTCAATCCAAATCAAGACAAATAAAATCAAAACAGTATATATTTTTTATGCAGTTGAGGAACAACTTTCTTCCGTTAAAACTTGTAACACGTTGTATCATTAAAACAAAGTAACATCTCTATACTGTAAACTTTTTGTATTTCTTTTAATAAAAGATTGTGGATTTCGTGCATAGTGACGTTGTTTGCAATTCTAGCTGGATTGCTCTTAGGGTCATGGATCAAAATGTGGTTGTCCTCTGTAATTGGCCTATTGGAGAATCAAAAGGGGTTCACTTTCCACCTCGTGTTAGTCTTATCCAGAGTCAAGAATCTCCTAGCCATGACCACTCTTCATGCACTCACCAAAAGAGCATTTATGAATCCTATAAACTTTTTAGGTAAATTAGATTCAATTAAAGATAAGTAGACCCATGTCAAAAATGACACTAAACTAGCTTTAGAGTGGTGTTCCCCTAATCCCAAATCCCAGAAAACTTTACCATCCCAAGCTTTTAAAAGTGGGGAAAATGGCCTATCTTTCTAGCACGCAAAAAGATATTTCTCTCCCCCACAAGAAAACATCATTAAGGAACAAGGACTGTGACTACTTTTCATTTTACTCCCTCCTTTTGAGGGCACACATGACTCACACAGCTTTAGAGAGAGTGTGTGTGTGTTTTATGCGTGCCATGAGAGGGCTTCAATTCCTAGGAAACCCATCATGAACCACCAGGGAAGTGGGAAGGGGAAATCACCACAAACCATCAGGGGAGTGGGAAGGGGAAGGGAAGGGGAAATCACCACAAACTATCATGGAAACCCATCGTGAACCTCAAACCAGCAGAAATCGTGGAAAGTAAACGACGATATTGAAATGGGTTTAGGGGAATGGAACCGGGAATCATGAACCAGCAGAAATCATGAACCTCAAACCACAAACTATCATGGAAACCCATCGATGGGAATGGAACCGGGAAAAGGAAATGGAAACGGGTTTAGGGGAGCAGAAATCAACGAAACCTCACCTGAAAACCAAGCTCAATGGCGATGAAAGCAGACGGTGGCGTGGGTCTGTAGGGATCCCGGTCGCAGGAAGGAGGTCACGGTCTCACAGGAGGAAGAAGCTGTCTCGCGGTCTCACAGGAGGAAGAAGCTGTCTCGCGAGGGAAGGAGTTCGCAGGAGAAGGTGTTCGCGGGGGAAGGAGTGCTCGCGCGCCAAGTTTTCTTTCCTGGGAAACTTTTATTCCCACCCTCATTGGTGGGAATAAAAGTTTCCCGCTATGTGAGCATTTTGGATTCCCGGGAATAAAAGTTTCCCGAGAATAAAATCGTTTACCGTGTAACAAACACGGTCATATTTTTTTAAAAAAACTTTCCCGGGAATGTTTTATAAATAACCTGAACCAAACGCCCCCTTAGGGGCCATGGGTAATGATACGCAATAAAATTCAAAAGAAGAGTGGTGTAGACATAACCAAAATCAATTAACAAACTAATGCAGAAGATAGCTATATCAGTGCAATTTCCAAATTCCCACTTAAAATGGCAATATAAATGCAATAAGAGGATAATTCAAAGTAAAATTCAGATTCAGCACAATATGGTAAAGCAATGGCAATCAAAACAATGCAGGCTAGCGGAATTCTATTTAAGATTCAAAAATTTCAAACCCAGCTCTTGTGCAATTGGAATTAAATCAAAGCAATAAGGTTAAACAAGAATTCCAAGATGAAATTAATTAATCACATATATGTTCAATTCAAACCAGCAATAATCAGGAAATACTAGGAAAACTCAGTATACCAAACAAATTCAAATCCAAATTAGTTTAAATTCAAATAGATCATTGAAGCACAAAGAAATTTCTATTTTGGTTTAATCTAAACAAGATGGTGCAGAGTGTCCAACATACATAAAAACTAGGGGACTCCAGATATATGGATAATTCAATCAAACAAGTGCAAAGTTTTAGTTCAAGCACATAGAGTTATTCCAGCAAAACCAGGCAACATAAAATCAGAGGATAAAATTCCAAACAAAACAAGTAGTTCACGAGCAGAAAACTCAACAAACATACATCTCAAAGTACATAACAAGCATTGAATTAGAGAAGTATTCCAATTCTAAAAGTTAGGCAGTTTTTTTTTTGCACAATAATGTATGAAAGTAGAGAATTCAATCCAAAACTACAGAATGAAACACATGCACAGAGATTTTAGAAATTGCTCGGAGGAGGAGAACCAAGAGGTAAAGCAGCTGTTGTGGTGGAGCACATACTAGGAAGAAAGTTCATGCCCTTTATGGAGGAAATTTCTGGGGCTTGGCTAAGTGAATAGATGCTCGGTTAGGTTGGGTTGGAAGATAGGTAGAATGTAGGAGTCACAAAACTGGGTGAGGCACTTGGGTGTGTGGAAGTAGAGGAGTATACCAATTTGGGAAGGAGGAAAATTTCTGACACGAGTTAGCTGGGAGAGGAGAAATACATAGCATGGGTAAACAGAGATAAGAGGGAAAGGTGAAAAACAAAGCACGAAAAGTAGGGGATTTCTGGGTGTACAGAGACCAAGAGGGAAAGAGAGGAGCACAAGTGAGTAGAAAGAATGCACGAGATTAGGAAGGCAGAGGTTTGGTGAAGCAAGAAGTTTTAGGAGGTTGGATGATTAGAGCATGAGAAATCTAAGTTTAGGGGAGGGAGAGCACGAGAATGTTTAGGTAAGGCACGGGAGGATGGGTTGCAGAAGGAGAGAACAAGAGATGCTTGATTAGCACACGAGAATGGCTGGGAAAGGGGAAGAGATAATGGATTAAGAATGGAGGGGGAAGGAAAGATTGCAGGGAGGAAAGCTGGAGAAGGCATAGGTAAAAACTAGGGAGAAAAGCGCGAAAAAGGGAGAATAAAATTTACCAGGATCCGAAGCACGGCTTACCCGTGCTTCGTGCTGGAGTGGGCAATTGCTTCCTAGAGCCTGGAGCATGGCCTAGGCCAAGCTGTGTTGCACACCACGGCCCACTTGTGTTCTGGGTTGGACTCCAAAATTTTCTAGAGAATGGCTGTGTTACCCAACACGGGAAGGGTGTGCTACCTCAGGCACGACTATGTCCTATGACACGGCCTGGCCGTGCTTGATGCTGGACTCTCCAAATGCTTTAAAATTTTGCTTGTGCTTTGTGCTCCAAGAGACAGGTGGCTCTTGAATTTTCTTTGCATATCATTCTTTTCTCCAACCTTGGGCATATAGAAATTGACCTAAAAAGTATATCAAAACGCTCATTAATCCTCTAACTAAAGAAATCAACTAAAATAAAAGACAAAAACAAAATCATAAACAACAAAACTATGCAAAAAGAAACTTAAAAATTAAAATGTGGGTTACTTCCCACAAAGCTCTTGTTTAAAGTCATTAGCTTGACTCTTTGGCATGCTTTCCTTTTTTTTTGGACAATGGATAGGAAAGAGAGTTTGGATAACTCCAAACTCTCTTTGCTATCCATTGGCCATTAGTATGATGCTTGAAATGTTGCCTAATAGCTTTAAGTGATACTCTTACTTCACTCCAATTTTTTTTTTTTGCTCCTTACTTTGGGTTGGGAAGAGGTGGTTTGGGTTCTAACTTTGGATCTTTGACTTTCTCCTCAATTGCTTTCTTTTCTATTCCCTGTTTACCATAAGCAAAAGAACTTTCCACAAAGCATAACTCATGTGGGTCAATAGAAGAAAATTTCATAACATCATTACTTATAATTGGTTCAGGTAAGCCTATCATACAACATGATTCATTTAGAGAGGGAGAGTTCATTGTATCACTTAAATTGAACTCTACTTTCTCATCCCCTACATTCAAAGAAATCATTCTATCTTTTACATTAATATTAGTTTCAGTAGTGACTAAGAAAAGCCTTCTAAGAATGATGAAGATTTTATGATCTTCCTCTGTCTCTAAAATTACAAAATCCACAGGTATGTAAAACTTACCTACCTTTATAGGGATATCCTCTAATATACCTAACAGACTTAATGGATCTGTCCGTCAAATAAAGAGAAAAAGTGGTAGGTTTTAAGTCTCCTATTTGAAGCTTCTTGCAGACAGATAGAGGCATGAGACTTACACTTACTCCAAGGTCACATAGGGCCTTGTCAATCTTCATTTCTCCAATAGAGCAAGAAATTGATAAGCTTCCGAGACCATTAAATTTAGGAGGCAGTTTATTCTAAATTATTGCATTGGATTCTTCTGTCAGTGCCACAATAGTATACTCTTCAATTTTCCTCTTGTTTGAGAGGATTTCCTTTAGAAACTTTGCATAAGAAGGCATTTGAGAAATTTCTTCTAAGAATGGGATATTAATGTTTAATTTCTTCAAAACATCTAGAAACTTTCTATACTGCTTCTCTAATTTAGCTTTGACCAATCTTTGAGAAAAATATATTAATGGCTTATATGGTGTAGGAGCCATATATTTGAGCTCTTCTTCATTCTTTTCCTTTTCTTTGGATTCTTCTTTTCTCTTCTCAGATGCAGCTTAAGGTTCTTCTTCCTTTACCTCCCCACTTCCTTTCAAATTAGCCAACTTCTTACCACTTCTCAAGTTATAGCATTACAATGCTCTCTAGGGTTTTTGGTTTGGCCTATAAGTCTGTCGAAGTTCCTATTTGAGAAGCTAGCTTGCTGAGCTATCTGAGTTTCCAACATCTTACTATGGGTAGCAAGCGAGTCAACCTTAGAGGCTAAATATTTTATAGCCTTATTTACTGAATGGTTCTGAGCTCTGAACTCATCATTTTGTTTACTTTAAGTAGCTATATAATGCTCCATCAAAGCCTCCAAATTTGACTTTGGCTAAAGAGGAGGATTGAATTGCCTCTAATTTTGAAACTCAAGAGGTTGCATAAAATGGCTCAAAATCACTACTCTTGGTCTAGTAAGAGGCAGCCATCCAGAAAACTAGCAGGTATGTATGAAGTTGATGCATTTAATCATCTAACTTCTAAAGTTGATGCATTGTTTTATAAGCTAGATAAATTGAGTATCAATGATGTTGGTTCTTCTTCATCTTTTGTATGTGAGATTTGTGGATGTGTTAGCCATGTGGCCAATGAATGTCAGGTTGGAAAGCCTGCACCTTAGGATTGTGAACAAGTAAACTTTGTGAATAATAATTAGAGGAACAATCCATACAGCAACACCTATAATACAAGCTAGAGGAATCATCCAAATCTCTCATACAAGCTGAATGTGAATCAGTCTCCTCAGCTCATCATTTCCTTGCCATTGTGACCCTGATTTCACAACCTGTTAGAGGTTAATACCATTAATGGATTATGACATAACTTATAATATAATTTTCTTTAGTCGTAATAAGTGGTGGACACTTACTTGGAGATTAAACCACCGAGGGAACTCTGCTACATGTCCCAAATCAACATTTGACATATGTGTCTCAAGCTCCTTTTTATTGTCTCTACAAAATGATGTCATTATATTTATGTGAGTTTAATTGATAACAATTATAAAACTAGCAAGCTATCATATACTTACTCTATGAAAGGCCAAACTCTTTGACAACTTTGTAGCACGTATAGATGAGCTTGATCAAACTCTTCATTAGATAAAACAAACGATTTGGTGACACATTTTGGTTGCCCCATTTGATCAAAAAATGATATCCCACGTGCCGGTATATTTCCATCGTCATTCATTGGGGCTCTATTGAACTTTATTGGCACATTGCTCAAATATCTTGAGCAAAATGTAAGGCTTTCATCTCCTAAATAGCCTTTAGCAATAGAACCTTCAGGACGAGCTTTATTACGGACATACGATTTTAGTGTACATAAATATCTACACATGCAAGGTAAAATTAATGCATCTAATTTTAATGGCAAATAGAATTCAATAAATTAAGTATAAATATGATTATGTTACCTCTCAATTAGATACATCGATCGATATTGAACAAGCTCAGCAATCTTTACCTCTCTTGCCAAGTAGATTGGTAGATGAACCATGACATCAAAGAATGCTGGAGGGAATCTAGTCTCCAATTTGCATAAGGTGATCGCAATTTGATTTTCAATAGAGCCCAAGTCTTCTATAGTCAAACACTTTGAGCATAGGATCTTGAAAAATTATGCCAACTCAATTATAGGATCAATCACTTCCTTAGGCAACACCCCACGAATTGCAACTGGAAATAATTCTTGCAATAATATGTAATGGTCATGACACTTCAAACCAAATATCTTTTTTTTCTGCCACATTGACACACTTTGAAATATTTGATGAGAATGCATCAGGAACCTGTAACTAGGCCAAAAAGTTATAAATTTTTATCTTCTCTTGTGGCGATAGCATATAACATACTGTTGGTAACAAAATATTATTCCCATCTTCAATAGGATGTAAATCTGGCCTAATTCTTAAGTCAACCAAATCATACCGACTCTTCATTGTGTCCTTTGACTTCCCAGCTATATCCATCACTGTGGACACAATGTTGTCTGAGATATTTCTTTCAATGTGCATGATGTCGAGATTATGTCGCAACAAAAGTGATTTCCAATAAGACAGTTGAAAAAAAATGCTCTTCTTCTTCCAATTATAGGAAACAGAAGATTGGTCGCGTATTCGCTTTTGACCCTTTCCAAATGCCACATTCGGTAAGGATGCTAGTTGTTCAAGCGCTTCATCACCAGTCAAATATATAGGTGCGACATTATTTTCTACTTTACCATCAAATACTCTTCTATTCCGATGCTATGGATGATTAGCTAGCAAAAAACGACGATGGCCCATGTAACACAATTTTCTTCTAAGAGATATAGAATGGGTATGTTTGTGGCAACAAGGATATGCCAACTTCCCCTTGGTTGACCACCCGAAAAGATTTTCATATGCGAAAAAATCATTTATTGTCCACATAATAGCAGCCCGCATACTGAAGTTTGATTGTGAATGAGCATCATATGTCTCGGCCCCTACGTCCCATAATTCTTTTAATTCCTTAATTATTGGTTCTAAATAGACATCTATATCATCACCCAGAGACTTAGGGCTTGGAATCAGAAGTGTCATCATAAAGTATAGTTGTTTGGGTAAGTTATATGGTACAAGAACAACTGGCCAAATACTATGGTTGGAACTCATGTTTCCATATGGTTGGAAGCCCTCGCTTGCTAAACCCATCATAACATTTCTAAGATCAATTGAAAAATTAGGATACTACTCGTCGAAGGATTTCCAAGCAATAAAGTCAGCTGGGTGTCTTAACACACCATCATCAACACGGCTCTCCTTATGCCACCTCATATCTTTAGCAGTGTGTCTTACCATAAATAATATTTGCAACCTAGGCTTCATCAGAAAATATCACAACACTTTGTGTGCTTCTTTCTTGCCTTTCTGCCCATTTGATTTCCATCTAGATAATTTGCACCTAAGGCACGATTGTGCATTGGCATGTTCTTTCCTATATAGAATGCAGTCATTCTTACATGCATCTATTTTTGTGTAGTCTAACCCAAGGTCTTGAATAACCTTCTTGGCTTCATAGTATGAATTAGGTACTTGAGCCCCCTCTGGAAGTACTTCTTTAAATAGGTCTAACAACATGTCCACGAACTTATTGCTCCAATGATTAAGGCACTTCAAATTAAGGAGCCTAACGATGACCGATAACTTTGACATCTTGTCACAATTTGGATATAAATTTGTTTCCAATAATTGATAAAACTTCTTTGCATGTAAATTTGGAGCTTCACTGCTTTCTCCATTAATATTCATAGTCTTTATGTTCACGGCTCCATATGCATCGTGTACCATACCCGTTATGTCATCCTCCTTACCACTGTCTTCTAACTGATCATTGTGTTCATGTAGGGGATATGAAGTTGTCCCTACAACTTCTCCATGAAAATTCCAAATCTCATAAGACTGCCAAAAACCATTCTTCAACTGATCAAATCGTACTTCATGTCTAACTTTAAACACCGTGTTTTTGCATCTTTTACATGGGCACCTAACTCTGTTGCCTGCATTTGGTTGACTATATGCCCACTCTAGAAAATTATCTACCCCTTTTATGTATATTGGATCTGCTCTATTCAAAATTTTCATCTAATTCTTGTCCATTATATTTCCTACAAGTTAGAGTCAAAGTAAGCAATTGAAAAATAATATTTAAGATGTATTTGGACAAAATAAAGTGTATGGATAGTGCTTGAATGAAATGAGATTGTGTTGCCAAATGTATAAGAAATGAGATTGTGTTGCCAAATGTATGAGAATGAAATGAGATCGTGTTGAATAATGTTTAAGATGTATTTGGGCAAAATTAACAATCAGAGCTTTCCTCAATAGGTATGAAATCTAGCTTGAGAAAATGAGCACCAAATAGTTTGTTACTCATGAAGTTATCCTTGAAAAGTATTAGTAGAAGCTCATATAGCTCTCTCTCTCTCTCTCTCTCTCTCTCTCTCTCTCTCTCTCTCTCTCTCTCTCTCTCTCTCTCTCTCTATATATATATATATATATATATATATATATATTGACTACTTGTGATAAAACTTGCCAAATAAAGTTACTACCACTATTCTAACCAATTCTAATTACTACGTGGCTTATACATTTTTAGTGGGTTATAGGAGCTAAATCATAATAAGGTATTCATGTACTTAATTAAAGCTAAAATAATAGCAACAATTCTTTTGGAAAATAAGAAAGGCGAGAATCATATGCTTCCATCAATGCTTTTTAACAACTCTTTTAGGGACCTACATTCTAATTACTATCAATTTTTCTATCATTCAAGCCAAACAACAATAATAAGTGAGAACCATATAAATAACAATATTTTCTTTTACTATCATAGAAACCAATATCCAATATGGTGTGCCTATGAGAGTACATCATGTCTAACAAAATTTAAGATAAAATAATGCCAATAAAATCATAAAGCAGCAAAAGAGTAAATATCTTGCCTATTTGGTACAATACCTATGAATTCCACTTAAACAATAGTTACGAATATAGCCAAAGGAAGAATTTGCAAGCAATTAATATGTTAAGCCGATGATCAAACAATATATGACCTGCAATTAATAGAAATGTGTTTACAAAACCAACAAATAACATAACTAGCAATATTATATGCATTAATAGGTGTTAAGTCATTTTTCTGCTTCTCATAGAGAAATTAATTCTGATACAATCCGTTTAATAGAGTTAAACAAACATGTTTAATAGAGTTGTTAACACTTAAGAAAATATGAAATGGGTGTTAAGTCTCAAACCATACAGTACATCTCTCAATTCTAATGGATCAATTTTCCCACTCCTGTCTCTATCATATCTCTCGAATATGGCCTACAAGGTGCAACAACCCAAATTTAGAGGCATTAATCATATGGGATGAAGTTCTACTGTAACATACAAACTTTAAACTCTGTCAAAATTCATTAAAGAATAAGATGTGTAGAAAATTATGCACTAGGCAGTAATTCTAATAAAGATGAGTCAGCCACTAGTTACAGATAATATGTCCAGCACCCCAAAACAAACATACCAATGGATCTTTATTTTTAGCTTTTTGCTATCGCAATTACATGGATCCACAACCCATATAGTATACATGTCTGCACTAGCACAAATCAAAATCCTGAAGCCTTGATCATGGCCATGGGCTAGAGGCAGCTGCTCCCCTCACTCCCTCATCCCATACTTTATCTTGGCATCAATGTCTTTACTGATCCTTTCTATTGGTATTAAAAATTCTAATAATCTAAGGCTATTATAGCTTGAAGATGGTGTGCACAAAGCACAGTAAAAAATTGATAACCAAGCTTGATATATATATATATATATATATATATATATAAGCAAATCGTGAACTGATCCATCCATCTCCTTTTTTCTTCAACCAAATCACACAAGGTTAATAAAGAAATATTTTATCTTCAAACAACTTACACTCACATGGTAACCATGAAATGTAGGGTGTGGTTGAAAAATGACTTCAGAAAATAGTTAAACCCCCCCCCCCCCCCCCCCAAAAAAAAAAAAAGAAATTCTAAGCTTTGTTACAGAAAAATCATTTTCCTATGTATGGTGTAACAATCAGATGGAAATACTATTATTCTTACAACCCTCAAGAAAGGGAAAATGATTTTCCTTTTTAGCACTCTCAAGCTATTTTTCATGAAAATAAAGGGACCATAACTCAAATTATCACACAACGCGTGCCTCATTTGGAGCAAAATGGCATCCATTGGTGCCAAGTAAATGATTGGTCCAGATGCAAACAAAACCAACCAATAGGAGAAACAAAGTTAAAAAATTTATACAATTACAAATCGCACTAAAAACAGAATTTTGAAAAAATCAGCAGCATTAATGCTGAACTGACTCCATTTTCAGCTTAGCAAATATTCACAAGTTTCCACATTGAATTGAAGAATTTTAAGTCAAACTAAACCTCAGCCCTCCTCATGATTTGTTAGCTAATATATACGAATATAAATCAGCAACAGAGCTCTTAATAACTATTTTCAATAATCGAAAGAAGCATCAACTCAGATTACATCATTTAGTAGGTTCCTCATATCACAATATTTATCTATTGTGCCCTGTATTTTGTGGTTTACTGTAATATATACTGTATTTTGTGATTTGTTAGCAGATTGTGCTCTCATTTCAGAAGCATCAAACAGAAGTTATTCTAGCTTTGTTTTCGTATAGTAGTAGTATTATACAAACAAGAAATGATAAAACATGCTTACCAGGAAGAGTTGTCTTCAGGATGTTGCTGGAGGAGTGCTTAGACGTGGCTGGTGGTGGGCTTTTGCAGAGAAGAAAGAGGAGAAACAGAGCGTGCCTATGGAACTCGTTTTTGCTTTTTCTGCTGCAGAAGTTCTGAACCCAAGATTCTCCCCCCGCTGTCGAAATAGTGGTACCCAAGGATCCAACTGAAAGAGAAAGGCTTTGGGGAAGAGCCTTGACGAAGATAAGTAAAATGTGGCCAAAGAGGTGGGAAGGATTTTGGGTGAAAAATAGGCTGAGTGCGGGAGAAGCCAGAGGTGGGAAGGATTTTGGGGGAAAATTTTGAGGGAGTAGGCCGAGCACGGGAAAGCAAGACGAGAGAAGAATTTTGGTGGAACAGTGAGAGTAAGAGAGATAAAAAAAAATGCAGCTTGGAGGGGAATAAACTGACACCTTCAGTGGCGACTTCGTTGGGTCGCCACTGAAAATATTTTTCCTGAAACTTTTGAAACTTTTTTACCTTTCAGTGATGACCCACTTGAGTTGCCACTAAACATATTTTTATTAGATGAAATTTTACACTTTTCAGTGGTAACCCAAAAGAGTCACCACGAAAAGATAACTTTAGCCACTAAGTATTGGTTTCAGTGGTGACTTCTTATAGTCGCCACTAAATGATCTCTTTTGTGACGATTTTGAAGGTCACCACTGAAAAGTCGTCACTATATCTGTAATTTCTTGTAATGTTAGTTTTAGGGTTTATGGCCTTGGACGACTAATTTCTTTGTTGATTCCGGTATGCTGAAATCTAAGTAGATTCATTATGGAAACTTGTTTATGTTCTAATAGATTAATTCTTAATCTAGGTATTGATTGTTCTTCTATATCTATTTTCAAGATTGTATCTCTTAGTTGTTAGGAATGCCTATTGGTTAATTAATTGATTCAATCTACAGATAGGTTAAATATCAAATATGTAATCGTTTGGTTCCTTTTGACCCTAGAGGCAACTAGGATTAATAAGTTTATTGCATTACAAGAATGATTAAACTCCTAGGAAGAACAATTAGCTGGGTTAGATATGACGCCCTGCGTTTGGGTTATTCAGCTTTATTGATCCTTCTAGTTCATAATGTAATTATTGGTGCTAAATCCTGCTACCTTAGATAGGATTATTTCAATAATTAGGGTTAATAAAATTCACACATATGAAAGTTAACTAAACATAAGGAAGGATTATATTAAATTATAATGGTAAATATATAGGTTATGAATTGAATGTTTGTCAATGATCATTGGATTATTCCTGATGGTAAATGATGACCTAAACCGATTATTAACTTATTGATTATTCTTAATTCTCCTTTATCATTATTGTTTACTTTTGAGATCTCAAATTCCTCCCCCTATTATTGATTTACAAAAGTGCAATTTGCCAATAGTCACTCTTTGTAAGATTGACCTTTGCTCCCACTATTTTAGGTTAGTTGGAAATAAGGTATTTATTTATGGCGTGCTTGTGACGACACTTTACCAACATCTTTCTCTATTGTATCAATGAGTTTAGATTCATTCTTAGCATATAGAAAGGGACAAAAATGAAAAAAAAGAAAGAAAGTATCTTAAGTAAGAAATGAAAAGAAAAAAAAATTAACAACAGACATGATAGAAATAAGAAATACATAGGTATAATTTAATGACTAATTATAATCGCTCTCTATTGGAAAACAGAAAGGATTTTTTTTAACAAGAGGATAACAATTATTATCCTTATAATTTTTGTTCACATAAAACCTGTATATATAATATAAAGACAGTTGACTGACTGTGTACCAAAGTACTAGTCACAAGGTAGTACCAAATAAATGTTAAGAGAGAGAGAGAGAGACCAATAAAGCAATAATAGAAAATTAGTTTCTGTGGAGCGCGTTCTTTGCATTCTGCATAGAAATTTCAGTTGCATGGGATGGAAGATATATCCGTTGGATTTAGTGGTCTGAGGATGTGGTTGTAGCCGGTCTTGGTTGTTATAATTAAGCAGCACATCCAATTCCAATTCCGATAGTGCTGGATAGTAACTTATCAATATTCTGAGATGTACGTCCTGGATGGAGTACCCAACTCTAATTCAAATCCTTGGGCTGCTTTTGGAGGGAGTTGGTGTTGCTCATCAATATCCCAACACCTCTTTGTTTTCATCTCCAATTCCATTTGTTGGCGGAAATTGTGAGCTTCTGAGGCGTATATTGGGTACACTCCACGTGCTTTTATGAAGTGCAAAATGTATATATGCATTTAATAAAAGTAATATCATCAAGTATATATAAAAATGCTTGTACCTTTTAGTTAACCTAGTCATAAACAACCAATATTTGGGCTAGGCTATACACTCTCTGGCTTTAAATAAGTTACACTTTGTATAGTAGAAACTCGTACCTTTATAGATTAAATTAGTTTACCTGAGAATCTAAAGTTATTTTAACATTATTAAACTCATACTGAATAATATTTTACAAGAGAAGAACTTCATAATTTTTTGGGTCCAAGAGAACATTTTATCTTGTTGCCAAAAGCAACTTGATTCATCAATCAATGAAAGAAGTAGCATGTGTCGAGTTTTTTAAATTCTCACAAAAATATTTGAAGGAGAATAATAAGTAAGAACCAATTTAACTCTTTTTATTTATCTTTGTTAAAAATTTAAAAAATGACTGGTGTGGAACTGAAAAAACAACCACAAAAAATCATGGGACACTAAGAGAATCACCACTCTAAGTTAGGAATTTCACTCTAGAAATAACTCGATTTTATTAATTAATGGTCAAAATTAAAAAATAAAAACCATGTAGACCCATCTAGACAGGCATAAAGGCTGCAAATCTTAAATGATTTAAAACTCTAAAACAAATAAAATAATAATTTATCTATAAATACGGATCAAACAAATAACTAACAAAAGGGATAACAATTCCCTAAACTTAAATTTAACAAGGAAAAAAAAGAGAGGCTTTTTGACTAGTTATTCTCCTATTAAAGTTGGTGGAAACTTAATGTAGATAGATCGTGCTAGACTCATAATGCATCAATTGGTTGTGGTGGAGTTATCATAGATGCAAACGGCAGCTGAATCGTGGGCTTTGCAAAAAACCTTGGCACAGGGAATTCCCTCATTGCTGAAGTTTGGACATTTCTCCTGAGGCTGAGACTGGCTTGGCAGTATGGAGAACGAAGAGTCATTGTTGAAGCACACTCAACTATGGCTATCAAATTTGCAAAGGAGGGTTGTGGGCCTGGCGATACTCTTTCAGGTCTGATGGACAATATCAGAGAACTACATAAAAGATGCTAAGAGATAAACTTATGCATATTTACAGAGAAAGAAATTGTGTGGTATATAGTTTGGCGAATCAATCTCATTCTGTGACAATATAGGAGCACGTCTTCACAATCCCCTGATTTTTGTGTTGAAGTTTTCTTAGAGGACATGAGAGGAGTTTGTTTTGCTAGAGTAGTTTTGTTTTGTTTTGCTTGTTGTTCAGTCACCAAAATAAATAAATAAATTTAACTAATGCTAAAATTATTCTAATATAATTAATTACAATAGCAAAAATTATAAGGATAAATAGATCAATTTTAAATAATAGATTAAGTTACACCTCTATCTTTTCATCACGTATTAATTTTGGAAAATAAACATATTCTTAAATAATAAAAATTAAATTGGGCTCAAATTCATTAAATTGATCACTCAACTGAATCTGCCAAATAAGGTTGTTGTGTTTAAAAAATTAGAATCCTTTACAAAGCGAATTCAACTTGCCTCGCCTTTTAAAATGATGGACCAAAGAGGGTTAAGTTTAGTTTTATGGGTAACAGTTTTTTCCATGCCAGAAAGTTATGGGGACAAGGTTATTAAGTAAAGATTAAGACAAGATAGTCAAGTTACAAAGAATCAATTTGATTTCATGTCAAGAAGGTCAATTATAGAAGCAATTTACTTATTGCAGAAATTGATCGAAAGATATAAAAAGAAGCAAAAAGATCTATATATGTATTGATTTAGAAATGGCATATGATAGAGTGCTGAGAGAGGTTTTATGTAAGGTTTTAGAGAATAAAAGAGTACGTATTGTGTATATTTGAACAATCAAAAATATATATGATAGGATTACGACTTGTGTGAGAATACAAAATAGAGACATAAATAATTTTTTCATAATTATAGGATTATATCAAGGGTCATCTTTGAGTCCATATTTTTTTAACTTGATTTTAAATGCATTTACTGAACATATATAAGATTTGGGGCCTCAATATATAATTTTTGCAAATGATTTAATCTTAGTTGGTGAATCGAAAGAGAGAATAAATAGAAAGTTAAAGTCATAGAGACAAGTTTTAGAAACACATAACTTTCATATAAATAGATATAAAACATAATATATGGAATGTAATTTTAATAAAAAGTGAACAAATACGAATTTAAAAGTAAAACTTAAATACTATCTATTAAAACAAGTCATAAGTTTTAAATTTTTTGAGTCTATTATATAAAATGACAGCGAAATAAAGGATGACGTAAACTATAGAATTCAAGCTGAATGGATCAAATGGAGAAAGTTTTCGGGTGCTATTTGTGATAAAAAAAAGTACCGCTTAAAGTTAAAGAAAAATTATATCATACAGCTATAAGACTTGTTATATTTTATAGTACTGCATATTGAACAGTTAAAAAATAACATGAAGATAAACACAATATTGCAGATATAAGAATGTTGTCCTGAATGTGTTGACACATTAAAATAGATATTATTAGAAATTAATGCATTAGAGAGAAAGTTGAGGTAATATTTATTGTGGAGAAGATAACAGAATCTTACCTAAGGTAGTTTAACTATATGTGGAGAAGACTTGCAAAAATCCTATTGAAAAAAGTAAATCAGATGAAGAGTAGTCCAATAGTTAAAAGTAAAAGGAGATAAAAAAAATAAGTGAAACTATTAAGAAAAATTTAACAATTAATAATATATCTATTGATTTTATTTATAATAAAATACTGTAATGTCGTTTGATTCATATAGCTTACTCCACTTAATAAGAAAAAAATTTGGTTGCTGTTGTTGTTGTAAAATTTTTTTTCATATAATAAACAATTTCAAGAGAATTTATTGGTTAGTTAGATGCACTGTTAAACTTTATAATTAATAAAATAGTTTTGAATTTTCATAATTTTAAACTTCTATATATTTTTTGTAACTAGTAAATAATAAAATAATTTTATCTACCTTAGAATTTTTTTTTATTACTTTTTTTCTAGTGGACCACTTTAGAGTGGGTTGACCGCAAATCACAATTATATATGAACGTTCTTACTAAAAGGACCAAATTGATCAATCGTGCTAGACTCGAGCTGGTCAAAGTTGATTTATCCTGAGTAACTCTTATTGTCATTTCTCTTTTTTTACTAAGGTTTTTGCTAAGTACGAGTTCGGGTGGAGTATTTCTCCAAATTTCATTACTAGCTCGAATAGAGAGCAATGGAGAATAGTAGGCCAAAAGATTCATACCTAATAGTGAAAAAGACTGTACATGAAGAAGATCAAGGGATATCTTGGTAATATTTATTGGACCAAACTCCGTGTTGTTTAGATGGCTCATTAAGGACGATCAGCCCAGTCGACTTAATTAGGCTAGGCCCTAATACCAAACTACTCCAAAAATGTGAAGGAACTCATTATTTGTTTCAACTTTCCCAAATATTATAACAAATCCGCTCAAACTACCACATTACTGAGAACCCATTCTTTGCATACAGAGATAGACGTCTTGATGTTGTGTTCCTATTAAAAATCTGAGTACAATTTTGTTCATGAATCATGATCTCCTTGCAATTAGCATTCTACATCTTGTTCACCCCAGCTAAGCACATTGCGTTATCCTTAATTAGATTCCCCCTCACATGATCACTAGAAGATCTTAGTACAATTCTTATACACTTTTATTCATCAATTTGAATGTCAATTAAAGATGAAAAGAAAACATTATATATAGTTCTTTTAATTATTTGCAATGAGGTCAATAAGAATATAATATATGGACTTTTTTAATTCAACTCAGCATGTAGCACATTATTGACTCTTCAAAAAGATTTTCTAGGTATCATAATTTTATTGAAAAAACACCTAGAGATCAAATTGCATCTAAGTTTTGCCAATTAAAAAACCTCCAGACAACATAATTTTATTAAAAAGAATTTCACGTGTAATAATTTAATTGAAAACCTAGCAAACACCTAAAGATTAAATTGTATTTGAGTTTTGTCCATTAAAGAACACTCCAACCCACATAATCTATCAAAAATGCTTCTTCACATGTCATAATTTTGTTATAAAAAAAACTTTATAGCAACCACCTAAACGTCAAACTACATCCAGGTTTTATATATAAATAAAGTAAGAGCAACTTCAATACTCTGAGCAAAGTTAATAATATATTCAAAAAGTGTAAGGTTACTCAAGTCAGAATAATAATAAAAAGTTGTCTTTAATTCACATTGCTGAAGGATATAAAGATACGCTTAATTAATGTACATCAACTCATACCTTGTTCTACATCTATATTTGTATGGAAAGAAACAAACAAAACAACAGTACTTCAATTAGGTGAAGGTAAGACTTGGGACAAAATTGTGAGCCAAAGCTTATATAGACTATTACTTTATCTCAATTTCTAGGCTCATGATTGTTGATGGGTGGCTTGCGGCGAGCCATTCCCTTGTAATCTTTATGGATGAGGCTCACAATCTCTTCTGCCGTCTCAAAAAGATTTTGGGTTTCTTCATCTTTTTTACTAGTAGTACTAGTGCCTTTATGTTCTTCAGTGATTTGTCTTTCAGGCCTTGTGATGGAATTGCTAAATCTGGCTTTAACTTGCACTGCGTTGGGATTTTGTGGGCTTGAGTTTGTGTTGGAGGGGCTATTCCTTGGAACTTGAAAATTGGTGAGCTCCAGCATTGCCATATCCTTCTTCTGTGAACATTATTTTATAGAATTTTAGTTATTTTGAAGTTAATTTGAATTTGCATGAAACAAGAAATAGCGATTCATCTGAAGATGCTAACTGCTAAGCATTATCTTCTAGAAAGAGATTTGTGTTCGTTCTTCTCATAACTTTGCAGGGATATTCTCAAGAAGAGTATTTATTTCTTTTCATAAATAGAAGAAAATATCTCTTTCTCTTAGGAGCACACCGAAAGTAAAATTCTGACTGTATCAAACTAATGTGACAAAGTGAGCCTTTAAAATTGTCTAAGAAAAAAAAATTAATTTTGGACAAAATCTGAGGACACTGTAATATCAAAAAACAAAGAGAACCTGATCATTTGTTCCTTCTCGTAAGCTTTCCATAGACTTCCTCAAAGCATCATTATCGTCCTGGGCTGCAATATGAAACAGACAAGTGATTAGCCATAATAATCTCTTGCAACTAATTAATTAACGCACATTCTAAGAGAAAATTGAGAAGGTAGATTTCAAATGGAAAATGTCAAAGTATTTAAAAAATTTCCTTCACAATGACCAGGATTTTGGGCATAAAAAATTATGGAAAAATTTTCAAATTTACAACGAGTTAATATTCAGAAACAATTTTCACTGGAAGGCTGAAGCTAGCAGATGACTCACAATTAGCGGTTTCAATGCTTTTCACTCAATTATGTTTGGGAAGGTGGTGTCTAGGCCCATGATAATCATCAGTGAAAGCTACAAAACCACCCATTTTCATGAACTTTCTGGTTGGTGTACTAGTTGTACTTTTGTGATCCACTTTACATTTTACATTTATACTTCCCTCCCTTTCAAATATTCCATCAGAATAGATTGCACCTGAAATCTTTGAAGTCCTTCCTCCATCTGCTACTTTTTCATCCCCAGAAGAAACCATTTTTGGCTCTTTACGAGCACTAAGTTTCTTCCCTCCAAGCCCTAGCTTCCTCACTTGATGAGGAGCTCCACTTTCATCATATCTTTCCTGTGCATGCATGGACAAACTAATCATTCCATACTGATGTGAAATATTGAAATACTAGCTATAGCAACTAATTTTTCATCAACTACCTTCTGAGCAAACATGGAGTTAATTCCAGTCACTTCAAGCTCATTTCCGTTCCCTTTCTCAGCTGCTGTGACAGATTTTGGAAATAAACTCGTTCAATTTATAGTGTTACCATTATTTAATAAGTACGGACATTGATACAGACACTCAACAACAACAACAACAACTAAGCCTTTTCCCACTAGGTGGGGTCGGCTACATGGATCAAACGGCGCCATAGTGGCCTATCATGGATGAGATCAAATTGATACAGACACTCCAATATATAAAATTTAAAATGTCTAAATATAATTTAAAGAGTCGTACCCAGTTTAATAAGAGTGTTCAATACACATAAGACACGCATTTTGTGAAGTTTATGAGCGTTTTAGATCATTATGAAAGCAAAGAAAATAGAGAGATGTGCAACAATTCGTCTTTAAGATTGATTAGAGAGAGGACTTAATTCGGAAAAAGCTTATAAGCTGTGATGGAATACCCAAAAAAAAAAAAAAAATTGAGAAGATTTTACCTACCAAGAATATCTCTTGCTGATGACTGCCATAGTGCATTCACAATAAAGAGAAACCCTAATAAGAAACTTGCAAGAACGGAGTGCTTCATCTTGATCAGTGTTTTGTTCTTCTTCTCTTGGGCAAGTGTACTGTTTCCAAACTGAGAGAGGAAACTTGAGAAGGCAAACCAGGGTTTTATAGCGGGTTAGGAAAAACCAAGTCAAAGCTAGGGTTCCGACACCTGTTCGTTGAACTATTATATTATTCCTTGGAATGTGGAAAAACATAAGAAAGCTCGAAAACAGATGAATAAATTAATCAAAATATTGTTTTTTAAACAACATGAAAATTACAAAAAATTAAAAAAGGGTTTTCCTCAATCTCAAGTTTGAATGCGGTTTTCTGCTTTGAACTGAAGCAAACTGAGGAAGCTAGCAGTAGCAGTCATAAAAGGTCATAATTTGGTCTTGATTTGCACATAGATATTGTCTGGTTTTCATGCCTGCAGCTAAAAACATAATATATTCGAGCTGCAGTCACAGCGAATATGACATTACGAACATTATATGATTCAGTCAGGGATTTCTTGCATACTTAATTTACCAAGGTCATTCTAGTTAGCTATCAGTACTATATGAAATGCCAAAACAGCTACCCACTATAATCTTTCTTTATCAAAACTATCGAAACCCATTCATTTTAACTTGTACATTGGATGGATTTGAGTTTATAAAATTAAACTATTTAAAAATGAGTTGGCCCATTTAGCTTACGAATAAAACGAGTTTGGATGACTCAGCCCTGCAAAAATTAAAAAACTAAACAACTAAAAAAAAGGCTAAATCGGTTAGTCAATTTATGACTCGTTTATTAGTGTAAGCGTGCAGGCTAACCCATTTAACAGTATTACTTCCAAGAAAGACGTCTTTTATAATTAAATTGGTCAACCTCTTTTTTATGAACCAAATCTATTTAAAATTTAAAATTTTCGTAGGAACGTACCACTTTTCTAGTCAAATATGTCAAGTGGAATGACCCTGACCAAAATTTAAAATTCTTATGTTCAAGAGCTCACTTGAAATTAATTTACAACGATATAGAATGACTATATAGTTCTAAATTTTTCATGGAAATCATGCGTCCAAGTATTTATATAATGAGAAAATTAACTGGTTTTTTAATACTGGGCCACCGTTTTAGCCTTTTAGAAAATAAGATGACTAGCGTTCAAACGATTTGTCAGAGATCGATACCCTGCAAAATGAGTAAAGCTAGGAATTCTGACATATATAAGACAAAATGAATCTTGTTCCCTTGGATACCATGTTAGCAACTAGCTAGTCCTAAACTCTCTCTCGGAAGAAATCTTGTCCTTCTGGGTCGGTGTCCAGCAAGTTAATTTCTCTCTCTCTCTCTCTCTCTCTCTCTCTCTCTCTCTCTCTCTCTCTCTCTCTCTCTCTCTCTCTCTCTCTCTCTCTCTCTTAAGCGTGGCTATAGTAACCTATTATAAATTAAGTTAACAGATAAATTGTTAATTATTAAAATTTTTTAATAGTTTCACTAATTATTTTTTTTAATATTCTCCTACTTTAACTATCGAACTGCTCTCTATCTGATCTACTCTTCTCAGTAGAATTTTTGCCGGTCTTTTTCATATATAACCAAACTACCTTAAGCGAGATTTTACTATCTTCTCCACAATAAGTACTACTCCAACTTTCTCTCTAATACACTCATTTCTAATCATATCTCTTATAGTGTATCTACACATCCATCGCAACATTATCATATCTGCGACTTTCAGTTTATCTTTATATTGTCTTTTAACCGCTCAATATTTAGTATCATGTAAAATAGCAACTCTTGTAACTGTACATAAAAAATTTTTTAACTTTGAACGACACATTTTTTATAACAAATAACAATCGAAACCTTCATCCATTTCATCTATCCTGCTTGAATCCTATGATTTACGTCATCCTTTATTTTACCGTCATTCTGTATAATGAAATCAAAATATTTGAAACTTGTAATTTGTTTTAATAGATGCTATCCAAGTTTTACTTCTAAATTGTATTTGTTTACTTTTTACTAAAGTTACATTCTATATATTCTATTTTATTTCTACTTATACAAAAGTCATGTGTTTCTAAAGTTTGTCTCCATGACTCTAACTTCCTATTTATTTCTTCTTTTGATTCACCAATTCAGACTATATCATATACAAAAATCATATATCGAGACCTTAAGTCTTATATATGTCTAGCAAGTTAATAACATGCATGCAAAATTGAAAATACTTAAACATCTTTTAGGATACCTAAGAAAAAAAAACGATCGTATGTGTCGCTCACCAATTATTCTTCATTCTTTTTTCATTCATCTAGTTTTTATTGGAATTCGACTTCGTATCCTTAGCTCTATGGATGATTCATTCGTACCTATTATTCTAATATTCCATTGAAAAACAAAATTGTTTCTCAATAGTTTATCTTTCATATTTAACCTTTAAAAGAGTTTTATTTCAGGTAAATTCATGATCTTGGGAGCTAGCTATATGTGTTTATATACCTAAAATAAAGAGTAAAATGTTGCTTTAATCCTTGATATGCATGCTTTTTAGTTTAGTCCATCAAAATTTTATTTTATCATTTCAGTCCTCCAAATACTATATATATTGTATTTAAGAACATATCGTTGCAACAATAACTTCTGTTGACATATATGTAGCATATTTGTTTATCTAGCTTAACCTTGATTTATGTGATGCTTTAGAAAGCGAGCTCTGAATTTGGCCTGATAAATAAATTTGTTAAATTTATGTTAATAAAGTTAACATGTAGACATTATTTGAAATAGTATTCGGAAGACTAAAATAATAAAATAAAACTTATTAACAAATTAATAGTTCACTCTAAAACATAGAAATATTGGACCTTGGGTGCTACATTGGCACTCATATTTTTAGAAGACTTATTAAGGGTTGAGTTTCCGATTTTAGTTTATATTAAGATTTGTTAAACTTTTGAATCGTTTACAAATTAAGAAAACTCATACTCTGGCCATTTATTCCATACTTCCTTCGAATCCCTGGCAAAGTAAGATGTGATATATACAAGCTACGGTCCCACACGTCCGGCTAGTTAGCGATTGCTCTAACTAATAATATAATGGTTTAATTATACTTATAGTCATTTTATTTTTTAAATTGATTCAATTTGGTCTTTCTATTTTAACACGAATAAATTTGGTCCCTAATGTTTTGCAGAAAGTTACAATCAGGTCCCTCTATCAAGAATCTGTTTACAAACTGATAAATTTTGATGATGTAGCAATTAAAATTTCCATTTGATTGTAAACAGATTCTTAACAAAGTGACTTGATTGTAACATTCCATAAAATGTTAGGGACCAAATTAATGCTTGTTAAAATGGAAGGACTAAACTGAATTATTTAAAAAAATAGAGAAACCAAAAGTGGAGTTGAGCCTAACACCATTTATCATGCTCAAATTGGCTTACTACATTCATGGCCTAAAGGCTAGCTCACAGTAGTTTGCTCATAATTGTTACTCAAAAAAATTAGCTCAATTACTAAGAGAGAATAACATAATTGATAGAGTATTGTAGGAGTAAAAATTCTAACTACATTAAGCCAATATGAGTGACTGCACTGTTAAGATCGTCTAGAGAAAAAGATTTAGTTTAGTCAAATCTCAAGGACACTCCTAATCATAATACTAAAAAAATTCCCTAGCATAATATAAGACTTAGGGCATCACAAGTTGTGCACTATGGAAGTAATAATGCGACAACATTTAAATTAAGTTACGTTCCTGAGGATCTATATCAACAATCTTGAAGAAGTTAGACATATGATCATTACCCCACCACTACTCTAAAGCGAATGAAATTTTTTTTTTCCGTTATGTGGTGTGTTTTGGGTTTTGAGGAAATATCTCCACACTCTTCGAACATGAGACTAATCTCCTTTCGGGATACTATGACTACTCCTCCTCACAAAGTGCATTGTAATAGAATCGAATCCCTGACATTGTAGATAAATCTCATCTTACTGAGATACTGAGATCCAGCTTGCTTAATACTAAACCACACCCTTCTCCATATTTAGAAAAATTAAATTAAGGGTTTATAGGCTAGATGAATCTTGTGAAGTTTAATATATGATCTTAGCTTGTCCAGTAGCTTAAAGCATCAAACACCCACCGTCCCCACCAACCTATCTTCATGAACCAAAAGATATGAAAAGGGAAAGAAGCCATTATTGTATAGGAAGAAGGTGTTGAGTTAGTAGCTAGCTAGCTAGGGCATAGTTCCCAACAAAGAGGCCATGAGCATCAAATTAAGAGCCTGTGAAACATAGGCAAGTGATTATGCATAGAATTACGAAACCATTTTACCCTTTTTAACAACCTCTCATAATATATATTAAACTAGAGAAACAAATTAACTTTTTGCAAGAGTTTTAGAACACGAGGGCGCGGCCTCCAACTTCAAGGTAGTGGCCACCCCCTTGAGAAGAGTGTGAGAGAGTGAGTCATGAGCAATTTAGTCGGTTTCAGATTAAAATAAATAGCTTGCACTCACCGACACTGTATATATTAATAATCCTGCATGCATCTTCTATTTGGAAGCCTTTACCAAAAGGGAACTAAAAGCTATATATGATCCATGCATGTCTTATTTGGAAAGCCTTGTAAACTTTGCAAAACCACTACTCTTGCATTGAATATGTGAATAATTTTCCATTAATACAAAACTAGACCTAAAACTTTCAGCTGGTAAGAGGGAGTCTGATCTCTCTTTTTATTAATTTAGGTTCAGTTTCTCTGGATTTTGAAAGTAAAATTTAAAATGTATCAAATGACCATATTGATGTGGGAGAAAAGCTCTTTATGAGATCAGCGAAGAAGTTAATTTTTTTTTTTGTGAGAAATTTCTTTTAGGGTGAGAAAAGACTATCTATTTCAAGGTCAAGATATGTCATAAGTCTCAGTAAGGGATTACTTACATATGGAACCCATGCTTTATAAGCGGAATATTTTGATTCTTGTGAGCTGATCAAGGGATTACTTACATATGAAACACATGATTTATATGCGAAATATTTTGATTCTTATGAGCTGAATCAACTTACATTAACCTCAAAAAGATAAATTTAATTTCAAGTAAAGTTGAGAAAAATCCTTACTAGGCTTACAAAATTTGAATTCTTTTACCATATAAATTGTGATGCTTTTGGTGAAAAGGAAGAGATCAAATCTAGCTTTAGTTTGGCTTCCACTAAGCAACCTTATACTCAATTACCTCTTTTTTAATTGCAACTGGGTCTGGCAGATTCCTTTTTTTTTCACATAAAAGGTTGAAATGAAGAGTGCAATGAGGCTATTTGTCAGAATGAATTCCCAGAAAAGAAAGAAATATAACTTAACTTCTAAATAATAAAAGAAGCTACAAAGAATTAAAAGTTTGCTGAGGTTTGTTCATTTGGATTAACAGTAAACAGAATGGGTATATATGTTGGAACTAAGCTTATTAATAATGTCATTGAATTCATATATTTATTGTTTGTGTTTCTGGAATAAGTCTTAATTTTTTTTTAAATTCAAACGAATGTTTTGTTTCGTTTGCATTTTAAAAAAGATAGAAATAAATTACATTTTTAATTTTACAATAATATATCTTTTTTAATATTGCATCAAAAAATAAGGGAAGGATAATAAAAATTCTTTTAACACCAAATGAATTCTCGATATATAAAACCGTATCATCAATTTTAATAGCATTAGAAAATTATATGTAAATCTAATTTTCTTAAAAAACAAGGATTGAATTCAAATTTTCTTTACATTCCAAACTAGTTAAAAAGAAAAACTTCTATTCAATTGAATTCTTAATTTTTAACCTTATTAAATGATCAACTTTTTGAGTTTAAAATTTTTTACTTGTTCAATAAAAAATGATATAATTAATTTGTAACCCCCATGCATGTAATTAGGGAATGGAGCTATATATATATAACATGTAAAACTATTGCTTGGCTTTTAAGGACACGAGCACATGTTGTGCTTTTAACAATGTATGCCCAGTTTTCAACATGTATTGTAGTTAGAAGCATGCTACTCAAGAGGACTATTTGAAAACCAAACCCAAGAAAAAGATTCCCCTTGGACTAGCTTTTGTCTATTTATATACATTAATTTTCACTAATTACATGGAAGATAACTATTGAGAAAGGTTATTATAATTTAAAGAAAAACTATCTTTTTTGTTTATGATAAATAAATAAATTTTTAATTTAGTCCTTCGCATATTAATTTTTTTAATTTAATTTTTGAAAGTGAAATTGTATTATCACTTATCAATTAAATTATTGTTCAAAATTTGATGCCAGTATTCTCACTATTGAAATTACAATTTTTTATCATATTTATCTGATTTAGTATATAAATTAACTTCACTTAACACTGAATTAAAATTGTTAATCAAATTAAATTTATTTATAAATTATTTCTATTAATATCACTTGAGTGCCAAATCAATGTTAGTAAGTACAAATTCATATGTAGAATTAGATAAGCATGACAGAAAATTACAATTTCAACAATAAATTAAATTTGAGTTAAATTTTAGATATTACCTTAATTAAGAAGTGATATTACAAGTACTTTTATTTTTAAGAGACTAAATTAAAAAATAATAATTTACAAAAGGCTAAATTGAAAATTTATCTATCTATCAAGAATCAAAATCTGAATTTTTTTATAATTTATTCTATAATCTCTCATAGTTTTTTCAAACTATCTTTCTTAGTTACCAAAAATCTTTAAGTAATTTTTTTAATTGCCACTTCAATTTGAAAAAATTATTAATATAAATAATATGAATTAAATTAAACTAAATACTAATTTGATCAATTAAAAAATAAAAAATATTAATTGATCATGTTTTTAAAATGTTTACCTTCTATCTTTTAGATCATTTAACAAAAATAAATACAAATTTAATATAATTAAGTATGCAGAATAATAGTGCAACTAACATTTCTAGTATATTTCAAAAGCTTCAAAAGTTCAAATAGCCTGAATCAAATATATATCTTTTAACGTCTGATGCCACTGATGACGTTCAACCATGTTATTCCATTTCTCAGTAGTTTTTTTTTAATGGAATTTTTTTAGTATTTTTAATGCCAAAAGAAGTGGATTCCAGTTGGGTTCATATATTAAAATGTACCATATATAACTGAATTTATGAATTCAATAATAATTAAGTTTAAACTTAAAAAATCAAACCGTAGCCACAGGAGTTTATTTGGTGAAGGGGCTGCCCTCCTTCATTTTCTTTTTGGTTTATTTTATTTTATTTTTTTATAAAAGCTTCAGAGAAGTATTTTCCTTTCTTCATACAAGTCTTTTCTGTTTTTAGGAGAGATGTTTATTTCCACTACATAAATTTCTCCTCTTTTTAATAAGTTTTAGAACTTCAATTTTATGCATCTCTTATGTCTAAATTTACAGTTATATGCTCACATATAGATAGAAAAAGATTGAGGAGAGTTAACCCTCAAAGTGAATTGAAAGGTGTATTACTTCTCTTTGAATGTTTCTCTGTTTTCTATATTTTATGTTGTATTAGTTTTGCATATGTAATGTTGAATTGTATTATTTGATAGATTAATATTTATGAAATATATTGTTTTTTAATTCTCTAGTTGTACACTATAAAAAATTTAGTTTTCGATGGCATCTAAAGTCGCCACTAAAAATATGGTTCTTTGTTTCTTCAGAAGCTCTATGACTAAACTTTTTTTACTTGTTTCACCTGCTTGTATCTTTTGCTGCTGGCTTTGGTATGTGATGTAATCCTTCTCATAGTTTCATGAATAAATAGTATTTTTCACTTATTAAAAAATAAGTTTAAACTTAATAATGGAGGAATTTCTGAAATGTCAAATATTTGAATCCGTAAACATTTGTGAAAAAAGACAATCTTAATATTTTGAGAAAAAAAGTAATCATATACACAGAAAATGTAAAAATACTTTATGTCTAAATAATAATAAAAAAATTTATATAAACAACAGGACCATTGAGAAAGAGTGCCAACAATGGGCTTGCAATTATTTGCATCAACTGCTATTTTGTATTTGGAAACGACGTTCCTTATGGAGGATATAAGATAAGTGGATTTGGAAAAGATTTTGGAATATTGGAAGGCATTCACGAGTACCTCCAAGTTAAATCTGTTGTCACTCCAATTTATAATTCTCCTTTGCTTGAAATGTCACCTGTTGGGCCTTTGGTTATAAGGGTTTCTTGTTGATCACAACAGGTATTGTTAATAAAAATAATCAACAAAAATAATATTAAAAAATTAATTTAGTTTACTCTTAATTTTTGGGTTACGTCAATGGAACAAATTCTGAATAATTCTTTCACTATCACAATAGTAATGTATATTGAGAGAATCTTCTTCAAATAAATTCTAACTGCTACAATTAAGATCTCACCAAAATAATTATACTCAAAGTATTTTTAAAAAATATTCCAAAAATATTTTTTTACTATTTTATCACTCTCTTTAAAATAATTTCTCAAAAGTATACACAACTTTTCCTATTTTTTTTCTCTCTGGCCTTTCTCTTCAATGAGTGATTTTTGCTCGTTAGTTTCTGATGCCCTTAACCTTCTGCTTCCTTGCCAATTAATAGGCAAAAGTTCTGGAATTCTTTACGAAAATAGGTGGCAAAGTTTGCTACAAGATAAAGCAAGTGTCACCAAAATCTTTGGAGAAATTTCAGCACCTTCAGTTCAAGAATTTTGGTCACCACTTCTGCTTCTTGTTCCAATTTTTAGGCACCATTCTATTGTGTTTCTACTTCCTCTTCTTCTTTGTTTACCTACTATTGCGTTTTACTCTTTTTTCTATCAATGGTGAGTCCTTACGTTGGAGGGACCCACCACCAACAAATCTCCCTTTCTTACTACATAAAGGGATTTACCATTTCTGTAGTTAATCGACAGTATTCAAACTTCTCCCTTGTTAGAATTTTTGTTAACATGTCTAATCTATTTTCATTAATATGAATATTTTCAACCTATAGTAGTTTCTTTTCCAACACATCCTTGATCTAATGATATCTCACATCAATTTATTTTGATCTTGAAAGAAAGGAGGAATTATTTCCAAGGTAAATAGCACTTTAACTATTACAAAATAGTTTATATATGTCCTGCTGAAAACGAAGTTCATTTAAGAACTTCATCCATAGCAACTATTTGCATGCTTCTATTGCTACAATAAATTCTGCCTTAGTAGATGAAAGAGTAATATATTTTTGTAACTTTGATTGACATGATACAGCTTCCTCTACAAATATAATCATATAACCTAAAGTATACTTTCTTAAGTCTATATTGCCAACTGTATATACATCTATGTAGACAACTAAAACAAGTTTAGTATCTCCAAAACATAAAAATATTTTGGAAGTACCACAAAGATACCTAAAAATCCATTTTATTGTAGTCAAGTGTTCTCTACCAGGATTTAAAAGGAACCAATTCACTATTTCAACCAAGTGAGCAATATCTAATCATTTACATACTATGATATACATCAAAATCTCAACTATTGAAGCATATGAAACATTGTCCATTTCTTTCTTTTCTTTGTCTATAGAAGAGCTCTGCTTTGAACTTAGTCTAAAGTGATCAACAAAAGGACAACTAACAATTTTAACTTTGTCCATATTAAACATCTGAAGTGATTTCTCAATGTATTTATCTTGTTATAACCATAATTTCTTAACACCTCTATTCCTAATAATCTTTAAGCCAAGAAACTGCTTTGCTGGCTCAAGTCTTTCATGGCAAAAGACTTGTTCAACTATGTTTTTAATCAGTTAATTTTGACAACATTCTGAAAAACAATCAACATATCATCTATATAGAGCAAAAAAATAATAAAATTATCATCAAGCATTTTTGCATAAAAACACAATTATTTGGAGTAGTCTTCTTATAACATTACTCTTCTATAATTGACTTAAACTTCTTATACAATTGCCTTAGTGCCAGTTTCAAGCTGTAAAGACTTTTTTAAATCTATAAACATAATCTTCTTTTCTTTTTGGCTTGAAACCGCCTGGCTGCTCTATATATATCTCTTCCTTTAAGTCAATGTGAAAGAAGGCAATTTTTACATCAATTTGTTCAACCTCTAAGTCAAGGCTTGCTACTAGACCTAACATTGTATGAATGGATGTCATTTTCACAACTGGTAAAAATATCTCATCAAAATCAACACTTTTTCTTTGGTTGAACCTTTTAATAACTAGTCTACCTTTAAATCTCATATGGAGATTGTGTTCTTCAAATTTTTGGTAACACCCATTTATTTTTTAAAACTCTCTTGCCTTTTGTTAACTTCACCTATTCAAAATTTTTGTTTTTATGCAAGGATTTCATCTCATTTTGCATGCTTTTTACCCATTTCGACTTGTATTCATCATTCATAGCTTCTTTAAAGCTATTAATTTTTCCTCCATCAATGAGTGTCACGTACTCATTATTATGATATTTTATAGAAGATTTTCTTATTCAACTACTTCTTCTCAATGGATTTAGGGAAGGCACAAGTGTTGGTGGTTAATGGTAAGCACTGCCATTATCATCATCTTTTGATATAGCCTCTATAGAAGTATCATCAAGATGACCATCCTGAACTTCATCTATAATCTATCTAGACACCATTATTAAAGGAACAAATCTCAAGTTTGTTGAGTCACCTTTGGAGTTAAGAATATCCTTCTCCATTTTGTTGATACCTTTAATGGAATGATCTTCAACAAACACAATATCATAGCTTTTAACAAGCTTTTTCTCCACTAGATCATAAAATCTATAACCAAATTAATGTTAACCATAACCAATAAATACACAATGTCATGTCTTGGCATTGAGCTTGGACATTTCATCCTTAGGAATACACACAAAGGTTTGCAACCAAACACCCATAGATGATCATAGAAAACATCTTTTTTCGACCATACTCTTTTTGGTGCATTGTGCTGTAGAGAGACATATGGTGAAAGATTCAACACATGTATAACTGTAAGTAAAGCTTCCCCCAAAAGGGTTTAGACAACTTTTCATGTGATAATAAATGTCTAACTCTCTCCATCAAAGTTATGTTCATCCTTTCAGCTAAACTATTTAACTACGATGTCTTTAGAGGTTAGTCTTAAGTCGAATACCGTGCTCTTTATAGTAAGC
This sequence comes from Gleditsia sinensis, assembly GCA_037074535.1. Taxonomy (NCBI): domain Eukaryota; kingdom Viridiplantae; phylum Streptophyta; class Magnoliopsida; order Fabales; family Fabaceae; genus Gleditsia; species Gleditsia sinensis. The sequence goes on from CM073474.1 coordinate 13,213,327, forward strand.
ATCAAATGGTCTAGTTTATTTTCCACCATTGTCTGTTATGATGCATGTCAACTTCTTCCTACTCTATCTCTCAACTAAGGCTTAAAACTGTTTGAAGACATCAAACACGTAATCTTTTATCTCGAAAGTATATGCCCACATCTTCCTGGAATGATCATTAATGAACGTCATAATGTATTGAGTACCACTAAGTGACTTTGACATTGGTTCACATAAGTTTAAGTGTACTAGATCCAATTCATCTTTTATTCTGGAAGGAAGGGAACTCTTGAAAGAAACTTTGATTTGTTTTTCCACCAGACAATCAACACATTTCTCTAATTGCACTTGATCCATGCCAAGTAACACCTTTTTCTTGGCTAGACATGTCATCCATTTCTCACTTATATAGTCGAGTATATTATGCCACAATTCAACTGCACTATTTTTCTGCATAGCATTCACATTATTATTGGAAAGCTTTGCATGCATAACATATAATGTTGAATCACTTTTATCTCTGGCCACCATTAAAGCACGTTTTGTAAGTTTCCATTGGTCATTTATGAACGTATTGCATAAGTTTACATCATCAATTTTACTTGTAGAAATCATATTCAAGCGAATATTTGAAATATACCTAGCATCTCTTAGCACTAATCTTATTCCATTCTCTATCTCCAAGAAAACATCTCATTTGTCAACAATTTTTTGTAAGTTGTCATTTTCCATCTTAATAGCACTAAAATCTCCTTGTATATAAAATGAGAAGAATCTCATTCGAGGTGTAGCATGAATGGTAACACCATTGTCAATCACCCAATTAGTCTCATAGGATGTACGATTGGTAATATCATCATTAAAAATGATATAGAATTCATCGATGATATTTGTTTGTTTGTCATACTATTGTTGTCTTTCTTCACTTATTTCCCTTTGTTCTTCTCTTGCTTCTTGTTGAACTCCAACAGAACCTTTTAATATATCACTTCTTCTTACAATGATGGCACTCATTATTTGCATTTTTTTATTTTTCTCTACTCTTATCTCTAGGCTTTGAACTCTTACACTGGCTTCTTCCTTTAGATTATGTCACCAAAACATCTGTTTGTGATGAAGATGATGAACCTTGTGCTTTCCTTCCCATCTCATTATTCAAAATACCACTTTTGACATACTTTATGCTTATGACATTGTTAAGTGCTTAATTGGTAATTAAAATCTTCAAAGTCTTCCATGATTCCGACAAAGAGGCAAGCTCCATAAGAGCAAGTACCTCATTATCCAACTTTATGCTTATTCTCAATAACTGGTGATGTGAGTACATCTAGTAAATGGAAATGGAATGCAGACCTGCTGGAAGTCCCAAGTGGACCTGTTATAAGAGCTCAGGCTAAAAGATTCGAAGAAGAATTTAATAGTTTCATTCTAGAGGTCCATCAAGGAGATATATGCATTACTACAAAAGAATAGTCCAAAATTGGTCCATGTCATTAAAACCCATTTAAATATGGGCCAAGACCAGCCAATCTGAATATGGACCTAAAGTGCAAGAAGATTGAAGGTTAAAAACTGAATATAGTCCCAAAATAATAGATTTATTTAACGTCCCAATTTAATCTACGTTTTTATTTATTTATTTACTTTTAGTATTTTGTTTATTTGACTAGGAAAGTTTTCTATTTGATAGTTTCTAGAAGAGTTTCCTATTTGTATTTTTCTTTGCCCTATAGGAGTTTCCTACTTGATAGTTTCTAAAACAGTTTCCTATTTCTAATTTTCCTTGTCCTATAGAAGTTTCCTATATAGTTTTCCTTGTTAGTTTAGGTTATTGGCCTATAAATAGGCATGTATGCTCATGAACAAATCAGTTTATCATTTATAATATTGAGAGGGTTTTCTCTTTGATTCTTTAAAGAACTTTTCTGAACTTATCAAGATTTATCTTGTGGCGTTCAAGCAAGACTTATCACTCACAATCTTCTTCCTCTTTCTTGAGTGTGGCGTCTGCAATATTTCTTATACCTTTGGTTCTTATCTCTTTATAGATAACGGGTCAAGGTTATTTTTTTTAATTTATTTTGTTATAAATTTGATTAGAACATGATCCTTCCAATCGGATCCCATAATGATTTCAGGTCTCACTACTCTTGGTGAGGTTCATATCAGGGGTTCACATCATTTGGTATCAGAGCCAAAGTTCTAAATCAGGTTTGATCTATCCTATTTGTTTTCTTATTCTTATTCCATCTTACTATCTTGTATCTTTTTTTTGTGTTCTTCATTCTTCTTATCTTCTAATTTTTGTTTTATTTTCTAAGTGTTCCTAGTTAAGTGCATATCTGAAAAAAAAAATCGGAATTAAAAAAAAGGAAAAAAAAGTGCAGAATTTTGAAAAAAAAAAGAAATTCAAAAAAAAAATTAGAACCCATTATTGTTGAAATTCAAGTTTTGTCACCTAGACTTTGGAATCTGATCTTCAAAAAAAATTGATCTAGGAATTCTAATTGCATTAATGTTTTTTTTCTTACTTTGATCTTTTATTTCATTTGTTTTTCTTACTTTGATCTTTTATTTCATTTGTTTTTCTTACTTTGATTATTTTTTCCTATCTCAATTGTTTTCTTTCCTCTAGTCATATATTTCTTTCTATTTTAGTTGCTTCTTGTTCTGATTTTCTTATTCCTTATCTTGTCTTTAATTTTTCCTAAAGTTCTATTGCTTTGTTCCTTTGCTTCTTAAAATTCTGTTTGTTTTTTTTTTCCTTCCTTTGCTCATTGTACTCTATTAGTCGAGTTTGAATTGTTGCAAGAAGATTTTCATGTGAGTTTGTTTGAGTTCAATAAAGAACTGAAAGAGGGAACTAAGAGAGGAAAAAGGCCAGAGAGTGTGAGCTTATAAGAGGGTAAAAGCTAAAATTTGAGTAAACACGAGTGTAAATACCATTAATCTTGAGAGAAACACGTGAGTTAGTGTTGTGAGATTTTTTTTCTAATATTATTTTGCAGGACAATCATGTCACATAACAAAGACAAAAATCCAATCAATAATGTATCGGGAATGGCAGATCCGAAGTTGTTGATGGAAGGTTTAGTTAGTAAGATGAGGAGATTGTTGAGAGTAGAGATATAACAAGTTCATGAACATTTAGATCGAGTAGAGAATTCAAAAAATACTCCCAATATGCATAGGAGAGAGGTAATTCAACCGAGGAAAGAGAGTTTTGAAGGTAGAGAGTATTATAGAGATGATTTTGATGAAATTGACAGAGATTTGAGTAAAATATATGGTGAGAGGTTTAGAGAAGTTAGGAATTGAGAAAATAATAACTTGGGTAATTTTAAGATGAAGGTTCCGTCGTTTCAAGGTAAAAATGACCCTGAAGCTTATCTTAATTGGGAGAGAAGGATGGAGTTGTTGTTCGGTTGTCACAACTATTCTGAGTTGAAAATGGTAAAGTTGGTTATCATGGGATTTACTGACTATGCTATTATTTGGTGAGATCAATTTATTTTAAGTAGGAGACAAAATGGAGAAAGGTCTATTAAGACCTGGGAGGATATGAAAGCAGTTATGAGAAAGCGATTTATTCCAAGAGATTTATTTAAGAAGTTGCAAAGCCCTACTTAAGGTTCTAAAAGTGTTAGGGACTACTATGATGATCAAGTGATGTTACAAAAAAAGAGAGTAAAGAAAAGAAAATGAGTGAAAGAATTAAGAGATAAAAAGAGAGAGATGTTGAGAAAATTATGAGAGAAAGAGAGATAGAGGACAGAAAAAGTATGATAGAAAAAGAGAGAGAGGCCGAGAAAATTAAGAGAGAAAAAGAGAGAGGGGTTAAGAAAATTATGAGAGAATTAAGAGAGAAAGAGAGAGAGAGGTTGAGAAAATTATGAAAGAAAAAGAGATAGAGGCCGCGAAAATTAAGAGAGAAAATGAGAGAGAGGCTGAGAAAATTAATGGAGAAATTAAAAGAATCAATTGTGACATTGAAAGAAAAATTGAGAAAAAACAAATGAATTTTTATGCAAGAGAAAGTGTGACAAGAAAATGTTTTATTTTCAATTTTGCCAATGGTTGTATTAATGAGCTTAACTCTTATTTACCCAATATTGAAATTTCTCTTTTGCAGGGTAATGTTCTCAATGCATATGAAAAAGTGGAATTTGATAAGTTCATTGAGTATAATAAATTTCTGTTTAGAGAAAATAAATTGTGTATGCCTAAATATTTATTGCAGGATTTGCTTGTTAGGGAAGCTCATAGAGGTGGTTTAATGTGGCATTTTGGCATATCTAAGACTTTAGATGTTCTGCATATAAAATATGATGCAAAACAAATATGTGAACAGTTTTTAACTTGTAGACAAGCTAAGTTTAAAATGAAGCCTAATGGATTATATAATTCTTTGCATCTACCTAGTGAACTTTGGATTGACTTATCTACAGATTTTGTGTTAAGTTTACCTAAGTCAAAATGGGGTAGACATTCTATATATGCTGTTGTTGACAAATTTTCTAAAATGACACATATCATACCATGTCATAAAACCGATGATGTATCACATATTGGTAATTTGTTTTTCAAGAAAATTGTGATATTGCATGGCATGTCTAGAGTATTGAGTCTAATGTGTTTTTGAAACATGTCAAGTTTGTATATAATAAGAGTGTGCATTTTGCAACTAAATTTTCACATTTCGAAATTGTGTATGGTTTTGATCCATTAACTCCTTTGGATTTAATTCCTTTATCAATAGATGATTGTGTTAACTTAAATGAAAAGAAGATATTTGATTTTGTTAAGCAGATGTATAAGAAGGCAAGGCAAGACATTGAGAGAAAAATTGAACAATATGTCAATAAACCTAAAAAGGGACACAAAAGAATTATATTTGATCCTGGAGATTGGGTTTGGTTACATATGAGGAAGGAAATGATTCTACCCCAAAGGCATTTGAAATTACTTTGACGAGGATATGGTTTATTTCAAGTGATTGAAAGAATCAATATCAATTCCTACAAGCTAGATCTTCCAAGTAACGATAATGTTAGTTAACTCTTTTTTATGTAGGTGCTGATTTGAGGACAAATCATTTTCAAGAGGGGGGAATGATGTGAGCACGGCTAGCAAATGGAAATGGAATGCAGACCTGCTGGAAGTCTCAAGTGGACATGTCATAAGAGTTCGGGCTAAAAGATTCAAAGAAGAATTTAATGGTTTCATTCTAGAGGTCCATCAAGGAGATACATGCATTACTACAAAAGAATAGCCCAAAATTGGTCCATATCATTAAAACCCACTTAAATATAGGTCAAGACTAGCCAATCTGAATATGGACCTAAAGTGCAAAAAGATTGAAGGTTAAAAACTGAATATAGGCCTAAAATAATGGATTTATTTAACAGCCCAATTTAAGCTACGTTTTTTTTCTGATTTATTTACTTTTAGTATTTTGTTTACTTGACTAGGAAAGTTTCTTATTTGATAGTTTCTAGAAGAGTTTTGTAATAACCGTAAAATCTAACAAAATTTTCCGATTAAAGGAAATATGAGAATTTACGTTTTGGCGTGTAATTTTTATTTTGAAATGGATATATTTTTATTTGTTTAAAAAAATTATGTTTTACTAAAAGTAAGTAGAATTTTAAGTAAAATAAGTATTGTGTTGCTTCGAATAATTATACTGGCCTCTGATGAATATTTGCCATATTTTTAAAAATATTCTTTCTTTTATCATGTATAAAGATATTTATTTTATAATTTGTTTTATTGAGATTTTTATTGAGAAAAATTATGATTTAAGAGTTAAACTAAAGATTTATGAGAATGAAAATTTTTAGAAATTTTTGAGATATTTTATGATGAAAAACGGAATTTATATGAATTTATATAAAAGAAAATCCTATTATTCAATTATTAATTATTATTATTATTATTTTAAAAAAAACAAATGTTAAAAGGGGAAGAGGCATACCGGGGAAGAGAAACAGAGGCAGACGGAAGAAAGTTTTGGTGCATAGTGCATAGTGAGTGAATAGTATTTTCAATTTTTATCTTTCGATCTGGAGTGCCTATAGGCTTTCGATCTAAAAATTGAGGGTATTTCTGGATTCAGGACGAAGAATACTCCAGTTCAGACCGATCAGTTTTTCAAATCCACTGTTGAATCGTCGTAGATCTGAAGTAGAAAATCTCGATAAAAGGTAACTTTTGAAACTTTTACTTAGAGATTTCAAATTAGAAATATGACACTGTAGATGGATTCAGAAACTTGATAAACATTAGGATATGAATTTGTTTCGGTGATTTGGTAACTTTTTGTATGGCGGTGAATAGTGATTTTGGCTGTGAATAGTGGCAGGTGAATAGTGATTTCGGCTATGAATAGTGCGCGGATGAATAGTAACTCCGGCGGTGAATAGTACCCCTACGTTGACCAAGCCCCGAAAGTCATTTCCTAGGTTTTTGGACCCCCCGGACACGTTTTTGAAGCTTGTTTGGTCAAATTCAGGCTAGAAAAGAGCATTTTAGGGCTGTCCAATTCGGAGCCCTTACCCTGTGAGCAGATAATTCTTCCTATGACTTGTCTATACTCTTCTTGATACTTGAATATGTATATGATTATGTTTATGAGATATACATACTGTGATATGTTTCTGAAATGCATTAAAACGATCTGATATGCTTACATTTTGAAATACAGTTCAATAAGAGTATAGTTTTGAAAATGGATTTATGAACTCATGGTATATATGATTTCACATGTATTTTTCATTAAATGATAAAGTGAATATTTATACACGTGACATTGATTTATAAAGATATATGATTGCCTAGAGAAAGGGCATATATATGTGATAAACCCTGAATGGGTAATTTGTAACAGATGAATTTTGAAATACATTGAACATGTGATTTTTACATGTATTTCGCATTACATGGCAAAGAAAATATGTTATGTATGTGACATTGATTTTACAGTGATATGTTTGCCTCGGATATGGGCATGTATACATGTTTCCCCTGAATGAAAAGTTTTAACAAATGAATATATTGAGACTCAAAGTCTGTATTATACTGAGAATTTTATACTGGATTATATGACATATGTGCATATGATATTTTCTGTGGAGGAATCCTATTGGAAACACTGTTTGCTAACAGCAGGTGATGTTAGCCCTGGTGCGCACCTTGATTGCCTCAGCTAGCAGGAGAGGTGGTGCTAGCCTCGTGTGAAGGCCAACACACGGGAGATTATATGTGAAGGAGAGCGGAATGCCTCCTATATATGGGCGAGATGCTAGTTATATGAGATGTTATTTGCCATCCCTTGCTATGTGCTTGGGAAAGACCCATACATAGTCCCTTCGCGTGTCCTCTTGAATGGTAGTAGGGCAAACCTCAGCGGGATGCTGAGTTTAGGCAAATCCTATACCACCAAAGTACGGAAGGGGTCAAAATCTGGTATGGTGGTTCTGATATGGGATCCTCCGAATAAGTTTTATGAGAAATGTTTTAATGCATAGCACAATTTGATTAATGATTTTACAGTATTGAATATGATTTTGAACTTGATATGAGCATTGTTTATACAGTACCGCATATGGTTTGAAAGACTTGATTATGATTTTTAGAAAAGAGAATATTTGAAAATGCGGGTCCCATGTTGATGTACTTCTGAAATGTAATTTTTGATAACATAAATTTTATTATATGAGTACATCCATATGTTGACCTAAGAGGTCATAGGAGGTATTATCTGTTCACTGAGTTGTAAAACTCACTACACGATGTGGATCTATTTTTCAGATAAAGACATAGAGTTTGGTCCAACAGCCACGTGATCGACTAGGGGTCGTACTCCAGTGGTGAGCCTACATTGTTTCTAGGCTCTCAATGTTTTATATTTGTAAAATATTTGTACTCTAGAGTTGCTCTGAACGCCACAGGCAGGATCCTTGTTTTTGCTGTTACTCTGATGATTATGGCCTTAATTTGTATATGGAATATGTATAGAAGAATTTAAATGTATCTGTTTCCGTGATAAATAATTGGAATAATCATGTTTATGAAGAATAAATGATCGTAAAGTATGTGTTTCACGTGCTCTTAAATTAGGGACGTGACAAGTTTCCTATTTGATAGTTTCTAGAACAGTTTCCTATTTCTAATTTTCTTTGTCCTATAGGAGTTTCCTATATAGTTTTCCTTGTTAGTTTAGGTTATTGGCCTATAAATAGGCATGTATGCTCATGAAAAAATTAGTTTATCATTTATAATATTGAGAGGGTTTTCTCTTTGGTTCTTTAAAGAAATTTTCTGAACTTATCAAGATTTATCTTGTGGCGTTTAAGCAAGACTTATCACTCACAATCTTCTTCCTTTTTCTTGAGTGTGGCGTCTGCAACATTTCTTATACATTTGGTTCTTATCTCTTTATAGATAACGAGTCAAGGTTATTTTTCTTTAATTTATTTTGTTATAAATTTGATTAGAACACGATCCTTCCAATCGGATCCCATATTGATTCCGGGTCTCACTACTCTTTGTGAGGTTCATATCAGGGGTTCACATCAACTGGTCCACAATCACTTACATTTTATTCAAGTGATTTGCTATAGAAATACCTTCTCAATATTTCAGGTGCGTCAATTTTTTCAGATAAAATAATTTGCTGTTGCTGGTCTTCGAAGTTTACAACTCCTTTAGCTTATGCCACAGCATTTGTGCATGAGTGTCATTACAAACATGATTATACTCACTATCTTCAACAAGTTATTGAATGAATCTACACACTTACTCATGCTCAAATGCCTAATCTTCATTTATTTTTTGTCAGGTTTAGTTGTTGTGAATACAGGTAAATGCAACTTCATCACGAATAAAAGATATGTTGTCTTTTTTCTCCATATGTGATAGTTTGTGCCATTTAAGTTGATTATCTTTCTAGTCTTTCTCTCCATTGCAAGTATCTTTTCTAATAAAATATTTTCTAATGTGGAAGATCAAACAATGTTGCAACTATAGAGCATACTAAAAATTTTAAAGGAGTAACCACCAAAGGCTTTGATACCACTTGTTGGGTATAGCAAATATTGTCAGCAAAAAATTAACTGCACAATAGAAATTATTAACAAAAATAACATTAGAAATTTAACGTGGTTCACCTTTAATTTTTAGACTACGTCCACAAGACAAACTTTGAATAATTTTTCCACTCTCACAACAGTAGATACATTGAGAGAGTCTTCTCCAAATAAATTTTAGAGACTACAATTGAGATCTCACCCAAATAATAGCATTCAAAGTGTTTCTTAAAAAAACCCCCCAAAAGTATTTTTTTTCACTATTTTGTCACTCGCCCTTTAAAATATTTTTCCAAAAGTATACACAAATCTTCCATATTCTTTTCTCTCTTTAAAGATCTATTAATTTTCTCTATATATCCTTCCTCTTCAAGGATTTTTTTTTCACTCCTTGGCTTTCAATGCCCTTCACCTTTTGCTTCTTTGCCTATTTATAGGCAAAAATGTTGAAGTTCTTTAGGGAAAGAGGTGGCAAAGTTTGTTGCAAAATGAAGCAAGTGGAGCCGAAATATTCCGCACCTACAACTCAAGAATATGCCTTTTGTTCCTACTTTTCAACACTATTCTTCTACATTTTTGCTTCTTCTTCTTCGTTTATATGCATTTTTACTCTTTGTCAATAGTGGGGCCTTATGTTGGAGGGACCCACTACCAACATTTTTATGTTATAATTAATTAATAACATGACATTATGAATATATATATATATATATATATATATATATATATATATATATATATATCTCTCTCTCTCTCTCTCTCTTGAAAATCTTAAAAATTTATATTTACATTTTTTTAGCCTCTCCTTTATTCAAAAAATTATGAATAAATCTTATACTTGATGTATTTTTCCTCTTAAAAACTCATAAATAACTCAAATATTGACTCAATTGCACTTTGGTCTCTCTAGCTAAAATCTTTCATACCTACAACTCAAGAATTTGCCTTTTGTTCCTACTTTTCAACGCCATTCTACTACATTTCTGCTTCTTCTTCTTCTTCGTTTATCTGCATTTTTGCTCCCTACCAATAGTGGGCCTTTATATTGGAGGGACCCACACCAACATTTCTATGATATAATTAATTAATAACATGACATTATGAATATATATATATATATATATATATATATATATATATATATATTGTAATAGTCTTAAAATTAAAGAAAATTTTGAATAAAAGTGAGAATTTTGAAAATAGAGATAAGAACCATTGAAAATATGTTTATTTATTACATGGGTTGAAGAATTATAAAGATAATATGAGGATTTACGTTTTGGGGCCAAAATGCAATTTTTTAAAAGTTATGGGTCAAAATGTAAATAAGAAAAATTTGCAAGGTCGTCCCTAAAAAATTAAATTTTTTGCAGAAAGGTCCCCCATGATATTTTAGAGCCTTTGCCACAGAAGGAGCTGGAAGAAAATCTAGATTTCTCTCTCTCTCCAAAAATTTTCTCTCCTGAAACTCCAAAACCTCTATCTAAAATTCTAGCACTTCCGGATCTCGGATTTTGACACTACCACCGCCAACGGATTCAGAACAAAGAGTTTTACAAATCCATCTGATTAGTTTCTAAAAATTAGCTGAAGATTGGCCAGAAAATGGAGGAAAAAATAACCTAAAGAGGTAATTTCTGAAACAACTATTTGTGATTCTCAAACACAAAAACTAACACCATAGATGGATCCAGCAGGTACCAAAACCTTACGATCTCAAATTTCAAGTCGATCCTCCCTTACACGCGCCCCCACGCACCGGTTCTTCCTCGACGAGTGAAGCCTACGCGCAGTCCCTGCAGTGGCGCATGCAGCGCGTGTCCCAACAGCCCTGATGCGTTGACCGAGCTTCCGGATGCCAAATTTCGCGAATCTGGAGTCATTTCTTAGGTTTTTGGACCCTCCAGACTCATTTTTAAGGTCTATTTGGCTAAATTTGAACTAGAAACGTGGATTTTAGGGTTGTTCAACTTGAAACTCTAATTTTGTGAGTAGATAAATCTTTCTATGACTTACCATATGCTCTTCTTGAACTTAAAATATATAATTGATTATCTTTACAAGTTATTTATACTTTTATATGTCTCTAAAATAGATTAAATTAACTGAATTGTTTACAATCTGGTATATAGTTCAAGAAGAGTATAGTTTTGAAAATGGATTTTTGAATTCATTGAATATGTGATTTTAAATTTATTTCTCATTATATGGTAAAGAAAATATATTGTGCACGTCGCATTGATTTATAAAACTATATGATTGCCTTGAAAAAGGACATGTATATGTTATAAACCCTGATTGAAAAATTTATGACAGATGAACTGTGCTGTGACTGAAAGTCTATATTATACTAAAAGCTCTGTATTGGATAATATGGTATATGTGTAAATGATAATCTTTGTGAAAGATTTCTATTGGGAACACTGTTTGCTAACAGCAAGTGATGTTAGCTCGGTGCACCTTGATACTTCAGCTAGTAGGGATGGTGCTAGTCTCGTGTGATGGCCAACACACGAAATATGTTAGGTGATAGAGAGCGGGATACCTCCTATCTAGGTGAGATGCCGACTATATGATATGTGACTTGCCTCCCTTGCTGTGTGCTTAGGAAATACCCATATTATAGTTCCTTCACGTGTCCTCTTGAATGGTGATAGAGCAAACCTTAGCTGGTATGTTAAGTATAGGCAAATCCTACACCACCAAAGTACGGAAGGACGTGAACTCTAATATGGTGGTTCTGATATAGAATCCTCCATGTGACCTAAAATATTTGATGCATAACAATATTGAATAATGATCATGATGTATTACATATGATTTTGGATATCTAAATGTGATTTGAACTAATAATATTTGAAATGTGGGTCCTATATGGATGTACTTCTAAATTTTGATTTACTATATGATAAATTTTAATATATGAGTACATCCATATGTTGACCTAAAAGGTCATATGAGGTATTATCTGCTCATTGAGTTGTCAAAATAACTACACAATATCTACATTTTTTTTAGATAAAAATACAAAATTTGATCCTGCAGCTACATGGTCAGTTGAGTGCAATATTCTCTAGGTGAGCATACGTTGCTTCCAAGGCTCACAATGTTTAAAACAATAAATAATTGTAATCTAGAGTATGCTCTGAACGCCACGGGCAGGATCTCTGCTTCTGTTGTAATATTGATAAATGTAGACTTGCCATGTATATTTAGCTATAATAGAAACTTGTGAATGTATATTTTAATCATAATATGTTATATACTTAAAGCATGTATGCAATAAAATAAGGATAAAATTATATGTTATTCGTGTCAATCATGTTCCATTGAATTGGGGTGTGACAGGTTGGTATCAGAGCATTAGATTTTCCTGTGGCTATCAGAGCAAAGGATTCTTTAGTATGACCTTTAGTATGGATATGAGCCGAACATATTTATACTTCAGGTGTTGTTAAGGTATTCTATAGGATATTAACTTCCTTTCTATTCCAAGTTTGCTAAAGTTCCTAGAATAAGGTTGATTGAATATTATGGTATCTTAAAAGGTGTTTTGTTCTGTATAGTCTATGATGTCGCTAAGAACTAGAGCAATTACTAGAGAAGTTGTAAATCATACACTCTCTACAGAAGAGTCTGTATAATCTACAATTCTAGTATAAAAAGGTTGTGGTAGAGGCCAACCTAGAGGAAGAGGCAGAGGTAGAGGGCATGCACGGGGTATGAGAACCTCGAGACATGATGAACAAATCCATGTATCTGATAGAGTTTCTGAGGAGCCACATGATAGAACAACTAATATGATTGTTAGCATACATAGGATTTTAGAGACATTGATTGGATTTATAGTAGAACAAGGCAGAAGGGATGGCCAGCCACCAAAAAATGCTTTTGAAGCGTAAGAACTGAGAAGAATAGCTAAGCAAGAGGACAAGTTTACAGGGATTGAGGTGACATTACCGCAATTCTTTAAGCTGAAATCAACGACTTTTTTTGGGTCAGATATTCAGAAAGACCCATAGATAATCATTGATACTGTGGAACAAGTTCTCAGAGCTTTAGGGTATTCTACTAGTAAATTTGTTGAACTAGTATCCTTTCAACTATCAGATGTGGCCCAAGTTTAGTTTGAGACTCTAGTACAAGGAAGAGCAGTTACTTTACCACTAATGAAGTGGGTTGAATTTAAGGAAGCATTTATAAATCGTTTCCTACCAATGAGTGAAAGAAACAAGAAAGTCAGAGAATTTGAAGAATTAAGACAAGCACCGAATATGATAGTTTCTGAATATGAAATTCATTTTACTCGGTTGTCTAGATATGCACCATATCTGGTTCCTACTTAAAAAGATAGAATTAAGAAATTTGTTTCGAGATTGATACGTCCATTGTTTAAATCGGTGGGTCTTCATGTGAATCATTTTTCACCATATTCAGTAGCTATGGATTATGCTAGAATGATGGAAACACGAGAGCAAGCAGACATAGAAGGTCTAAGGAGAAGAAAAAGAGATTGAGATAGTAATGTCCAAACTAGTTACAATTCTAATGTCAGAGGACCAAGATTTCAAAATTCATAACGTTTAACTCAAACAGGATCTAGTAGCTCTAACCAGACATCAGTTAATATCAATAAATAAAGAATGATTCAAAGAGATATGAGACCTACTAGCCAACAGGATTCAAGATCAACTCCACTATATCCCATTTGCGGAAGGCCTCATTCTGGAAAGTGTCGCAGAGAAACTAGTGCATGTCTTAAGTGTGGACAAGTAGGTCATTTGATGAGAAATTATCCACAATTATGAAATTTTAGTCAAGCATTAGTACAACCAGCTTCACCCACTGTATCTGTACCACCATGACCAAATAGAGAAATTTTAGTTCAAACAAGTAGTGGTGGTACTAGTAGAGGATCAGGAAGTCGAGGTCGAGAACAAGTATGAGTTTTTGTCTTGACACAACAAGATACTCAGGCCTTAAATGTAGTTATGACAGGCACATTATTAATATGTTCCCATAAAGCATATGTACTATTCGATCCTGATTCTACTCATTCTTATATATCACCCTACTTTGCTAAAAAATTAGATAGAGATCCTACTAGTTTACATTGTTCTTTTATGGTTGCTATTCCAATGGGAGAATTCTTACTAGTAAATGATGTGTATAAATCGTGCGAGATGTCGATAGAAGATAAAGAGACTCTTGTAGATTTGATAGTTCTAGATATAGTAGACTTTGATGTGATACTGAGAATAGATTAGTTGTCATCATGCCATGCCATTCTAGACTGTCACCTTAAGGTGATTAAGTTTAATATTCGTAGAGAATCTTCCTTTTTGATACAAAGAGATCGTAGTAAAGTACACAGTAATTTAATCACTACTCTAACAGCTCATAAGCTACTACAAAAAAGATGCTAGGGGTATTTAATAGTGGTCAAAGATGTTGATATGAAGTATATCAATGTAAATCAAATTCCAGTGGTTAAGGAATTTTTTGATGTATTTCCTAAGGAATTGCCAAAGTTACCTCTAGAACGAGAAATTGAGTTTGGTATTGATTTACTTCTTAGAACTCAACCAGTGTCTATACCTCATATAGAATGGTACCGACTGAGCTCAAGGAATTGAAAAATCAGTTACAAGACTTGTTAGACGAGGGATTTATACACCCTAATACTTCTCCTTGGAGTGTTCCGGTCCTATTTAGGAAAAAGAAACATGGATCGTTACAACTGTGTATTGATTACAAACAATTGAATAATGTGATAGTACGTAATAAGTATCCATTACCTCGTATAGATGATTTATTTGACCAGTTACAGGGTGCCTAATATTTTTCGAAAATTGATTTGAGATCTAGGTATCATCAATTGAGAATAAAAAAGGAAGATATTCCGAAAACTGCTTTTAGGACTCAGTATGGGCACTATGAATTCTTAGTAATGCTATTTGGTTTAACAAATGCTTCAGCTGCATTCATAAATTTGATGAATAGAGTATTTAAATCTTTCCTAAATCAATTTTTTATTGAATTCATATATGATATCCTAGTATATTCAAAATGTTCATAGAAGCATGAGCGACATTTAAGGATAGCTTTGCAAACCCTAGGAGAACACCAACTGTATGCCAAGTTTTTAAAATGTGAATTTTGGCTTTGTAATGTTACTTTCCTATGGCATGTGGTTACCAAGGATGGTATTTAAGTTGATCCTAAAAAGGTAGAAATGGTGCAGTAATGGCCACACCCTACGATAATTATAGATATCCGTAGTTTTCTTGGTTTAGCAAGCTATTACCATAGATTCATTAGAGATTTTTTAAAAATAGCTGCTCCTTTGACGAGGTTGACAAGGAAGGGAATAAAGTTTGACTGGTCAGATGAATGTGAAAGAAGTTTTTAGAAACTCAAGGAATGTTTGACTACGGTGTCAGTATTGTTTATTCCTTCAAGTACCGAAAAATACACAGTATATTGTGATGCATCGAGAATTGGATTAGGGTGTGTGTTGATGCAACATGGTTAAGTCATTGCATATACATCTAGACAATTTAAACCACATAAGCAAAATTATTCGACTCATGACTTGAAAATGGCAGCAGTAGTTTTTACTCTCAAAATTTGGAGGCATTATTTATATGGTGAGACATGTGAAATTTATACAAGTCATAAAAGTCTCTCAAATATATTTTCCAACAAAAAGATCTTAACTTGAAACAAAGAAGATGGATAGAATCACTTAAAGATTATGATTGCACAATACTATATCATCCAGGTAAGCCCAATATAGTGGCTGATGCATTAAGTAGAAAATCTATGAGCAGTTTGGCTCATATCACAGTGGTAAAGAGACTGTTGGTTAAAGAAATGTATAAGTTGGAAAGTCATGGGATAGTATTAGAAGTAAAGGAGCCTAGGATACTATTGGCTCATATACAATTTCCATCGTCTTTGATTGAGTAAATGAAAAAGGCATAGAAAGAGGATGCCTATTTATGCAAGAAAATTGAATAGGTGAAAAATCGCAGTAAAGTTGAATTTACTGTAGACTCTGAAGAGGTGAAAAATGTGTACTTGATAAAGAAGAACTTAAGAAAGAAATTTTAGAGGAAACCCATAGATCCATATATTCTATGCATCCTGGAATAACTAAAATGTATAAGGATCTAAAAGAAATTTATTGGTGGGAAGGTATAAAAAATGACATAGTTGATTATATTTCTCGATACTTAACTTGCCAACAGGTAAAAGCAGAACATCAAAGGCCTGCAGGATTACATCAGCAGATAGAAATACCTGAATGGAGATGGGAAATAATAACTATGGATTTTGTTACAAGGCTACCGCGAACACCAAAAAGATTTGATTCAATATGGGTGATCATTGATAGGTTGACTAAATCGACACATTTTCTTCTAGTGAAAATCACATACAACGTAGCTCAGTATCCAAATTTATATTTGAATGAAATAGTGAGGTTTCATGGAGTGCCAATATCGATTATTTCTGATCGAGGATAACAGTTCACAGCTCGTTTTTGAATAGCCTTCCAAGAAGCTTTAGGCACGAAGTTAAATCTCAGTATTGCTTTTCACCCTCAAATAGATGGACAGTCTGAGCAAACCATCCAAATATTGAAAAACATGCTACGGGCATGTGTGTTAGACTTTCAAGGTAGTTAGGAAAGATTCTTGCCCCTATCTAAATTTACTTATAATAATAGCTACCAAGCCAGTATACAAATGGCCCCTTTTGAGGCATTATATGGTAGACGTTGTCGTTCTCCGATCGAATGGTTTGAGATGGGTGAAGTTGAGATTTTAGGGTCTGATATGATACAAGATGCATTGATAAAGATAAAATTAATTAAGAAAAGGTTATTAGCAGTCCAGAGTAGACAGAAAGCCTATGTTGATTATAGACGTCGATTATTAGAATTTGTCATAGGTGAACATGTCTTTTTGAAAATATCTCCTATGAAAAGAGTAGTAAGATTTGAGAAGAAAGGGAAATTAAGTCCACAGTACATAGGACCATTTGAAATTATTGATAAGATCGGCCCAATAGTTTATTGTTTGACTTTACCACCTGAATTGGATAATGTCCATCCAGTTTTTCATGTGTCTATGCTACGAAAGTATTTATCAGATCCATACAGTGCCCACAGATTTAGTTACAGAAAGACTTAACTTATGAGGAACAACCAGTAGCGATAGTGGACAGACAAGTAAGGAAATTGCATTCAAAAGAAATACTTACAGTGAAAGTGATATGGCAAAATCACTCTTCTGAGAAGACTATTCGAGAAAAAGAGGATGACATACGCGCCAGATACCTGCACTTTTTTTAACAATGATGTTAGTGTTTATTTGCAACTAGAGTAACAAAATTTGGAGACCGAATTTCTTAAAGGGGGAAGAATGTAATAGTCTTAAAAATTAAAGAAAATCTTAAATTAAAAAAATTGAATAAAAGCGAAAATTTTGAAAATGGAGATAAGATTTGAAAATATGTTTATTTACTACATGGGTTGAAGAATTATAAAGATAATATGAGGATTTACATTTTGGGGCCAAAATGCAATTTTCTAAAAGTTTAGGGGTCAAAATATAAATAAGAAAAATTTGCAAGGACCTCCCTAAAAATATTGAATTTTTTGCAGAAAAATCTCCCATGATATTTTAGAGCTTCTGCCACACAAGGAGCTGGAAGAAAATCCAGATTTCTCTCTCTCTCCAAAATTTTTCTTTCCCGAAACCATAAAACCTCTCTCTAGAATTCTAGCACTTTCAAACCTCGGATTTCGACACCACCACTACCAACAGACTCAGAACGAAGAGTTTTACAAATCCATTCGATTGGTTTCTGAAAAATTGATCGAAGATTGGCCGAAAAATAGAGGAAAAAATCACCTAAAAAGATAATTTTTGAAACTCCTATATGTGGTTCTCAAACTCAAAAACTAACACCATAGATGGATCCAGCAGGTACTGAAATGTTAGGATCTCAAATTTCAAGTCGATCCTCCCTTGCACGTGCCCCCATGTGCCGATTCTTCCTCGGCGAGTGAAGCCCACGCGCAGCCCCGCAGTGGCGCATGCAGCGCATGTCCCAACAGCTTTGATGTGTTGATCGAGGTCCTGGAGGCCAAATTTCGTGAATTCAGAGTTATTTTATAGATTTTTTTTGGACCCTCCGAACTCATTTTTGGGGTCTATTCGGTTAAATTTAGACCAAAAACATGGATTTTGGAGTTGTCCAACTTGGAACCCTAACTTTGTGAGTAGATAATTCTTTCTATGACTTATCCTATGCTCTTCTTGAACTTAAAATGTATAATTGTTTATCTTTACAAGTTATTTATATTTTTATATGTCTCTGAAATGGATTAAATTAGCTAAATTGTTTACAATCTAGTATATAGTTCAAGAAGAGTATGGTTTTGAAAATAGATTTTTGAATTCATTGAATATGTGATTTTAAATTTATTTCTCATCATATGATAAAGGAAATATATTGTGCACGTTGCATTGATTTATAAAGCTATATGATTGCCTTGAAAAAGGGCATGTATATGTGATAAACTCTGATTGAGAAATTTATGATAGATGAACTATGCTGAGACTGAAAGTCTATATTATACTAAAAACTTTATATTGGATGATATGTTATATATGTAAATGATAATTTCTGTAGAGGAATCCTATTGAAAACAATGTTTACTAACATCAGGTGATGTTAGCCCTAGTACACTTTGATACCTCAGCTAACAAGGGTGGTGCTAGTCTCATGTGATAGCCAACACATGAGATATGTTAGGTGATGGAGAGTGGGATGCCTTCTATCTGGGCGAGATGCTGACTATATGATATGTAACTTGCCTTCCTTGCTGTGTGCTTGGGAAATACCCATATTAGAGTCCCTTCGCGTGTCCTCTTAAATGGTAGTAGGACAAACCTTAACTGAGATGTTAAGTATAGGCAAATCCTACACCATCAAAGTACATAAGGGCGTGAACTCTGATATGGTGATTCTGATATGGAATCTATAATATCCCTAATTTCGTTTCTTTTATTGATAAAAGTACAAAAATATTTAATTAAGGAAATAAAATTTATTAGACAATATTTTAGATATCTAAGGAAATATAATCCTTAGATATTCTTCACCTTATGTATATGCATAGAAAATGTTTCTAACATTAAGAGAACAAATAAAGAGGGAAAACCTAATAGGAATGAAATTAGAAATAACATACTAAAGAGATGCAAAATTCTTGGATAAGGAAGATAAATTTTTAGAAACAAGTAAAGGTCTTAAAATTTCAAGAACATTGGATTAGGGTAATTTTTCCTAATTCAAGAACTAGAGTTACTAAGTTTAAAATCTTTACCCATACATTGGGCTTTTACCTATGGACACTTCATATAGAGTTTTTTCACTTCACATAAGTTTCTAGCAAGCCCATTGGATAACCTAAGCAAGAAATAAAACATAGACTTGGACTAGGATATAGTAATTGGACCAATAGCCCAAAAATTATGAAAATGTGACCAAGCCCTCCAAGAAAGGTAGAATTTTATCCAAAGCAAAGAAAATGGGTAGGAATAAGCCCAAATCCAAGAGGAAAAATAAAATAAAATAAATTAGGTGATGATATAATAATGTAATAATAATAAAGATTAGGTTACATGGCATTAAGACAAAAATTTAGCAAGTGGTGTGATTCTACATTCATCATTTTGGCAAGTGGCATGATAATACAAGGCTTTAGGACAAAAACATCTATATCCTACACTCATAATTTTAGCAAGTGGTATGATAATACATGGTATTAGGACAAAACATTCATATCCCACACAAATAATATCAAACAAATAATGGAGATTCAAGGGCTAAAAATTTGCCACCTAAAAAGGCAAACCTATCATACTTGTTTAAGACAAAAGAAAATGGAAATGAATCCCTAAATCAAAGGGACCTTGTCCCTTATCTTAAGAACATATCATCATAATTTTCAAAATACAAATCTCCTTTTCCTATGCATATCTTGACTAAGAAAGAGGAAGACAAGAACATAAGTTGTTTGTTTTCTAAAAATTCAACAAAGTGTATCCTAATTGTGATAAGGTAGACCCATGATTATGAAAGGTGTATTATTTGGTGGTCTATTTAAGCAAAACCCACCCCTACAACATTTTAATTTCGTCCAAGTGAGGAAGAGAGAGAAATAGAAGCAAGGTAGAGTGAGGAAAGGAGAGAAAGAGAGGAGAAGAAAGGAAGGAAGAAGAAGGAGAAGTTTAGAAGCCTAAGTACTCAAGGTAAGTTACCTTAATCTCCACTTGAGTCCATTTTTCTTCTTCATCCTTGAGGTTCAAAAATTCATCCTCCTTCTCTTACCTAAGCTGCTAGAAAAGCTAAGGGAAGGGAGGAATCTTGCTACTTCTTTCAAGAGTAAATAAGAAAACCAATTCACTAAGTAAGCTAAGGAGATTCTTAGGTAAGTTTAACAATATTTCTTTTTTAAGAAAACTTTTGAAACTTATAATATTTATATGAGATTTTGATCTTAGAACTTTGATGATTGGTCATGGATGTTGCTATATCATGTTACATATTGATCTTGCATGTGATGTATGTTTGAATACTTAGGTTGGTGTAGATAGTTCTGCATCTGTATGGCTATGGTTGGCAGAATTTTAAGCTTCGGTGTTTTAATTTATGGTAACAATCTATAAGGAATTAAAATAAATAGTTTACATAGGAATTAAAGATATATGTGTCACGGACTTTTATCCACTGGAATCATTCAATGTGGAGTCCATATGAAGTAGATATGGTCCGATTAGTAGTCAAATGTCAGAAAATGGTTCATCAGGGAAGAATATGTTAGGATAGTTTCTGTATTTTAATTTTTGAGAATTATCTGTATGAAATTAAAATAAATTATTAACATAAGAATTATAGCTATGTGTGTCACGGATGTTTATCCACTGGAATCATTGAATTTAGAGTTCATATGAGGTAGATATGTTCCAATTAGTAAACAAAGGTCAGAAAATGGTTAATCAGGGAAGAATATGTTAGGATAGCTTTGGTGTTTTAATTTCTGGGAACATTCTATAAGGAATTAAAATAAATGGTTAACATATGAATTATATATTTATGTGTCACGGATGTTTAGCCACTAGAATCACTTAATTTGGAATTCTTATGTGGGAGATATAGTCAGATTAGTAAGTAAAGGTTAGAACCTACCCGAGAAGAAATAATATTGAATATAAGGGAGTAATAACACCAATATTTATTACTATTTTGCTGATATGATTAATATAATAGTTTTAGATAATTGTCTTAACTTTCCATAGACACCAAGATCACCTCAATCGGAGTTAAAATGAGGGAGTTATGCTCTGATTAGTGAGCAAAAGTCACAGAGCACGGTCATGCCGTGTTCTGGGTGCTTCAAGCACGGGCTAGCCGTGTTCGAGGCTGTTTTTGAGTACATTTGAAGTATTTTTAAAGTATGGCCGTGTCCTAGAACATGGCCAGACCGTGTTGAAAGCTGGTTAAGCCTATTTTCAACATTTTTCTACCCTAGATGAACCTCTTTAACTATAGGGTAATAGTAGAAATCAAATTGGAGAAAAATGCTCTATAAATTTGTAAGAACATGTGTTATAAATGATATAAATAAGAAGAAATTGACTAAACGCTAAGCATAAAGAAAATGAAGAGATGAAATTAGTATTTAAAAAAGAAGACGAATCTTATAAATGAAAATAATAAATGACTAGTATATGTCATAGCCATTGCCATTGTATGAACTTCTTACCATCTTAAGTGTGAAATTCTAACATGGAAATATTTTATAAAGTGATATTTGAAATGGTTATGTTCATGGCATGATTACCAATGATTTATGGTAATAGTTATATTTTGATGAACATACTTGTTATTGAAAGCATATTTTTGGCTATCATTGTGAAAAGAAAAGAAATGAGCACGGTCACATGGCAATCCGTGTGGTGCACCAGAAGGGGACGCCCTACCAACGGTTATGATCATGTTAATGAGAAAAGAAAGAGAAAGTGGGCCATGTCAGACGAAGCGAGAAAAGCCCGTACCGGAGAGTAGAGGATACTCACCCTGACCGGGGTAGCTTGAAATGAGAATAAGTTGATGGCCATCATATGATATTCTGAAAATAGTTAATCCTGTCATACATATCATTACTATATGATTCTTATGTGCATAGATATAATGCATTCATGTGACCAAAGATATTTTCTGTAGTTTATACAGCTGAACATGACGTGATGAGCTATATTGATGATGATTTATTGTTGAACTTACTGGGATTTAATTCCACTATATTTCCATATCATGTTCAGAAAATTAGTTATGCAGATTTTCTATAGCTCTGGCTTTTAGTGCACGTTGGATCGAGTTATTCTATGATGGGTTGATCCTAAATAAAATGTATGTGGGCGAGTTGGCACAGATCCCGGTGAAGGTCTAACCACACGCACCCGAATCTCTGAAATTGGTCAACCAGAATCAATAAGATGTAGATATTTATGTGTTTGAAATGTTGTACGTACGTTTTGATTAATGATGTGTATGTGAACTTTATATTGTATAATAATAAATAAATAAGTTGTTATAGAATCCTCCTAATGTTTTCATGTGACCTAAAATATTTTGATGCATAACAATAATGAATAATGATCATACTGTATTGCATATAATTTTAGATATCTGAATATGATTTAAACTGAAAATATTTGAAATGTGGGTTCCATATGGATGTACTTCTGAACTATGATTTACTATATAATAAATTTTCATATATGAGTATATCCATATGTTGACCTAAAAGGTCATAGGAGGTATTATCTACTCATTGAGTTGTCAAACTCACTACACGATATTTATATTTCTTTTCAGAGAAAGATACAGAGTTTGGTCCTGCAACTACGTGACCAGTTGGGTGTCATATTCTCTGGGTAAACTTACGTTGCTTCCAAGACTCACAATGTTTAAAATAATATGTAATTGTAATCTAGAATATGCTCTAAACGCCATAAGCAGGATCTCTGCTTCTGTTGTAATATTGATAAGTGTAGACTTGACATGTATATTTGGCTATACTTGAAATTTGTGAACATATGTTTTACTCATAATATGTGATATACTTGAAGTATGTATACAATAAAATAAAAGTAAAGTTATATGTTATTCGTGTCAATCACGTTCTATTAAATTGGGGTTCGCGCGCGCGCGCGCGCGCGCACACACACACACATTCATTTTTCTTGAAAATCTTAAAAATTTATATTTACATTTTTTTCAATCTCTCCTTTATTCAAAAAATTATTAATAAATCTTATACTTTATGTATTTTTCCTCTTAAAAACTCATAAATAACTTAAATATTGACTCAATTGTACTTTGGTCTCTATTTTTAAAAATGCATCAATTTGGTCTTCTTATAATTTGTAATCTAAATTTGTTTTATCTCATTTTAACAAATGAGTCAAAATAATTCATTTTTTAAATTTATTATTTATTCTGTCATTAATTTATCATACGTACATCACATGTTTATTACTAAATCTGTTGTTAATAATTTTTTTTAAATAAAAAACATGACCCATATCATTTAATGAAACAAGTGTGATATGTATATGACAAATTAATAGTATAAACTTAACAAAGATATTATTTTAACTCATTTATTAAAATTAAAAGATATGTGTCCAAATTAAAAGAATTAAATCCAAATTATAAATTAAAAAAATGATATATTTTAAAAATTTTAAAAATTAAAAGTATAATTAAACTTTAAATATTATTTTTATTAAATCGTGTCTTTCACTCTACAAAATTTATCTTATAAAATTTTAAAAAATTCAAATTCTTGTTATTCCCAGTTTTCAATTTCTCTATTGATGCTGACAATTGCTTTTCCTGCTCCTCCTCAGGAAAGCGTAAAATGTCCCATTTCGGGAGTGGGGTTAAGTCCACAACAGTTGCACGCTTGCACAATGCCGAAATGTTAATTATGGGTTAAAATTATGTTTTTTCCAATCTTTCCGACGCCGCGCAAAGTTCTCTCCCTCGCCCCGCGACATTCAAAGCCAGAAAATGCTGCATGACTCCTCATTTCTTTCTTTTTTCTTGTCCTGTTTCATTGATTATCTTATATTTATTTTCTTTAAAAGAAAAATTTCTCTCCTTAAAAAAAAAATTTCTTCAAATAGAGAAGTTTTCTTCTCTTTTGTTAAAAGAGATTCAGAGTTTGAATGTTTGTATTTTTTATGTTTAGATCTATAGTATTGAGTTTAAATTTACATATTTAAACTTAGATTTGAGTAGAAAAAAATCATATTTACAGCACTGTTTTTATAAAGAAGTAAAAATATATTAAAGAGTGTTAATTTTCAGAAAAAATTGATTATTGTTACATCTCTTTTTTTTTCTTTTTAATAACTGTATTTTAGAATATGAAAATATAATATGTGATATACTAAATTTTAAGAGGTGTGTTGCCTTTATATTTTTTAATTATAATATTAGTTTATTTGTATTTTGTTTTCAGAAGCTATAAAATTTGTTTATTCTACTTTTGTCTTCTACTTATTTGTTGGCTTAGTATCTTTTTGATGTATGAATAGTAGTATTCTACTTTAACTAAAAAACATTGAATTAAAATTATAATCTTCAATACTGGATGATAAAAATTTGTACATTAATTTAAAGAACAAATTATAAAATAAAGGTGAAAATGTTCTTTTAGTCTTTTAATTTTAAAATTTTCAGTAAATTTCAATTTTTTTCACATTTTTTTTAAATGATGCAATGTTTTTAAAAATTTTAAACTCTATCTCACCGCTTAAAAGAAAGTATTGAGTCACGAAGGGGTGCTACAAGTGATAAGAAGCAAAGTAATTTGACATCGTAAGTTCAAGTCCGAACTCTATATTCGTTATCTCTTGATAATGTATTATTTATAAATTATCATTGAATCTTGTGAGTGAAACGTACTTCCTTCAACCCAAATTTTTTTAGTAAAAAAATTAAGAAAAAAAAATTGATTTAAGTCTTACAGAACAATCTAAACTTGAACCTTACACAATTAAAAAAAAAATGCATCCTCACCCGTAAGTTTCCATCTCTCTCTCCCTTTCTTTACCTCCCTTCAAGTAAGAATCTTCACTAAATTAGATTCAGAATCTCCCCTAAAAGCACATAAAAAGCAGCTGATTTAAAGAAGATATCCGCATCAAGAGATGAAGATCGTAGTCAGAACTCATTATGTTTCATAAATTGCATCCGTTTTGTATCAAAGCACAGTCTGAGAAAGAAAGCCAAAAGGAAGACTCTGCAACTACATTCATGTGAAATTAGAACGCGTAATCTGCAAGTGAAAAGGAAATAGAAATCCTACCGTCGATTCGCCTCTGTTCCTTTCAATCTCCTCCTTCTTACTACCCAATGGTAGTGGCACGTTTCTCGCTTTGTTGTGAAAGAGAGGGGTTCATCGACTGTTGAATTAACTAATGAGAGGAGCCTGTGAACAACCCCATCCTGAAGGATATCCACTTAATCAAGAGTAGCTTGTGTATTTGGCTCCCCGACTTGGTGATAGAAGTTTGCTTTGAGATTTCCAGCGCAGGAATCAGCCTTCGAATCTCAGTCCCAATTGAAGATTATCATCGTCGATCAGAGTTGATTCCAGCTCTGACTTTGTTTCATGCATTACCACTACCAGGTAATTGGCTCCAGAACTCTCTTCATAGGTAATTTTTTTGCATCATTAATGCTTACCTTTGTCATTACCACTAAAATATATATAAATATTTGTAAGAATGAAAGCAAAATACCTTCTAAAATTTATTACACTGCACTTTTTTTTATTAAAAGAATATATAAAAAAATTTAAAAAATAAAAATAAAATATTTTATTTTCATTTTATTAATATTTTTATTATGTGATACTTTTTTTATTATAAAAATATATATTATTTTTTAAATAAATAAATAAATAAATATATATATATATATATATATATATATATATATATATATATATATAACAACTTGACTTAAATATTTTAAACTTTTTATTAAAGAGAAAAAAAAATTTAATAAAATATTACTCTTTTAATGTTTTTTTGTAATTTTTAATCAATATATACATATATAAACTAAAAATATATATTATATTATATTTTACTCTAAAAAAATTATATTATATATTATATTTCCTCTTTGATTGAACCGATAAACCATGGATTACTCTCTTTATTAATGCCGGTCCAAGTTTTAAAACATTACTAAACACTTACACAATTTTGACAACATCCTCAACTTGCCTTGCTTGACAGTTTGTCAAAAGAAACAACTGAAAGTAGTTTAATTACTCCAATGGAGAAAGCAGGAGATTAGAATGAAGAAGAAAAATAACAAAGCAAGAAATATTTGACCAAATTAAAAAATAAAGAGCTTGGACTGAAGTAGGTGCCATTCTCACTGTAATCCGTCATCCCCTAGAATTCAATTCCCCTAAATTCCTTCACCTGAAGACACTACAACAAAATAGATTTTTAGTGACGAAGTTTCAGTGACGATTTAAAAAGTCGTCACTGAAAATTGCTTCAGTGACGACTTTTACGAGTTGTCACTGAAAGCACCAGCCTTTAGTGACGACCTTTAACGGTCGTCACTAAGTGCTGAATTTTCCTCATTCAGCGACGACCTTCTAAAAGGTTGTCACTAAAGGCTAAGCAAAAATCACCCAGGCTTACCCCGGTTTTTATTCCTTCTCCCGTGTTCTGCTAGCATTTTCACTGGAAACTTCCTAAGTCATCTTGCAAAAGTAGTTTGCTGGAACTTCATCCTTCTCCCGTGCTCTCAGACTTTCCCTCCAGCCACTCTGCAAAGTTTGTTCCTTCTCCCGTGCTTCTCAGATTTTCTTCCTAACCCAGTAAGTTCTGTACTTTGTCAAACTTTTGCACTTTGGTTCTGTATTTCTCTACTTTCGCGTGGGGTTCTCCCATTCTTGCAAAATCACTTCCTTTTCTCTCTCACACTGACAGAGCTCTCTAAGAAATTGCTGTTAGACCACGAAGAAAGGAGTTTCATTTTCACCATCGCAGAACCTGGGGCTACTTCCTTCCACCGTACCCGAGTCCACCGTGAAGTGCTTGAGGTTTTGCTTTTTCAATTTTGTATATGTTGTCATTCAATTTGGGGTTTTAATTTTCGTTTAGAATGGATGCTCTGTATGGATTCAATTAGGGGGTTGTATTCATTGCAGCAGTAACCCAACTCCAACTCGTGTTTCTAGGCTGCCTCCATATCCGTTAAGCACCTATGTCCTACCTTAGTCGATGAAAGTAACCATCTAGATTTACCCCTTTCTTTCCTTCACACCACTAAATCTCTTACTTGTATCACTAATTTTTTTATTGCCAGCATATCTTACTTTATTCCATCCAATTTTTCTTTCAAACTTCTTATCCCCTGCTCCACACAATCCACTCTTATCTCCATCTTTGAGCAAGCATCACTAGGAATGAATTGCTCTGATACCTATTTGTTAGGAACCTGGATTCCTAACCAAAATTACAGAAGAAAACAACAGGAAAGTAACAAAGTAAGAAAAAAATTTCCTAGCACTTTAAATTAAAGAATGTTATTCATTTGGAAAAAGAACCAGCTCACAACTCCCTTGTGCCTCAAATTCAATATTTTTGTGCAATGATACTTATAATTATATGAATGGCAGATGACATCAATCAAAATATAAGAAATTTATTTAAATTTTTTAAGCATAAGTTGGAACTGAGGGGCCAAAATGTATCTTTCATCTGGGTTTATTCAGAAAAGTTAACATTCTAGATTGTCCAAGAAAAATATGTTCACTGTGTGACTTATCATTGATGTCGAAAACTATTGCAATCGTTGCATATTGCCAACATTAAAAAGGGAAAAAAAAGACTTGAGTTATTGGAAGCTTACAATTGGCTGTTTATTTAAAATTCCACAAAGATGAGGAAATCTGATATGTTTGTCTATTCATAAATGTTGTAAGTCCTATTCAAAACCAGATTGATCTTAGAATCAGTAAAGTGGAGCAGGGAACTATTTATTGTTGCAACTGCAGTTGATCTGCAATTCCACCAGTGGCATATATATTTGTAAACACTTAATAATTTAATTTAATGGAATAAAGTACTTTTGCAGACAGTTATTGTCACGGCCCCAAATGATGGAACACATGACCGGCACGGCATAAGGGTTTCCCCCTAGCCGTAAGCCTAACACATAGCATGCACAACCATTCAGCACACAATCCAGTACATAATAAATATAACTGGCCACATACGCCACATCCAATATCAGAAAATACTGTATATATATATATATATATCTTATGAATCCAACATTCTTGATTCAACTTGGCCCATGGCCTCATAGTACAAACATTGTTGCAAAACCATTTTTCAAACAACACAAGAAGCGAGGATCCTGCCTGTATGTTCATGGAGATACACTAGTCATAAACTTAAACTATACAACCATTACAATGGAGTCTTGCCCAAACTGGGGCTCACCAATGCTATAGTTAGCCTCCTATGGAGCTGTAGCTGGATCAGTGTTTCTTTGACTATCTGTGGGGAGAAAACAAAAGAGGGGTGAGATTACCACATCTCAGTGAATGGATAAATCATACTATAACAGAAACAGGGCAAACTAAGCACGAGTATTTCGCAATGAATTAAATAATTGAAATCAAGGTATAGAAAACATTAAACATTTAACTGTAATTTTTTGAAAGAATGTTAAACAGTTCAAATGATAAAACATGATTAAATCAATAACTGTAAACAAATCAATTATGCATGGTAAGAAATAAATGAAGATACTTATACAATAACAATGATGAATGAGGTATTTTAGAAATATTTAATCTTTAAGAAAAATGCACTAGTTTATTGGAGGTCTTTCCTAGCAGATCTATCATCTTCCCTAAGCACATAGCAATGGGTATGGCAATCACTGTAGGCGTAGACATAAGTCCACCCTAAATTTTCCCCAAGCACATAGCAATGGGTATGGCAATCACTGTAGGCATAGACATAAGTCTATCCTAAATTTCCCAAGCACATAGCAATGGATATGGTAATCACTGTAGGCATAGACATAAGTCTACCCTAAATCCCTGTGTCTTAGGCAGTCATATGCCCGTCACAGTATCCTAGGCCGAAGCCTTAACATGATCATGGTGCACCAAGGCTAGCACTACCTGCGGCTAGCTAACAGTGATCTAAAAGGGTCCCTCCAATAGAAAACATTTGAAATATGCTATTCAGAGAGTTTAAAGTAAAACATTTCAATAACTTTACAATAAAGCTATAATTCTCCATCTAGCTTTTTTCATGCATAAAACTCTATTCTAAAATATATCTCATCCATGAATTCCCATGGAGACTTTTAAAATCATAAACTTTCCCTTTTTAAACATAGATCGTCCGTAGACGTTACATAGATACTTGTCATGCATCAAATCACTTCATGGCTAACTTAGTTCATTTCTATGACCAAGTTTGCATTTCTATAAATCTAGCTCAAATGGAGAATTAATAGTCTAGATGCTTGCCCTGCATACGTAGGGTTCAACTAGAATTGAAATTTACAATTTCTAACATGGTTGGAACATATTGGTTTTCAAAGCGGTAAAACAATTTAACATACATTCCAACTAGTTAAAATCATACGAGAGAATTATAAATCAAATTCCTAAAACATGCGCTATAGTATGAAAAACCCACTCACCTTACTAGGAGTCCAACAACGAGAATTTTCACCTCGTGATGGCTCAACAACCTAGAAAACATAGCCATAACATGAAAATTAGAAAACTCTAAAAGTCACTATTCACGCCGGAAAACACTATTCACTCGCCGGAACACTATTCATGCCGAAACCTAAAAACACTATATGCTGTATAGAAACTAATTCTAAGACTATCTATGGAAAGAAATTCGGTAAAACGAAGCCTAAAACGCGATTAAACGGAGTTTTACCTTTGGAGGTACTATTCATGCGATTTTACGGTGACCTTCCGGCGACTTTCCGGCAAAATTGATCGGTGGGATTTGTAGCTCTTCTTCCCACGAGTCCAACGATACCTTACTTGCTCAAATCGGACGTCCGGATCATGAGATATCTTAGAGAGAAGTTTGAGGAAAATTTTAGAGAGAGAGAGTTAGGGTTCAGATGAAAGAGAAAATGAAGAAAAGGGGGGGTCCGCCAAAAATAACTATCAGACGAATCTCGCCACCGGCGAACTAATTCTCGCAACGGCGAGCCTCGATTTTCACCGCCGGCGAACTTATTTTCGCCGCGGCCAGATTCGAAACCAGAAATTCATGCTCTCGGGAAAAATACCGCATCATTCTCGCCGCGGCGAACATATTCTCACCACGGCGAACTATTCTCGCCGCAGGGAACTCCATTTCGCCGAATTTGACAAAATGTCCAACATGAAAGTTGTAGCCCTTTCTCTTAGATTTCCATAGCCACTTGAATCACCTAATTTGGAGTTCATATGAAGGAGTTATGTATAAAATAGTGAGCAAAGGTCCAGACCACACTACACTTCGGTTTGTGCCTCGTCTCACTATGATATTCACGGAATTTGCAAAAGTTCCCAACATCACAGTTGTAGATATATGTCTTATATTTCATTACAAATTGGAATTACTTAATTTAGATTTAATATGAGAGAGTTATGATTATATGAGTGACGAAAGGTCAGAAGAAAAGGTCGAAAACGCTCTAAAATTTTACATTGTTCTCAACTTTCTTTGTTTCAAATTATTTATACTTAACCTTCAAAGGTTTTATTAGTTGAGGGTTATTACATTCTCCCCTCCTTATAAAAATTCGGTCCCCGAATTTTTCAAGAACCAACAACATAAAAACATAAAACTACTCTTGGAACAGCTGTAGATACTTCTCTCTCATGACGTCCTCTACTTCCCACGTAGCTTCCTCTTTGGAATGATTCTGCCAGATCACCTTCACTGTAGGGATATCCTTAGACCTCAACTTTTTCACTTGTCTATCAACAATGGCCACGGGTTTCTCTTCGTAGGCCAACTTGTCATCCAAAAGGATTTCCTGCGGTTGAATCACATGAGATGGGTCGGGTAGATACTTTCTCAACATCGAGACATGAAAGATTAGATGCACTTTGCTCAATCCAGGTGGTAGGGCTAGGCGGTATGCCACTGCTCCGACCCTATCCAGAACTTCAAAAGGTCCAATATACCTCGGGCTTAACTTCCCTTTCTTACCAAACCGCATTATTCCCTTCATGGGTGAAACTCTGAGGAACACGTGATCGCCTAGAGAAAACTCCAACTCCCGACGCCTATGGTCCACATAAGACTTCTGACGACTTTGTGCAGTTAAAAGCCGTTCCCTTATCAGCTTAACCTTCTCTATGGCATCTTGCACCAAGTCTGGCCCTAGCAGCTTGGCTTCTCTAATTTCAAACCATCCAATGGGAGATCGGCATCTTCTCCCATAAAGAGCTTCAAAAGGTGCCATCTGAATACTGGCTTGATAACTGTTGTTGTATGCAAACTCAGCTAATGGCAGGTATCCTTCCCAACTGCCACCAAAATCTAATATACATGCTCTAAGCATATCCTCCAGAATCTGAATCGTGCGTTCTGACTGGCCATCTGTTTGGGGATGAAAAGCGGTGCTTAGATCCAACCTCGTTCCCAAAGCTTCTTGAAAAGCTTTCCAAAATCTTGCTGTAAACTGTGGACCTCGATCAGATATGATGGATACAGGGAATCCATGCAATCTGACGATCTCACTCAGATACAGGCTTGCATACTGAGCCACATTAAAGGTAGTCTTCACTGGTAAGAAGTGGGATGACTTGGTCATTCGATCCACTATCACCCATACTGAGTCATAACCCTTAGGGGTCCTCGATAACCCTGTAACGAAGTCCATAGTAATCCTTTCCCACTTCCACTCCGGTATCTCAATCTGCTGGTGCAAACCGGCAGGCTTCTGGTGTTCAGCTTTCACCTGCTGACAAACCAAGCATTGAGCCACAAAGTTTGCTATATCTTTCTTCATCCCATTCCACCAATACAAGTCCTTGAGGTCACTGTACATCTTATTTGTTCCTGGGTGGATAGTATAGGCTGATTGATGTGCCTCCTCCAAAATCTGCTTCCTCAAGCGATCCACATCGGGTACACATAAGCGCTTCACATATCTTAACACTCCTTCAGTATCCACGCTGAATTTAGAAGTCTGATTATTCCTAGATTCATCCTTGAGCTTGCACAGCTCGGCATCCTTGTCCTGATCTGCCTTAATCTGCTCAACCAGTGGAGAGTGTAGTTGCATGTGGGTTAACAACACCCCTGGCTCCTTCACTTCAAAGCGCATCCCTTCACCTTCTAGCCGATGAATATCCCTTATCAACAGCCTCCGGAGTAGGTTAATATGGGCTAGACTCCCCATTGACTTTCTGCTCAAAGCATCAGCTACCACATTGGCCTTGCCTGGGTGGTACAAGATAGTGCAGTCATAGTCCTTCACCAACTCCATCCACCTCTTCTGTCTCAAGTTAAGATCTCTTTGTTGAAAGATGTACTTGAGACTCTTGTGGTCCGTGTAAATCTCACAGGATTCACCATAGAGATAGTGCCTCCAAATCTTCAAGGCAAAGACCACTGCCGCCATCTCCAGATCATGTGTAGGATAGTTCTGTTCGTGCTTCCTGGGCTGCCTAGATGCATAGGCTACAACATGCCCATTCTGCATTAACACACAACCCAAGCCCACCCTTGAGGCGTCACAGTATACTGAGTATCCTCCAGTGCCCGTTGGGATAGTTAGGACTGGGGTTGTGGTTAGACACTTCTTCAAGGTCTGGAAACTTTCTTCGCATGCATCCGACCATTCAAACTTAACTCCCTTCCTGGTTAATCTGGTCAAAGGAGCAGCAATCCTGGAGAAATCCTTGATGAACCTCCGATAATACCCTGCTAAACCCAAGAAACTTCGGATCTCTGTTACACTAGCGGGTTGAGGCCACTGCTGTACTGCCTCTACCTTCTCGGGGTCTACTTGAATGCCATCCTTCGTGACTACATGCCCCAGAAACATAACGCTGTCCAACCAGAACTCACACTTAGAGAGTTTGGCATACAGCTGCTGATCCCTCAAGATCTGCAGAATGACCCGTAGGTGTTGTTCATGCTCCTCATGGTCTTTAGAATAAACCAAGATGTCATCAATGAACACAATGACAAACTGATCTAAGAATGGCTTGAACACCCTGTTCATCAAGTCCATAAAAGCAGCTGGTGCATTAGTTAGTCCAAAAGACATAACCAAAAACTCATAATGACCATAACGGGTCCTAAAAGCCGTCTTGGAAATATCTTCCTTCTTGATCCTCAACTGATGATACCCTGACCTCAGATCAATCTTGGAGAAACATTTCGCTCCTTGAAGTTGATCGAACAAATCATCAATCCTAGGCAAAGGGTAATTATTGCGCACCGTTAGCTTATTCAGTTGCCGATAGTCAATGCAAATTCACAAAGATCCGTCTTTCTTCTTCACAAAAAGGACCGGAGCACCCCATGGAGACGTACTCGGCCTGATGAAGCCCTTATCCAACAAATCCTGCAACTGACTCTTTAGCTCCTTAAGCTCTGTGGGTGCCATCCTGTAAGGCGGTATAGAAATTGGTCGAGCCTCTGGAATAAGGTCGATACCAAACTCTATCTCCCGTTCAGGAGGTAATCCTGGCAACTCTTCTGGGAAGACATCCAGGAATTCTCGTACCACTGCCATCTTGTCTACATCCGGTACCTTCCCATCCACATCTCTAACATATGCCAAGTATCCCTGGCATCTCTTCTTCAACATCTTCTGAGCACCCAAGACTGAAATCAGGTTACTTAGAGCATTACTTCGATCACACTGGAACCGGAAAGGAACTTCACTTGGAAAGTTGAACTTGATTGCCTTCTCATAGCAATCCAAGGTAGCATAGCATGCTGCCAACCAATCCATTCCTAGGATTACATCAAAGTCGACCATGTCTAAGATGATCAAATCAGCAGATGTCTCCCTATCACCCACTGTCACTTTACATGACTTGCATACATGCTCTACTGGCAAATAATCACCGACCGGGGTGGTTACAAAGAAAGGGGCATCCATCCTAATCGGATCTTTACCCAAACTCTTAACAAAACTAGGGGAGACATAGGAATATGTAGACCCGGGGTCAAACAAAACATATGCTTCATGTAGGCAAACCGAAAGAGTACCTGTCATGACTGCATTTGAAGCTTGTGCATCCTGCCTGGTAAGAGCAAAAATCCTCGGTTCACCTCGGCCTGCTTGGTTTTGACCTCGGCCCATCATCCCCCTACCAGTACCTCTGCTACTTGCTTGGCCCGGTATAGTCCTTATAGGCTGAAGTGCCACTGGGGTTGGTAGTAAAGCCGGTCGAGTTGGCCCTTGGCTTGAGCCATACAACTGGGGACAGTCCCTCTTCATTTGTCCAGGTTGGTTGCAATGATAGCAAACAATCATCTCCCTGCGGCACTGACCCAAGTGATGGTTGCCACAGATAGGGCATCGTGGCCTGTTCTGCTGAATGGGTCTTGGTCCTTGTTGACCTGGATACCTGGTGTTTCCCTGGCTAAGACCTAGCCTACCACTTACATCTGGTCTCTGGTTGGGGTTCCCAACATTCTGTGGTGCTGGGCGCTGCTGGCCTTGGAATCGGGTTCCTTGGGAATGTGAACTTTGCCCTCCTTTGGAGCTCCCGTCTCTATCCCTCTTCCTCAGCTTGGCACTCTCGACATCGGCCAAATGTCTAGTCTCCATCATTCTTGCACAGTCCACAGCCTCTGCATAGTTAGGAAACTGCTTCATCTGGGGTGTCACTGATTTAAACAATGCTGGCATCAACCCCTGAATAAACTTCTTGATCATGTCCCTTTTGAGTAGGGACCATGTGCGGTGCATACGGCATCAGCTGTGTGAAGCGGTAGTCATACTTCGTGACTAACATACCGGGAGTCTGCTTCAACTCCACAAACTCTTGACACTTGGCATCCCGGATACTCTGAGGCACAAACCTCTCCATGAAGACTTTCTTGAACTCTGGCCATCTCAAAGGTGGCGCTGTAGCTCCCTTTCCGCGCATCAGGGTCTTAAACCATACCTGCGCTATACCAGACAACTGGAAAGACGCCAACTCTACTGAGTGGATCTCTGAACACTTAAGAACCTCGCAGATCTTCTCAGTACCCTCTATAAACTCCTGGGGATCTTCACTAGCCAACAACCCCTTGAAGATTGGCGGTTTTAGCTTCAGGAATTCAGATAGTTCCACTTCCCTCTCAGCGGGTCTCACCTGCCGCTCCACGGACCTAACTGGTTCTGGAACGGAGGTAGCAGTTTCGGGCTGTTGTGGATCCCTTCTATCTTGCCCATCCCTTCTCTCGGCTAGATTCTCTATTGCCCGCTGCATACCCTGCATGGTTACCAGCATCTGGGCTATCACATCATCCCGGGGGTGAGAAGACATTTCCCCATTCCTGGGAGTCTCAGCTTGCTCACTGGTTAACTCAGCTTGTTCGGCTGCTTCAGCAGCCCTTACACCCCTGCCACTGCCTCTTGCACTGGCTCTAGGTCGGCCTCTGCCACGACCTCTGCCTCGGCCTCTGCCACGACCTCTACCTCGGCCTCTAGGCACGGGTACTGCGGACTGAGCAGACTCTTCAGCCATCTGCTCTTGAACCGCGGGTTGCCTAACCTTTGATCTCGTTCTTGGTGGCATCTCGCTACAAAATAGAGATAGCCCAACCATCACTTAACCATGCCAACATAGCATACTATAAACTGACTTACTTAAACAAAAAGACAACATCCTATCGAACCCCTTTAGCAGAACCGTGAGTATAAGCATGTCCGGATTCATACCCATACTCAAAGTCCTACCTAAAGGTCCGTTACTCCATGAACACAGGGAAACCTAATGCTCTGATACCAACTTTGTCACGGCCCCAAATGATGGAACACATGACCGGCACGGCATAAGGGTTTCCCCCTAGCCGTAAGCCTAACACATAGCATGCACAACCATTCAGCACACAATCCAGTACATAATAAATATAACTGGCCACATACGCCACATCCAATATCAGAAAATACTGTATATATATATATATATATATATATATATATATATATATATATATATATATATATATATATATATATATATATATCTTATGAATCCAACAGTCTTGATTCAACTTGGCCCATGGCCTCATAGTACAAACATTGTTGCAAAACCATTTTTCAAACAACACAAGAAGCGAAGATCCTGCTAGTATGTTCATGGAGATACACTAGTCATAAACTTAAACTATACAACCATTACAATGGAGTCTTGCCCAAACTGGGGCTCACCAATGCTATAGTTAGCCTCCTATGGAGCTGTAGCTGGATCAGTGTTTCTTTGACTATCTGTGGGGAGAAAACAAAAGAGGGGTGAGATTACCACATCTCAGTGAATGGATAAATCATACTATAACAGAAACAGGGCAAACTAAGCACGAGTATTTTGCAATGAATTAAATAATTGAAATCAAGGTATAGAAAACATTAAACATTTAACTGTAATTTATTGAAAGAATGCTAAACAGTTCAAATGATAAAACATGATTAAATCAATAACTGTAAACAAATCAATTATGCATGGTAAGAAATAAATGAAGATACTTATACAATAACAATGATGAATGAGGTATTTTAGAAATATTTAATCTTTAAGAAAAATGCACTAGTTTATTGGAGGTCTTTCCTAGCAGATCTATCATCTTCCCCAAGCACATAGCAATGGGTATGGCAATCACTGTAGGCGTAGACATAAGTCCACCCTAAATTTTCCCCAAGCACATAGCAATAGGTATGGCAATCACTGTAGGCATAGACATAAGTCTACCCTAAATTTCCCAAGCACATAGCAATGGGTATGGTAATCACTGTAGGCATAGACATAAGTCTACCCTAAATCCCTGCGTCTTAGGCAGTCATATGCCCGTCACAGTATCCTAGGCCGAAGCCTTAACATGATCATGGTGCACCAAGGCTAGCACTACCTGCGGCTAGCTAACAGTGATCTAAAAGGGTCCCTCCAATAGAAAACATTTGAAATATGCTATTCAGAGAGTTTAAAGTAAAACATTTCAATAACTTTACAATAAAGCTATAATTCTCCATCTAGCTCTTTTCATGCATAAAACTCTATTCTAAAATATATCTCATCCATGAATTCCCATGGAGACTTTTAAAATCATAAACTTTCCCTTTTTAAACATAGATCGTCCGTAGACGTTACATAGATACTTGTCATGCATCAAATCACTTCATGGCTAACTTAGTTCATTTCTATGACTAAGTTTGCATTTCTATAAATCTAGCTCAAATGGAGAATTAATAGTCTAGATGCTTGCCCTGCATACGTAGGGTTCAACTAGAATTGAAATTTACAATTTCTAACATGGTTGGAACATATTGGTTTTCAAAGCGGTAAAACAATTTAACATACATTCCAACTAGTTAAAATCATACGAGAGAGTTATAAATTAAATTCCTAAAACATGCGCTATAGTATGAAAAACCCACTCACCTTACTAAGAGTCCAACAACGAGAATTTCACCTCGTGATGGCTCAACAACCTAGAAAACATAGCCATAACATGAAAATTAGAAAACTCTAAAAGTCACTATTCACGCCGAAAAATACTATTCACTCACCGGAACACTATTCATGCCGAAACCTAAAAACCCTATATGCTGTATAGAAACTAATTCTAAGACTATCTATGGAAAGAAATTCGGTAAAACGAAGCCTAAAACGCGATTAAACGGAGTTTTACCTTTGGAGGTACTATTCATGCAATTTTCTGGTGACCTTCCGGCGACTTTCCGGCGAAATTGATCGGTGGGATTTGTAGCTCTTCTTCCCACGAGTCCAACGATACCTTACTTGCTCAAATCGGACGTCCGGATCATGAGATATCTTAGAGAGAAGTTTGAGGAAAATTTTAGAGAGAGAGAGTTAGGGTTCAGATGAAAGAGAAAATGAAGAAAAGGGGGGGTGTCCGCCAAAAATAACTATCAGACGAATCTCGCCGCCGGCGAACTAATTCTCGCCGCGGCGAGCCTCAATTTTCGCCGCCGGCGAACTTATTTTCGCCGCGGCCAGATTCGAAACCAGAAATTCATGCTCTCGGGAAAAATACCGCATCATTCTCGCCGCGGCGAACATATTCTCGCCGCGGCGAACTACATTTCGCCGAATTTGACAAAATGTCTAACATGAAAGTTGTAGCCCTTTCTCTTAGCTTTCCATAGCCACTTGAATCACCTAATTTGGAGTTCATATGAAGGAGTTATGCATAAAATAGTGAGCAAAGGTCCAGACCACACTACACTTCGGTTTTTGCCTCGTCTCACTATGATATTCACGGAATTTGCAAAAGTTCCCAACATCAAAGTTGTAGATATATGTCTTATCTTTCATTAGAAATTGGAATTACTTAATTTAGATTTAATATGAGAGAGTTATTATTATATGAGTGACGAAAGGTCAGAAGAAAAGGTCGAAAACGCTCTAAAATTTTACATTGTTCTCAACTTTCTTTGTTTCAAATTATTTATACTTAACCTTCAAAGGTTTTATTAGTTGAGGGTTATTACAGTTATATATCTATTATTCCATTGTCCCCCTTGAACAGAAGTGCATGCAAAGTTGGAACTCATAAGTACGTCAATTATTATTATATATAGTGGTCTGTCTTCCACATTAATGTCAACTATTTTATTGTATTCATATCTAGATGTGTGGGGCATGCTACTGAAAGAAGCTCTAGATAAACAGATAGGCTTTCATTCACAACAGATACAACATATCCAGATGGAATGGCGTCATTTTCATTTATCACCTGTAAATCATAAAGCGTTACAGGTGAAAAAGAATATTAACAAACCAAGTGAACTAGTTTTATGCTATAATTTCCCCTATCTAACTGGAAATTAAACAAGTTGGAAACTTGCCCAAGTTATGGATATAACTACTGGATTCATTAGAAATAAATACACATTGGGGTCACTAAATGAAAGTGAATACTCATCTGGGCTAAAATGGCCGCATCTCTATTACCTAAGTGTTATACTGTTATTATGAAATTCCTAATGTTGTTCTAAGCAAGGTAAGTATTTCTATCAAATTGAGCCATTGGCTTATGAATATTCATGAAAATCTCTGCATAGAGAATATTTGTTTGTCATGAAATGCACTCAAAGGATCAGATTCATTGTTCTTGAATGAATTTAAAATAAAAGATGGCTAATTGGTTATGTTGAGGTGGTTTGTTCATTCCAATGGATTTAATAATTAGGCTGTGGGGAAGAAAACTTAGCATGTCAAGGTCATTACTAGATTGCATACTAGTTTTTCACATTTTATAATTGAAGCTATCTATTCTTTTTAATTATTTTTAACAGAAGTAAACAAGAATGATTTAATCTTTCCATGGGTTGATGATAGATGAAGTGAGAAGAGCTTGAAATCAATTGTGTATCTGTTCTAATTACTTCACAAATTTTTCATACAATTGGATTTTTAATATCTTAAATTATAGTTAGTAGATTGCATACTGGAAAGATCAAATTGGGTTTTCTTTTAATGCCTATAAACACTTCTATTTTCAACTTGGTTTAGTGATAAATAATTCCAATTTCTCAAGATTGTATGAATTGCTTTTGAAATCTTGTTCTTTAAGTATCTTTACCATCTTGCCTAATGACACTATACAATGAACCAGCTGGTGCAGAGGAGCTAGTATTGGATGGCATAGTGAGGATAACAAGCCCTACCTCAAACAACGTGATTATGCATTGAGTTTGAAACTTGTTTATACAAAATTCATATCCTGTAACATTATTCTTGCTAGTCACGTGATATCTTGAGTTTTTTCATTATTTCACATGCTTTCCATTCAACTACTATCTGCAAATATTTTCTACCTTCCTAATGAATCTTATTCACTATTGTGATTGTAAATTTGTCCAATTTACTTCTTTTTTGTAATGCACAGACATAATCAATATAAATTGAAATTCTTCAATACATACCAAGAATTCTAGTATAGTGGGAAAGGGGGACATCAGTGTGCTCGATTTTGAAAAGTATTTGAGTTGAGGAGACCAGACTGTACTTTTCCCATCTAGCAAAGCCCTAAACTAAATCAACTTTTTTATAGTCTGTGTGTCCAGATTTATGAACTTTAGCCACACCATACCCAGTTAGTGGCTGCAGTTATTCAACACAAATGTTACTAGTTGCACACATATATGACCTCAGTGTAATTCTTACGTTGCACATTTTGCAATTAATTTTAATTGATTAATTTATCACAAGAAGCTTCAGAAATTGCAAACCCCTTCAAAACATCTCATTTTCAATTCTGAACTTGTTTGTGAAGAAAAATTTAGGCTGAAATAAATGCAAATTTCAACTATTCCATTCTTCTGAGAAGCCCTATGCATATAGTATTATTTCTTTTTGCTTTAAATTATGCATTTTTTTGGGTATAATTTTATCCCTTTAAATAACAGCGTATACTGATTAGAATGAAGTGAAGGTGGAGTTATCCAAGAAACATTTACTCAAACCACCCTCCCTGTACCTCATCCACCCAATAAAATCATTGACATGCTCTGAACCCTCATTGC
Source organism: Gleditsia sinensis (assembly GCA_037074535.1). NCBI lineage: Eukaryota > Viridiplantae > Streptophyta > Magnoliopsida > Fabales > Fabaceae > Gleditsia > Gleditsia sinensis. The sequence goes on from CM073474.1 coordinate 13,254,291, forward strand.
AAAAATTCAAAAGTTCTCTCGGCCCTTTAGCATAGTACCCTCCCTGTACCTCATCCACCCAATAATATTTTCATGATTTTCTTCATGTTACAAGTATTTATTTATTTTTTTACATTAAACTTGTCAAGTTATATATTAATTTATTACTATGATATGAGCAGGGACAAATTCCACTGGGCCTTATGGGTAGTGCTGCACCAAGTTCTGCAAATAATGAAATACCAACATCTTCCAGAGAGCCACCAAGTTAATTATTTGTAATTTGTTGATATTCTATTATGTATGATATTTTCTATTAACAAACATGTTATATCACTCTCGAGAATTATGTATATCGTTTGAAATTATATATAGAATTTTATTATTCTTGCTCTTCTTGACTTTTATTCATATTATACTGCTTTATTCAAATAGCAAATTAAAATATTTCAAAAAAAAAAATTATATAAATATAGGATTCAGTGACGACAAATGTTGTCACTAAAAACCTCAAACAAGTTTTAGTGACGACATAAATCGTCACTGATAATATAAAAATACATTTTGTGACGACATAAGTCGTCACTAATTATAAAATTTAAACATTCAGTGACGACATCTGTCGTCACTAAAGACATGTTTCAGTGACATCTAGAAGAAGTCGTCACTGAAAGGTTCATATGAAACGAAAATTTTTCTTTTCTAAAAGAGACATTTTCAGTGACTACGTCTCAAAGTCGTCACTGAAACATGTCTTTAGTGACGACTTTGTTCGTCACTAAAAGATACTTTCCGTGACGATTGTGAGACGTTGTCACTAAAAATACACTTTCCGTGACGACTTTGAATGTCGTCACTGAATGTAATGTTTCAGTGACGAATATTGGTTTTTAGCAACAAAACTAGGGATATTCAGTGGCGACATAGTCGCCACTGAAAGTTGTTTTCAGTGATGACTTGTTTAAGTCATCACTGATACTTTCAGCGACGGGTTTTTCTGCGACCAGTTGGTGACGACCAAAAGTCGTCACTGAATGTTTTCAGTGACGAAATTTGGACTTTCAGTGACGACTTTTGTTGCCACTGAAGCCTCGTTTTGTTGTAGTGAGATAATTGTGATTCTTCCATCCTCAATTCTCTTATATCTCTCCGTTCTCTCATCTTCAATCCCCATCAAGAATGTTGCACCATCGACCCTTCCATTTATCTCATCCCCTTTCTTGATGCCATTCTCAAGAACGGAATCTTCAATGACAAGACTATTGGTGCCAAAGATGCCATTGATGTTGTTGTCCATCAAAAGTTGTAGACTTGTAAGCTTCAGAAACCGACCTAGTTTCTGAAGACGCTGTTATGATGAAGATCCTCCAAGTTTTGACAGGAACAATGAACCACAAGGCTTCATTATTCGCTCTTTGACCAAGCAGTTTGTACATTTGAAATACATTGTTTCTACTCTAGATTTAATAAAGCCTTCAAAATGTCTTTTAAATACATAATTAAGAAAAAGAAGCGTTTGACTTAAATATATATATATATAAGGAAAATCAACAAGAGCCTCCACAAAGAGGTCTTTGGATTTGGCATGAAAATTCATAAGGCGCCCCATTGTAATAAAAGACCTCGAGACAAAGATAAGACATCAAATCATTAATTCAGAGTGAAAGCAAGTCAATTAGAACAATCTTTAAAAGGTCTTTAGGAGTTGAGCAACTCAAGTCTATTGGAAGGCTCTAAGAGCAGTGTTACTCAAGAGTTTTCCTTGAGCGCCTTTATGAGCTAGAAATACTTTCAATAAGTATAATTAGCAACCTTAAGCACTCAATTGGGGAATTAGCGGTACACTAGTTCTCATAGGCCAGAGAACAGATAAAGTAAACACCCAATGGGAGTACAAATACCTCCTTTAATATCTTCCATAAGCAGTTGAGTTCTTAGTACGTAGTCCAAGTGTTATAACTCAGCTCTAAGCAAGATGAGGCAAGACAGGAGTAATTAGGAAATACTTAAGCTAACTCTGAAAGAAAGTTTAATAGTTAAAAAAGCTTAAATAGGTTATTCCATTAGAAGCGCTTGAGTATTTGCATGCATCAATATTTTTCATAACCTTTAAATAGACTTTCTATTAGTTATTAATGTTTGTTACAAGGCTCTCTGGCATACGAGAATGGATCCTCTGCTGTGCTGAAAAGCACAGCAGAGTTTTGGGCGCAGCTCCCCCCATCCCCCACTTTTTTTTTTATTGCAGTTTTTTTTTGTTTTGCAAAAACTGTAATTTTTTTTTTGTGTGTGTTGTAAGGCAAAATTTAAATAATTTTTTTGATATATATTTTTTGTCAAATTTAAATAAATTTATTATCAAAATTTAATATTTTGAATATAGTTTATTTTTTATAACAAATTTATTTAAATTTGACAAAAGAAAATACCAAAAAAATTATTTAAATTTATCTTTAAAAAGCATAAAAATAATTGCAATTTTTGCAACAAAAAATCCTACAATAAAAAAAAAGTGAAACAAATTTGAATATAAAATTTAATGTTCAATAAAATTATTTATTAAAAAATTTATATCTTTGAATATAAAATTTAATGCTCAATATAAAATTTGAACAAAATTTTGGTATTTTTTTTGTCAAATTTAAATATATTTATTTTCAAAATTCAGTATTTTAAATATAAATTATTTTTTATTGTAGTTTTTTTTTTTGCAAAAATTGCAATTATTTTTATGCTTTTTAAAAATAAATTTAAATAAATTTTTTGATTTTTTTTTATCAAATTTAAATAAATTTATTTTAAAAAATAAACTATATTCAAAATACAAAATTTTGATAATAAATTTATTTAAATTTAACAAAAAAATTATTTAAATTTTTCATTAAAACACACAAAAAAATTTCAATTTTTGCAAAACAAAAAACTGCAATCAGAAAAAAAAAAAAAAAAAAAAAAAAAGGGTAGGGGATGGGGGAGCTGCGCCCAGACCGTTTTGGGCACAGCACACTCTGCTGTGCTTTTCAGCACAGCAGAGGATCCATTCCCGGTATAGATAAGGCCAAAAGGATCTCTAAGAAGTATGTATTTATCTATTTTATTTCTAATTGATCACTCAAAATGGCTTGGTTAGCTTAAAATAAAAGTTACTTCTTGTCGTAAGTTTGACATGATCACTAAACCAAGATAATATGAGTCCTGAGCTATCCTTCCTAAAGTCACTTCCATTAACTCAAAAGTTAGCATCTCTTGAGTATTTGTCTCACATAAGACCTAATGAGTTCTGTCCAACTTAGGGCTGCATGTAAACACATCATTTACCGCCAATTCTCCAGTTCACAATTTATTACGTTAATGATTATAGTTTCAGACCATTTGATGTATTATCGATCGTACCTAGTATCCCCCAAAATCTGAAGATCATTTAACATTTATGGAACCTGTTACTATTGAAGGCCAAAAGTGGCGTTTCGAGTAGAGTAAGCTAGACGCCCTGAATCAATCTCTTTTTATAAATACACTTACCTCTAATTCATTAACACGAATCACCTACCTAGTTTTGAGACTGCTAAAAACTACCGAGAGTTAGAATCCACTTCAAGCTTCAGTTCATTTAATACCCAAATAGTCTTATTACAAATTCATGCAGGCACTATTTATTGCTTTTAAGGTCCCGTTTAATTGGTAGAAATAAAGGTATAGAATGAGGATTTCATTCTTTAGTTTGATTGCTAAAAATGGTAAAAAATATGAGTCCATAGAATGTTGATTATTTTTTATAAAATAATCTGAATTATTTCCGAAAAAAAATGAAAAGTTAACAAAAAAAAAGATTAAATACTCTTCATTATTTTATTTATTTATAAAAAAATTTATAATTAAAAACATATATATTTAAATTAAAATTTTCAATATTGTTTAACAAAATTTAATTCAAATTTTTATATTAATATTATTTTATTTTATTTTTATTTATAACATTTAAAATAATTTTTTAAATTAAAATAATATTACTATAATAATTTTATTTTTTAATGTTATTTTTATTTTTTTGACAGTTTTTATTTCATTTCATTTTATTGTCTTACTAAACGTAATTTTAATCACAATATTTCATTTTATTCTTATTTTTTTCGTTGCCACCAACCAAACGAGGTCTTAATTCCAAGGCTTTAGAGATTGTAAAAGGGTTACAAGTGTTTGCCTATAGTAAACAATCTTCAAGCAGAGATTAGGGTAAACTAGTAGCTGGAGCTCTTTCTCGTCTGGCTAAGCTTGGCTTTATTCTTCTTAACCAAGCCCTTCACTTAGTCATTTTCCATGTTTTTCTTTGGTCTTCTAGCTAGAACCATAGAACACCTCATAAACAGCTTTCAGGTTGTTTAGCAATCTACCAGTAGAAGGGATTTGCTTAAGCAAATCGTTAAGTACACCACGCATGACCTTATCCAGATTGTGTTCGCCTGGTTTCTGGAGATCGAGATTAAGGATGGTGAAAAAAGTTCAGAATCCGATATGATGATGCTTATGTTAGTGGGATTTTCGATTCTGGGTATGGGATTCATTGTGCCATTGATTTATTTCATTTCTTGTGATCTTTGTTGAATGGTGTAGAAGGACGGAAAACACAAGGCTTTACTGCTGACACTACTAATGAAGATGATGTTCAGATTTTCGCATTGGTTTTGATCAATTCAGCTATCAAATTAAGTGGAGATGTGATAGGAAAGCATCCGAAGATTTTGAGGATGATCCAAAGTGATCTTTATCACCATTTGATTTATTATGGGACTTGGTCCCAGTAAATTCATATAGCTAAAGTCAAACCAATGGGTCTGACCACATACTATATGCCCACCTCTACCACTAAATCAATTTCTTAGGGGTGTTTCAGAGTTTTGAAGAGAGTAGAGTAACGAATTTATTAATAGAGTGAAGTGGGATGAAGTGGAGTGAGAAGACGAAAGAGACTTCTTTTTTTGGTATAAAATCAAGAATATCCTTCGTTCAATAGGAAAAAAATTAATCTTTTAAAAATTATCAAACTCACAAAAATGGAGTATCCTTCGAAAAAGACTTCTTTTTTAGTATAATACTCCAAGAGTATTCTTCATTTGATAGGCGAAAAATTAATTTTTTAAAAATTATCAGACATACAAAAGTGGAGTACCCTCTTCTAATAATATATTTTTCATATATATTGTCCCAAAAATCGAATTCAAAATAAAGTGTTTAAGGAATCCAATCTCTTCACCTCTTAGACCAACAATTGTTTGTAAGATACTCCGTTGTTTGGAAGTTCAATAAAAAAATAAAAAAAATAAAAGGTGATGACAAGTCATTCCTATTGTTTGAAAGTTATAGTATCATTAACGGAGGCATAAATTTCCAACGTAGTGAAAAAATAAATAAATAATAAAGCGTAAAGGGTAATTTAAAAAATAAAAGGAGCTCAAATCATCTCAGGGTGTGGGTTGACAACGAGTGGATTGGGAACCAATCCTAACTCACCCCACTTCAATTATTTGAGTTTTTTTTTTCAACCTCAGCATCATCATCTCAAGTATTGACAGTTTAACATTGAAATAATTTTTCAGTAAAAAAGAAAAAGTATTAGAAATAATTTTAACCTCATGAATATTTCTTTTTATTACAAAATGAATGGCATGTTCCAAATTACAGACTAGAAATGAGATTTAACGTCTCATTTTTTCCACAAAAAAAATTCATTTTCTTATTTAATTTTATAAAACTAAGGAATCAGACCAAATAGAATAGTACACATAAAAGATATGATATCCTCAAGAAGTATCAAAGAAATAAAAAATAAGATAAATTTATAAACTTATAATTTAAGTGATAAATAAATTTAAATTTAATTATTGAGAGGACTTTATAATATTAAAGATTTAAATTATGAAAGAAATACTTATAAAAAAGGACATTTTTAATATTTTAAATAAGTTTATACTCAAATAATATAAGGATACTTATATAAACTAAAAAGTAACTGCAATTTATTCATATCAAAATAGCTAGGGTGCAAGTTAAAATCTCAGTTCAATTCATAGATAACTCTAAACTCGTCAAGAAATACCCATAAAATAAGCAAATTGAAGATTTCCTCGTTTTAAGAACAAGAAATTTGTGAGGAATTTGGTTGGAATGGGAATTGATCATCCCAAGCATATTTGAAGCCGACGCCTTTGAATCCAAAGATAGGTTGACCATTATAAAGAAGACATTCATCTTCTGAAACGCTCAAGATTGAAGAGTCTATTCTTTCTGCAGTCTGAAATCCTTTGCACTGTAGCTTCACCTGCAATTGAGTACACACGCAGTTGTTGGAGACATTCACGCTCCACTCTGGCTTGCCTTGTACCTGAGATCCTGTTTGTGACTGAGCAATCCCTAGGTCGCCCAAGGAGCAATACCCACGGCCTGCAAAAATGCACGTAATTTGAACATAAACTGCTTGTACAAAAAAGCTAGGCAAGTGCACCTTAGAATATGTGTTTTTTTGGTACAATATACCAAGAGTTTTCTTTCGTCTAAATGGCGAAACACTAATTCTCTCGAACCTTTGACAGCATAGGTTATAATCCTCCAAAGTGACATATCCAAAATTTTAACCTTTATCATATCTTAAAATTCAAGTAGCCGCTAATCATTGTAACTAACAAATCTTAGATACTCTTAAAACATGTTTGGGTTAGTCTCTTTTGAAAAAATAATTGTTTATTTAAAACAAAGGTGCCTTTTTTTCTTATTTGGTTATGACACAAATTTTCTTTTTAATTTAAGCAGAATTTATTTTTATTAACATGGAGAAACAACAATTTAAAGTTTCTAATAAAGTAGAAGTGAAAATAAAAATATTCTCTCTTAACCTATCCAACTTTATCATTTTCAAAACTCATTCTTCTTCTTTTTTAATATCTAAGTTACACTTTGTTTTCTTTTCAATATTTTTGAAGTAGAATATAATTTTGTCGAGTTTATTTTTAAAGCTATTTCTTTTATTATAAAAGAAATAGAAACACTATTTGTATAAAAAATGAAATCCATTTATTTTTATTTTTCTGATAGAAAATTTATTTATTTTTAAATTATAATAGCCCTCTTTTTAGTTAAAGAAATGTTTTGAGCAAACCAATATTAATATATTACAAAATAAAATGAAAAAAATTAATATTACTAACAAAATCATTTCTAAATGTGTCTTTTTTAGTCATTTGACCCCAAAAAAATATTTTAAGAGACTGAACTATCACTAATGAGATTGATAAAAAATACTTATAAGATGATTAATTCAAACACTATTTCTTTCTTTGTTATAATACTTTTTTTGGAACTGTTTAAAATTAAAAGAACAATTTAAAAAATGTAAAATTTAAAAATAACACTTAAAATGTTCAGAAAATAAATTTATTTTGGAACAAAATTTAATAACAATCCTAATGTAACATTAATAAAAAAAAAAAAAGGATGCTAGAGAATGCAAGATGCTGTTACCTTTGGTAGCGATGAGACCAAGGCAGAGAGTTAGGGTGACAAGCTTGATAAAAGCAGCCATTGGGGTCTGTACTTGCGCTGCAACTTCTTTCACTTCGCCTCAAGGAATGAGGTCAATGCTGCAAATTTTAAAGGACCCCAAAGTAACGTAGTCACAGAGAGTAATGAAATTAAGTTCTTTCCTCTAGACGTATTATGATAATAAATGAGCATCTTTGAATCCCCATAAAAATTCCGTTACTTTCAGTAATTAACAATTTAAAAATGGTTGAGTACAAAGAGGTTTCACATATATAACGAATATCAATAAATTTTTTAATAAAAAATTGCCATCTAAGGGCAGATGTGTGGGATAAAAAAAATTGTAAAATCTAGATACATTAAAGTCTTGTGTTAAATGATATTGAATAGTACTATATAAATTATTTATTAAATAAATTTTCCTATTATCCACCGAATGTGTGAAGCACATAAACTAATATAACATTAGTGATATTGTCGTTGATAATCAAGACGGAAATGGAAACTTTATACCATCAAGTCCTGTTTGGTGTGCATAGTTAAGTAAGATAGTTAAGCAATCCATTGTATAACATCTTACAATATCGAGTATTCCTTGCATCTACTTATTGCAATTTGATTTAATCCTGAAAGCTTTTTTATGGTTGAATACATCCCTAAAGTTTTATAAACGTATTTTTAGTTTGAAGAATTTTAAGAAATTATGTAGATGGAATAAATGCATGTTTTATGCATTTTAAAGAAAATTAAAGGTGAAAGGCTTACTCGAGTCCGACTCTCTCCGAATCTTCTTTCTCTATAGAAAGCTTTTTACTTTTTTCTTGTAACACCTCTACAGATAGCTTTACCCAAGAGAGACAGTACAATTTTTGTAACAACCTCTTTTTTTTTTATTATACAATATAGAGTTCACATACACGTCAATAATCAAAATGTACGTACAACAAAAATCAAACACATAAATAACTACATCTTATTTATTCTGGTTGACCAATTCCGGAGATATAGGTGCGGGTGGTTGCACCTTCGCCGAGATCTGAATCAACTCGACCACAAACATATTATTTGATTCTGAGATCTACCCAACATAAAGTAACTCGATCCAACGTACACTAAAAGCCAGAGCCATAGAAAAATCTACATAACTAATTTTCTGAACATGACATAGAAATATAGTGAGAATTAAATCCCAATAAGTTCAACAATAAATCATCATAAATATAGTTTATCACGTCATGTTCAGCTGTATAAACTATAGTAAATATCTTTGGTCACATGAATGCACTATATCTATGCACATGAGAATTATACATTAATGACATGTATGACAGGATTAATTATTTTCAAAATATCATATGATGACTATCAATTTATTCTCATATCAAGCTACCCCGGTCAGAGTGAGTATTATTTACTCTCCGGTACGGGCTTTTCTCGCTCCTTCCGACATGGCCCACTTTCTATTTCTTTTCTCATTAACATGATCATAACCGTTGGTAGGGCATCCCCTACTGGTGCACCACACGGATTGCCATGTGACCGTGCTCATTTCTTTTCTTTTCACAATGATAGCCAAAAATATGCTTTCAATAACAAGTATGTTCAACAAAATATAACTATTACCAAAAATCATTGGTAACTATGCCATGAACATAACCATTTCAAATATCACTTTATAAAATATTTTCATATCAAAATTTCACAATTAAGATGGTAAGAAGTTCATACAATGGCAATAGTTATGTCATATACTAGTCATTTATTATTTTCATTTATAAGATTCTTCTTCTTTTTTAAAATATTAATTTTATTTCTTTATTTTTTTGATGCAGGTTTTCATCCTATCTAACCTTCTCTTACTAATCAGAGCATAATTTTCTCAATATAACTCCGATTTAGGTGATCTTGATATCAATTTAAAGACAAAACAATTATCTAAAACTGTTATGTTGAATAGTTGAACAAAATATTAAGAAATAATGATGATATTTCTCCCTTAAAGAACATGTTATTTCTTCTCGGGTAAGTTCTGACCTCTACCTACTAATCTGTCCATATCTCCCTCATTATAATTCCAAATTAAGTTATTCTAGTGGCTAAAAAACCATGACACATATAGCTATAATTCTTATGTTAACCATATATTTTAATTCCCTACAAAATGTTCATAGAAATTAAAACACAAAAGCTATCCTAACATATTCTTTCCTGATTAACCATTTTATGACCATTTCTTACTAATCGGACCATATCTACCTCATATGGACTCCAAATTGAGTGATTCCAGTGGCTACAAATCTGTGACACATATGGCTATAATTAGAAGCTATCCTAACATATTCTTCCCTAATTAACCATTGTCTGACCATTGCTAACTAATCGAACCATATCTACCTCATATGGACTCCAAATTGAGTGATTTCAATGGCTAAAAATTCGTGAGACATATATCTACATTTTTCATGTTAACCATTTGTTTAAATTCCTTACCAATTCTTTTCAAAATTTTAAAAACAGAAGCATAAAAGTTTGCCACCCATAGCCATACCTATGCAGAACTATCTACACCAACTTAAGTATTCAAACATACATAATATGTAACATCATTAAGCAACATCCATGACCAATCATTAAAGTTATAAGATCAAAATCTAATATAAATATTACAAGTTTCAAAACTTTTCTTCAAAAAGAAATATTGTTAAACTTACCTTGAGCACTTAGTCCTCTAGATTTCTCCTTCCCCTTTCTTCCTTTCTTCCTCTCATTTCCTCACTCTACCTTGCTTCTATTTTTCCTCTCCCTCACTTGGACGAAATTTCAATGTTATAAGGGTGGGTTTTGCTTATATAGACTATCAAATAATTTACCTTTCATAATCATGGGTCTACCTTATCACAATTAGGATGCACTTGGTTGAATTTTTGGAAAACAAACAACTTATGTTCTTGTCTTCCTCTTCCTTAGTCAAGATATGCATAGAAAAAGGAGATTTGTATTTTGAAAATTATGATGATATGTTCTTAAGATAAGGGACAAGGTCCCTTTGATTTAGGGATACATTTCCTTTTCTTTTGTCTTAATCAAGTATGATAGGTTTGTCTTTTTAGATGGCAAATTTTCAACCCTTGAATCTTCCTTGCTTGGCTAAAATTATTTGTGTAGGATAAAGATGTTTTGTCATAATGCTATGTATTATTACCCACTTGCTAAAATTATGAGTGTAGGATATAGATGTTTTGTCCTAATACTATGTATTATCATACCACTTGCTAAAATTATGAATGTAGGATATCACACCACTTGCTAAATTTTTGTCTTAATGCCATGTCACCTAATCTTGATTACACCATTATTCCATCACTTTATTTTTATTTTTATTTTTATTTTTCCTCTTAGGTTTGGGCTCATTCTTGCCCATTTTCTTTACTTTGGTTAAAATTCTACCTTTCATAATGGGCTTGTCACATTTTCATGATTTTTGGGCTACCAGTCCAATTTCTATATCTTAGTCCAAGTCTATGTTTTATTTCTTCCTTGGGCTATCATATTGACTTGCTAAAAATTCATGTGAAGTAGAAAAACTCTATATGAAGTGTCCATAGGTAAAAGCCCAATTTATGGGTAGAGATACTAAACTTAATAACTTTAACTCTTAAATTAGAAAAAATTACCCTAATCCAATCTTTTTGAAATTTTAATACCTTTACTGACTTCACAAAAATTTAATTTTTTACCCAAGAATTTCACCTTTCTTTAGTATATTTATTTTTAATATTTCCTCTTAAGTTTTCTCTCTTTACCTATTTCATTAATGTTAGAATATTTCTATGCATATATGTAAGGTAAAGAATTTATAAGGATTATATTTCCTTAGATATCTAAAAATTGTCTAATAAATTTTATTTTCTTACGGGATGTTACAATTTTCATTGGAAAGTGAAAGACCAAAAGATGGCCAGTAATATCAAACTTCAAAGTCCATTCATATCCACCAGTTATATCTTCAACCAAAATCCCAATGTAGCACCAATTTACATATCAGAGGCAGCACAGGTTTGGCTTTTCAGAAGCTTTGTTTCCTTATTCCCAACATCTCCACAATATCTCAAGATTAGTGAAAACTTTCGTTCTTACACATCTGAAAGGAATTGAATGCTCCTAAAATTGTCATTTCACATGTATGGCAATCAAGCATAGATAACACTAGCCTCAAAAGTTGGTAAGAGTGGTTGAACATTCAACATAATAATCCTGGCCCTTCATTATATTGTCCAGGCCACCTTTGTCTCTGGGGAGGCTGCATACATGATCAAGTTACATATGATGTTCCCAATCTGGAACCATCTTCATGACTAATTGGATCCTTCAATGATTAATGGCCTCCGTTGCCAGTAGTACTAAGCGTAGTAAACCCTCCACATCTTGAAAGTTAAAATCAAGAGCCTTCTTGATGTAGGAGATAGCCTCTGCATGCTTGTCCTCATCTGACATTGAATTTGGCCACAAAAGAAAACCGTGATTTCCTTGAGGCTTCCATGGCAAGATTCACATCTTGAGCCTGCAATCATTACATTTAATCTATCTCAATTCTGACTAGCGATCTAAAAAGAAACAATCAAGTAAGAACATAAAACAAACTAGGTTGATAATGTGTGAAAGCATTGCATAACATATAACTTACAAACAAACAAAATAACTCAGCATATCGTGCACAGGTGAACTCCGCACACAATTACAAACAAAATATGCATGTTGGATTTCATATCATAGCCTTAAAAGGTTAGGCCTGAGGTATCCATTGATATTTAACTACATACCACAACATCATGTTGTGCCCAAAGTTTATGCTAACCCATAAACATCCTAGTATTTACCCTTGTCCAGATTTGCTCCAGAATCTACAATTGTCTATATAGATATGTATGCCAAAAGTATAAATATGTGATAACAAATAGATGAAGTGAAGAGCATCAGCAAACCATTACAAAATTATTTGAATGTGCATTTTATTTGGAGCAGCATGCTTGCAAGCTAATAAAATATAAACAACAGAGGAATTGATTATGCCAAAACTTAAAAGAAGGGAAGTCATGGGTCACTTGAAGAGACTTAATGCGTGAGGCAAAAAAAAATGTTAACTTACTCGCACAAGTTGGCTGTGCTACTATACATTTTCTTCCATTGATTCATCTCATTACGTTTAGAATTATCATTGTTGTCATATTCTAATAGGGAGGCTCCATGAAGAAACTTAAGGGCTGCCTCGAAGTAAAGCCTAGTACTCTCAAGAGTGGATCCAGAATTCTGCATAATAAACCCCAAATTTCTAACTAAAGCCAATTTCAATAAACAAAACAAAAATGACTGACAAAATATGCTCATTTGGAATTCCATCACCAAGAGCAAGGGCATTCTTAAAAACAGCACATGTTGATTTCAGTGCGCTGCCTATGACACTCCTAACTTTTATCATGATATGTTTTATCTGTATCAATTAATGAACTGATAGTTTGATATGAGAAAATCACTTGTATTCAATATGTAAACATCGTTATAGTAGACCTATCTTGTTCTTCTCACAATAGTCACATAGTGAAAAAAAATGAAAAGAGAAGGAATATATATAAAGTCAGTGATGGACATAAGAGAGTTTTCCCTTGATTTCATATGACAGAATCTAAATTCAAATTAACAGATATAGAATGCAACAACTAAAAAAAGCATTTAAAGTAAAATAAACTAAAAGTATAAATAAAAATCAAAATCAAAATCCAACATAATGAAAATAAAGTTGTTTAGATATATAGATAGTTAGATACAAAACTAAATAGAACTTAACAAGCTAACATAATAAATCACTCCTAATTCTACTAAGTGTTACTATTTATAGAAAGATCGTACGAATTGTGCAAAACATTAAAAATAGAAATAATAAATACTTTACTTACTTGAGTAAGATATAATAATGAGTTATAATATATAGAATAAATCAACAAATATTTAGTACTTTACCTGTTTCAATCTTTTCACATTGTTGAAATTCTTTAACCAAATCCAAGTTTTTAATATCAAACTAAAATAAATTTGATTTCAACCAATTTTGTGTACAGAATAGTGTCTCGGTCATTTTTGCATAGAAAGATGACTTAAATACATCTAATACACGGCTACCAATACTAAAGGCTGAATTAGAAGCCACCATTGACATAGGAACCTAGACACATTTTATTTCCACCATTCTAGAGATCAAATGAATCATTTACATTTATGAAAGTTTCAATTAAATATATTTCCACTTCATTCTTTGCTTCAATAGATTCTCTAGCTCTTACATGGGATTTAAAAGTAGCCTCTCTAGCTTTTTAAGCTAGTTTTTTTCTTTGTAGCACCTTGATCTGCATCTTCCATGGTCATTGAGGAGTGGTCCTCTACATTTGGAACATCTTTAAGTTTGTACAATTGGCAATACCATTCATAAAATCTTTGTGAATCAAGTTTGACCATGTGAACCATATCATAAGATATAGTTACACCATAAATTTAATTTTGACCATTTCAAATAAGCAAGTTTGTAGCCAAGGTCAAGCACATTAGCAATAAACAATAATGGGTTCATGTTTTTCACTTTTTCCTAATACTTATGAAATTTTTTTTGTATTTCAATTACCTTCCCACTCAATAAAGAGTCAGCACTTGAGCCCCACTGCAATAACTCATTATAAACTAAAGCAATTTGAGGGAAGGCCTTATTTGAAGTGACATATAAAGACTTAGACAATTTTAAGGTCACATCATAGAAAATTTTCAAAAATTGAATAAGACTCTGCATTATTCTAATCATTAGAAGAAGGAGGATCAATTGTTTTATCATCAAAACAATCAAAGACTCTCTTGACTTCTATCATGATATGTTTAATCTGTATCTATTAATGAACTGATAGTATGATATGGGGAAATCACTTGTATTCAATATGTAAACATTATTGTAGTAGACCTATCTCAATCTTCTCACATTAGTCACATCGGGAAAAAATGAAAAGAGAAGGAATATAAAGCCAATGATAGACAAGAGAACTTTCTCTTGATTTCATATGAATCTAAATTCAAATTAATAGATATGGAATGCAACAACTAAAAAAAGCATTTAAAGTAAAATAAACTGAAAGTACAAATAAAAAAAAAATCCAACATAATGAAAATAAAGTTGTTTGGATATATAGATAGTTAGATACAAAACCAAATAGAAGCTAACAAGTTAACATAATAAATCACTCCTAATTCTACTAAGTATTACTATTTAGAGGTAGATTTTGCAAGTTCTGCAAAACATTAAAAATAGAAATGATAAATACTTTACTTACTTGAATAAGATATAATAATGAGTTATAATATATAGAACAAATCAATAAATAGTTAGTACTTTACCTATTTCAATATTCTCACATTACTGAAATTCTTCTCCGAAATCCAGGTTTTTAATATCAAAATGAAATAAATTTGGTTTCAACTAATTTTGTGTATAAATTAGTGCCTCAGCAATTTTTGGATAGAGAGATTACTTAAATACATCTAGTACACGACCACCAATACTGAAGGTTGAATCAGAAGCCATCGTTGACACAAAAACTGCCAACACATCTCGATCAATAATAGAAAGAATATAGAACTTAAACACATTTGATTTTCACCATTATAGAGATCAAAAGAATTATCTACATCTATGCAAATTTCAGCTAAATGTCTTTCCACTTCATTCTTTACTTCAATAGAATCTTTAGCTCTTACATGGTATTTAAAAGTAGCCTCTCTAACTTTTTGAGTAGGTTTTTTCTTTGTAACACCTTGATCTGCATCTTACATTATCATTGAAGAGTGGTCCTCTTTGAGCACCCTTAGATTCATACAATTGGTAATACCACTCATAAAATCTTTGTAAATCAAGCTTTGGCCATGTAAATCATATCATAAGATACAACTACACCATAAATTTTATAAAATGATCATTTCAAATAAGCAAGTTTGTACATAGAGTCAAGCACGTTAGCAATGAACAATAACGGGTTCATGTTTTTTACTTTTCCTCAATACTTATGAAATTTCTTCTTTATTTCAATTGCCTTCCCACACAATAAAGAGTCACAGCAATAACTCACTCTAAACTAAAGTAATTTGAGGGAAGGCCTTATTTGAAGTGACTTATAAAGACCTAGACAATTTTAAGGTCACATCATAGAAAATTTTCAAAAAATAAATGAAGACTTTGCATTATTCTAATCATAAGAAGAAGAAGGGCCAACTATTTTATCATCTCTAGCCTATTAAATGCCACTTCAAATTTCTTAGCAACTTATAACATCAAATAGGATAAGTTCCACCTAGTTGGAACATTTAGGCATACAAGATTTTGAGAGGCAATTTCAAATTTTTCAACACACCATTTAAATTTGACAAGTCTAAAGGGAGAAGATATAGCATATCTCACAGCATTGCAAATAGATGCAATGAATGAATACATCTCTTTCAATCCCTCATTAACAACTAAATTGAAGTTGTCGGCACAACATCTAAGATGCATGCAATCACCATTTAAAACTAAACCATTTGTTGTCTCCATTTTTTTTAAATATGTTATTACCACATGATTTGTACTAGTATTGTCCACAGTCATCGTAAACACTTTCAATCCCACATTTATTCAAACAAGGTTCTGTATGCCTTCCAATTGTTTCCCATTTATGATTAGGAATAACACAAAAGTTCAAAATTCTCTTTTGACATTTCTAATTACTGTCAACAAAAAGTACAATGAGTTCCATATAGTTTATATTCTGAATCGAAGTCCAACAATCAATGGTAAGGCATACCCTATCACAATTTGATTGTAAGAAACTTCTAAACTTTAGTTTCTTGTCTAAATACAACTGATAACAATTTTTAGCTACAGTATCACGGGAAGGAATATGAAATTATGGCTGCAACTTACTACAACAGTACTTGAATCATTATCCTTCAACCATTTTAAATAGTTGTTCATCAATAATAACAAAAAAAGATAAAAAAAAATTTACACTATTTAATATTGTATACTTGTGGTGATTTTACCATGTTATTTCTCCTAACATCCCTTTTGGGTTCAAAACTAATTACTTGTTGTTCAGGATCATTCACCAGAGTATGAGGATACTTAGGACATTTAGACAAGTGACTAATTAAATTTGAAATTCCACGTGTGTCTTAGGATTACAAATGTATCTTTTTCCACAATAGTTACATTAAGCCATAATTTGGTGAAATGATCCCATGCTGCTTAAGATTTTCGAGATTCACTGATAAGAGGCTTCATTTTTTGTCAATTAGGAGGAGCAACATTAGAATTTTTAGTGTCAAGTGAAGTTGAAGCATTGAATCTGTCTTTGCCTTTTGGATTTACTGCGGGTGATTTTGGTGTAAACTCTGTTGTTTCTTGCTCTTTTGAATTTGAGAAATCCATCCTTACAATATTTGCCAAAGATAGATTGTTTGGCTTTCAACGAAAATGTTTTATTTAATACCTTAATCATATTATTCCAATTTGACAAAGTATCTTAGCTTTTAAGTGGATGATCATGCATCATATGATCATTACCTAGAATGATCAAATAGAATTAAGGACTTTTGACAATCTTATTATATTTTCATGGAAATTATTATAATAAGTAGTAAGCTATAGTATGAAGAAATGCATATGGAGATATATATATATATATATATATATATATATACACCTCAATTATGTGGTTCAGCCAATTTCAAAACTCTTCAACTATCCTCAATCAAGCTAAATTAATGGATTATGGTTAATATCTTGGCCAGTTCAATAGATAACTTTGTTCAAACTTCTTAATCGGCCAAGCCAAAAATAAAGAAGAGAAATAGGCATGAGTAGTTTATATATATTGTAACAAAATCCATAACTAAATTAACTTAATGTTAACCTCTGTTTAAATATGAAACATCTAAGAATTTTGATACTCTATGCTTAATAAAAATTAATTACCTTATTAATTAGTGTATTGAATGTGAAAAATTTTCCTTGGCCTACATTGGATGGTGAGAATTGAGAAGCAACCCAATGCTAGCGTGAGATTGAGAAGCAGAGAATTAAGATAATGCTTGCTAGGGAAGACAAGGAGGCAATAGATCAAGTGTGAGATGAGGGTAAGGTTGCGGGCGTGAATCACGAGCAAGGAAAAGAAGATGTCCCACTTATATAGCAATGAATTCTACAATTTAGGACTATGATGTTTGAACAAAATTTAGGAATGAAGAATATGAGAACCTTGCCTACATTGGCCACTAGAAATGAAGCTTTGCTACCGTGGACCGTGAATTGTTGGATATGATGGATTATGCTTTGATTCCTAAGACAAGGTGAGACAGAGGCTAAAGAGAAGATAAGCCAAAAATGAGAAGTAGGGCAAATGGGTTGTGCATGATTGTCTATGCTCGGGTGTTTGCAGGTGAGGAAAATAGACAACCAAAAATGACACAGTTCTCATACCCTAGCCCTTACAGCATATATAAACACCAATTAAGTCAATTTTCATGGGTTTCATTGACCTAAACCCAAACTGACCGTTGTAACCCAATTTCTCTCACATTACCAACCTGCTACAATCCGTAAACCCACCACTATTCATCCAAAAGCCATTTTCATGTCAGGTTTATTCAGTTTGTTCCAAGTTATTCAATTTACTTGCAACTCTAGTTAAATAGTTGACTAAGTCTCGCTTTCTACTATGTTCAATAGTCACCAACTCACCATTAGTACAATCCTTTGACCCATAATATGTGCTTTAGATAAATATACAAACCCAATCAATCGAAGAAGCCAACACCCAACCGAGAATGAAAATGAAAGTTAATTACAAAATCATTAATTTTTATGATATAAACTCCTCTAACTTCACTTCAAAAGTTAAATTGTAAGAAATGAATTGCAAATTCATATATATAACACTCAAGACATTCCTTATTAATTGATATGGAACATATCATTTTATGATTTTATAGGGAATTCATTGTCAATTAAAATGATTTGCAATATTTTTTTAAAATTTTTATGGATCGTATTCACTATTTATCTTCCTAATGGTTTATATTGTTTCTTAGGGATCCATTGCTCATAAAAAGATTAGACATGCAATTATCCTTGAAGATAGAGCTACTTTTTCTAGTTTTCAAGCACGTTGAATGTTAATATGAGGTATATGCATCAACTTTGTTACATTGTGCATCAACATGTAAATCAATAGTTCTTAATTTTCCAAATTTACACTTCCACAAAGATAATAGGATATCATGTGGATTCAAAATTACTAATCTTTTCTAGACTCTTTGTACAAGTAATTAAATTAACCAATATTTTTAAGAGGCATGATTGACATTATATTATTTAATTTTCCAATTTTTAATGTAGTTTTATGAAATTTTTTGTGTTTCTTCAAATTTATAGTTTTACAATTTTCAATTAGATTACACACTCTATTGCAAGAATTTCTCCCCTATTTATCTTGTTTGTTTGTTTACTTTTCAGTGTTTCTTCATTTCGAGGTTAGTTATTTATCTCTTATTTCCCCACTTCAAACTCTGAGTTTCTTTTTCATTGTTTGTTTTGCTATCTTTATTGTTGCAAGAGGTATGTTATTGTGTTTATAATGTAATTTTTATGTGGACATTGTGTCTTCTATATGGACACTTGGAATGATAGAAAAAGAATATAATAAGACAACTGTGATTGTTTTATTAAGGTGGCCACTGGAAAAAGTTAGTGAGAAAATTTCTTTTTTTAGTAGATATTTTGTCGTCTATGCCTTGCAAAAGTTGGAACAAGTATGCCAATTGCAACTATGACATCAAAATTAAACACAGTGTGTTAGGATCAAGCAATTAACATCGAGCTAAGAGCTATAATTGATAGTTATGGTGCAATATTATTTCTTTATAGCGGTAGTGTAGAGCCTTGTGTCTATACATGCTATGGACGGGCATGAGAGGCTTTGTAATGCTCACTAGGCACACCGATAGCTTGAGCTATCAAACACCAATGCATGCTTGCGCATGTAATGAGTTTGTTAGGCTGATCGCTGACTCCCCATAAAGACAAAAACATGAATGCAATTTCCAAATGGTTCACTGTCAACTTGATTCACTTTGATATTTCAATAATGAGTGAGCTTTATTTGTTGCTTTTTCTTACGAATCTACCAATCTAGATTCAGGTAGGTAGGCAGTCTCATAGTTCTTAGAATCTCTATTCATGATCATAATTTGGGCATTCACTTCTATAAATTTTCCAAATAATAACTATTTTATATTTTTGTTCTTGCTTACCAATGGTTTTCCAATACTAACTTTTGCATTATATTATATGCCTCCATTCTTTGTATACTTCAAGTAGTGCAAAATTAGAGTTATTGCTATCTCCTTTAGTAAACATTAATTTTTTTACTAGCAGTTTGCAAATAATAATGGCTTTATAGTTTGTTTATGCATCCCTGTTGTGTCTATTTTATAATTAATCAAAAGCGGACAGCGTAGCTGTAGTTAGTCCGGCGAGTACGGGTCGTATCCCACAGAAAATAATATCAATTACTAGAATAATACAAAATATGTTACCTAAATCGATGTAATGCAATAGAAAGTTTGTCACAATTAAACTAACAAGTAATTCAATTAATAAAAGCCTAGGGTTAGGGTTCACCACACTTGTGATATTCAACATCCAACTTATACCTCTAATTGCAATTATCTAGGTTATTGTGGATAGTTTATCCTTAATTAACTAGCAACCTCTTTCAAGCGTTACTAATCGTACCTAGGTTAATCCAATTGCCTACTTTCGTGGTTCTTAATTCAATCTAGGTCCATTAAATTCTATGCCAACTATGGAATACAATTAATCGGTTTTCTCGTGCCCACTAATTGATTTATTCCTAAAAAACTTTAAACTACTTTTGTGATTAAGATATCCCTAATTAACTATTAGGTTCCAGTATTAATCTTCACCTTTCAGTTCATCAATTAATATCCTAAGAGGTGATAAAACGTTGGCTAGACATTCATCAACTCATATAATCAATGCATAATAGCTAATCCTAATTAACCATGGATAACACAATTAGGGTTCCAACAATTCAATTAGCACAATGTATCATCACATCATAAGTGGGTTTATCGAAACCCTAGATCAAATCTACACAAGCATGATAGAAAGATAAATCATAATCAAATTCATTAAAGTAATCATCAATATTCAATACAAACCAAGAGAAATAGTAGAAGTAGAGATGAGTGTAGAGATAGAAAGATAGAACCTGAATTGCTGAATGTAAAGAATAAGAGATACACACTTGAATTAATCTCAAATCTATTTTAAGAACATAAATTAAACATTAATCTTAGTAAAAACCTAATCTAATGGTGTTTCCTAAGCCTAAAACTGAGTAAAAGAAGGTCTGAATGCGTCTGGATGTCTTTGGCTGCGTTTCCCTATGCATACATAACACTTTGGTTGCTCAAAACCCTAAAAAAGACGATGTGTACGGACCTGAAGCACAACCGTGTTACAAGACACGGTCTGACCATGCTTCGGGCTAGATTATGGGAGTTTTCTGCATATTTCGGCCAGAGCACGGCCTGGCCGTGCTTCAAACACACCAAGCACGGCTTGGCCGTGTTGGGGGCTGCCATGCTCCTTTCTTGCCAATTTTTAGTGTGTTGCCTCATTGCTTCCTCCTTAGCATGTTCCAAATCCATATGGCACTTCTCATGGGTGTTTTCCCTTGTTTCTTGGCCTCTTTTGCTCTCTTACAAATATAAAACAAACTAAAGCAGTATCCAAAGCAAAGCATAACCAAATGCGGGAAAATAATCACAAGTTTACTACTAATTAGGGGATAAAATATAACCATTAAACACTCAAATTTCTCCTTTATCAATCCCATACCACCATACAACATTCTTGATATAAATGTGGTTATGCATTCCACTTCAGCATACAACATTGTTGATTAAGTTATTTAGCATGCCATTTCCATCTAGAATTGTATTTTATAGCATAGAATGAAGATCAAAATTATATGAGAAAATGGCAAGAGATCAGGATAAGCATGGTGCTACTTTCATATTTATAGGATTAACATGGAAGTTGATACAGCAAGAAAGCATAAATTGAAAGAAAATCAGAAAAATCCCAAACTGTGTATTATTTCTGAAGATATCTGAATAAATAGAAAGTCTAAATATATAGGTTTAAATAAAATAAATCCTAAACAAATCTTAATCTAAATAAAAAAGAAAATTAATCCTATTCAAATCCAAATATAACAAAATCTTTATCCTAATCCTAATATATTTTAAATTCAAAAATATAAAACAAATACTTAAATAACAAGAAAATAAAAATAATTCAAAACTTACGATTTTGAGGACTTTGCAACTCTTTTTTTTTGCCTTACTATAATTAGCTTGCTCCATAAACTTATTGGCAATTCGATCCACATCAAGCCCCTTCATTTAAGGAAAACTTGCCTTGAAGTAAACTAGATCATTTGGGTACCCCACAGATTTTTTTGCTGCTTCTGAAGCCAATACTTGTCTCAAGACCAAAGCATGTACCTCCCTATGTTTTTTATAGCCTCCTCAAATTTAGAAACTGAGTGAATCAATATAATGAAAGTTTGCCTCTCCACATTAGAATCTTTGGTTCTAGAATTTCTCTTTATTGGCAGAGTATATTTTCTACCATCTTTATGTAGCTTGTAAGTGTTCTTCTTTCCATCATGCTGAGCTACAACATTAAACTGTCAAGGTCTACCAAATAGTAAATAACATGCATCCATACCTACTACATCACAATATATTTTATTTGTATACTCAGCAATAGAGAAAGATACCTTACATCATTCTGTCACTTGAATTTTGTCTCTAGCTTTGATCCAACTAATTAAGTAAGGCTTGAATGCTTTCTACTTTTAACCACAAACTCTTCACAATGTTTTTCCTAATAATACTCTCGTAGCTATCGTTATCGACAATTACATCAAACACATGATTGCAAATAGTACACTAGGTTCTAAATAATTGATGCCTTTGTGTTTCATCCTCTTGTTTTGGGGTAAACATCATTCGTATTATCACATAACTTGCTCCTTCATCATCCTTATGGTTATACTTAAATTTAAGATTGACTTCTTCTTCATCAGGGTCACATACTTCTTCTTCTTTTTCTCCCTTTATTACATGCATTGGTTTTCTCTGAGGACAATCATTGGATTTGTATCCAGTCATTGACATATGTAACTCTTAGCTGTCATAGGCTTAGCATAGGGGTTAAATGCCTTTAGTGCCTCATTTGCATTTGTCACCTTCTACTTCCCTATAACCTTATCATTTCTATTCTTAATCTCTGGGACTATCTTATGTTTATCATTGGCAAGCTTAGATGTACCTTCCCCATAATTTCTGCAAGGATACTATATTATTCCTCTTTCTTGCATCAATTTTTCAACCCTCAAAGCTAGGTTATGAGCCTCATATAAAGTTCTCGCCACTTGCACTCCTATTATGTCTTTAATGGTTGGTTTTAGACCCTCTAGAAATATAGCTACTTGTTGTCCTTCAGTCTCTCTTAAATCGTTCCTTATGAATAACCTTGTAAGCTTAGCATAATACTCATGAATGGATCTTTGATCCTATCGACATCTTTAGTACTATAGGAATAAAAATTGCTCATAATTAGGAGGAAGAAATTCACTCATTAACAATAGCCTCATCCTTCCCCATGTTCTAACAAGTGACTTGCCCTCACGATTTCTCCTTATCTAAATCCTTTTCCACCACCTCTCAATTTGCATGCTACTAGTCTCGCCTTTTTTCTCTTTTGGGTTCTCCATATATTAAAAAAATAGTATATATCTGCAATCCAATCTAAAAAACCCTTAATGTTTAAATTATCATGAAAATAAGGAATATCTACCTTTAGTTTGTAATCTGTTTCTCTATCTCCATGGTTATTCCTCTTGCAACTCACATTCCTTCTAAGAGGTTCTTCAAAATATTTCTCTTTGTTAGCCTCTAAATCGTCATCTAAATCAACATACCTTTCTTGTCTATGAATTACAAGATTAGAGATGCTATATATGGCCAACACCACCACAAAACACTCTTCTACCATCATTCCTACCCCTATTGAGATTTCCAAGCTGTGCCACCACCCAACCAAGAATATCGTTTATTGTTTTAATTAAACTCGCAAGCGTACGAATATGTTGTAGTACAGATTAATGGTATGTAAGGTCGATCCCATAAGAATTTCCAATTGAAAGGAAATTCTAATTTGAATCCAAATAAATAACTCTAACCTAGTCGTCAAAATATTTGTTTTGTAAAAAGAATATTAAATCAAGTGCGCAGGGAATTGATGTGCTCAAATTAAATTGAACTATATTCAAAGTAAAAATGAATTCTAAGGTTAGGGGATCCACTCTTGATATGAGTAATGATAAATTTAACTCTTTTATCACTCAATTGAAATCCTCACATTAATAAGGTTCTAATCGAAAAATGTGTTATTTTGAGTTCACTTTTGTTTATACATGAATCATATTTACCTCATTTTACACCATTAATACATGCTTGTAAAATAGATTCAAGCATACATTGTGCCAATTATTATATTATCTACAATAAATCAAGATTGATTCAAGAATTTATTGTACCAAAAATTATTTACAATGTATCAAGGTTCACACTTTACAATATTAGAATGAAAAGAGGTATGAAGAAGAAATATAACAAGAGATAGGTGGCGAGACCAACCATAAACAATAACAACATAAAATAGGTAGCAAAGCCAGCCATAAAAATAATAAGAGTTAGGCGGTCTGGTAAAACCAGTCAATAAGATAACAAGAGATAAGAGGTAAGAAATTAAATACAATACCATAATATAACAAGAAATAGACGGTATGGTAAAACCAACCAATAAAATAACAAAAAATAGGTGGTTTGGTAAAATTAGCCATTAAGAAATAACATGAGAAAAGAAATAAGAAGATAAATACAATATCAAAAATAAACATTAAGATTAAGAGTTAGATAAATTATTATTCTCATACCAAGAGTTTCACCCTTTACCTTAGCATAAGGAGATTAGTTCTCAATATTCAAAGTAAGAAAGTAAAATTGAAGATGAATAAACATGATGATATTATGAAAGGATAATAAAGTATCTAAAGAAATAAGAACATTACAATACTAAAAATTCAAATTTATGCTCTCAAAATTACACTCTCTTCAGCTATTTTCGACCTCCTCCTATATCACAAGTTCTCTCTATTTATAAATACAACTAGTGAAGTAAGTGATAAAACAAGTTACACTAAAATTGACAGGTTAGATTGCACTATGTCCACCGAAAGTAATCACGATATTCCTCTTTGATAGCTACTAAATTTTCCAATTACTGCAGCAATGTTGGGCTAGACTGCAACAACAAATAGATTTTCTTCTAACCCAATTTTCACCTTTTTAATATCCGAATTTGTAAATCACGTAAACATGAAAGTTGTAGAAAATTGTGTCAGTTATTCACCTACCAAATTTTATATATATTGGATATGTAATTTATGATTTATGGTTAAAATATTATAGTAAGGTCGGGTAGAAAAACAAACAGCAAACATATTTTCAACATTTGATGTTCCTTGAATCTTCATGTTTAAGTTCTTTTGAAAATATGGTCAGAAATCAAGATTGAATTGACACATATATCCATTAGGATGCGTCTCAAGAATCAAAAAGATAATGCTCATTACTCAACCATCCTTAATGAATTTATTTTATCCGCTTAATTTATAAACATCATTTCCAAAGAACCACAATTTAGCTTAAATTTCTCCAATTGAGTCCATTTTCTAATTTTTTTTCTCCATCTGTAAAAGATGCACATAACTAAAGATAAATACGAAAAATAAGTGCTTAAATATGACAAACAATTAAGATGAAAGTATTTAATTTATGGTTATAAAACTCACTCACCAGTATCCTCCAAGTGATCAAAACATTTCTTATGACGTTGAAGCCTGATATCGATTTAATCAACTTGAAGTACCAATTAGTTGATTTCCACCCAATGCTTTGGGATCTCAGCCTTTCAAACATCGTCATGTGAGATTCGTCACTTCTTGCTGGACCTTCTGATATCGAGCTATCAAGCAAACTAATTTGATACCAAACTAATGCATCAAGAAAGCGTGAATTGAAAGAAAATCGAAAAAACCCAAATTGTGTATTATTTGTGAAGATATTTAGATGAATAGAAAGCCTAAATACATAAGTTTAAATAAAATAAATCCTAAACAAAATCCTAATCTAAATAAGAAGAAATTTAATTCTATTCTAATCTAAATCTAATAGAATCTTTATCATAATCTAATCTATTTTAAATTCAAAAATATAAAATAAATACTTAAAAATAACAAGAAAATAAAAATAATTCAAAACTGGTGCTTTTGAGGATTTTGTAACTCTTGTATTCTTTTTGGGCCTTATTGTAATCAACCTACTCCACGAACTCATTGATAATTTGATCCACATCAAAAGTTGTAGTGCATAATGGTTAGTTTGTTGACACTACTGTCACTCAAGCTAGAAAAAGACAAGACATCCAAGGGATTCATTGGGATATGGTTAGCATCTTTAGATAAAAGTAGGGATGAGCATTCATCGAGTAGATCAAGTCACTTAATCCAACAGAACAATATTCGAGTTGAAAAATTAACACCTAAATCTTATTGAAATTTTAGATTATTTGAAAATTTTGAATTATGTCAAGTCAGGTTAAGAAAATTCTTAGAAAATAACACCTGACTCACTCGAATTAATTTAAAATTACTTTAAAATTTCACCTATGTCAATTCGATCTAATCCATCCAAAATAATTTTTTTTACTGAGTTAGAGTAGATTTAATTGGATTAACCAAGTTATGTTCCCAAATTACAAGAATTAGGTAATTTAGGGACGTATTTTTAGCGACGGTTTGCATAGCCATTGCTAAAAAATAAAATAGCAATAGTTTTTAAAAACCGCTCTAAATAATGATTGTTCGTAAAAAAAATTGTTAAAATAACAACAATTTTTTGAAAAAGTGTAATAGTGACGGTTTTTGAAAATTGTTGCTAAAATAACAAAGATTTTTTTAAAAGCTGCCATAAAATACAATAATAACCCAATTTTTCATTCTTTTTCTTGCATCTTTCCTCCATTTTCTCCTCACAACTTTCCTCTCAATTTCTCTTATCTAGAGAAATCCTCTCTTTTCGTTGTGTGTTACTCCTCATTGACGATGCCATCATCGTTCGTCTTTATTGTCTGTTACCGTTTCCCATCTTTTAGTCTTCCTTCTCTACAAATTCATCGCGGTTCCAAGGTATTTTCCTCTGCAATGAATCCTAGTTTTGGCATTGATAAACATAAAGGTTAGATACTTTTCAAAGGTATCGCTTTTAAGATTATATTATTACTATAAATTGTATATAATTGTAATGTAATATTGTGATTCAAATTTAAATTAAATATCAGTTTTAATTGTGAGAGTAAGCTTATAATTGTTAAATTGGTTCTCTTGTGGATATTGTTATTATTGTGGATACAATTATAAAAATATTAAAAAAATAAATAAAAAATAGGGTTTAGAGATGGAGTCCCCATAGTTTTCAAAATTATCTCTAAAGTGGTTCTAAGGGTTGATTCTATGATGGTTTGTGTCATCAAATAGTTTAATAACGGTCAAAACGGTCATTAAAATGACTTAAAAATTGTTATTAAATTCATTTTTCGTTGTAGTGAACCCTAGATAAAAGTATCACAAATTAGGTTGGAGCAATATAAGAACTATGGAAATGTGCCCCATCAGGGGAGATGTCAAGGAAGGTAATAGTTCAATCCGCCTTTTGATTTTTTGAGAAATGCTTTATTCATTTATGTCATTAGTCATAAGAGTAACCTGAAATTGTTCTGTCCATTATTTTCCATCACAAACAGAATTGCAAAATTACTAAAAAAAAGATACTCATATTATGAGTTCAGAAAAAATTCATGATCGGTAAAGTCAACTATTCTTCATTTTTAGGTAAATTGAATGCATTCTACGTAATTTGGAAGCAGCATTGAAGTAATTACAGCATTTTGTTATGCACCTTATTAGTTCTCTTTTAGGCATATTTGGATCAACAAACTTAATCATTTCAGTTTTTGGAATCAAATTTTAATCACAATCTATTAGTATGATGCTGTGTTCAAAGAACTACATAACCAACAATTTGAAATTTATTAGCGAAGTTTGATGTGAAAGAGGAACAAACCATGGGCGTACTAAAATCCTGTGTTGGAACTTAAAACTAGCATACATTGAAGTTTGATTGTAAGGATCAATCTGTAAAGAGGCATTAGTATTTGGTTGAAGCGCCACCAGACCTAAAAGTTTAGGCATCAAGTAAGAGATCCATAATGGTAACCATAAGACTACTATAAGTGGAAGTGTATGCAAATTAGATTTGATTTCGTAGGAAACACTTATATTGTAAGATTCTATCAATTAGGGGAGTACAAAATCGATTAAACTCAGTTAATCAATTTAAAATAAAATAAAAAATTGAAAATGTGCAATTTAGATCAATTTTTTCTTGGTGAAAATTGAAAACCGATTAGTTTGTTGGTTATTGGTTGATAAAAATTCTCAATTGAACCAATCAATTATATATATATATATATATATAATAGCATGATGGCATGTTTCCAAAAGAAAGGATCCAAAGCATGGCTTGATGGGCATTTTCCTCCTACGTTTTTCTATTCATGCGTTTAGTTTACTTTTTCCTACTCCAAAAGCACTTTCTTCTTCCTCCTCCTCTCTTCTTCCTTCCTCCATTGTTCTTCATCCATTTCCTCTCTTCTGCTCGTGGCTTTTGTGCTCACTTCTGTTCATTCATTCTTCTTCTAAAAAGATAAAAATTTAGTTAATTTGTTAGTATTTTTAAGTATATTTAATTACTGAATTTTTATTTTATTGTTTAAATAATTTTAAAATTTGTATAGGTAAATGTTAGAAAAATAGATAAATCCAATCAAATTAAACCGATTACCAATTAATTTGATTTGGATTAATTTTCTTAATTTAAACCAAATCGAAAAGTTTAAATTTTTTACACTTTCTTCTTAATTGATTCAGTTGATTTTAACTCTAAAACTCAACCAAACTGCATCTACGTACACTCCTACCATCAACTACTAAATAAAAAGTTAAGTACATCATAGTCAAAGTCTTTTAATTAGGCATACTTTATATTTTTTTAAAAAAAATACATTTTCTCTGAAGTAACCGCATGTTGTATTTGCCATTATTTTGTTGTAAACTTTCATTGTTCCATTATGTACTATGAGTTTTGTGTAATATGAAGAAATAGGATAAATGCCTATCCTATTTTGAATTTTTTGTCATATTCAAGAGTGGTTAATGCTCTTGTGAGTTTAGAATCGGATAATCATATATAAATACCATTGTCATTTCAAAATAATGTCTCCTTTATACATAGGATGCACCATCCAGTCACTTCTTGAAAATTCTTTTCTTGTGACATTGAAAACTTGCCCAACAAAGACTATTGTCAAACTCAGGATGTAGGAAAAGTGCAGTAAAATTGTGGCTATAAAGAATGGGAAGCAGGTGTTTTTTTTCTTTTAAAGTCCACTAATGGCAAAGTACTCTCTCTTTTTTGAGTTGAATCAACCTATTAAACTAATACACTATGTTTTTTCACATAAAAAACAGTTAATTTAATATAATTTATTATATTTTATTAGATAATAACATGTCCTACATTCTAGCAAAAAAAAAAAATTGTTATACGTTAAGAGACTATTTGGTGTGTTTATTTTCTATTTTAGTTTTTATTGACAATAAAAAAATATGCCTGTGTTTAATAGAGTTAAATTTTTTTTTTCTAAAAACATGTTGTATAACAGAGTAGGTTTGACCAACAAGGTCTAATACAGTTTGGTAGATGACTGGGTCCTTTAAATATGTTGTCCCGAATTTGATTCCAGGTGTGTGTATAAAAAAGACTTTGTTAGTAGAGGCAAAACTCAATTCGGTGATCTTTATGTCTCAAAATAATTAATCTTTGACAGTCGGTTGGAGGACACCTATCTGGTACCTGTACAAAAAAAAAATAGAACAAGTTTGAAAAGATATTTTTAGTATTTTTAAATATTGATCAGTGACATTTTTATAATTTAAAAAAATATGATTATTAAAAAAATTAAAATAATATTATAATTATAAAAAAAAATAAACTCAAAAAATAAGTAATATTTATAATGATTTATTTTATGAAATTTTTTTAACTTCATAAAACAAATGGGTTTTCAACATAATAAAAATTTACAAATAGAAATATAATTTAAGAAATAAAAATTAAAAATATTTTCATAATGAGTCATAAGTCAAAATTAAAAAAAAAAGAGATTTTATACAATTTTATTATTATAACACTAAAAAATTTATATTTTTTTGAGATATTTTGGTAGAATATTTTTACATGTTTTGAATACTAAATTTAATATTTAATTTTGTTTAAATTATTTTATATTTATTTATATAGGTATAAACAAATATATTGTTTGAACTGTTAATAAATAAATAGATAACTTCAAAAAATATATCAATTATAAAATTATTTATTTTTTAAAAGTTTATTATATAAAATTTACATTTAAATAATTTTAAATTTTAAATAGTACTGGTATAACACAATATATAATATAATGAAATACAATTTACACGGTAAACAAGCGGAAAACAGAAATTTGTTTGTTTACTAAAAAATTCTCCTCGTCACAATAATAATAATAATAAACCCGAATAAAAAGAAAAATGCAACTAAATTCTTTGATCTCTGTCTGCAGTTTAGACTTGAGTTTTCACTGTCGACTTTCCCTTCCGCTTCCCCCCCCCCCTCCCTCTCAAGGCATTTCGTCTGGCCTTAGCCGCCGTTGCGTTGTCCAGCTCTGCCTCTGCCGCCGTCGTCCAGGTTCCTACCGTAGATACTATCGTTCAGGTTCCTTAGTTCCACTTCTTTGTTCTCATTTTCAGCCCAACATTCATCTAGTTATTGCCTTATCCTTTTTGTGAATGAAAGTGGTTGGAGGCATATCTGAGTTGTAAAACGTAAATAAGTGACCTGGTAGAGGATACAGAGCTACTAGGGAAGGTCACTGCATGTGTATTTCATTGTTCTCTATCATTTTACCTACTTCCCTATGAAAGAAAAATTCTTTGAAATTCCTGGTTGCGTTTGCCTAGCGCAACTTGTAGATCAGATGGGGCTAAGATAATTGCTAAGATAGTAATTTAATAGTCACAATGGTGGCAGAAGAGGGCAAAACTGAAGGTGGCAAAGCAATCAACATTGTTTCTGTTAATGATTGAAATGTGTGTGTTTTTTTTTTACATTTTTTTGTAGAAAAAAATTTCTTTTTTAGATTATTAAAAATGTATTTTAGGTATAGTGTATATTTGGTAATCCATATTCAATATTTAATAGCCGGTATCCATTACCCAATATCTTATTCTTCAGTGGCCGATGGTCTATGTGGGTATTCCTTTAGGAGGAAACCCAAAGGCTGTAAAAAGATGCTGTGATTCAGGAAGTTTCCAAATGTCTGCATACATGGAAGGGTGCATATTTTTCCTTGGGTGGTTGCATTACCCTGATTCAGTCCTGTTTGTCTAGCATTTCACGTTATTATCTGTCCCTTTTTTGTATCCATCTGGGTGTGGCACATAGTTTGGAGAGAATTATGGGGGATTTTTTATAGTCTGGTGTTGGTGATTTGAAAAGGGATCATCTTGTAGGTTAGGAGACTTGTTGCAGCCTGAAAAGTGAAGGATGTTTGGGTTTGGTTAACTTGGTGGCTAAATGCCTTGTGTTGGTGGGTAAGTTGCTATGGCGTTTTCCTCAAGAGACTTTTTAAATTTGCAATAAGTATGGCTAAAATCAAAATGGATGGGATGCCAATCTCGCACTCATTGCTACTCATGGGAGTCTTTGGAAAAGTTTGTTTCACAGTGTTATATTTCTTTTTGGCCTTTTATTTCCTTAAAACTGGGTGATGGTTCTCGTATCAGATTTTCAAAAGATGCTTGGGTGGTTGATATTTCCTTTATGGAGGCATTTCTGTGTCTTTGCTTTCTTCTTTTGCCTAATGCACTTGTTAAACATTTTTTGTATCCTTCAAGGTGCTTCACTTTCTTGGAACTTGTATTTTTCAGAAACTTTAATTATATAAATGTTCAAGATTTGTCCACCTAGTGGGAAAAGGCTTTGTTGTTGTTGTTGTTGTTCAAGATTTGTAGTCTCTCTTGCTTCTTTTAGAAAATGTCAACCTTGTATCAATTTCAAATAGGAGAATTTAGACTCTTGATCCTTCTAGTGTTTATTCTTGTGAGTTGTACTTCTGATTTTTAACTCATTCTCCATATAGGAAAAAGTTTGTTTTAGATAAAGTTTTTTGGAAATTTATAGCTTCCTCTAAGGTGAAGTCTTTTGTTTGGACTGTGGTATTGAATAGAATTAACACTAATGACTTTTTGTGTATTCCAAGGCCTAAATCAACTATTTCTCCAAATATTTGTGTTGTGTGTACGGATAATTCAGAATCAACTGCACATCTCTTCTTACATTGTAAAGGTGCTGAATTTCTGTGGAGTAAGTTGTTTGGAGTATGTGGACAAAGTTGGGTTTGTCCTAACTCTTTGGAGGCTTTTATGTCAGTAAGGTTTAAAGGGCTTGGAACTTGGAAGGAGAAAAGAGGCTGAGACATTGTGGAATTGTGCTATTTTTTCTGTTTTTGGTTGGCAAGCAATGTAAGAATCTTTCAAGGAACTTTGATGTCTTTTGACATGTTATGGAAGAGGATAAGGTTTATGGCTTCTCTATGGTGCTCTGCTTATGGTTTCCTCAAAGGGGTTGCCATTTCAGATTTGCAAAGATACTGGACTGCTATTCTGCATGTTTAGCTTTGAGTTGTTTGTTTCTTTCAATGTTCTGTAGTTTTCTCTATATTTAGATTTCTTAAGGAGGTTAACTTATTCTCCTTGTATTGTACTTCTCTTCTTTCTTTAATGAAATTTCTTTTTTTATTAAAAAAAAGCTCTAATTTTTGTAACGAAAATCATTATGGAATATGAAAAAAAAAATTTGGTTTTTTGATTTTGTGTCCTTACTTTCTTCTTGAAACCCAGGGACAGCAGATAGGCAGATTGATTATTATAAGAAAGATGTATTTTTAATGGGTTCCACGTAGCTAACCAAGTTTTGGAGCAGAAGAATCAATAATTTCTTTGTTTGGTGCTGCTTTTGATTGAATGCTTAAGCTGGGATATTTCTTCCTAGCAATGTGCTGATATGCACTGAAAGGTATTCCTCTCTGAAAATGTGATTTCATGCACAATGAGGTTACTTGTACCAATATTACCTACTCCTATATTTGATATCTTTTTTTTAACATGTTTTATTTATTTATCTTTTTTACTGAGGGATTTACTTGATTTTTATTTTTAATAAAGAAGGCATAATTCAACCTTGTTTTAAAGCTAGGAGTAACAAATGAGCTAAGCCAATGTATTATGAGACTAGCCTACTTGTGCTTAAGCCTGTTGTAATATAGGAAATAGGATAAAGAAGGACTTCTGTAATAGATAGTTGATAAGTGGATTAAATCAGCATGGGAAAATCGTATGTGAATCTTTATTTATTTATTTTTTACTTTGAAGATACATTGAGGTTGAATGAATCGTATATAACTCAATCATGAGGGAAGCCACTGTGCTGCCGCAAAGTCATAGTTTAAGACTATCATCAGTATATTGAAAATGTCGAATAAAATTTAAGTGGCTATTGGTTTTGCATATAAGTTTACAAAGACACAGCCAATTTTTTACTTTTACTTCACTGCATGTTTATTTTATAGAACAAAAAAAATTTTAGAACAATTAACATGGACTTAAAATTCTTCTTGTGTTCTTGTTAGATTCTAAGCAAGCTTAGCGAGAACTTCCTGAATATTTTCTTGGAAATTGGAATATTTTCAGTTTTCGCTGTCACAAAGTGCTAATTTTTCCACTCTTCAGCATATGGTTTTCTAAGCTGCCTAGTTGCTGATAATTTTGCTTTTTAGATATTTTGGCACTAGTTCTTGAATTTGTGCTGGGCATAATCTGAAGAGTTATCTGTTAAAGGTTCCAGAAGACAGGTAAGTGTGCTATCCTATTGAATTTGTACGTATATGAAAATCAAATATCTCAAATCTTAAAGTGCATAAATACTTCCATGAAGTAACTTTTCCAAAAATCTTAAATTGGTTTCTGTAAGGATATGAAAGAAATGAGAGGAAGGGGAGCTGTCTTTTGATTATGTGGCCCAAATTAATTTCTATTTTGATGTACTTTTATTCTCATAGGTTTTGTATTTTAACCAATATATATGCCTCCTTAGCAAAATGCTCTACATTTCATGATTTCATAAATATGAAAAAAGGAGGGGAAAAAAAAGAATGCATACATCCATTCTTGTCAATAGCAACCTTCTGAACGCTTAAAATGTAGGTGAGAAAAGAAGAGGAAGAACAGAAGCTGACTGCAGCAAAATGGTGGTCTCCAGTAACAATCCCCACAATAAAGAGATAGCCATGAGGAGGAGGATTGCTAGCATGTAACATCTCCTAGCCCTTTTGTCTTCTTTACTTGCTTCATATCTGGATAATTAAGCTGTAGCATGCAAAAAATGCAAATTTATTTAATGTAGGAAAATTTAACACCTTAGAATCCACATGATAAACTAATTGACTTTTTTTTATTTTGGATGAAGACATTGTTGAAATTTGAATAGTTGGCAAAAGTGGTGACATTGACACTTTTTAATGGGTAGTATTTTGTTAGTGCTTACTATGACCTCCATGAGTAAGATAACTTGGAGAGCGTTTTAAGTTACATAATGACATGGGAACTGCATATTTTAGACCTAGAAACTGGTTTTCAAAACTAGGATTTCCAAATGAAAAGCTAGGGAGTGGATGGGTTACAACTATCATGAGGGGCTTTTTATCTGGCATTGCAATCTAAGAGACATAACTTTTGTGAATGCTTAGTTTATCTAGTTGCTTACCAGAAGGAACATTATTTTTTCTTAGGTAGATAGGTTTTTAATTTTGAAGAGGAAATTTGGAAAGCGGTTTTTGGTATGGATAAGTATATGTCTTCTGGGCCTGATGGCTCCGTTGATGTGTTTATCAGAACAGTTGGGAGTCAATGAGAATCTGATTAAGGTGTTTGAAGAGTATCATAGGAATAGTATGATTTGGGTGAATATGAATTATACTTTTATCACTCTGGTGCCAAAAAAGGACAGATTAATCAGGGTGAAGGACCGGAAGACTGTCATCAATTTATTGACAAGTGTGTATAAATTTATCACTTATCACTAAGACTCTCTCAGCTAGGTTGAATCAGGTGTTGTCAGGGACCTTTTTTAAGAATCAAAGTGCTTTTATTGCAGGTCACTAGATTCTGGATTGTTTGCAGATGATACTCCTCTTTTTTGGAAAAGAATAGGGATAGTTCTGCTAAGGTTCTTTGTCCTCTAGTTCTTTTAGCTTGTTTGTGGATTAAAGGTTAATTGGAGTAGGAGTTGGTTGGCAGGGCTGAATATGGATTTTTAGACACTTCCCTTGCATCCATGGTTGAGTGTTAGATTCTATAGGGCCCTCTCATTTACTTCAATTATCCTTTAAGAGGTAACTTTGAGGGCTCTTTCTATTTGCAGACCTGTGATTCAAAAGCTTTCAAAGCAGTTGGATAGTTGGAAGGGAACTTTCTTTTCTTGGGTTATTGTATTATTCTAATTCAAATATGCTTGTTCATTATCTCCTTTAGTACTTCTCTTTTTTGAATCTTGTGGGGGTGGCACATAATTTAGAAAAAAAAATATGCGAGATTTCTTGGCTAGGAGACTTCTTATGGACCTTGGTGTGAAGGGGGTTTGGGTCTTGGGAATTTGATGTCGAAAGACATTTCTTTGGCTGGTAAATGGGTATGGTGCTTTCCTCTAAAGAATTCTTCCTTATCACACTAGGTCATCTATAGTATGGTTTAAATCAGAATGAGTGTGATGCTAATCTAGTGCACAATGCAACTCATTCAAGTCCTGGAAAATTTATTTCTCAGTGCTGTTACACCTGCAGAGCACTTGTTTCTTTGACTTACCATTAGAATTTAGGAGAATATTTGGTCGGTGGATTGTTCTTGATGAAAGACTCTCCTTGCCTCTATAATCTTTCATTATTACATAATACTCTGATGCAGAATTTCTGTCTTTTCCAGGTATCACATATCTCTTGAAGTATTCATTTTCTTAGGGATATTAGTGACAGAAATGTTCAGAACTTACAGGTCCTATTGATCCTTTTCATGCCTTCTCTTGCAGGTCCTCTTTCATTTTCTTATACATTCTCCCAGTACGCATAGCTTTGTTCTTGATCTATGAACCATGGATACTTCATAAAAGGAGTCATGTTTGTGTTTGACAATTTTCAAACACTTGTATTAGACACAACACCACACATTAAGTTACAAGTGGACACTTCATATCTTGTTGTTACACAGTTTTTGTGTCCATGTGTCTCATATCCATGACAATGCGTATGTTGCTAAGTTCTTGATAAATCCATTTGGAGTTTTAAGGCTTCTGAGGTCAAGTTTATTGTTTGGATAGCCAACAGTTATGTGTAACAGAATTAACACTAATGGCTTTGTGGGCCAAACATATCTTCCTCTTGACGTTTGTGTCATGTGTAGGTCTAATTATGAATCTACATTATCCAGTTGTTGTCTTCGTATGAAACAAGTATCTTGGACTTTGGAGTCTTAGGTGACTAAGGGTGTACCTTTTGACCTTGGAGTTTCTCTTCGCAAGTTACAGGGGCTTGGGTTGGAATAAGGAGGCCCATATTGTGCTGTGGTGCAATCTTTGTGGTATTATGGTGTATTTGATTGGAGGGGAATGCTCTCATCTTTAATGGTGTCTGAAGTCAATGTGAGACAGGGTAGTGTTTTTTAACTTCCATCCGGTGTTGTTCTCATGGTTCCTTGAAAGGGGAGTCTCTGCCAGATTTGCAGAGAGATTGGAAAGCTTTATTATTTTCCTATAATTTTCTTTTTCTTTTTTTCTTTTCTTGGAGGATATCCAAATCCAAAATAAAACTCTCATCCTTGATACTTTAGATGATTCTTATGATGTTGCACCACTGCAGTACCAGTTTGCATGTAAAGAATTGCTAATATAGTGGAGACTATACAAATTAACGTAAGAAATGCTGGGTCGTTCTTCTGCTGAAGGGTCTAATGTGGGAACATGTTTTAAGACCATATGCTTAGTTATTGTGGTAGGTTAGATGAATGGGAAAGGCGGAGCAGGGTTATTGGCATATTACTGAAGCTATGGTTTCTGCCAAGAGTGATGCCACCAGTCCATCAATATTTATTCATAATTGAATAGACAGAACACGTGAAAGATTTGGTTTTTGTCATTACTTTTAAGATATATTTATTAGATCGAAACTTTTTCCAGTGCAGAAATAAGTAACTTGGTATCCATATTCAACGTTTTAATTCTCACAATATAGGGCCATGTTGTAATATTAATTTCATTGCAGTTATTTATTTCGGCTTCTTCTGTTCAACGTATATGTAGCAGTAAACATCAGAGGATATAATTAACTGTTAAATTTTATAGATTTAATAAACGTGAAGATGATTTCCCATCGTTGAGAGAGTACAATGACTATTTGGAGGAAGTAGAAGACATGAGTAAGTTTCTGTTAATAACCTTACGGATGTTTCACTTGATAAAGTTTTTCTTTATTTTGAAAACTTTTCTTCCTGTTTCTTTTTCAACTTTTGCAGCATTCAACTTGATTGAAGGAATAGATGCTGCTGCTATTGAAGAAAAAATTGCTAAATACCAGGAAGAAAATGCTGAGCTAATAATGATTAACCGAGCCCGGAAGGTATTGCTGACAATGGTCTCTTCTTTGGTCCAGTCCCTGCCATATACCCCCCCCCAACCAAAACAAATATTTGTAGTTTGCAGAATCATATGAATCTGTTGTAGGATGTGACCTTATTTAATGCTGTGGAGTCACAATACTAATGGAATTTTAAGTTTGTTACGTAAGAGTATATTTCCTGCCGAATCTCTTAATTTTTATGTCAATAATAATCAAACAGGCCGAAGAATTAGCTGCAGCTGTGGCAGCAAGCAAGGGACAGCCTGCACAAACTGATGGTGATGGGGTGAGCATTACATCATTGTGTTTTTAATTGATTACATTTCTTTTGTTGTCTTGATTGTTGTTGAACTTGAATGAGCTCGATATATCATTGGGGCCCAATTCTTTGGCATCGTTTGATCTGTGTAGCGGACCTCATTTAGTGAGAAAAGATTTAGTTTTATTGTTGTTGTTGTTGTTGTTGAGGTTAATTGGTATTTATGTGCTACTTCCTCTAATAGATTTACAAGGATGTTTTAGATACTAGGATTTTACTCTTCTAAAGTGTGTGACATAGGATGAGAAGATCAAATTATGGTTTATTTTATTATTAAATACTGATGTAATTATCCTTGAAATTTATGATATTGTGATTAATTATATTGGGATAACTAGAATTGATATCATTCATATTTTTTTTTTAGGTTTAGGATCTATGTTTCAGTATTTTATTAGGATTAGGATTTTTTATTTTAATTCCCTATATATATAGGTCTATTTGGCTATTGTTTCTTAGGCTTTGATTCTAGATTAATAAAACTTGATATTGAGTTAGTTCAGAGTGGATTCTCTGAGCGTAATGTTCTTTTGATTCTACACACGTGTTACATTTTAAATAGTGGACTTTAAGTGGGTAATCGTTGATGTTGGTTTTCACAAATCCATTGGTTGCTATCTGTTGAGTCTACTTGCTAAGAATTTAAACCATTGATTTTTTTCATGAATGATTATTCACTCTGCTCTTTTTTCCCTGTGCTCCTTGCACAAAATGTAAAATTGAGAAATCCCAAAAAAAATAAATACAAGAAAAAACAGAGAAGAAAATTCCATGTACCCTTCAAATTTTTCAAACACATGGAGGTATTTTTAGAAGGTTCACTTAGCAATTATACAGCTCTTATGGCAAATGCTTCCACAAGCTTGAATTGGTCGACCCTTGGTGAAGCTGATTCTTTTTTCTCTTTTTTATCTTTATTTTTTGGAGACCTTAAAGTGCCGTAGACCTTCCATAGAATGATTTGAATAATTATTTACAAGGTTGGGAATTTTTGTTGTCATTTGCCATATCTAATTAATCCAGAGTACTTTAATGAGCTGTTTGTACACTAATATTTTAACATTCCTCACTTTCTTGGATGCCATAGTATACCATAGTATAAGATACCATGCTATTTAAGATTCCCATATTTGGTACAACAACTAAAAGTGATCAAAGAAAGAATGTAATATTTATTTTATAGAAGTTAATAGCTCTAAAAAAAATAAAGGATGTAAAACCCTCATGTTTTTTAAATGGTATGAGTCTTTGAGATACTAGCAAATTGGAGGCATCCTATGCCTTCAGGTGCCTTCGATAACAATGTGCTGAACACAGACATCTATGATGCTTCTAGACATCTGAAATGCTTGGATGTAAACAATGGTGAATCAAATGCCTTCATGTGGTTATGCAGTTCAGTTTGTG
Organism: Gleditsia sinensis; assembly: GCA_037074535.1. NCBI lineage: Eukaryota > Viridiplantae > Streptophyta > Magnoliopsida > Fabales > Fabaceae > Gleditsia > Gleditsia sinensis. The sequence goes on from CM073474.1 coordinate 13,293,698, forward strand.
ACATGCTTGACTATTTTTCCACTGGAATTTTAAAGTGAACTATAATTTATCAGCATACCCCTTTTTGATATAATTATTCATTTTTCAAGGTTTGTATTTTTACTAATCTAGAATGACCATCTATTATTTAAAGTTAGGGAAATTTTATGAACTTTTGATGATACACTTACCTTTATTATATGTGAAACTTTATGGTTAGAGTTCGTGAATCATGTTTTTTTTTTCAAATTTTTGCTTTATGTATTTTTTTTTTCTTATGTTACAATCTGATGAAAAATAATTATTACTAATATTATATGATATTCTTGGAATTGTCTCAACAAGAGAGTAAGCATGTAAGAATTATAAGGGGTAAATGGATTAGAACCATTTAGTTGTCTGTCGTATAGATGGGCACTTGTTGATTCATTTATTGCCCATTTACAAATTTCCTTTGGTTGGCCATTATTAAGCAGGGGCTCTCTATACCCGCTAACCCATTTCAACTGTGCATTATCATTACATCTTCCACTTCCCATCCTATTTCTGCTGCCACTGCCAGTCCATAAATGTTTCACCATGACTAATTCACCCACTATCATCCTTACATAATTCCTGTGGCTGCACCATCAACCTGCCACTGGACTTTTTTTTAATAGAAACCTGACACTAGAAAATGAAAAATACTTTGTTGGAAATGAGTTATAAATTTAGTTCATTGACAAGCAACATGTATACTAATTTTCTCAAGTAATTGCATAAACAAAAACACCAGAAGAAATTTAACCTAATTGGTGGAAAGGGATTTATTTTACAGAGAGGACAATGTACTTTGCAATCTTAGAAAAGCAGATATATGGAGAGAATCTAAATTAAAGTTCTGCTGTAATATCTTTTGGCTACTTACTGAAGATGCAAAGCATAGATAATGAAAAGGTTTCGTATGGAAGGAAACAACAAATTGTTTTCTAAGCAATGTCATAGCTTATCAAACTAAAAAACGAAGAAAAAAAATGTGGGGGCGGGGGGGAAGATAGTGGTAGAATTGCAAGGTGCTAATCAACATTTGAGTGTAAAACAATGGCAATATTGTCTTCATTCTATTGCTGCTGTGCCATTGTCAAGGACAGTACTTTTGTCAGTTTCTAAAGATGGACTGGTGGTTTCTTTGCCAAGTGACTGAGACATGGCTTCAAGCAATGTGGATTGTGGAGCAGTTTGGTAACATCATGGTTTTTATGATCTTGTGATTTATCAGATCAAGTGTTTATACGATTTTTTTTTTCAAACTCTTGGGAGTTACTGAGAGAGATAAAAAGAGAATGAGTTGATATCATTAATAAAAAAGCTGTAGGATGTTGAGGGTTGGATCTAAAGAATACATTGTGCAGGATTTACTGGACAATGGTGTGCTAGAGGATGAGTAGTCATACTAAGGTTGCTGTAGTTGCCTTAATTCTATTCGGCAATTCTCCAATGGAGATTCTTTTTACTTGATGCTCTTAGATTTTTAGAAGCCTCCCTTTCTGGATGGTCACCCTTTTTTCTTGCATTGTGGAGTGGCAGATGTGTCCTCTTGCATAGACTTTTTGGCATCTTTAATGGGCATTGTGTCTGTCCAGTTGATCTAGATCTTTTCTTAGCTATTAAATTCAATAGTTTTGGGAGCAGAAGGGTCCTTTGGTTAGAGCGAATGCAAGAGCTTTAAATCAGACTTCTTCCATGGCACTTCTTTTGGAAAGGTTTAACTCTTTTGCTTTTCTGAGGGTTTTAGGAAGTGTCTTTTTCAATTTTTTTGTTTTTTTGTTTTTTGTTTTTGGGGAGGGGGTGTCTCTTATACATTTACTGAGGGATTGGAGAGCTCTTCTCATTCATTGAAATTCATCTCATCGATAAATTCGTTTTCTATTAACCAAAAAAAAAAGAAGGAAAAAGAAAAATAGTTGTATGTGATTGTAAGTCGTGCAGAGTCATTATTATGATATTTTAGTCTTATCAAGTAGCTTGACCTGTAGTTTTAGAATATCAGCTGAGTTCATTAAATATGAAGTTTTTAACTCTGACTTCAAGGTTCTGTTAAAATTTTAACCCATGAAGTCTCTCAAACCACTTGGCACCAACAGAATTTTTGCTTGAAGCCAAGTTATTTCATTTTGTAGTTTATTTGGTTGGGTCATAAACTCTGCTAGGCTCGGCAAAGATATTCATGCTCACTGAAAAGTTTTCTTTGTTGTGCTTGGATATCTAGTTTGTGTAATTTAGCTATACATCAAAGTAACTTTCTCTATTCTCTTGAGACAGGCTGCAAACCAAAGCTCTCAAGCAGGATTTGGTGCTGTTCCACAGGGACAATATGCACCCACATTTGCAGGACAGCCAAGACCCACAGGCATGGGCCCACAACCTTTACCACTTGGAGGGGCTGATATGCTGGGCTATGCAGGGGATGATGAGGAAACAATGAGGCTTCGAGCTGAGAAAGGTGCAAGGGCTGGAGGATGGAGTATAGAAATAAGTAGGAAGAGGGCACTTGAAGAAGCATTTGGAAGCATATGGATTTGTTAAGAAACGTCTTCTTATAACAGCCAGGACATGCTAATTTAGATGGCATCTAGATCATTTCTATATTCCAAGGGCATGCAAAGAATTTGAATCATTAAAGTTTTTAAAGATCTTTACCTGGTAAATTTGAGAGAGAAAAATATAATTTGATCAAATTAATATTTAATGATTAAATGAGACTTGCTGATTTAGATATAGATTTTATAGGCTGTTTTTCTCTTTTTAAATTTTTCCAGTAAAGCTTTTAAAGATTCCCAATCGGCATGCAAATTACAGGCTCAAATGGGCTATTCATGTAGATATTCTGGTGTAAATTGTTTGGTATGTAAGATTACTGCATTATTGTTTGGCCAGCAACATTGAATTCTATAACACGAGATCTTGATCATGTTTGATTATTTTTGTTTTTTTAAAAAAAAAAGAAAAGCAGTTTGGAATGTGTTTAAAACTTAAATTTTGGTTTGGCTTTGTAATGTAAAATATCAGAAGATATAAATAAAATAATAATCTTCATATTATGTAATAAAAATAATATAAATGAATAATTAAGTTGATTTGTAAATTTATTTATTAAAAAACCATTAATAAAAATTATTTTTTTATCTATTTGAAAGAAAACAAAGAATAGCTTAAAACTATTTTTTGTTGTCAGATTAAATAAATCTCGGTGTGTGTATATATATATATATATTGAAAACAAAACTATATTTTAAAAAAGAAATCAAAAGGGCCTTTATTTCTTCCTGTTCTCTTCTCTATGTTTTGATTTACATTTCAAACCCTATTTTGGTATATGAGAGGGTGATTTTCAATTGACGATGTTCAATCCTTTGTGAAACTTTCCACTCAGAAACTAACCAAAAAAGTGAATGAGAATTTAAGGTTCAAGAGTAGAAATTTCATTAGGTACTAACTTAGGTGGATTTTGGGTAAATTTGAGTGGGAAATAATTTCACTAGTGCACCTAACAAATTAGGTATTAACAGTCTAATTTACTCATTTCGTCAATTTTGGGACTTGGACATTACTAGAGGGACGAAATTAAGAGACATGATCTAATGTGGAAGACTAAATTGAATTTTTTTTTCTGAGTATCAAATTGAGAGTGACTCTTTTTGTGTGGAAGAATAAAATAGTCTTTAATTTACTATAGGCTAGAATTTTGGTACTGGTTATTCGTTGGATCACATTTACCACAATGAGTTGGAGCCATAATGATGGTATGAAATTCAGTTTCCAAGGGATTGTTCGCTTGGATGGGACTTGTGGCTTAAACTCTTAAATGCATCCTCGTTATCAATTAAAAAAATATATTAATGATTATTGGACTCATTTACAGAGAAATACCTGCAAAATAAGTGAATATCAGTATTAATTTTTTATTACAGACTTTGATCGTCTGATAAAAAAAAATACTTAAAAAAATAGGCATTTATAGACAACCTCCTAAAGATAAAGTAATATCTTCAATTGTCCTACATCACCTAATAACTAACAAATTCGAATTTTGAATTATCAATAACGTAGACTGAGTCTAAAAAAAAGGTAACTTTAAACACATCAAAAATAAATATTATCTAAATGTCAGACATGTTTGTATGTAAATTCATGATTTATTTAAATTTACTTATCCATGGCATGGACTGTTAAAAAACAATTATCGTCTAGAAAGAAAAGAAAGAAAAGATGAGAATATGAAGAGCATATACCAATTTCAGACATGTTTGTATGTAAATTCATGATTTATTTAAATTCACAATGGTTGGAAAAAAACAAAGGAAAACGCATATACCAATTTAGAGCAAGAAAGAAAAGATGAGAATATGAAGAGCACCAGTGCTGGCAATTCAAGGATACTAGAAACTTCAAGCTTCCAAATACTTTTCTGCCTCCCTTTAACCTCTAGCCAACTATTATTTTTTTTCCTCCAACCATTTTAAGCCCTAGACTGTCACGATCTCAAAGGATAGAGATGAAATGCAGAACCAGTAACAATAGAATTAGAGAGTTTCTGGTATTCAACCAAGAAGTGAAAAATATACATCAAGCTGCCTTTATCTCTCTTGCTCTGCTATATATATCTCTTCCACAGCATAACTAAACATTCATCCATTAAACGTGAAAGAAAAGTTAAAAGATGCAGAAATTACGTAATAAAAGTAATATGAAGCAATTTTTCTTTTGTACATTCATTTATGAAACCATGATGAAAAATATCAAGCACAAATGCGAGTAACAATAGAAGATACAAACAAGTGTAACAAGTAAGAAAAAATTGTTTTACTATTCTGAATAAACAAAAATTAAGTACTACAATAAAAAAAATATAAAGACAATAATACACCTTTTAAACATTAATTTACTGTAATTACAACTCAACATCAAAAAAATACTTCTATTACAATACAAAATAAGAAAATCAGAGATTAATTTATGAAAAAACAACACATCTTTCAACTCTTTTTGAAAATTAACTTTCTTCAAAAAAATTTTACCAAGATATGAGCAAATAATTGTAAATTTAAATGTAAGATTTGTAAAATTTTAAAGCTCTAAATAAAATTTTTTTTAATAAAAATATCTTTCAAATAGAAGAAATAAACTTTAAAAAAATAGCGATAGTGATCAAGTTATTGTTAAACATATTTTAAACTGTTTTTAAAATTTTTTGCAAGTGATAGACCATTCGATGACTAAGAGCAAGACAAAACAGCGCCTAACAAAATTTTATTAGGTTTGATCATAGATGTGTAGGTTAAAGATGAAGCTATTGGGTTAAACTAAGAAATTAAGTCGATCACGTTTTGCAATTTTAAGAATGACGCTAAAAAGGGTAGCTTGGAGTACAAATTTGAAATCGAATAGATAGACATTCTTAAAGGCCAAATAAATAAATATTCTTAAAAGTCGAATAGAGCTAGTTGAGTATTAAAGATAACCAACTCAAATCTATATAGATTACATATGTATTATGGGTTTTATGTTATATGTTTTTTTTAGAGTTATTGTTAGTATTTAGTGAACAATAAGCTTATTTTTTATATTGACCAAATATTAATTTAATTATAATTTTTTTAAAATTTTATTAAACTAAATAATTAGTGTTATTTGGATCATATATGGCGTATTCCATAAAAATACAATTATATATTTTAAGGGTTTTTTATTAGCTTTAGACATGACTATATAAGAATTCATTTATATTTTTATAATTTAAATTTGATTATTAATAAAAATTGAATTTTTTTTAAGTGAGAGTTTCTCTTAATTTCTAAACAAATAATTAAATTTTATTTATTTATGCAATTCGTAGCAATTAAAATATTTATTGAATTTTTAAAATAATACTTGTTTTTATTAAATACTACATGTTTTGACTTAAAAAAAAGACATAAAATATATGAAAAAAATGACTAATAAAGAAGACAAAGGAAGGGATGCAATTTGTAGCCCCCTCCCCAAAGAACTTGGGGCTATTGCTGCCATGGGCCTGACTGCTTATGCTATGTCCTGGTGGCTGATAGATTATGGGTTTACCAACCATATCAACCTCTAACATAATCCATTAGGCTTCTATTTTTTAAATATCCAGCTTCTGTTACCCATTCATAGCTCCCCTTCAATTTTGGATCGTATCACAAACCAACCCTTAGTTGCCACCTATCTTCCTAGCAGCTTCTTACGTGAACTTCTCTTGCATAATCCAATATTTTAGTGTTTTCAAACCCTTTTTTTTCAGGTTTTTGAAATTTATTTTCTTTTAATTTTAATTTATATAAAAATATATTTTTATTTAATGAAAATTCTATTTATACATTTTTCTCTTAAAAATTAATAAATAATTTATTTCAATGTAGTACAACTAATATAAAGATTGAATTATTGTTTATAAAAACTAAAAGCGATGATACTGTAATTTTTTTAAAACTTAAGAGAGATAAGTGTAAATTTTACAAATTTAAAGAAATTTTTTTTATTTTAATTTAAAATTAGAAGGAATACAAGTGTACTTTTTTATGAATTTCAAATGTAAATATATTCTATTCTTTTTTTTTAATATACTTAATGTATAAAGTGTCTAGAAAAAAATGAGAAATATACCTTGTCTTCAAGTTGGAATTGAGGAAATTAGGCAAAAATTACATCAGAATTTTTCCTAATTGCTCTCTAAAGTAATGGGGGCAAATCATTGTCGCTCTCCACTGATGTAAATTAAACACTACACTTAAGATTAATAGAGTTTTTTTAAACTTGTAATGTGACTTAAATTTAAGGTAGGATAAATAATATTAAACTAAGTTCAAATCACTCAAATACACATGATCATTATAAGTTCTTTTATAGAGCTTTTGCAATTTATTAAAGAATTTTACCCTAAACGTATTTTTCAGCTCCCTTTTTCATTTTATTACTTCATTCATTTTTTTATTCTTGTCATTCATCATTTTTTTTTCCTTTTCTCCTTATTCACATTTTTCTTTCCTTTTTCTTTTGCAAACTTTTTTTTTCAGCTTCCTTCTTCTTCTCATTCCATTCTCTACCCTCAACCCTTTTAACAATATGGCTCTTAATAAAAATGTTCAATAATAATCATGCATATGAGTGAAAAGAGTAAAAATAAGAAATTGTTTTTACTTAGTTAATAATATGGATTTCAAAGAAAATATTCAATTAAATTCAAAGTAGAGAGATTAAAGATATAAAAATTTATAGGTATGCTAGACAGGTTTAAACGATCCAAAAATGTCTAAATCATCTCCTAAGTGAGGTGTTAACTTAGAATTTCGCTTCAAGCGACAATCAAATAAGTTCTAAAACTTTTTTGAGATCATATATATAATTTTTAAATCGCATAAGCATTCTCTAAGTATTTAATTAGTAAAATGCTCAAGGTTTGAGTGATCAAATTTTTTCATGATTTATAAGTGAAAATATATCTTACAAGAGAATTAAATTCACACATAAATATAATTTCTATCCATTTTTCAAAAGCTATAAAAAAAATTAAAACCAATCAAATATTTGGCTCTTAGTGTTATCTATTCCAATAAATTACTCAAAACATAAATTTAAAACACATAATCACACAACTTGCTTGAACGCAATAAATGACGCATGCATTGAAGAAAATCAAAATATTTAATAGAAAACTTAATCATTCATGTATGTTTTAAATTTATCCACTCTCAATTTTAAATTTTACATTATCCTCAATTTATAAAGAAAAAAAAATTGAGTATTGAGAGCTTCCCTGAATATTTGATTCGTGGGTGGTTGATTTTTTACTCTTCTTTTTGGTTTTTTTTTTTTGCTGAGTTGCCCCTCAGTTAACTCTGTCTTTAACGTCTTTTAGCCATACGGTTATTCACATTAGCTTGCATCAATAAAAGCAATGGAGGATTTTTGAAAATTTTCTCCTATATCTTTTAAATATTTTTTTAGCTACTACTAGTTGACCTTAATATGTCCGTTCTTGCTTTGGATCTTCCCATCATTATGAGGAGAGATTTGAATAAGATTAGGATAATTTATACTTTCTTTAAGAGGTTTAAGTATTCCTACCTATTTCTCCTTCATTTTGAATTTTTGCTCACTTTTATTTTTCACAAATAATTTATAACTCTCCTTGTATGTTTCTCAGAATTTGGCCTTCTTAAAGCTGTTTCATGCTCCTTCAACACTGATAAGGATTTTTCATTTAGTGAGACAGGCTTAGGCTTTTCTTTTTCTAATTTTTCAAGAGGCCTTTTTGTAATTTCAGGTAGCTTGGAGGCTGACTTACTTTCTTTCTTTATTCTCTCCTCTACACTATTTATTAGCAAGCAATTTTTTGCATTAATAAGGTAATCTATAGCTTTAAAAACCTTAATAGTGCGTACTCTCCCTGCACTCTCAGTTAAACTCTCCTTTTTGTACATCAATTATTTCTTTTCTTGTAATTAAAAATGGGCAACCAAAAATAATAGAAAATTGCTTGGTCTTTCCCAATATCAAGAACAATAAAATCTGCAAGAAATATGAATTTATCAACTTTTACCATAATATCTTCAACAATTTCAATGAAATTTTTATAGACCTATTAGCCATTTGTAGGGAGATTATAGTTAGCTTTACTTCTCCAATTCTCAATTTCTTGAAAATAGATAAAAGCCTTAAATTAATACTTACACCAATGTTACATAAAGCTTTATCAAAATAAAGATTTTCAATAGTGTAAGGAATATAAAAAATTTCTGGATCCTTTACTTTGGGGGCAATTTTTTCTATAAAATGGCATTGCACTTCTCAGTAAGCGCCATTGGCTCATAGTCAACCAATTTTTTTAATAGGATCAGATCTCCTTAATAAACTTTATGTAACTGGGTATTTGTTCAAAATTATATGCAAAGGGAATATTTATATGTAATTTTTTATATATATAAATAAATTTAGAAAATTGTTTATCTAATTTTTACTTTTGAAATCTTTAAGGATATAGTAGAGAAGGAACATATGGTGGAGGATTATCAGAAAATAGCTTTGATTTAGGCTTCTCCACCACTCCTTTTTTGCTAGGCCTTGTAACATCCCATAATTTTTATTTTTATAAACGATTATGTTCTGCTAAAAGTAAATCTATTTTTAATTAAAATAATTATTTTTTTGTTTGAAATAATTATCTTGGTCTCTAAGGAATTTTTGTTGTATTTTTAGAAATATTCTTTCTTTTAATATGTATAATTTGAGATTTGTTTTATTCTGATTTTTATCAAGAAAAATCATGATTTAAGAGTTTAACTAAATGTTGATGAGAATGTAAATTTTTAGAAATTTTTGAGATGTTTAAGGGTGAAAAACGGTATTTATATGAATATATATGAAATAAAATAAGAATAAATCTAAATATTTAATTATTAAATAATAATAATTAATATTATAAAAAGAAAAATAAAAAGGGAAGGGGGAGATACACAACCGGAGATGGCACAATTCGAAAAAAAAAAAAAATAGTGAGTGAATAGTTGAATAGTAACATTCAACTTTTTCTTTAAATTTGGAGTGCCTATTGACTTACTTAGAGACCTCAAATTAAAAATCTGACACCGTAGATGGATTCAAAAATTAGATAAACATTATGATATGTATTTCTTTTGGTCATTTGTTAACTTTTTATATGGCGGTGAATAGTGATTTTCGGCGTAAATAGTGACGGTGAATAGTAATTTTTGGCAATGAATAGTGCGGTAAGTAGTGATTTTGACGGTGAACAATACCTTGAGCGTTGACCAAGATTATGAGGTCATTTCCTAAGTTTTTGGACCCTCCGGACACGTTTGGTCAAATTCAACTTGGAAAAGTACAATTTAGGGCTGTCCAATCAGGAGCCCTACCCTGTGAGTAGATAATTCTTTCTATGACTTGCCCCATGCTCTTCTTGAATTATAAATTTATTATTTTTTTTTATTATAAATTATTTATTATTATAAGTTTCTGAAATGTGATAAAATATCTGTTATACTTACGAACTGGCACATAGTTCAAGAAGAGTATAGTTCTAGAGATAGATTTTGGAACTCATTGACTATGTGGTTCTAAATGTATTTCTCATTATTTATTAAAGTAAATATTATGTACACGATGCATTGATTTGTAAAGTTATATACTTGTGAAAATGATGCATATCATATTATAAATGAATTTGAATGGCAAGCGTAAAACTCATGCCGAGTTGCTTGATACTTTTACATGTATATATATGTATTGATGAATATTGGCTGGTTGTATGGCTTGTGACGGTACCGAATAGGGGACGCCCTATTAGCCTGAGTGAGCCGGGGGAATGCCGCTCCAACTGGATGACAGTGGTAATGTGAGGAGGCAGTATGGTGATGTACTCACATTTCCTGATCACTTACTGTGACTACGGTCGAGGTCACTATGCGTATAGCAAATATTTTCATTGCATTAACCAGATTGTTGAGTGACAGTAGTAATGTGTGGAGGCAGTAGGGTGATGTACTCACATTCCCTGATCACTTATTGTGACTGGGGTCGAGGTCACTATTCGTATAGCAAATGTGTTATATTTTTTATTGCATTGACTAGATTGCCGAGTGAGGCAGGTGCATTAAAAGTAATGATTTTACCTTCAAATCATAATATTTTACTATAATTTATACAGCTGAGCATAACAATATTTTTTTAATGATCATACCATGGTACATATGGTTTTGGATATCTGAATATTTTTTGATTTGAGAATATTTGAAATACGGGTCCCACATGAATGTACTTCTGAACTGTATTTTCTATGTGACACATTTTAAAATATAAGTACATCCATATGCTGACCTAAGAGGTCATAGGAGGAATTATTTGCTCACTGAGTTGTCAAACTCACTACACGATATTTTCACATTTTTCAGATAAGAATATCAGAGTCTGATTCGGTAGATAGGTGATATATTCTCTAAGTGAGTCTACGTTGCTTCCAAGACTCACGATCTTTGAATTATACTGTGTTTGTATTCTAAAGTGCTCTGAACGCCACTGGCAGGATCCTCGTTTCTATTGTACTTTGATGTTTATAGACTTGGTCTGTATATTGTGTATACATGAGAGATCCTATATGTATCTGTTCGCATGATAAAGAATTAAATTATGTTTCTTTATGAAAAATATCTTATTGCGAAAAATAATTGTAAAAAAATAATGTTTATTTTACGTTACGTAAATTAGGGGCGTTACAAGTTGGTATCAGAGGAATAGGTTTCCCTGTGGCTATCAGAGTAAAGGATTTTTTAGTAGAACCTTTAGTATCGATATGAGCCGGGCGTATTTATACTTCAGGTGCTGCTAAGGGATTCTATAGGGTTTCAAATTACTTTCTATTCCAAGTTGCTAAAGTTTATAGTATAAGATAAATTGAATATTGTGACATATTAAGAAGTATCTATGGATCAATTATAGCTTGAAAGTGGAAGAGATATGCGTCTTAAAGAATTTAAGGAATTGAGACAGATACCAAATATGATGGCTTCTAAATGTGACATCCGTTGTACCCGGTTGTCTAGATATGGTAGACTGTGATGTGATATTGAGAATGGATTAGTTGGCATTATGTCATGTCATTTTGAAATGTTACTTTAAGGTGATTAAATTCAATATTCTTGGAGAATTTTCTTTGTTGATACAAGAAAATCGTAGTGAGATACCCAGTAACTTAATCTCTGTTTTACTATCCCATGAGTGATTACAAAAAGGTGCCAAGAATATTTGGCAAGTGGTAAAAGATGTTGATATAAAGTATACCAGTGTAAATCAAGTTCCAGTGGTCAAAGAATTTTCTGATATAATTCCTGAGAAATTGTTAGGATTACCTTGAAACAATAAATAGAATTTGGTATTGATTTATTTCCTGGAACCTAACCAGTGTCTATATTTTCATATAGTATGGCACCCACTGAACTTAAAGAACTGAAAAAGGAATAGTTAGAAGACATGTTAGACAATGGATTTAAAAGCCCTAGTACTTTTACTTGGAGTGCTCCAGTTTTATCTGTGAAAAAGAATGATGGACCACTATGACTATGCATAGATTATAGACAATTGAATAAAGTGACAGTGTAGAATAAATACTCATTACCTCGTATAGATGATCTGTGTGATCAGTTACAAGCTGCACAATGTTTTTTTAATTAATTTGAGATATGAATATTATCAATTGAAGAAAAGGAAATAGAATAATCTGAAAACAGCTTTCAGGACTCGATATGAGTACTATAAGTTCTTAGTGATGTAATTTGGGTTTGAAACATGCCCTGATTGTATTTATAGACTTGATGAATAGTAATTAAGCCACTCTTGGATCAAATTATTTTTGCATCTAGAATATTCTAAAAGTTTAGAGTAACATAAGCAATATTTAAAGATAGTTATACCAACTCTAAGGGAGTAGGGTTGGTAAGGATGATATCCAAGTTGACCCTAAGAAAGTAAAAGTAGTACAACAATGGCATGTCCTACTACAGTTACAGATGAAGATCTAAATCTAACTTGCACTTCCTGTGATTGTCTATTGTCCATTCTATTCGAGCCATAGTTGAATCAAGTACATGAACATATGCTTGTAAAGTATCAATCAACTCTTCAGCATTTAAAGCTGATATGAGAATTCGTCGTGCTGAGTGTGAGATAAACTTTTGTTCCACGGCATGATCAAGAAAAGACAACAGACCATAAAAAAAATGGTTAACATTTAACAAACATATAGGTTTGTGATGCATATTCAATTGTGCTCAAGATACTATTTGAAAAATCTCCTCTAAAGTACCAAAACCCCCTGATAAGGCAATGAAAGCATCAGCATTGCTCATCATTCTAGCCATGCGCTCATGCATGGAAGCAACCCTAAATTCTTCCCCAACTGTTTTTCCTATGATATTTGATACAGTTAGAGTTGTAAGAATAATACCTAGAACTTAGCATCCTCCTACATGTGCAGATGTAGCCACACACCCCATTAACCCACGGTTAACTCCACCATAGACTAAATGAAGTTTTCTTCTGGCCAACACCATACCTAGATTTTGTGCAGCTTTCACATACTCTTCATCTTTCTCAGGACTGGAACCACAAAAGACATATTTCAAAACTGATTGAATACGATTCCCTCCATAGCTGTACACATTTTAACTTTGAGTATAGACAAAGATACTAATGTAAGTATTTATAAAACTCAGAGAATGGCATATTTATAATAGCTATGCGAATAGGCCAGGTATTATTAGAACAACTATGTGAGTGATTGGTGGATATCATCTAAATTAAAGATAAAAAAATTCAAAAATGACGGCAAGCATGTATATGTACAGTAGTTATGACTGTGACCCATATTAAGCACATAAAGAGCATAAGATAAGATATCACCAGAAATCTGTCTTTTTCTTGTTGTCTTTGATGAGGCATTGATGTCTTGATTCTTGTAGAAAAGTTGTAGGTGATAGCCGTCATTGTAAAAAAAAAGTGAAAATGCAAACCAATTAATTGTTGAAGAGGAACAATCAAATAATTTATTTTGTTTTCTCAATGTTTTTGTCAGTCGACTATCGGTATTATTAAGTCGACTGGCTATTTTGAGAAATTTTAATTTGGACTGGTTATTTTACAGTTGATTGATTACATCTATTTTGAAGCAATCAACTACATCCTACCAGTTAGTTACATATTTTTTGTTTTTCACAAACTTTTATAAGTTCAAAAATGTTTCTTTCCCACCGAATATCAACAACTTTAAAGTAGATTCTGGCACATATATTCAAAATTTGCGACCACCGATTTTTTCCGAAATCATAGATAGATTTTGTTTATAGATTTTCAAGAATTACAGCCACCGATTTTAATATTTTTCAATACTTTGTCCAAATTTTTGACTTTCTATTTTAGCATCATTCTCTATTATGCTTTTTGTCTGTTTCACTACATTCTCCCTCATTAATGGTTGGCAATGCAAGGTTCTTTTGCCTTATTACAAGGAAAGTTAATTTCTTTTCTTTGAAACTCAATTATTATGATATTCGAGTAATTAGTAAGTTAAAATAATATAGATTTTGATAGGATTTATCTACCAAAGAAGGTACTTCAAAAAAAATTATTATATCAAGTATGTATAACTGTGTAAGTTGGCAAATTATGTGTAAATTATAAAATATACCATGCTAAGTTGAGTCTAGTATTTAAGATTTGAATTATGTTAAGATTGGAATTCCACGTGTAAATAATTGTTGAGAAATGAGGTTTCAGAAGAAGCCATAAATTGTGAATATGGATAACCCGAGGCAATAAGGATATAATAAGATATGAAAGAATTGTACTAGTATAATGGTAAAAAGAAGATATAAGCGCAATTTTTTCATTGTTTGGTATGTCAACAAGTAAAAAAAAATTGGATATATAGTTTCAAGAGAACTATTCAAGAAGCCTAAGGATCTTTGTTAGATTATAGTATAGCTGATAGTAAATCTAATTGATGTGTTTATGTATTAGCAGTTATGTTTTAGGTACCTTTATATAATTTTAGTGAAAATTTGGAGAAAATCATTTATCCTTAGTTAAACTTGCCCCTATCAGTAATTATTAGGCCAACATACAAATGACACTATTTAAAATTTTACATAAAACATTGTAGGTCTCCTAATGGGTAAATGAGTTGAGTAAAGTTAAGTCCACAGTATATAGGATCGGCCCAGTAGCTTACCGTTGGGCTTTGCCATCTGAATTGAGTAATATTCATACAATCTTTCACGTGTCTATGCTACAAAAGTATCTACCTAGTAAAAGTACTTTTTAGGGGAGGTTACTTAGGAAAGAGAGAATAATATGCGCGCCAGATACCCACATATTTTTGAGTGAGAATGTTAGTATCTATTTGCAAATATGGCGATGAAATTGATTAAAAAAAGAATATAAGCAACTCAATACATGCCAAAAGTCTATAAGGACCATAAATATTAGAGCACTAGAAGTTATCAGTTGGTGACTACATAGTTTTGAAGAAATCACCAATGAAAGAGGTAATGAGGTTTGGAAAGAAGTACATATTATATTTTTCTTATGTTATCTAATTTTAAGAAATTCAATTGGACAAAAATTTGGCTAAACTATGGGTACAATTGATGTTTATTGTTGATCGACAAGTGAAGAACTTATGGATAAAAGAAATCCTTATGGATAAGTTATATGGCAAAATCACTCAAATAAAGAGACCTTAAAAAGTAAAGATGTTATACAGAAAAGATATCCCCAATTATTTGAGTAATAAGGTTGGTAACTCCAAATTATGCCTTGATTTTATTCCCTACATGTGGTAGGATGAGCTGAAATTCGGGGACCGAATTTCTTAAAATGGGAAGAATATAACATCCCATAATTTTTATTTTTATAAACGATTATGTTCTGCTAAAAGTAAGTCTATTTTTAATTAAAATAATTATTGTTTTGTTTGAAATAATTATTTTGGTCTCTAAGAAAATTTTGTTGTATTTTTAGAAATATTCCTTCTTTTAATATGTATAATTTGAGATTTGTTTTATTTTGACTTTTATCAAAAAAAATCATGATTTAAGAGTTTAACTAAAGGTTGATGAGAATGTAAATTTTTAGAAATTTTTGAAATGTTTTAGCGTAAAAACGGTATTTATATAAATATATATGAAATAAAATAAGAATAAATCTAAATATTTAATTATTAAATAATAATAATTAATATTATAAAAATAAAAATAAAAAGGGAAGGGGGGAGATACACAACCGGAGACGGCACATTTCGAAAAAAAAAAAGAGAAGAAAAATAGTGAGTGAATAGTTGAATAGTAACCTTCAATTTTTTCTTTAAATTTGGAGTGCCTATTGACTTACTTAAAGACCTCAAATTAGAAATCTGACACCGTAGATGGATTCAGAAATTAGATAAATATTATTATATGTACTTTTTTCGGTCATTTGATAACTTTTTATGTGACGGTAAATAGTAATTTTCGGCGTGAATAGTGGTGGTGAATAGTAATTTTCGGCAATGAATAAAGCGGTGAATAGTGATTCCGGCGGTGAATAATACCCTGAGCGTTGACCAAGATTCTGAGGTCATTTCCTAAATTTTTGGACCCTCCGGACACGTTTGGTCAAATTCAACTTGGAAAAGTACAATTTAGGGCTGTCCAATCAGGAGCCCTACCCTGTGAGTAGATAATTCTTTCTATGACTTGCCACATGCTCTTCTTGAATTATAAATTTATTATTGTTTTTTATTATAAATTATTTATTATTATAAGTTTCTGAAATATGATAAGATATCTGTTATACTTACGAACTGGCACATAGTTCAAGAAGAGTATAGTTCTAGAGATGAATTTTGGAACTCATTGACTATGTGGTTCTAAATGTATTTCTCATTATTTGTTAAAGTGAATATTATGTACACGATGCATTGATTTGTAAAGTTATATACTTATGAAAATGATGCATATCATATTATAAATGAATTTGAATGGCAAGCGTAAAGCTCATGGCGAGTTGCTTGATACTTTTACATGTATATATATGTATTGATGAATATCGGCTGGTTGTATGGCTTGTGATGGTATGGAATAGGGGACGCCCTATTAGCTTGAGTGAGCCGGGGGAGGGCCGCTCCAACCGGGTGACAGTGGTAATGTGAAGAGGCAGTAGGGTGATGTACTCACATTCCCTGATCACTTACTGTGACTAGGGTCGAGGTCACTATGCGTATAACAAATATTTTCATTGCATTGACTAGATTGCTGAGTGACAGTGGTAATGTGTGGGGGCAGTAGGGTGATGTACTCACATTCTCTGATCACTTATTGTGACTGGGGTCGAGGTCACTATGCGTATAGCAAATGTGTTATATTTTTCATTGCATTGACCAGATTGCCGAGTGAGGCAGGTGCATTAAAAGTAATGATTTTACCTTCAAATTATAATATTTTACTATAGCTTATACAGCTGAGCATAACAACATTTGTTTAATGATCATACCATGGTGCATATGGTTTTGGATATCTGAATATTTTTTGATTTGAGAATATTTGAAATACGGGTCCCACATGAATGTACTTCTGAACTGTATTTTCTATGTGACACATTTTAAAATATAAGTACATCCATATGCTGACCTAAAGAGGTCATAGGAGGAATTATTTGCTCACTGAGTTGTCAAACTCACTACACGATATTTCCACATTTTTCAGATAAGAATATCAGAGTCTGATTCGGTAGATAGGTGATATATTCTCTGGGTGAGTCTACGTTGCTTCCAAGACTCACGGTCTTTGAATTATACTGTGTTTGTATTCTAAAATGCTTTGAACGCCACATGCAGGATCCTCATTTCTATTGTACTTTGATGTTTATAGACTTGTTTTGTATATTGTGTATACATGAGAGATCCTATATGTATCTGTTCCCATGATAAAGAATTAAATTATGTATTTTTATGAAAAATATCTGATTGCAAAAAATAATTGTAGGAAAATAATGTTTATTTTACGTAACGTAAATTAGGGGCGTTACAGGCCTGTCCTCTTCAAATTTTTTCTGAGATTCCTTTACTTGAATGGTCTCTGCTAGTGGTGGGTCATGCTCTAATAGTTCTTTACCACTATAAAATGTAACATCATTTACTTGTTCCTTTGGATTTCTTTCTGTATTGCTGGGTAGTGAGTTTAGAAGTCTTTGATTAAGAGCTTCTGATATTTGACTCATTTGAATATCTAAATTTCTAGTAAAGGCTCCTTGA
The DNA here is from genome assembly GCA_037074535.1 of Gleditsia sinensis. Classification (NCBI taxonomy): domain Eukaryota; kingdom Viridiplantae; phylum Streptophyta; class Magnoliopsida; order Fabales; family Fabaceae; genus Gleditsia; species Gleditsia sinensis. Next base: position 13,311,534 of record CM073474.1, read on the forward strand.
CTTTAAAAATTTGCTTCTGATTTTTCCATATATATCCTGGTGTCATCATGGAATTTATTTGTCTTTTCTTGAAATTGAACAATAGTTCTTGTAAGCTAAGTCAAAGTTTCTTTTAGAGGACTCATAGATGACTGAGGTTGATAATGAAATTGAGGGTCCTTGGATGACTGTATCATATTTTGGATATTTTTTTCATGAAAAATTGGGGTGGTTCTACAATCCTTGATTGTATATGTTGGATTAAAGATTATTTTGTCTATTTGAATTTTTAACATAATGAGCTTGCTCTAATTAAGATGAGGTGTAGAAATTATTGGATTGGCAATTAGAGCTTAAGTGCCCCTCATTATATATTTCACATACCTCAGTTAGGATATAAATAGCATTGGAATTAACATTCATAGAGTCCAATCTCTTAGCTAAATTGTCTATTTGACCTGTGAGAGCAGTTACAGCTTCTACCTCATAAATTCTCTGAGTTCTTCTTAGTACATTCTTTTCTGTTGGCAATTAATAAGCATTAGCGGCCCTTTTTTCTAGTAAATAATATGCTTCTTCTGGTGTTTTACTCATTATGGCAACTTTTGTTGCATCAACCATAGTTCGACTAGAGTTACTTAAACCATTATAAAATATCTGTATTTGTAACTATTCAGAGAGTCCATAGTTCAGGCATCTCTTCATCATATCCTTATATCTTTATGGGTATCTCTTCATCATATCCTTGTATCTTTCCTATGCCTCATAGAGTAATTCATTCTCAAACTGACCAAATGTAGTAATTTCACTCCTTACTTTTGTAGTTTTGCTGGTAAAAAAAATTTAGCCAGAAATTTTTCTGCTAGGTCATTCTAGGTGGTAACAAAACCAGCAGATAATGAATTCAACCAGCTCTTGGTTTTGTCCCTTAGTAAAAATGGGAATAGCCTCAATCTTATGGCATCATTGAAGACATTATTATATTTGAAAGTTTTGCAAATCTCTAAAAAGTTAGTGATATGATTATTTAGATCCTCATTTACTAAGCCACTAAATTGATTGGCTTGCACCATCTGTATAATTGCAGACTTAAATTTCAAAATTGCAAGCATCTACCATAGGACGTTGAATGGCATAATTCATCTCATTTACTGATGGCATAGCATAATCTTGTAGCACCCAGTTATTTTGATTGTTCCTTAGATTGTTATTCACAATCTCTAAATTGTCTCCAACGTTAGCCATGGGTTCTTGATAATTTCTAGAAGCTTTCATTTTTCCTTCGACAAGTTTGTTTAATCTTAGTGTCAAGCGGAATTAAATTATAGCTCCCAAATTTTCTAATGCACAAATGCAAACACCTAAAAATTCAAGAGACAATTGGAAGTAAAAATAATAAAAAATAAAAAATTGAGATTAAAATTAAAATTAATAATAAGAATAGTAATAAGAACCAAAATAATTCCAAGCAACAGCGCCAAAAACTTAATATGCATAAATTAGATATTCATTTAATTACAAGCGTACACTGTTATTGTCAAGTGATAAATTATAAGAGTACGGGTATCATTCCTATATGGATTGTGATTATTAATTACTATCTTTATATAAATTCTAACTTAAACTAAATAATTTGAAAGTTAATTTTATAAGAAAAGAAATAAAATAAAAATAACAAAGATAGCATAAAGTGAATTTCATGAGAAAAATTAGTTAAGCAAAGCTCTAGGGTTTTCTATTTCACGTTAATTAATCCCCCTTGCAATCCCAATCTTTTTAATTTAGAAATTATAATTTAATTGACAATCGAAATACCCTAAACAATGTACTAGCCTCTCTCATAGTCTAATAGAAATACGTTTCAAATGTTAACTCATTATGTCTCAATGTGAATTATAACAAGTAAAGATACATTAAGTTCTATGATTCTTAATTAAGACTACATAGATCATGCAAGTATATATATATATATATATATATATTTATGTGTCTAGAGTAGTATGTATGAACTATAAATTGTATGTAAGATATATATATATATATATATATATATATATATATATATATATATATATATATATATATATATATATATATCTTACATACAATTTATAGTTCATACACACTACTCTAGACACATAAATCTATTTTCGGTCTCATTATGATTAACAAATCATCTAATTAGTAGTTAGTTAATTAGAAACATTATATACAGTATAGAAACTCAATTAAGAAAATAGCTTATGCATTAAACTGATTGAAAAATATAAGAGTTCATAATTAGGCTACATCGTAGCCCTACAAAATAAAATTAGTTTATGCAAGAATATAGGATCATCTCAAAATAAAAAGAAAACATCAAAGAGCAATAGAAAAATATAAAAAAGAGAATTGGCGATGGAGTTGGAGCTATAATTTTCCTCTTTCAAGCCAAGGATTTTCTTCACTGCCTTCAGTTTCTCCAGAATTGTTGATTTTCCTTACCCCAGGTCTCTTTTTAAAGTTGTCCAAGGATGCCTTAGTCCTATTAAAACTCTTATATTTTAAAAGATCATTCAGTTCAACTTAAGCTCTTTTGAAATAAAAGATATTTCAATCCAACTCAAATTTTCTCTTCTTTAATTTTTATTATGTTTTTCAAAAATTGTATTGTCATTTTCGGATTGCAACGCCAATATTCAGTGTCTCGACGCTGAATCTCTCAACTTAAAACATAAAAATTGTAGATTTTTTTCTTATAGTTTCCTAATAACTTGAATCATCTCAATTGGAGTTCAAATGAGAAAGATGTGTTTAAAATAGTGAAGAAACCTTGAAGTTGTCTGAGATCTGTAATTTTTACTCATTTTTCTCTAATTTTGCCTCAATTCTTCATTTTATTTCCACCTACAAAATAAACACACAATCATACGTAAATTTAACATAAATTATTCAAAAATTCACAAAATTTTAAGTTAAAGATAATTAATTTATGAGTATCAAATTCACTCATCAATCATTCCATTGAATGAGGAATTCTATTGACCCATCTAGTAGAGTTCTGACTTCCTTTACTGTCTTAGGTAGTATCTTGAGTTCTCAGTTATCATTCAAACAAAGAGAAAGAGGTTGGCTGTCAACAGATCTTCCAATCAACTTCTTCAACCGAGATACTAAAATAAGTGTGATTCAAGGGTAGATCTCAACAATAAGTCACCTGACCAATTTTTTTTAAGACTTATGATGAAATAGTCTTAAAATTAAAGAGAATCCTAAAATTAAAGAAAATTTTGAATAAGGTGAGGATTTTGAAAATGGAGATAAGAACCGCTAAAAATATGTTTATTTATTATATGGATTGAAGAATTATAAAATTAATATGAGAATTTACGTTTTGGGGCCAAAATGCAATTTCTTAAAAGTTTAGGGGTCAAAATGTAAATAAGAAAAATTTGCAAGGACTTCCCTCAAAAATTAAATTTTTGCAGAAAGGTTTCTTGAGATATTTTAAAGCCTCAGCCACACAAGGAGCTGGAAATTTTATATTTTTCTCTCTCTCATCCAAATTTTTTTCTTCCGAAACCCCAAAACTTATCTTTAGAATTTTAGTGCTTCCGGACCTCAGATTTCGACACTACCACTGCCAATGGACTCAGAATGAAGAGTTCTACAAATCCATCTGATTAATTTATGAAAAATTGGTCGAATATTTGCCAAAAAATGAAGGAAAAAATTACCTAAAAAGGTAATTTTTGAAACTCCTATCTGTAGTTCTCAAACTCAAAAATTAACACTATAGATGGATCCAAAAGGTACCGAAACCTTAAGATCTCAAATTTCAGGGAGTGACGTCCATGCGCAACCCCTGCAGTGGCGTGTGCAACGCGTGTCCCAGCACCCTGTTGCGATGACCTGCGTTGACTGAGCTCCTGGAGGGCAAATTTCGTGAATCCAGAGTCATTTTCAAGATTTTTAGACCCTCTGTACTCATTTTTGGGGTCTATTTGGCTAGATTTGGATCAGAAACGTAGATTTTGGGGTTATCCAACTTGAAACCTTAACTTTGTGAGTGGATATTTCTTTCTATTACTTGCTTTATACTCTTCTTGAACTTTAATTGTGTAATTGATTATGTTTATAAGTTATTTATATATGTTTCTGAAATAAATTAAATTATCTGAGTTATTTACAATTTAGAATATAGTTCAAGACGGGTATGGTTTTGAAAATAGATTTTTGAACTAATTGTATATCTAATACTAAATGTATTTCTCATCATATGGTAAAGTGAATATTTATGCACGTGGCATTGATTTATAAAGCTATATGATTACCTTGAAAAAGGGCGTATATATGTGATAAACCCTGATTAGAAAACTTATGACAGATGAGTTGTATTGAAATTATGTATTATACTGAAAGTTCTGTTTTGAATGATATAAGATATGTGCATATGATAATTTTTGTGAAAGAATCCTATTAGAAATATTGTTTGCTAACAGCAGATGATGTTAGTCCTAGTGCACCTTGATACCTTAGCTAGCAGGGGTGATGTTAGCCTCATGGGACGGCCAACACACAGGGCATGATATGCGATGAAGAGTATGATGCCTCTTATCTGGGCGAGATGCTGAATATGTGATATGTGATTTGCCTTCCCTTGCTTTGTACTTAGAAAAATGCCCATATTAGAGTCTCTTCGTGTGTCCTCTTGAATGGTGGTAGGATAAACTTTGACTGAGATGCTAAATATAGGCAAATCCTATACCACCAAAGTACGGAAGGGATTGAACTCTGATATGGGATCCTCCTAATATTTTTATAAGAAATATTTTGATGCATATCAATGTTTGATTAATGATCATATTATATCATATATGGTTATAGATATCTGAATGTGATTTGAACTGAAATAATTTGAAAGTGCGGGTCCCATATGGATGTACTTCTGAACTGTAATTTTATATATGTAATAAATTTTAATATATGAGTACATCCATATGTTGATCTAAGAGGTCATAGAAAGTATTATCTGCTCATTGAGTTGTCAAATTCACTACACGATGCTTACATTTTTTTTAGATAAAGATATAGAATTTGACCTTGTAGCTACGTGATTAGTTAGGTGTCATATTCTCTGAGTGAGCTTACGTTGCTTCCAAGGCTCACAATGTTTAAAATATTATTTCATTGTAATTTAGAGTATATTCTGAACACCACAGGCAAGATCCCTGATTCTGCTGTAATATTGACAAGTGTAGATTTTGTATGTATAATTGGCTGTACTGGAAACTTGTAAACGTATGTTATTTTTCTTGATATGTGATATTTGAAGCTGTATGCAAATAAATAAGGGTAAAGTTATCTGTTATTTGTGTTAATCGAATTCCATTAAATTGGGGAGTGACAAGTTGGTATCAGAGCATTAGGTTTTCCTGTGGCTATCAGAGCAAAGAATTCTTTAATAGGACCTTTAGTATAGATATGAGCCGGGCATATTTATACTTCAGGTGCTGCTAAGGGATTCTATAGGATATTAACTTACTTTCTATTCCAAATTTGCTAAAGATCCTAGTATAAGGTTTGATTGAATATTATGATATCTTAAAAATGTATTTTGTTATGTATAGTTTATGATGCTGCCAAGAACTAGAGCGGTTATTAAAGAAACTGTAGATCGTGCACCCTCTATAGAAGAGTCTTCACAATCTACAATTAAAGGGACAAGAGAGTCAGAGAATTTGAAAAATTAAGACAAATACCGAACATGATAGTTTCTGAATATGATATTCGTTTTACTCGATTGTCTAAATATGCACCATATTTGGTTCCTACTAAAAAAGATAGAATTAAGATATTTGTTTCAGGATTGATATGTCCATTATTTAAATCGGTGGGTCTTCAGATGAATCATTTTCCAACTTATTCAGTAACTGTGAATTGTGCTAGAATGATATAAACACGAGAGCAAGCAGACATAGAAGGTCTAAGGAGAAGAAAAAGAGATAGAGATAGTAATGTTCAGACTAGTTATAATTCTAATGTCAGAGGAATAAGATTTCAAAATCCACAGCGTTTAACTCAAACAGGATTTGGTAGCTCTAACCAAACATCAGTTAATATCAATAAGTAAAGAATGAATCAAAGAGATATGAGACCTATTAGCCAACATGATTCAAGACCAATTCCATTATGTCTTATTTGCGGAAGGTCTCATACTGGACAGTGTTGTAGAGAAACTGATGTATGTTTTAAGTGTGAACAAATAGGTCGTTTAATGAGAAATTATCCACAATTATGAAATTTTAGTCAAGCATAAATACAACCGGCTTCACCCCCTGCATCTGTACCAGCACGACCAAATAGAGCAGCTTCAGTTCAAGCAAGTAGTGGTGGTACTGGTAGAGGATCAGGAAGTTAAGACTGAAAACAAGCCCAAATTTTTGTTTTGACACGACGGGATACTCAGGGCTCAAATGCAGTTACGACAAATACATTATCAATATGTTCCCATAGGGCATATGTACTGTTTGATCCTGGTTCTACTCATTCTTATATATCACCTTGCTTTGCTAAGAAATTAGATAGAGACCATACTAGTTTACATTGTTCTTTCATAGTTGTTACTCCAATGGGAGAATTCTTACTAGTAAATGATGTGTATAAATCATGCGATATTTCGATAGAAGATAAAGAGACTCTTGTAGATTTGATAGTTCTAGATATGGTAGACTTTGATGTGATACTAAGAATAGATTGGTTGTCATCATGTCATGTCATTTTAGACTGTTACCTTAAGATGATTAAGTTTAACATTTCTAGAGAATCTTCCTTCTTAATACAAGGAGATCGTAATGAGGTGCCTAGTAATTTAATCTCTACCCTAATAGCTCATAAAATATTACAAAAAGGATGTCAATGGTATTTAGCAGTAGTCAAAGATGTTGACATGAAATACGCCAAGGTAGAGAAGGTTCCAGTGGTTAGAAAATTTTCTGATGTGTTTCCTGAGGAGTTGCAAGGTTACCCCCAGAACGAGAAATTGAGTTCGGTATTGATTTACTTCTTGGAACTAAACTAGTGTCTATACCCCCTTATAGAATGGCACCGACTGAGCTCAAGGAATTGAAAAACCAGTTACAAGAGTTGTTAAACAAGGGATTTATACGTCCTAGTACTTCCTTCGGGTGTTATGGTCCTATTTGTGAAAAAGAAAGATGGATCGCTACGAATGTGTATTGATTATAGACAATTGAATAAGGTCAGTACGTAATATGTATCATTACCTCATATAGATGATTTATTTGACTAGTTACTAGGTGCCCAATATTTTTCAAATATTAATTTGAGATATGAGTATCATCAATTGAGATTAAAGAAGGAGGATATTTCGAAAACTGCTTTTAAGACACGGTATGGGCACTATGAGTTCTTAGTAATGCCATTTGATTTAACAAATGCCCTAGCTATATTCATGGATTTGATGAATAGAGTATTTAAACCTTTTCTAGATCAATTTGTTATTGTATTTATAGATAAAATTCTGGTATATTCAAAGAGTTCAGAGGAGTATGAGCAACATTTAAGGATAGCTTTGCAAACCTTAAGAGAATACCAGCTATATGCCAAGTTTTCAAAATATGAATTTTGGCTTAGTAGTGTTACTTTTCTAGGGCATGTGGTTACCAAGGATGATATTTAAGTTGATCCTAAAAAGGTAGAAGCGGTGCAGCAATGACCATGCCCTACGACAGTTACAAAGATTCATAGTTGTCTTAGTTTAATAGGCTATTATCGTAAATTCGTTAAAGATTTTTCAAAAATAACTGCTTCTTTGATGAGGTTGATAAGGAAGGTAATAAAGTTTGACTGGTCAGATGAATGTGAAAGAAGATTTCATAAATTTAAGGAATGTTTGACTACGACACAAGTACTGTCTATTCCTTCAAGTACCGGAAGATACACGGTATATTGTAATGCATCGAGAATTGGATTAGGGTGTGTGTTGATGCAATATGGTCAAGTCATTGCATATACATCTAGACAGGTTAAATCACTTATCCGATTCATGATTTGAAAATAACAGCAGTAGTTTTTACTCTAAAAATTTAAAGGCATTATCTGTATGGTGAGACACGTAAAATTTATACAAATCATAAAATTCTCAAATATATTTTCTAACAAAAAGATCTTAACTTGAGATAAAAACGATGAATAGAATTACTTAAAGATTATGACTGCACAATATTATATCATTTAGATAAGGCCAATATAGTGGTTGATGCATTAAGTAGGAAATCTATGAGTAGTTTGGCTCATTTTATAGTGGTAAGGAGGTCGTTGGTTAAGGAACAACCAGTAGAGATAGTGGACAGAAAAGTAAAGAAATTGCGTATAAAAGAAATACCTATAGTGAAAGTGATATGGCAAAATCACTCTTCTAAGAAAGCTACTTGGGAAAGAGAGGATGACATACGCGCTAGATACCCACATTTGTTTGAACAATAATGTTAGTATTTATTGACAATTATGGTAATGAAATTCGGGGACTCTTAAAGGGGGAAGAATGTAATAGTCTTAAAATTAAAGATAATCCTAAAATTAAAGAAAATTTTGAATAAGGAGAGAATTTTGAAAATAGAGATAAGAACCGTTGAAAATATGTTTATTTATTATATGGATTGAAGAATTATAAAGTTAATATGAGAATTTACATTTTGGGGCCAAAATGCAATTTCTTAAAAGTTTAGGAGTCAAAATGTAAATAAGAAAAATTTACAAGGACCTCCCTCAAAAATTGAATTTTTGCAGAAATGTTCTCTAGGATATTTTAAAGCCTCGGTCATACAAGGAGTTGGAAATTTTGAATTTTTCTCTCTCTTCCAAATTTTTCTCTTCCGAAATCTCAAAACTTCTCTCTAGAATTCTAGCACTTTTGGACCTCAGATTTCGACATCGCCACTGCCAACGGACTCAGAATGAAGAGTTCTACAAATCCATTCGATTGTTTATAGAAAATTGGCTGGAGATTGGTCGAAAAATAGAGATAAAAATCACCTAAAGAGGTAATTTCCGAAACTCTTATCTGTAGTTCTCAAACCCAAAAACTAACACCATAAGTAGATCCAAAAGGTATTGAAACTTTAGGATCTCAAATTTTAAGTCTATCCTCCCTTTCACGCGCCGTTTCTTCCTTGGCGAGTGACGTCCATGTGCAGTGTCACGCCCAAATTTAATGAAACGTGAATAACACAACTAACAAATAATTTTATTCTTATTATTTGCATACGACTTCACAATATCACATATTCGAAAAAATATCATACATTTACAAATTTCCAGTATAGCTAATTATACATGTCAAAACTACACTTAACAATATTACAGTAGAAGTAGGAATCATGTCTGTGGCATTCAGAGCATACTCTAGATTACAATGACATAATATTTTAAAATATTTCGAGCCTTGGAAGCAATGTAGGCTCACCCAGAGAATATAACACCTAGCGAATCACGTAGCGGCAAGGCCAATCTCTATATCTTTATCTGAAAAATGTGGAAATATCGTGTAGTGAGTTTGACAACTCAGTGAGCAGATAATATCTCCTATGACCTCTCATATCAGCATATGGATGTACTCATTAATAAAAATTTATCATATTAGAAACTACAGTTCAGAAGTTCATCTATTTAAAACATTTCTTATAAAAAAATGTTAGGAGAATCCCATATCAGAGTTCAACTCCTTTCGTACTTTGTTAGTGTAGGATTTACCTATACTCAACATCTTAGTTAAAATTTGTCCTATCACCATTCAAGATGACACGTGAATGGACTCTAATATGGACAGTTCCCCAAGCACAAAGTAAGGGAAGGAAAATTACATCTCATATAATAGGCATCTCACCCAGATAAGGAGGCATCCTGCTCTCCATCACATACCATATCTCGTGTGTTGGCCCTCACACAAGGCTAGCACCACCCCTGCTAGCTGAGGTATCAAGGTGCACCAGGGTTAACATCACCTGCTGTTAGCAGACAATGTTTCTAATAGAATTCCTCCCCAAAAATTATATGCACATATTCTATATCATTCAAATCAGAGCTTTCATTTCAGTATAATACAGAATCTCAATCTCAATACAGCTCATCTGTCATAGGTTCCCCAATTAGGGTTTATCACATATATATGCCTTTTCTCGAGTCAATTATATAACTTTATAAATCAATATCACATGCATAAATATTCATTTCACCATTTAATGAAAAATACATGTGAAATTAAATATATCATGAGTTCAGAAATCTATTTCTCAAAATTATACTCTTCTTGAACTATAATCAAAATTGTAAGCAATTCAGATAATTTTAATTCATTTTAGGAACATATAAAAGTGTAAATATCTCATAAACATAGTCAAAAATATGCTTAAAGATCAAGAAGAGTATATGGCAAGTCATAGAAAGAATCATCTACTCATAAAGTTAGGGTACCAAGTTGAACAACCTCAAAATCCACGTTTTTGGTCCGATTTTAGCAAAATAGACCCCAAAAATGAGTCCAGAAGGTCCAAAAATCTTGAAAATGATTTCGGATTTGCGAAATTTGGTCTCTAAGAGCTCAATCAACGCAAGTCAATGCAATAGGGTCCAGTGCGCTGTACGCACCACTAAGGAAGGCTGCGTGTGGGCTTCACTCGCTGAGGAAGAAGCGGCGCGTGGGGGCACGTGCAAGGGAGGATGGTCTTAAAATTTGAGATCCTAAGGTTTCAGCACCTTCTTCGTCGATCTACGGTATTAGTTTTTGCATTTGAGAACCACAGATAAGAGTTTCAGATATTACCTTTTTAGGCAATTTTTTCTTCAATTTTTCTTTCAATCTCCGACCAATTTTCCAGAAACCAATAAGATGGATTTTTAGAACTCTTCGTCTTGAGTCCGTTGATTGTGGTGGTGTCGAAATCCAAGGTCTGGAAGCAAAGAAATCTTAAAGAGAAGTTTTAGAGTTTCGGGAGAGAAAATTCTGAGGAGAGAGAAAGAGGAAATCTAGATTTTCTGCTTCTTTGAGGGGTTGAAACCCTTATAATATCCCAGGGAGACCTTTCTGCAAAAATTCACTTTTAGAGGGAGGTCCTTGCAAATTTTTCTTATTTACATTTTAAACCCAAAACTTTTAAGAAATTACATTTTGGCCTCGAAACGTAAATTCTCATATTTTCTTTGTAATTCTTTAACCCATGTAGTAAATAAACATATTTTCAACAGTTTTTATCTCAATTTTCAAAATCCTCCCTTTTATTTAAAATTTTCTTTAATTTAAGATTTCTTTTAATTTTTACAGCTATTAGACACAGCTCTGCAGTGGCGCGTGCAGCGCGTGTCCCAGCACACTATTGCGTTGATTGAGCTCCTAGAGGACAATGTTTGTAAATCTGGAGTCATTTTCAAAGTTTTTGAACTCTCCGAACTCATTTTTGGGGTCTATTTGGCTTGATTTAGACTAGAAATGTGGATTTTAGAGTTGTCTAACTTGAAACCCTAATTTTCTAAGTGGATAATTCTTTTTATAACTTGCCCTATACTTTTCTTGAATTTTAATTGTATAATTGATTATGTTTATAAGTTATTTATACTTTTATATATTTCTGAAATGGATTAAATTAGCTGAATTGTTTACAATTTAGAATATAATTTAAGAAGGGTATAGTTTTGAAAATAGATTTTTGAACTCATTGTATATCTGATACTAAATGTATTTCTCATCATATGGTAAAGTTAATATTTATGCACGTGGTATTGATTTATAAAGCTATATGATTGCCTTGAAAAAATGGCATTTATATATGATTAACCCTAATTGAGAAACTTATGATAGATGAACTGTATTGAAACTAAAATTATGTATTATATTGAAAGCTCTATTTTGAATGATATGGGATATATGCATATGATAATTTTTGTGGAAAAATCATATTAGAAACATTGCTTACTAACAGCAGGTGATGTTAGCCTTAGTGTACTTTGATACCTCAGCTAGCAGGGGTAGTGCTAACCTCCTGTGACGGCCAACACATGAGATATGATATACGATGGAAAGAAGGATGCCTCCTATATGGGTGAGATGCTGGATATGTGATTTGTAATTTGTCTTCCCTTGCTTTGTGCTTGGAAAAATGCCCATATTAGAGTCCCTTCGCGTATCTTCTTGAATGGTGGTAGGACAAATCTTGACTGAGATACTAAGTATAGGCAAATCATATACCACCAAAGTACGGAAGGAATTAAACTCTGATATGGTGGTTCTGATATGGGATTCTCCTAATATTTTTATAAGAAATGTTTTGATGTATATCAATGTTTGATTATAGATATCTGAATGTGATTTGAACTAAGAATATGAGAAAGTGTGGGTTCCATATGGATGTACTTCTAAATTGTAATTTTATATATGTGATAAATTTTAATATATGAGTACATCCATATGTTGATCTAAGAGGTTATAGGAGGTATTATCTGCTCACTGAGTTGTCAAACTCACTACACGATGCTTACATTTTTTTTTCAGATAAAAATACAGAGTTTGGCCTTGCAGTTATGTGATCAGTTAGGCGTCATATTCTCTAGGTGAGCCCACGTTGCTTCCAAGACTCACAATATTTAAAATATTATGTCATTATAATCTAGAGTATGCTCTAAATGCCATAAACAGAATTCCTGCTTCTCCTGTAATATTGATAAGTGTAGATTTTGTATGTATAATTAGTTATACTGAAAACTTGTAAACGTATGTTATTTTTTCTGATATGTGATATTTGAAGCCGTATACAGATAAATAAAGGTAAAGTTATTTATTATTTGTGTTAATCGCGTTCTATTAAATTGGGACGTGACATATAAAACCATGGTTTTAAAATTTCAATTGGATAGGCTGAAGGCAACTTGGGCAATTGAACCGGAAAATTACTATATATAATTACAACAATATTAGAAGCATAACAACAAAATATTAGTAAGATAATTTTCTTTGTCAATCAATTTTAAAATTAATTAATAAAAATTATAAATTAATTTGGAAATTTTAATTAGTATTAATACCTAATTATTTTTTAACCTAAACTAGTTATTTATTTGTAGGTTATTTGCAATACTTTTTATATATTATTTATATATTATATAAACATAAAAATATTTATTTATTTTATCACCGACACTTCAACTACGATCGAATAAGTGAATTGTAAACCATTGTATTCAATGACTGATACTATGTTTAAAACATTGGATAAAACTTATAAATACCATGGCTCAATTTTTCATTAGTCACTTAAGAGTGAAAATGGAAAGGATGGATTTTTGTATAAATCCAATCCCCGAAAGAAAAAATAGATTTCTCTTCTCCCAAGTCAGCAAACTTCTTCATTCTGTTCGGGGCCTTTGACTAATTTTCCTTAAGCTCATCCGAGATAGCATTCCTTTCCCTGATTTGTTGATGAACTTTTTCCATCTTTTATTCTCTCTCTGCAAATTTTAGTAGCCTGAGGGGGTCTTGACATGAAGTGCTTTTAAAAGGAGAAATCCCTGCTAACCTATAAAGCAGTATTCTGACTAGGGTAACCTCTTAAGTTAATGTTTGAGATGAGTATTCCTAAAACACCCAGAATAAGTACTTGTTTAGTTTTGCTTTTATTTTACTGTTTTTTTTAAAATATTTTTGTAAAATATTTTTTGAAAATTGCACTAAATAATAATTGGCATAATATCTACAATTGGATTAAAAAAAGCATAGGCTTAAGATAATTTTTTTTAAAAAAATTATTTGAATAAATAACAGAGTTAATATAAATACAGACTAAATTAAAGATATTAAGCATAGCAAACGTTTGGTTTTTTAAGATAATTGTATTTAAAAATTATTTTATTTTATTTTTTTATTAACTTCATTTTTAATAATTTATTATTATTAATTTTGATATTTATATTTATTTATTATTAATTTTAATATTTATATTTTTTTATTATATATATACTCACTTAGATATACTTAGTATAATCCTATATGAAAATATACTTAATATAATTATATATGAATTCTAGTGATTATAAAATATCTTTATAACAATTGGTTGTATAATTTATTTTTAAAATAATTTTTAAAACTAAAAAAATAATTTTAAATTTTAAATTTTAAATTTAGAGTTTAGAATTAAAAATTAAAAATTAAAAAATTAAACTTTAAAATTTAGAATTTAAAATTTAAAATTTTATAAAAATATCATCTTAAAAACAAGTATTTTTAACATAAGTGTTTCAGAAGCATAGAAGAAGTGTTTTTAATTTTCTATTCTTAAAACAAAATTTTTTAAATTCTAAATTTTCGAGACATGTCCTAAGATCGTACGCTTTTAGTAACCAATTCTGTTTGATCATTAGTAATTCAATTTGAGTGTGGTTCTAGTAATTTTGAACCATTACATCCAAAAATTGCTAATGATTAAGTTGTCCTTGTCAACTACAATGGAGCGGGGATATTAAACATATCAATGACTTCGTTGGCTATAAAAAGGTGATTAACTGAGAGAAAGTGACAATATTTTATGAATCTGTCCAAAGTAATCAAATCAATGTCCATTTTTTTAAATCTTTGGAACTCTCCCTATAGAATTCATTGAAATGTCAAATCATATTTATAATGTAAATTAAAAAAACATATTATGTAAGATTTATATACAAAAGTCATTTATTGAAATATTATTTTACTTTGTAATATTTTTTAAAAAAATTTAAATTTATCATAATTGTGTTGGAATAGTTAGTGATTGTAGAAGGAACACCTCACTTCTAGCTACAAAATTATTTGACATAATTTCAAGCCCTTTCCAAAACAAAATATTGGATATTCTCTTAATGTTCCAAAAAATCCCAAGTGACTCCTATAAGGAGAAGCATGGAGCTCATGCAAGAATTTAGGGAGGGAAGTGATTTGTTTAGATAGAACTAACTTGCCCTTGTGAAGCAATATTCCAATTTGAAGATAAAGCCTGGTTGACTAGTTGAATTAAAAGGCAAATCCTGGATGATGGCAGCCCACCTTCTAATGTCTATCCACTTCTTCAATGGCCTTAATCCTTGTTAAACAAGGTAACTAAACTAGTTTGATGCTTTAATTAATCAACTTGGTTATGTTAAACACTTCTTAAAGTATGCCCTTTGGTTTTGATAATGACTTAAATAACTGATATTGAAAAAGGCTAGAACTAATGGTCTATGTGTTTGCAAGATGGAAAAAGTGTACCAATTTTCCTAAAAGAAAGTGCACTAATCTCTCTAAAATAAGGAAACTATAATGGCAACTCTATTTGTCTAGGCTCCCTTTTTTGCAAATCTTGGAGCAAATAAATCGATGGTGGCACTGAATTAAATGCTACCAATAGCTCCATTCCTCGTCTGGAATGAAATGGAAGAAGGAGCAAACTGTTCAGACATAATGTCCTAAAAAGGTGAATTAGGTTTCTAGAAATTTTAAGAGTTATTATTTTAGGAGATTCTTCATAAACGTTTATTTTATTGTTATTGTTAAGTTTAGAATGAGTTTAATTTGTGAAAATATTTTTTATTTTTATTTTTTAAAAGTAATTTTTAAAATACATTTTGTTTATATTTATATTTTTATTATTTTTTAATTATATGAACACTTAAATACTTTTTTGGTTATATGAATAATACTGTTTATATACATTATAATAAATTGAGAATAACTAAAAAAGTGCTATTGTTACAATATATTACATTATTAAAAATTTTGAAGACAAATTTTTTAAGTTTTCAGAATTTTTAAAAATTTTAAAAATATTTTTTAAAAAAAATAGAAAATAATAAATAAATACATTTAAATTTTTTTTTATTTAAAATGAAAATAGAAAATAAAGTTACCAAATAACTCCTTAGTGTTTGAGAGTTTGCTAGTTTCTTGGAAAAAAAAATCTTAAGAGTTAAGTTGCCTTGTGGAGGAGGCCATAAAAGCTTGTGTTTTTCTATTTAGGTAAGTTTTGCAGAAGTAGAGCATTGGCAAAAGCTTAGTGGACATGCGTAGCTTTAGTGAGGCGTTGTAACGGCTTTTTGCCTCTCTTATATTATAATTGTCTAACACTAATAAAATTCTCTTATTCTGTGCTTAAGGAGAGAATAAATTATCTATTTTTGAACCTGTTCTTCTATAAATATAATATAATATAAAATTATTTATTAAATAGTTTGGTCAAACCTTGTTGCACAATGCTAACACTAATTAAGTTTTATCAAGTTTAGACTTGGCTTTGTCAATGAAAAAAATAAGTTTGTTGTGAAATAAACAAGAAAATAAGTGAATAAACAAAACTAGTAAGCAATAATTGGACAGAGAATATAAAATAATGGAGAGAAGATTCTTCTTATTTCTTATGTGTGTCCATCGTTGTGATCGAATACATATCTAGGCTTATTACCACAAAGAAAATTATTAGAGTTTCCAATAATATAATATATTGTAATAATAATAGGCTTGTTTGATTCTGTTTTTATTTTTTTATTTTTAAAAATTATCTTGTAAAAAAAATAAAAAAATATATTTAATAAACTGTTTTAAAAATATGTTATTTTTTATTTTTTTGTATTTTAAAAATAAAAATAAGAAATAAAAATAATTTTTTTTATTTTTATTTTTTTATTTTAAAAATAACTTATGGTTGAAACAACAACAAAAAATAGATACTAAACAAATTTTTTTGTTCTGAAATCAATTGAGAACAAAAAATAATTTTTAAAAACATAAAACAATCAGATCCAATATTTTTAAAATTATTTTAAATTTTATGAATAATATTTTATTGTTTATATAATTTAAAAATAATAAAAATAAAAATAAGATTATATAATTAAAAAAATAATAAAAATAAAAGTAATTTCAAAAATAAAAAATAAAAAAATAAAAAAAAATATTTTCATAAATCAATCACTTTTTTAACTATTATTTTAAAAATGATAATATTAACCGTCAAGTAATAAAACTTTCAGATTATTAAAAGACTCAATCAAATAACAAATGCTGCAAGCAAAGTTGAGACTATAATTGACTAATTAATGCATATTTATTTCCTTCCCCATACGGATGTAGAAGAAAGGAAGCGCCCTTACAAATCCTATGAAGCACCTTGTGTCCGTAATGGTGCTCCTCAGAATTATTATTATATTATTATCGTGGTCTTGGTCAATTTTGTAGTTATTTTTTATACTATTATTATTACATGTTCCAATTGGTCATGTGGCACAGATCTAAAACCCAGAGTTTTTGGGCTATAAAGACAAACTAACAGATAAAAAAAAAAGGAATGAGAAAACAAACCGAAGCTTGAAACCACTCTGAGAGCAGATGCAATGCCACAAGAAGGTTTAAGCAGGGTTTAAGGCGGCTATACCAGATATTTATCTGCACACTCTCTCTATCTCTATGAATTTCAAAGCTTTCGCCGACTTCTTCATCGACCTCTTTCCTTTAAGCCCACCAGTTTTTCCCATTCCATTTATTTGCTTTCATTTCTGCGTCCAATTTTTGACACAATTTGATGTCCAGTAGTAAACCCCCTTTGTTCTCTGCTAATCTCGGCAAGAGACTTGATTGTGTCCTACCTTTCGATAAACCCTTTATTTTCCGAACTAACCAGTCGAGGATAGCCACAATTATGTGGAGGAACTTTGCAAAACAAGCCATTTCCAAAAGCTGCGGCTTTCGTTTTGAGTTGCTCCTTTCCTCGCCTGCGTATAATTCTTCGAGTCTTTCTCCATATTCTATTATCCCGGGGAGATTCAAATTCAGACCTTTTGAGCTCAATTCTCGCTCAAAGTACGGCTTTCTTGAAATGGGCTATCCTTGGAACTACGGAATTTTGTCTCATGAAGATTCTTTGGGGAATCCTAGTTTTGGCTGCTTGAGAAATCAGATTGGGTTCAGTAATATTTTTCCTAAAGGGTATTCCAGTGTTGCTGAGGCGGTGTCTTCTACTGATGTTGAGGAAGACACGCCGGTTGATGAAGTTCAAGATTTATTGAAAGAGATGAGGAGCGAAGAGAGGAAGCGGGCTTCCTTTAGGTGGCGGAGTATGCAGAATATGCTTAGGGGCATGACGCAATCAAAGTACCTGGTACTGAGAAGAAGACAGGTTAAGATTGAGACCGAAGCATGGGAACAGGCGGCAAGGGAGTATAGGGAACTTTTGATGGACATGTGTGAGCAGAAGCTGGCACCCAATCTGCCATACATGAAAACACTGTTCCTTGGTTGGTTTGAGCCTTTCCGGGATGCCATTGCCAAGGAACAAGAATTATGCCGAGTGGGGAAGATTAAAATGGCATATGCACCCTACTTTGATCAGTTACCGTCTGACATGATGGCTGTTATCACAATGCATAAGTTGATGAGTATGTTAATGATTGGAGGCGAGCATGGCACGGCTAAAGTTGTACATGCTTCCTGTGCCATAGGTGACGCCATTGAAAACGAGGTGCGACTTTCCTTCTCTCATATTGCTCATGTTCATTTTATTTGGAATTTACTGCTCAAATATCTTGATTGAAATAATTGAAATTACTCAGTTTCATAAAATTTTGAATTTTGATTTTAAAATATTTTATTGTATTCCTCTACTGCATTTTATCTGCTAAGTAGTGCAGACAATCTTGAGTAAGGTTATTTTAACTTTATAAAATAGAAATTCCACCTGGAATGACACATGAGAAGAAGCATAGAAATTTGTTCAGATTTCCAAACTCAACTGAAATGAACAGAAATTTGTAAAAATACTGGTTGGAAATTATGTGAGTCCAAAGTTTTTAATCCTTCGTGGTTACTACTAAAACTTAGGCTTGATTGAGATGATGGTATGAGGGACAGTAATTATCATGCTTTATTTGCTAACAATGCAGAAGAATGGGTAAATAATTCTGCAATAGCTGATTACTATGATGTGCTGACATGAAGAGACATAATTGTTGATTTCTTGTGGCTTCTTTACCTTTTAGCTCTTAAAATTTTTGTCAGATTAAGTTGATATCATCATAAAAATGGAGTGGCTCAACACTCCAGTGGTGAAAAACAAATCATGGTTAGTTCAACCTCCATGCATATGATATTTTATGGTCAATTACTTCTCAACCATACTTGTTTATAGACTATTAGTTCATGGGAAGGGAGAGATTAAAGGAATAGAATGTAGGTTGATAGGAAGTTATCAATTTAATAATTTTTTCCCCTCTGAAATGTGATACAATTGGTGATAAAAGTTTATTTTTTATGTGAAGGATTTCAGAAAGTCCTGTATCTCTGGGTTTTCAGTGTAAGATATAAATGTGGCAAGAGTATAGCAGTATCCTTTAAGTCTGGGACTATGAAGTAAACAAGTTGATGGTATCCCTCGTGTGCGAATCTAGTATTAAAACACAGAAGTCAACAAATAAAAAGGAATTATCGAACACTTGACTACCTTCTGCTGTATTTGGTCTATATGGATCCTAGGTTGCAAGAAGGGGGTAGGCCATCTCCTCCCAGGAACTCCATCCCTCGATCCTTGGTATAACCTGAGATGTCTGAATCAGAATTTTCATGTTCATTAATGCAGGTTTTCTCTTGAGGGGTGGGATTGGTGGTTCTTGGCAACAAGGAATAGACTGATTAATTTTGGTTTTATTTCCTTGTTTAGTCACAAGTACAATTCCATTTTTTTTTTCTAGTTTCATTTTCCTAGTGTAATAACGGAAAGGAATGAAATGCCACTTCTTTGATGTGGGGACCAAGCACTGGAACAAAAATGGCCCTTTGATTTCCATTTCCTTTCTGATCCCACAAAAATCAATTTACTGGAGATTTTTTTTATAGAAGAAGGGGGATGGGGGATAACATAGAAAACAAAGGATATTTATTATGTAGACCTTATTTTCTGTATGCCTATGTTCTGTTTGGCTGTAACTAACAGAAAAATGCAAGTGACTCTTCGCATTCCCTTTTGGCTCTTGAAGTTTATATTTGGTTTTAATGTGGTCTCTGCCTTCTAATTTTTCCCCTATCAAGTGACTCTTTTCACCCTCATAAATGTAATGCTATCTGCTTTATTTTTTAAACTTTGACGATGTCTCAAAGTAGTCTTTAATGATTGTTGTTAATGTGCTGTTATGAACACTCACACAAAGCATCCTGAAACAAAGGATTTCTTCATTGGCTTGGTTGCACATATTTGTTTTCTATGTGTGTGTCTATATATATATCTGTGTGTGTGTGTGTGTGTAACCATGATCAACTATAACAATATCCACATGGACATGAGTGATTGGACAATAAAGATCCAAATGGCAGGGCAATTTTGTTGCATCTTGATCCAAACTGATTGAAAAGAGCTACATGACTATTTAATTTTTCCTTTTATTTTTGTCTTTCATTTTTTTTTTACCTTCATTAAGGCTTGGAATGATATAGAGAAGATTTGCTTGGCCCCTGAGTAAGGATGACAGGCACAAATCGAGAAATTTTTCAAATTTTTAGTTATTTGTGATAGAAAAATGCGACTCAAAATTTTAAAATTTGCCACTCAAAATAATTTTTTTTTATTGTATAGCTATAAGACTTGCAACATTGTATGGTACTAAATGTTAGGCAGTTAAAAGACAATATGAAGATAAATTTAATGTCGCAAAGATGAAAATGTTACGCTAGATGTGTGGACACCCTAGAAGAGATATGATTAAAAATGAGTATATTAAAGAGAAAGTTAAGATACCATCTATCATGGAGAAGATAATAGAATCTCGTTTAAGATATTTTGGCCATGTATGGAAAAGATCCATAGAAGTTCTACTGAGAAGAGTAGATTAGATGGAAAACAATTTGATGGTCAGAGATAGAAGGAGGCCAAAGAAAACAATATGTGAATCTATTAAGAAAGATTTAACAATTAATAATTTATCTATTAATCTTATTTATAATATGCTACTGTAGCGTCGTTTAATCCATGTAACCGACCTCACGTAATGAAAAAATGTTTAGTTGTTGTTTGTATTAAGACTTGATCATAGGAATTATTTCAATGTTGTTTCAATTTCATTTAATTTTATTTCCTTTTTTACTTTAGGGAAGCTTAACATTAGGGATCATCTTTATTATTGTTTTGTTTTACCATTTTATGCATGTGGTTATAGTTTCCTTTATATACAGCCTTCGCTATCGATGTTGTTTTTTGGGTCTTGAGTATTAATTCCTCTCTCTCTCTCTTTCTTCTCTCTCTATTTCTTTCCCCTTCCCCTTCCCCTTCTGGTCCTACATCATTAAGGCTTGCATAGTCACGTAGAATATTGGAAAAATAAGTGAATTTTGCACATTTTTTAATTTGAGTCTCTCTCCTTCTCTGTGTCTCTTTGTTTTTGAGTTTCTTTTCTCTTCTCCTCTTTCTTCTCATCTGGCTATTGTCAAGACCCATTTGTCAGAATATTTTTGTTCTGCTAAGGAAAATATGTTAACAGAAAACCTATGCAGACAAGCAACTTGTTTTCATTTATATGTCTATAAATTACTGGTAACCAGTTAATGGTATCTAAGCTTAGCATTTTTTTATTCTTAAAGAAATAATTTTGAGCAAATATTGTATACGTTGGATCCAACTGGATATTAGTTTTATCTCTTTGTAGAAATACAGCATTTTATATCACCATTCTGTGTTTGATATTACACACTATCCCTCTGTTATTGATATTGCTTGTGAGACGCATGAGGGCTTGAAAAACTTGTTAGGCTCTATTGATACTAACAGTGAGAAGTGCCTTCCTTTTGTCTTATATATGCTCGTCAAGATATACTTAGCAATAAGGTTCCTTAGGCATGGCATTTTCACTCTACAGGAATCTAATAGAATTTCTTACAATGGATTGAATCCTTATGTGCCACATGTTATTTGATTGTTCAGGTTAGAATATACAAGTTCTTAGAGAAAACTAAGAAGAAAAAAAGTGATACAGGAAAGAAAAATAAAGCACATGAGTCCAGTGCTGATGTCAAGGAACAGGAAAAGCTGCGGAAAAAGGTCACTGATTTGATGAAAAAGAAAAAGCTTGCAGTAGTGAGGCAGATAGTGAAAGACCAGAATGATAAAAAACCATGGGGACAGGAAACTAAGGCTAAGGTATGAATAACATATTTTTAACGCAATGATTGCTCATTTGTGCCATTTATATTCTTTTTGAAAAGATGGGCTATTGCATTTCACAGGTAGGAAGCCGTTTAATTGAGATATTGATACAGACGGCCTATATACAACCACCATCTGATCAACCAGGGGATTGTCCACCTGATATACGACCTGCGTTTTTGCATTCTTTCAAAACAGTGACAAAACATGGAGAGTGAGCTTCAATCTCTGCCTTACATGGAAAGGTTTAAAATTTTCCAGGAATACTTTACTATATCGCTCTGTTTTTTTTATTTTATACAGGAATACAGGCAGAAAATATGGTGTTATTGAATGCAACCCTCTAGTTCTTAAGGGCCTAGAGAAAACTGTGAGTATATTACATCACCTTCTGCCCATCAATTGAAATTGAGATCTGACGATTGTTCCTTCATTTGATATACTTTAAGTGTTACATTTTCTGCTATTGTTAGGTTATAGAGCTTTTAGTTTGGATTGGATGTTTTCTAGTATGGACTATGTTTTTTAGGACACACTGACAATACATGTCCGTACGTGTTAGAATAAAAAATTTTTTTTTTTGGCTTGGACCAGAAGAAGTACAGAGTAGAGATAGGAAGAAGTACAGAGAAGACTGAAGAGAGGTAAAGGGAGTGTAAAGAGAGAATGGGGTAGTAGAGGAAGGAGTTAAGAGATGATTTAGATAGAGCAAAATCTTGTCAATATAATCATATATCATAGACTAAGAAACACCAAGTACTTTTTCTATAAGGAAAACTCTAAACAATTGTAACCCTACTAGTAAAAGAGATTCAATGTAATGATTTTACCAGGGTACCATCTTAAAATAAACTCCAAATCAAATATAATCCTAAATAAACTTAACTGCTTATTGGTAAAAGCTTCCTGAATAAATAGCTTTAAATTTAATATTAAGGAAAAACATATGAATAAATTGGATATTCTGATATCCATAAAAAAATTCTTCCCTTGCTAATTTGAATATAGAGAAAGCTCTAGGCCTTTGTTGAGAAAATAGGGAGAGCATAAATTAAGGAGAAAAGAGGGACAAACAAAATATATCATTATTGAAAGATTCAATGACAGTATATATAACACTAACCCTTCATCATCTATTTATATGAATACCATAACCACACAAATCACTTATACACTTTATTTTGGGTGCACTAGAAGTAACTGTAAAGAATAAAAGAAAGAGAGAGAATGCTTTGAAAAGCCTTTGATATAGTGGGAGGCTTAGAAAAACTGGCCGATTCAAATGGGGTGTTTTAGGCCCATTAGCTTGGTTTGCGGCAATTGTAAAATCATTAACAAGCCTCTACTTGTTTCTATTGAATGAGGTTTTGGGAGATACTATTTTGTATACCTAGTGTGTGCTTTTTGCACGTTGACTGAATATTTGGATGCTGCCTAGGTAGCTCATAAGATGATGGATCTCTCAAGGGGTTTCTTAACAGGATAGTCCAGAGCGATTTCATTTTTAATCTGGTACTTAAATAAGTACTAAATGTTTGGGTAAATGGAAGGTTGCTCTTCTCTTTACTAGTTCGTGTCACTCATTCAAGCTTTTCTTTCTACTATCTATCCTGCTCTACTATTTGTCAGTCTTCTGTATTCCTGTGGGTGTTGCTTAGAGGATTCATGAGATTATGAGAAATTTTATTGGGATGGGAGAAAATGGGATAGATCACCTGGTTTGCATGAAATTTGTTGTAGGATTAAGAAAGAGGAGGGCCCTGTCTTGGGTGAGTAATATGGTTTGCAGAAACACCGTTTGACAGGTAAGTGCTTTTGGTGTTATCCTTTAGAACCAGACCTCATTTGACATCAGGATATATGGAGTAAATATGGCCTGCAGCTGGACGGGAGTGATGGTAATCTGGTGATCATTGCTAACTGCATATGCCTTTGGAAATTTATCTGAGTGATATCCTTTCTTTAGACTTAGTTGCTCTCTGGACCTGTTCCTTCTTTTGTGTATATTCTTTTTTTCTCAAGCCTCTCTCCTTTACATCAATCTCTCTGTCAGAATTTTTAGAACTCATAGGGTATTAGTGTTTCTTGGAGTTTCATCTTTTTCTTTTTTCTTTTCTCCCCTTTTTTCAGGAATGTAA
Organism: Gleditsia sinensis; assembly: GCA_037074535.1. Taxonomy (NCBI): domain Eukaryota; kingdom Viridiplantae; phylum Streptophyta; class Magnoliopsida; order Fabales; family Fabaceae; genus Gleditsia; species Gleditsia sinensis. Next base: position 13,335,829 of record CM073474.1, read on the forward strand.
ATGATATAGAAACTTCTGAATTAGAATATCTTCTATCTTTAGTTGATTATGCTCCTCATACATCTTCTTATAGGATGACTTAGATTTTGGTTTCCTCTACCGTGTAATTTTTGTAATCCTTTTCGTCCAGTTCACTACTCATTTGTCTTCATTAACTATATTTTATCTCGCTATTTGGAAATCTGAAGCCCTTTCCAAGGTCAAGTCTTTTATTTGGATAGTGGTACTCAATAGTATTAATACTAATAACTAGCTTCAAATATAGAGAATGTGTAAAGAACTCTCTCCTACTGTGTGCATCATGTGACGCACATTCTCTGAAACTGACTACATTGTTTTTCAGCTGCTGTCTTTTGAATAGGCTCTTCGATGTTTTTCGGGGGTTTGTCCACAGAACTCATAACAACATTTGTCATTGTCAGTTAGGCTCTGGGATTTTGAGAGAAGTAGTAAGGAAGAGAGGTTTTGTGGAAATGTGCAGTTTTTTTGCTTCCTTGCGTTGTATTCGGTTGGAGTGTAATGCTTGTATCTTCAAAGAGAGGTATTTGTCTTTTCCATTGCTTTAGGAGAGGGTTGTCTCCTTGGGCTATCTCTGGTGTCTAGCTCATGAGTACTTTGAGGGGTTTCTTTGGTAGAAATGTGGACGGATTGGGGGCTTTATTGTATTCTTTTTTACCCCTCTGCAGCTTCACTTGTTTTTCCATTTCTCTGTTTTATGGGAGGAAATCTAATCCTTCATATTTGTATTATCTCCTCATTTAAAAAAGGTTCTTCATAGATTAAAACGAAAGATTTTATTGCTAAAATTACTATGTATTACATTTTACATCATGAAATTTTTCCCCTTTTTCCTAATGTGAGGTTGGGGGAGAAGGATTATATACTAAACGGCTGGTTTTTTCAATGATCGGAGCTACAATTTTCCATTGCTTGATCATTTACTTTCTCGGTGAATATAGTACATTCTGTATTTAGCTGATTGTGGTAGATCCTAAAATAAACAAAGAGGTGATTGACAGCAAACAAGTTAGTCTCTGAAGTTTGGCCCTTTTTTATTGTCTCTTTGGTATCCCTGGGGTTCATTGATATTGTGCTTATGCATTTATGATGTCAGTTTGTTTTTCCTTTCTAGACTTTTTTCCCCTTAGTGGTGGCGTTAGCCCATAATGTGGATTGTGGTTATTAACTAAGATCCTGATTTGCAGACAGGTTGATCAGGGTATTTTTCAGTGAAAAATTTAGTTACTGTTATGTTGGTGTTGCCTGGCAGTGAACAAATAGCTCCCAGATCTACTGCCCCCCTTTTCTCCTAAGTCTCTGATTAATTGAATGAAGTTGAAGTGTTATAAGCTTATATCTTGCTGGACATAAAGACCTAGTTAGTTCTAGAGATAATTTCTATAAGTTCTCGCTGAAAATAATTGTAGTTTTCATCATCTTAAATTTATGTTTATAATCATCTTTTCTCCCTCCCTGGGAGCTGATTATTCATTATGTTTTTAATCTTGTCAAACAGGCAAGAAATATGGTTATTCCCTATATGCCAATGTTGGTTCCTCCAGTCAACTGGACAGGGTATGGTAATTTATTTTGTATTGCTGTTCTTCTGTCTTAATTTGCTTCACTTCTATGGTTGGATATTATTTTAAAACTACGTTTTTTGTTTGTTTAGACAATTAGTCAGTAGGGCCAATATGTCTCCACTAATGTACAAAGAGGGTGAAAAAGGAATATTAAATCAGCTTATGAACATTTCATCCTAAAACTCACGGACACAAATTTTAGAATGAAGTTGAAGAACTAAGCAAAAGAGAACATGGCAGACCAGGTGAACCAGGTTTGCTGGAAATTCCCTCATATGCTTTCCAAGTATCATTCCATATGTCGAAAATAGAAGGGCGATTATATCTTTGCTTTCATGTACTCCTCATGTGACTAGCTGGTGCCATTTAATACTTAGTAAAGAAGAACTCTGAAGCTAAAGAAGCCTCCTTCATTACTATTGAAGTCATAATTCACTGTGTGCTCCGCCATATGGAAATAACGCCAAACTCCACAAATCAGATCACTTTTTCTCAAATTCTCCGTCTTTATTTCTTACTGAGAGCTGGCCACAAAATAAAAGGAAAAGAAAAAGAAAAAGAATATTTTGGAAGGGTCTATTAGGATCAAGTGCTTTCCTGTAAGCCAAAAGTTGAGAGCTATTGATCAAGACACAACTCTATGTCAATAACTTATTGTAGTTTTTAGGAAGGAAAAACTCTTATTCTTCTTGAATTTCATAAGAAACAAGTACACTATAAAAAGTAGAGAAATCCTTTGAATTGGGTTCAAGGAAATCCCACCAAATCAGGAAAATCAATCAGCAACTATGTAGGCCAGAAAATAGGAAAGCTAATCAAATATGATTTTATTTAATTTCATATTTGATTTGGAAAAATTCTAATTTATTTCCTAAAAAATCCGGCACTTATCATAGAGTAGATGCCAAGTCTGTTTGAATGCAATGGAGTGTTGATGGTCACAATCTACAAACAATTGTCCCTAAGCTACATCCCTGTTGTTCAAACTCGTGACCTTATTTTGATACCAATTGTTACAATCAAGCACTTACTACTAGGGTTAAAAATGTAGTTATTAGCCAAGGCACAACTCTATTTATGTAAGCCACTGTAGAGCAGATGCCAAGTGCTAGGGTCCAAACACAAGAGGAGTCGATGGGTCTGGTCAATCTTCAATCTGCCAATAGGGGCCTAACTTTTTACCATAGACAGACTGTTTCAAGGTCTTGTGGACATGATGAAGAAACATATCTTCCCAAGCACTTGGAAAAAAGCCTATCCATATGGGAAGAAATAAATTTCCTTATAGTAGCCAACTAAGTAAATTGTGTATTTGCTAGAGGAATGTCTTTATGCTCACAATTTTTAATGAACTCATTAAAATCCCACTTATTAGCAATAGTAATAGAGGCAGCTTGAAGCATTTTAGGAATCTCCTGTTCACCCCTACAGGCAGCAGAATGAACCTCCTTTTCCTGCACAATATTTTTCTGAACTTCAAGGACTGTGTCTTTAAGTTGAATCTGCCCATCAATGAGACAACCCACATTACAGTCACTAGAGAGAGCTCTAATTGGGCATCTGAGAGAATTCACCCTGTTTGGGGATAGAAATTCAATTTTGCTAGTCACTTAAAGGGTTGTGTGGTGATGATCACATATTTTCTTTTTTCTTCTTTTGGCTGAAAGATTAACTTAATTGTTGATTCTGCCTTTGCTATACTTTTGCAGTTATGACAAAGGTGGCCACTTGTTCTTACCATCCTATGTTATGCGTACTCATGGGGCCAAGCAACAACGTGAAGCTGTTAAGGCTGCCCCTAGGAAGCAACTTGAACCTGTATTTGAGGTTTGATTTTGTTATAACTTTCAACAATTCTTGGTATTCAACGTAGAAGAGTGCTTGAATGTACACCTACCTTTTTTGTTAAATATATATTCTTTTTGCTCTGCTACTTATTTATCTGATAAGCCAAGCAGCGTTTAATAAGAATACGAAATATATATGTGAGTAGGCTTTGGATACTCTTGGGATTACGAAATGGAGGGTAAATAAGAGGGTACTGACTGTCATAGATAGGATTTGGGCAAGTGGAGGTCGTCTTGCTGATCTGGTGGACCGCAATGATGTAAGTACAATTATCTGTGCTGTTCATTTATTTACTTCATTTTACCTTAATTGTTATTATATCATAGCCCGTTTTACTATTACCATGTGTATGCCATACAGAACTAAGAATTTTTTATTTTTTATGTTGTGAATTTGTGCTCCAAGCAACTTTTGTTCACTATGGTTTGAGATGGTATTCAATTTGCAGCTTCCTTTACCAGAGAAGCCAGATACTGATGAAGAAGCGCAGATCAAGAAATGGAAATGGAAAGTCAAATCTGTGAAGAAAGAGAACAGGGAGAGATATTCACAGCGTTGTGACACAGAACTTAAGCTTGCTGTAAGCTTCCTTGAAATTTTTGTGCATTAATTAGTAATCTGATTTGTTTCTCTAATAACACAGGCATTTCTATGGGTGCAGGTAGCACGAAAATTGAAGGATGAAGAGGGTTTCTTCTACCCACACAACCTTGATTTCCGAGGACGTGCATATCCTATGCATCCACACTTGAATCACCTTGGTTCAGATGTATGTCGGGGTATATTGGAATTTTCTGAGGGACGCCCCCTTGGAAAGTCTGGCTTACGCTGGCTGAAGATACACTTAGCAAATCTATATGCTGGTGGTGTTGATAAATTATCTCATGAGGGTCGCATAGCATTCACTGAAAATCATTTAGAAGATATATTTGATTCTGCAGACAAACCTCTTGAAGGGAGGCGGTGGTGGTTGAATGCAGAAGATCCGTTTCAGTGCTTAGCCGTTTGTATAACTCTCACTGAAGCTTTGAGAAGCATTTCACCAGAAACATTCATCTCTCATATTCCTGTACATCAGGTACTTTAATGATGGGAAAATGGGGTTTGGGTTTGGCATATAAAAATATATCCAGGAGATTCCAAACTAACTGCATAATACTCTGGGTTGTGTTCAGATGTTAGTTTAGACTTTGTGCATTGAAAATGCCAAAAATTTGTTAAAAAAAAGGAGGATAAAATCCTAAGTGTATAATTCAATAGATTAGCAATCACTTACCTTTTTTACGTCTAATGTAAAAGGTATTTGTTCTTGTTAAAAACTATTTCAACTCAAAAGTTTGAGTTAATTGAAGGCCTGTGAATAGTTTTTACTTTTTATTATCATATCTAAGAGACTTTCTCACACGAAAGCCTTTTTGACTTGAAGTGTGGACAAAACATATGCTCACCATACTTTGTGTTGAAACAATTTTTTTTAATTAATAAAACGTTAGTTGTCAAGAATCAAACTCTTGACCACATGATCATAGAGGCTCAGACCACACAATCATAGGTCTGAATTATGCTTTTACACTACTTCATGCAACAACAGACTGCTTTTTGCTTCTCCAAGTGATAAGATTATCCTAAACATAGTAGTAACCTGATATTGAGGGATCCGGCCCAATTAGCATCAGCAAAGATGTCAACAGTTCTATTGGTCCCTTTTTTGAAAAAAAAATTCCTTTTTCCTAGGTTCATCTTCAAATATCGTAATATCTTATAAATGATATTGAGTAGCTCTTCATTCAGATTGTTTATGTATTGGCTAACCACACCAACTGCAAAATAGATGTCAGGCTGTGTGTGGGATAAGTAGATCAGCTTTCCTACAAGTCTTTGATATCTACCCTTGTCAACTGCTGCTAAGTTTTCTTTTAATCCAATCTTGTTGAAAGGATCCATTTGGGTGTTAGAGGGCTTGCATCCAAGGGTGCCGGTTTCTTTTAGGAGGAGGTCAAGGACATATTTTTATTGGGATATGAAGATGCACTTCCTTGATCAAGCAATTTCCATTCACAGAAAGTATTTCAATTCGCCTAGATCTTTGATTTCAATTTCTTTGTTGAGAATCCCCCTTAAGCTGAAAATTTCTTCTTTGCGATTTTTGTCATCAACATAAACAATTAGTATAGCAAGTTGATCACTTGAGGATTTTTTTTATGAAGATAGTGTGATTTGTTTGCCCTTGTGTATATCTTTGCCCTTTAACGGCTCTGGTGAATATCTCAAACTAGTCTCTTGGTGACTACTTTAGGCTCTAGACAAATTTTCGAAGTATGCAAACTTGGTTTGATTTTTCAAGAAGCTTTAGGCTCGATGGTATTTCCATATATATTTCCTTTAGGTCTCCATTGAGAAATGCATTTTTAACATCTAGTTGATGTAAACACTAATCCAAGTTTGCAACCATTGATAGTAGGATCCGAATAGTATTAAGTTTTACCCATAGCAAATATCTCTTAATAGTCAATCCCATATGTCTAGGTAAAGCCTTTTGCCACCAATCTAGTCTTGTACCGGTCTATGTTGCCATCAATTGTAAATTTAATGTTAAAACACCTACTTACATCCCATAGGCCATTTTCCATGAGGAAGACCCATAAGCTCCCAAGTCCTATTCTTCTGTAGACCTCCCAATTTCTCATTTACTATCTCTTTCAATTTTGGTTGTTCAAGTGTCTCTTGTATGTTATTAGAAATCTCCATATTATCAAGATTACTTGTGAAGGTTTAATAATATGGAGATAACTTATTGTAGGAAACAAAATGAGATATAAAATGCTGGGTACATGTTCTAGTCCCTTTCCTTTGGACAATAGGCAGATGTAGATCATTAGTAAACCATAAATCATTTGTAGAGGAACAACATTCAATGTTACCTTGATCATCTTTCATAGGAGTTGAGTTGGAGGCATTTGCTCGACAATGCTCTGGAGGAAGGTGCTATTCCATGGCATTTGTCCTTTGTGCCCTTCCTACATATTAGTATATGCACTAGATGGGTAACTTTCAAGGTTTTGGACATGTTAAGGTTGATTAGGTAGGTTGCAATTCAAATGGCTTCCACCAAAAGGTGTTTAGGAACATCTTTTGTAATCATGAGAGATCTTGCAACTTCTAGAAGGTGTCTATTTTTCCTTTCGACTAGTTGTGGGGTATTAACACAAGCTTTGATGAGTAATGCCTTTTTCAAGATAATAATCTCCAAGAGTAGAATTAAAATATTCTGTTGCATTATCAGATTGAAAATTTTGAATTTTTGTGTTGAAATGATGTTGAAATAGTAGATATTCATCATAATATTTTTTTTATTAAGGGAGTAATTAGATGTCATCATATTTCTTGATTTGGAGATAATTATATCCGTTTGATTTGGGGAATAATTAGGATTTGAATTATAAGCTATTTATATTTATCATTAATGTCTTGTTTGTCTTTCCTATAAATATTAAAGACTAGTGTGGGCCTTTTGAAAGGCAACAACATTTTATTTTTTAGTTTTTCTCCTATTCTCTATGAATTTAACATGGTATCATAGCCTTGAGAAAAACAGGAAAAATTCTGTAGTCCCTTCTAATTGTGCTTTTTTTAGGGGCGTACAAAACCGGCCCGGACCGACCAAACCAAACCAACCCGTTTAAAAACCGAATAAAACCAATTTTGAGCAATTTAGCTCGGTTTTCGATTGAGACAAAATTCCAACCAAATCGATCGAATTATTTTAAATATATTAAATTTATTTTTTATTATAATTTAGAAATATTTTATAGGATTTTTTTTTGACTTTTTGAAATGGGCCAAAAAATAAAAAAAAATTGGCCCAAATTTTTTTTTTTGAAAAATAAAAAAATAAAACTAAATCGAACCACTTTTAAACGGTTCGGTTTTATAGACATAAATCTAACCGACTAGGTCTGATTTTTACTGAATTTTACTAGATCGGTTTGGTTTAATTGAGTCTTAAAAACCGAACCAAACTGACTCGTGTACACCCCTAGCTTTTTTCTAACTAGAGTATGAAGGAAAAAAGAAAAAGAAAGAAAGGAAGCTCTTGTAGAACATCGCGATAGTGGCTGTGTATCATTGCAGTCACAACAAAGATCATTCTTGCTTGTAAAAGGCTTGGGTTTTGCGCAGAACCCAAAGACTGACCAACCTACCATTGCCAAAGAATCTCTGACCATCTTCGTTGGCATTGTTCATCCCTAAACCTAGAAAGTGTCGATAACCACCTTTAAGATTATGCTGTTCGTTTGTTCTACCCAAATAGTGTCGAAAATCATCTAGGGACTTGCCCAGCTGCTGTTTGTTCTTTGTTCGTAGTGGTTTCCTCCAAGTTGACCACTGTTCGTGGTGTTTCTTTGTTGCCCAAATTCATTCTCTGATCTATCATAGCCTAGCCAATTCATGTCAGGCTAGAAGCCATAAGCCAGCTTAGGCTTTGCCCCATATTGGTCTTCAAGCTCTCCACTACTCCATCTTGAACTGCTTTTTTGTGAAGACTAGCGCGGCAATCATCCAACAATTTTCCAGCAAAATTCCGTTCTTTTTCCCAACAGTCCTTTGGTCAATTTTTTGGCAAATTCTATGGCCACTTTTCCAGCTATTTTTCCAGCTTTCATCTCTAATTTTCAGCTGTACCTCATTCTAGCTGCTCTTCCTGCTATGCGTGATTCCAGCAGCTCTTCCCTCCATGCATCATGCTAGTAGTGCTTTCTCTCTCTAGCCGCTCTAACTACAGTACATCAAACCAGCAGTGTTCTCTTCTTTAGCCTCCATGGTGATGTTCTATACTGGCATGTGGTAACTTAGTGTTTCAGCCAATTTCAAACCTGCGTTCTTTATTCCAAGTCATTTCTTCAGTTGCATTTTGTCCAAAAAGTCAACATGATGCTAGAAAAATTATCATCCGAGGATCTAAGTACTTTCTTTTATTGAGTCATTTTTACTTGAATTTGATTTTAATTGGGTTTAATTTATAACAAGTTGAAGTTTGAATATGCTTCAGCTTGAGGGAGATGTTGAAATAGTAGATATTCATCATAATATCCTTTTATTAAGAGAGTAATTAGATGCCATCATATCCCTTGATTTGGAAATAAATATATCCCTTGATTCAGGGAATAATTGGGATTTAAATTATGAACCAGTTATATTTACAATTAATGTCTTGTTTGTAATATTTCCTATAAATATTAAAGACTAGTGTAGGCCTTTCGAAAGGTGATTACATTTTATTTTCTTATTTTTTTCCTATTCTCTCTGAATTTAACAATTTCAATCATGGAATGAAATTTTTTGAAATTACTGCCCCTTTATATTTTTCTTTCACGATATAATCATATATAAAGGATAGAAACCAAGGAGCATATGGAAAATTTGAAACCCTTAAGGTACCCAGATGTCACTAGGATAATGGAAAAGGGATAAGATGGTTTATAGTCATGAGATGAGTAAGGGCTATGACAATGTTTAGAAAATTGAGACACTTCACATTGAAAAGAATTTGGATTTTTATGAAATAAACATAGGAAAAGTCTTGCCAAATACATGAAATTAGGGTGACCCAAAGGAAAGTGCCATAACATAATTTGAATGTCATTATTCAAGTCCATATTTGACATATGATCTATAGTAGAATTAATATAATACGCGGGAGAGCTTTGCTTGTTGATGCTGATTTTGTAAAGACCTCCATTTTCTTTAACATTTTCAATCATCCTCCTCGAACCTAGATCCTAAAAAAAATGGGTAGAAGAAAATTTAGTAATACAGTTTGAGTCCCTTGTGAGTTTACTAATAGACAATAGGTTGCATGACAAATTGGGAATCAAAAGAGTTGAATCAAGAGTCAAAATTGGTTAAATAAGCACTTTCCCAATGCCACTTATAGGGACAAGAGATCCATCAACAATTCTCACTTTAAGATTATCATAACATGGCTTGATTCCAAGAAATAGTGAGGCATCGCCTATCAAGTGCTAAAAGGCACCTGAATTTATGATCTAAGTAGAAGAATTCTCAATGGTTACTTATAAAGCATTCAAAAAAGTATCTTTTTGTGCGGCAGTTCCAATAGCAACTGTGGTAGTGAGAGTTAAGGTTTGGCTAAAATTTTTGTAACCACTCCATTTGCTCTTTGAAAAAGAGGGTTCGTTCACCCATACTTTTCTCTTTCTCCTCAGAGGTAGCCACAAAACTCCGAGGTTCTTTCTCCTAATTTGGCTTCCAATAAGCTGGCTTGTTATGAAGCTTCCATCATTTCTCCTTAGTATGGCTAGAAAGTTGTCAATGGTCACATCAAGGCCTTCCTTTCTTTGGCTGAGAGTTATTGGTTGGGGAATTTCCTCTAGCCACAAGAGCTGAACTTTTAGGGGGCATTTGGTATATAGTAAAATTTTTTGCTCTCGTGAATCTTTTTTTTTTAAAAAACATAATTGATGAGAATGATTTCTGAAAATATATAAAATGTGTTTGATTGACATTTAATATTGTTGGGAATCTTTAAATAACATTTTTTGGAAATATTCTATTCTTATGTTTGGTTATACTTAATTTTCTAGAAATCTTCATACATTTTCAAAAAATACCTCTTATTCCTATGAGAGAGAAAGTGAGAGTAAAGAGAGGATATGAGAGATAAAGTGAGAGAGAGGATGAGAGAGAAAGTGAGAGTGAAGATAGAAAGAGATGAGAGAGAGTAATTTTTTTTTTGTTATTATTACAATTATGTCATTAATAGGGTATAAAGTTTCCCAAGCCCATGGAAAACTAAGATTTCTGCCCCTCCCTATGGGAATCATTTTGTGGAAAATTTGTTAAAATGTCATTCTTGGGGATCTTAGTCTATTGGGAATACATTTTTTAAAACTTGTACCAAACATGATAATTTTACTTTCCCAAATTGAGATTCCCAGTAAACTAAAAACAATCTTTGTACCAAATGCCCCCTTAGGGTGATTTTCAGATTAGTGGTTTCCAAGCATGATGTTTTTCATGCTTTTTTTTCTCTCCATACTTCTGAAAAAGTTTCACGGATTGGAGAGGTTTGGTTCCAACGATCCTTCTCCAAACTTCATCTAAGTGCTTGTCCAAGCTAACAAAAAATTTAAAACTTTCTTTTTTTATCTTATTAGAATCCACTGAACATTCTTAGTTAGGACTATCGAAGATATATTGAAATACTAGGTAATAGAGGGCTCACCTTGTCTGAGATCATGTAAAGCACCTTTGGTCTCAGAGTCATAACAGTGTTCTCTTTGTTTGAATAGGTCTTCTTAGTTGCTGTCCAGATTTCATGTGTGGTATATAAAAAAAAAAATTTTGTCCACTCTCATTGTCCATGGTATTAATCAGCTAGGACATGATCATATTGTTTTCGGATTTCCAAGTTTTGAATCTTGAATCATCTGGTTTGGGCTAGTTAGCAGCTCCTATCAGGTAGTCATCATAGCCTTTTCCATAGAGAAACATCATCACAAACTCGGCTCATGGAAGAAAAATTATGGCCGGTCAATTTGTGATCTTCAGATCTGGTCTGGTGCAAGGAGTCTGATGAGGCAGTGGAATTTTTGTTCAATTTCGATGCCATGAAGAAGATGATTAAGGTGAGAAAAAGGTGTTTGGACAAGGAAGAAAGGACCAAGGCAGTGTTGGGACAAAAAATGCCGCAATAGAAGAATAGAAGAGAGAGGACGCAGCAAAGAAGAAAAAGAACACTGAGAAAAAGGAAAAAAAAAAGGCACCTCTGAACCAAGAGAGTCCTGCAAAGGCTAGAGAGAAGAGTAGCCCAGTGACGGTTGCTCTGATACCATAAAGAATAAAAAGAAAATAGTATGTATTTCTTACAAAAAAAATACAAGGGTTGCAAACCACCTTTTAAAGGACACAGGAAGAAACAAACTTAAATTCTTTTCCTTGAGTTGGGCTGAGATACAAGGCTAAAAAATAAAGAGAAAATAAAATCCCTAGAAAGTCAACATAATTACAAGAAAGTAAAATATCCTAATTACTAATATTTACAATTCTTCTAAATGACCCGAGAAAATAGGAAATGTAATTCCACAGATACCCTGTTAAGAACCATTTCAAGGCAAAAGTTTAAGTTGTTGAGTGAGGTCAATTAGTATTTACTAATTTTAAATTAAAATATATAAATGATATTAATTTGTTGGCTGCGTTTTTAGTTAATGAGGCTAAGAATAATAATAAAGAATAATCAATACCCTAATCAAAAGTGGAAGAAATTTTTCATGAAAATATAAAACAGAGCTAACCTTATTTGTCCACAAAACTCAAATCAACCCATTTGTACTTGTTTTTATTATCAGGTTAATCAGGTTACGTTTGCTATTAAACAACCCTAGAGTGTGCTCACAAATGCTTCTGTCTATATGCCTCCAGGGTAATGGATTTTGTCATAGAAAATATATGGGAGTATTACTAAGTAGCAGGGAATTATTATTACACGTGCTGCGTTTAATGTCATTAACCAATTAGCTATGCCATGCTCGTCATTGTCATTGTCATGTTCATCATCATCATTGTCATTTTGTTTTACAGTGTATCATGTTTACAAATAACAATTTGTTCTACTATGATATTTGTCTTAGGATGGTTCTTGTAATGGCTTACAACATTACGCTGCCCTAGGAAGAGACAAGGTAATGCCCTTTCTGGCTCTCCTTTTTTAGTTCATTTATTTGAGATCTAGTTATGGAATGAATATCAGATCTTAAATGAAAACTCAGAGCCTTGAAGATTATGTTCATTAATGGAGGTAAAAACTGGTTTGTGTAGCTTTTAATATAAATCTCTTCACATCTTTGGAAGTTTGTTGGTTTTGACTGTAAGGTTGTTTGCTTCATTTTTTTTGGGGGTAATGTTACTTTTTGAGCTTTGTCAAAACATATTGTTATCAACAGTGACATTGAGTGAAATGCATGGTTAACTTTTACTTTACAAAATTTTGAAATGAAACTTATGTTTATTAAAGGTTCAGTCAGAAGTCTATATTGATCTTTCCTTAATTTTTTATGTCCTATGATTTTTTTATGTCTATTACTTAGTATGCCTTCTATTTTATATTTTTCAACAATAATGTATTATTGATTGGAAGTGCCCGTATAGTAGTTACTTATTTTTAATTTTATATTCAGTTGGGGGCAGTTGCTGTCAATCTGGTTGCAGGGGAGAAGCCAGCAGATGTTTACTCTGGAATTGCTGCTAGGTAAGTTGTACGCTACATCTGACATTAAATTGTGTATGGTTTTTTTTTTTAGGTTGGAAATTTTTGTATGTTGTTCTGTATAGTTTCTGAGAAATAAAGAAGAGAAAGAGAGGAATATTAACTGAACTGTTAAGTACTACTACTACTAACCACTTGTCTCTGGGTTTCTTTATTCAAGGCTATGTGAAGCCTGTAGTACAAGCAATAAATGAGAAAACAGCTAGACTACAGCTAATATGTGACAACTAATGACATCTAGTACATAACAGCTAGATATTTATATTTACACCCCCTTTCTCCACCATGGCTGCTCTCCACCTGGAATATGAAAAGTCTTTAGAACAGTTCTAGGAATCCCCACAGAATCAAAAGATACTTCAAAAGACTTTGATGAAGAAGAAAGACCACGATGAGGGAAAAAATGGTGAATGTTCATAATTATTAGCACAGTAATTACCTAAATTATTAAAATTGAATAATAGTTGCGATAATAAAAATCAGAATTATTATGGAATCTTCATAATTTTGGTTGATTATAGCTGAATTAGATAGAATTCCTGGTTGAGTAAGAATCTTTTTTTTTTTTATTATACCTTCCATGTCTCCTATGCTCATCATCGCCATGCATTTCATACTGCTAGAAGTCTTGGTAGTAATTAAGATGATGATTCATATACTAGTGATGAGCCATAAAACTCTCACAGTAATTGCTCAACATGATGAAAAGAAGGGAGGACACTTTCTCACAACTTTATTCATGCATGAAGCATTTTCCTGGGCTTAAACTTTGTGAGGGCAGGCCGGTAATTGCATTCCAATCACCTCTGTGATTGAAAGCTGAAAGGGAAAGTCTTTGGTGTTGAATCTGTACTAGGCCGGCAGTGTTTATGAAATTTTCTAGTGGTGCTCTCAGAATCTTGATTGAAGTTCTCTAATTGGTCAGATCAAGACAATACGTTCTGAGCTAAAGGCTCATTAATCTTTGAAAAACACAAAGTTGAAGGCAGAATGGTAGAGTATGAAATTGAAATTTAGGCTCTCAAAAAATGTGAAGCTGAAGGTAGATTGGTAACATATGGAATCGAATTTAGACTTTAATACCAAACTAACAAAAAACGGAAGACAAAACAAAGGCAAAATAATAATTTCTCAAATCTCAATATATTATCAATATAGATTTATCATAAGAAAGGGGTAATTATTCATTTGCCTAAAGCCTTATTTATAGTTAAATAAAATAAGAAACATAATCTAACTAAAACCCTTAAATCCTATTGCTAGTAAAAGAATACAAATAACTAATCTTAATACTAATGAAATAACCATTCTCTACATTCAAACACCCAAATTATATCTCTAACTAATCCAAAAATTACTCGAATATAACTAATTACAACTCTATAATTCCCAATGATAATTACATCATAAAATAATAAGATAAACAATAATTGATCCTTATTATCCTGCGTCAACTAGTTTCAAAGAAAGTTACATCACAATTAAGGACCCTTTTAAGTGCAGGAGTAATCCAAAAAGACACATTTTTAGGACTTTGGATATAGTTTAGTAACATTTTGTCAAGTATCATAAACAAAATAAGTACGTGTAAACACCTTTGGTAGGAGAGGAACAATGATTGAGAAGAAAATGATACTTAATAAGGGACTTGTCCATTTAAAATGGAGAATGGAATTCAATTCATAAGTAGCAATATGAACAGCATCAGCCTTAAATCATTTTCGCAATTTCATTTGAAACATTTGATGAATCATGGTATGATCTCTCATATATAATAAAATGAGTTGAAAAGTATTCCTTGCCATTATAATTCCACAATGTACAGATAATACAATTAAGTTGAGTGCAAATTTCAGCAAAGAAATGAGTGAAAATGGAAAACAACTCAAAGCATGATTTCATTAAGAATAGCCAAGTAATTCTGGAGTAATCCTAAAAAAATGTAACAGAGTATCTAAAACTAGATTGAGAAGTTTCAGGATGAGGACCTTAGACATAAGAATGAACAATTTCAAAAAGGTACTCAGCCCTTTGATTGACTCTAGGAGGATAGGAAGCATGATGGTGTTTGGCATATTGACACGACTCACAAGATAAACTAGATATAGTCACTAACTTAGGACAAAGTTTCTTCAAAACCCCTAATAGGAGATGACCTAATTGGGGGTGGAGTTGATAAACAGATGAATTGCTAGAATAAGCAAGGGAAGAAGGAAGTAAAGATGTAGCTTCATTCAGTAGATACAACCTGTTAGTTACACTTCCTTTTGCCAATAACCTTATGCGTCGAAAGATCCTAAAAAGACACAAGAGTTAGGGAGAAAGACACTAATATGCATACATGTTGTTGAGCTTTATTGTATTCATGAGCCTGTTTGTTCTTTCTCTATTTCAGTCTTCCTTCAGTAAAGAAGGTTTCTTATGCTCCTATTTATATTTACTTCTTTCTCCTCTCTCTCTGTGTCTGTCTATCTGTCTATATATATATATAAGTGGGTTTATACTGATGCAGAGTTTCTCCTGGCTTTTAATTGTATTACATTTATAGTTTTTGTGATATTTGGAAACCAAACCCTATCATTTTTTTTTCTCTCTCTCCATGAGAGCTATTTTTTCTGTTTTTGATTTGTCTCTTAGAAGAGGAATGTTTTAAGAATGAGCAATTCAATCATAGAAAAATAATTTCCATGCAGAGTTTTAAACATCATACGAAGGGATGCTCAGAAAGATCCTGCAGTTTTTCCTGATGCTCTTCATGCAAGGGCTTTAATTAATCAGGTTTCCTTCTAACCTTTTGGCGTATGCGTGATGTTCTATATTTTTGCATAAGGAGATGGGTT
Source organism: Gleditsia sinensis (assembly GCA_037074535.1). Taxonomy (NCBI): domain Eukaryota; kingdom Viridiplantae; phylum Streptophyta; class Magnoliopsida; order Fabales; family Fabaceae; genus Gleditsia; species Gleditsia sinensis. The sequence goes on from CM073474.1 coordinate 13,351,389, forward strand.
ATAGTTGTTAGAGACCACAAATAGTTTACCTGGAATCCTCAAAATGGGATTCAATAATATTTTCTTGCATAACCATTTTTAGGTGACATTATGGTTTCTCCTGTAGTCATCTTTTCAAAGCTGATTTTGAGCTGATCTTGAACATCATCCAGGTGGATAGAAAATTGGTCAAGCAGACAGTGATGACATCAGTTTATGGTGTCACTTACATTGGTGCTCGGGATCAGATAATGAGGAGGTTGAAAGATCGGGCTGCCATTTCAGATGATAGAGAGCTATTTACTGCTTCTTGTTATGCTGCAAAGGTTAGAGGGAGAAAATGGTTGTCTGCAATCATAGTTATTAATAGTGTGTAGCACACTTGCACAAGATAAGTGCTCCTAAATAAAACTCCGCAAAGTGCGTATATAGCTTTGTGCAAGCTACAATGAAATATAGCACATATTATATTAAATATAAAACATATTTGATATAATTCAGATTGAAAACAATACAACGGTAAATAAACTAATATATATGGAAAACTAAGCTCACATTTCACTCATAGTTCATGACAACTTAATATTAATCTAGAGTCAAAATGAATGAACTCAATGAAGCATAAAGCATAACATTAAGAATTTGAGTCATAAAATGTTGATGTTAACGAAGTTTAGAGTTCTAAAAATCATCCTAAGAGATGTGGCAGAATGTAAAGATCATAAGTCCTAACAAGTGTGGAAAATCCATGTTCTTTTAAGATAGTTTCAGTGGGGATGGCAACGTAAAATTGAATCAGGGCAGGGTTGAAAATACATTAACTGCATAAGTTTCAAAGCATCTGCACAAAAACAGAATGCTGCATGGAACTAGCAAAGACAAGTGGGAAATCTTCCTTTTTCTGAGGCTTATCCTCGCCTTTTCCGCTTTTTACTATGCATAATTCTCCCACCAAAATTTATTGTCCTTTAACAATTCCATTCGATCTTGGAATTTCCAATTTTTCAGAAACTTGAGTGATAGAGAGAGTAGTGAGCTTCAATCCCTTTTGTCTTAAATTAATTTTGTTCCTTTTTCTTCTAATCAAGATATGAGAGCTTGGAATCTTGATCTTTCTGGCATTTTTTTCTTGTGAATCCTATTTTCAGTTCCTTACTCATTCTCCTACAAGGGAAAGATTTCTGCTTGACAAACCAATTTGGAATTCTAAAGCTCCTTCTAAGTTCAAATCCTTTGGTAGGACATCAATACTCATAAGGATAAACACAAAGGACATGTTGCAAGTTTGGTGGCCAAGTATAGCTCTTTCTCCTGACATTCATGTAATGTGCATATCTGATTCATGAACTTTGCCCCGTTTATTTCTCCATTATCCATCAGAGAGTTACATTTGGAGTAACCGCTTTGGTATTCTTGGTGAGATTTGGGTGTGTCCTTATACTTTGCATCAGTTTCTCCTATTTTTTTAAAGGGTTTGTAACAAGAAGGAAAACAAAGCTTTGTGGCAATGTGCAGTTTACTGGGTGTTTGTTTCGTTGGTTAGTAATGCCTGGCATCTTCTAGGGCATATCATCACCTTTAAATATTTTGTGGGATAGAATTGTGTATATGGCTTCTCTTTGGTGCTCTGCACATGGGTTTTTTAAGGGTGCTGCTATTTATGATATACAAGATTGGACAGCTCTTATATATTTATTAGGTTTTTGGGGCATTTGGTTTGGTTTTGTTTGAGTTTTTTCTTGTATTTTCTGTTTTGAGGACATCTTATCTCCAACAACTTATACTTTCTTCTCCTTCTAATATAATTTCTTTGATCAAAAAAATTCATATGGAGATTAAAGAAAGCCTATTGCGATAAGAAACAGGGCTTCCTAATGGGTTTTTTCCTTCCCATCACAAGTAAATGACAAACAGAGAAGAGAGGAAGATGAAAAAGGAAAACAGAGAAGAGTCTCTGCAGAACAGATGAAATGCTACTACCAGCGAGGAAGACAATTTTCCTTTAGAGAGGAAGACAGTGCTGATCTTTATCCTTGGAGAATTTCAAAGGCTGCATAGTTGAGTTTTGCCCTCTTATCAATTTAGTGAAAACAAGTTCTATTGTGGGGTTGCTATGGCACTTGCTCTATCTGCACTACGAAAGTTGCTAGCATTTTAAACCCCAGCCAAGACAATGAACCAGAAAGATTTCTGGATCATGGGTGGGTTAATCAACTGCTTAGACTACACACACATAAATATAACTATATACTCCCGAAAAGTTCACTACCATCTTAAATAAATATAATAAAATGATTTAAAAGTAATAAAAATAAGCAGAAGTTATAGAAAGAAAATGAACAGTCATATAAATTTTAATTACTTTTTGTTTGGTCTATTTAATTATGTTTTGAATTTTATTTAAAGAATGAAAATTTCATCTTAAAAATACAAAGTTGTAGCTCAAATTTGCACTTAATCAAGACCCAACCTATTTTTGAACCCAGCTTTGGGTCACTGGTTTTACTCAGCCAACTCTAAATCTGGGTCTATGTTGTAACAAGGTTAGTTCTTCTCAACAATTGGCAGCTCAACTGATATGACTGGCTGTCTTAGAACATTTTGTTTGAGATTGACTGTTGAAAATATCTCATCTTTGTAACAAAGATATGTTATTTAATGTATCTTTCATCTTCATTGCCTAATCAGATAACCTTAACTGCGCTGGAGGAAATGTTTCAAGCTGCACGAGGTATCATGAGTTGGCTCGGTGACTGTGCAAAAGTATGTTTATTATTCCTTGTACCCATGTGAATATGGTGCATATACTCATTGCTTGCATGTTTTGGGGGTTGGGGGTGGGGGAAGAAATAAGAAAATTTTATGCTTTTTTCTTTTCTCCTTTTTCTTCATGTCATGTTATTATGATATGACTAAGATACTTGGAACAGATTATCGCAGCTGAAAATCAACCAGTGCGCTGGACCACTCCTCTAGGACTTCCTGTTGTGCAACCATACCGTAAACTAGGAAGACATGCGGTGTGTGTTATAGAAATTTCCAGGAATCATATTTGTCTTGAATACTTCTCTCAAGTTTTGAGAATGGCTAGAGTTCGATCATGTTAATAAGCTTATTATTGTTATTATTATATGGGTTGCAGATCAAAACATCACTTCAGATTTTGACATTGCAACGAGAAACAGATAAGGTAGGTAAACGTCACTTCATTGTCTAGATACTAGATTATGTTTTATTGGATGCCTTCTAGAATTTTCTTGTTACCCAAGTTTGCATGGTAACCTTGCATCTTCATAATAATTTTGTTGTTGGACTGCATATATCCATGCTGTTCTGTCCTGAGTCCTCTGCAATCTACAGTGATGTACATGGAGTTACAAGACACCATTTGGACATATCATGTCTCTTTTACCCATCAGCACCTGTCAGGATGTTGCTTTCCACGTTGCCATGCCACAGGCGGTTCTGATGTTGGTTAATTTTTCTCTTAACATATTTGATGGGAGAAATCTGTATGTGCTAGTCATGTTTCTTAAAAATAATTTAAGGTGACTTTTTTTCACTACATACAACCAAACCTCATTCGTAACCCTGTCTCCCAAATCAAATGCAGAGGAAAAAAAATTTCTGAAGAAATGGTACCTATATTTTCCCTGCCTAGCAAATGAAGAACATTTATTTATATACGTACAAAATTGGTATTTTCATCCTTCTATAAAGAAATCAGTGCAAGCCATTTCTAGCTTGGTTTCAAGGGAAGAAATTTTTTTGTAATTGTTGTTGTTTTTCTAAATTTATAATAAGTCATTGTGTGTCGTTTAATTCATATAGCTGACCCCGCCTAATAAGAAAAGACTTAGTTGTTGTAATTGTTGTTGTTTGTTATTGTTTTTCTAAAGTGATCTCAAAGTTCATGTTTTACAAATACTATAGGTCTTGGTCAAGCGGCAGAGGACAGCATTTCCCCCAAATTTTGTTCACTCACTTGATGGTTCTCATATGATGATGACTGCAGTTGCCTGCAAGAAGGCAGGCTTGAATTTTGCAGGTTTTTCTTACTTCAGTAATTTCTACTCTGGTTTGATCAATATTAATTTAATAATTTTTATGAATCTTATCTGCTACATGTTTGTAGGGGTTCATGATTCATACTGGACACATGCATGTGATGTGGATGAAATGAACAGAATACTCAGAGAGAAATTTGTGGAACTCTATGAGACCCCAATACTGGAAAATGTACGGCATAGTTTCACATAATATTTATATCCAACTGCTGTTTGTCCCTGGGTGTTATCATTAGGATTGGTGATATCAGTTTTTACTAGATTTTTCACATTATTAGGAAAAATGGCCCAAGCCTTATATGAGATTTTAGATATTTCAGTGTAAAATGAATAGAAGATGTTTCTTTTGGAAGTGTGCTGTGTTTGCTGGGATTTGAACAATACCTTTGCTAAGTGGTTAAAGATAATAGAAGAATCAGTCAATCTTAAGTGAGTAGGGAAACTCTCCCTCCCTTTCCAGAAAGAAATTAAAGTGTATAAATTGACATGAAGCATGGGATGGTAACATAGATTAACTCTGTCGAAGGAGAGAAACCGGGAGTGGGTCTTCATTTGTTTTATTTGATATAATGTTTGAAATTGATGCTGCTATTCTGGAATTTGGACTTTACTGCCAGATCTCTAACCTGTTTACCTTATCAACAGTTACTGGAGAGCTTTCAGAGGTCTTTCCCATCATTATCATTCCCACCCTTGCCTGAACGGGGAGACTTTGACTTAAGGGATGTTTTAGAGTCACCATATTTCTTCAACTGATTAAGATCAGCTGCCTTTTTCAAGGCTTGGTGATTCCATCTTGGCTTACTGGCAACATCTGATCTGTGAACTTGGCAAGGACGACAGATCTTTCCCAAGTAGTGGTGGTGGAGCCTTTTATGATGCCTGTGTATATCTTCAAAGGCATCCAGAGACTTGAGGACCCTAATGGTATTATATTATGTTCCCCATTGAACCATGTGAATATCGGCATTGTACAGATGAATGGGTAGTTTCTGATGATATCTGCCTGTACGAGATAAACACTTTCGAAGGTAAACCGACAACCTGGAATTTTCCAAGGGATCCCAGTTACTATATAATAATGTGAAGAATGTGTGCATCAGTACCAATTTTTGAGTGGCATGTCTGTGGCCAAAGTTCCGCTCCGGAGTTGCCATGCTTAATATAATATGGATAGCTGCAATTCATCTTGTCATCAACAGAAAAGTGTTGTCATTGTTTAGCTTCAATTTGATTAGCAAATTTGTACAAGTCAGCTCTTGTAAATATAAATTTGAATTGGTGTACCGGCATGACATAATGTTATTGTGATATATTGTTACTATTAATGCCTATCAATGTAAATTTTAGTGTAACCTAAGGTGTAAATAAATCCAACTGTTTGTAAATTACTCAAATTTGGTTTATAAAAAGCTTGAATTAGACTTAGCTTATTTATTAGAACGAGTTTGGTTAATATATTAAGTTTATTAATTGAGTCTAGCTTGAAAATTTAATATTTAGTTCGTTATATTTTAAATTAGTTTAATGTATGTATATACATACGAGAACATATTATATTTATAGTATTGATTGTGAATCATAAACAAGATGTAAATTATCTGAATTTTTAGTTTGTTCGGACTCATTAGATTTTAATTTATTTTAAATAAATAAGTTTTTTCAGTCATAGGTGTGACTATGCAACTGGCCTTCTATAGGTCCGCGTATGCTCAACCACATTGTCTAATCGGGCACTTCGGGCACTATTTGCTTGCGCTCAAGTAGGCATGAATGGAAATGCTATTTCTTCAGTGCAATCTTCACCTACAGGTCTAAGGGGTACTTCAATCCTTAAAATGTCAAGCCGTTCTAATATTCTGATTCTGGTGCCAAATAGAGTTTAGGGTAAAAGGTTGAGGAATGATAAACATATGACTAAACCATTTCATATCATCAGAGATATTAGTTATTGGATATGATTATAAGTTTGTGATTTAAATGGTAATTGAGGTTGAGTTTGATAATTAAGAGGTCAACATTTTAAATTTTAAAAAAAATAATATTTTTGAAAAAGAATAGTTTTAATATTTTGATTAAAATTAATCTTATATTTAAATAGTATGAAAATATTCATAGAGAGAGAGAGAGAGATCACCATAGAACCTTATTCTTTAATGGTTACATCTTAGGATAAATTATAATTTATTTTTTTAGAGTTCGGCTCAAAATCAATTTTTCTTTAAGTGATTTAATGTATATTATTTAGCTTTTATTGTTATTTTATATTTAAGTTTTTAAAAAAATCATAATTACTAATTCGATTAATAGTTTCAGAGTTAAAAAAAAATTATAATAATTTCATAGTATTATGAGCTATTATAAGTGGTCAAAAATTCAGAGTTAACTCTCATCTCTCCGTGAATGCGAGTTCGATTCTTCTTAAAGTTATTAAAATCTCAATTGGTGGGTATCACTTAGAGATCTCTTGGCGTTCAAGGATTAATTGAGTAGCTGTAATCAAAGTAAAATTATTTGTGAGTACAATAATTCTTTAGGTGGATCTTTGCTGTAGACCCAATATGCCATTAATGCCATGTCTGATAATACTAAAAGTGCCTCTCAGTTCTACTATTTTTATAAATCAAAACAAACAAAAAATTGAGGTTGAGTAGACAATATTAATTTTTCAATATCAATTTAATCTTCTAAGTGATGGTCTTTAAAGTCTGAAATTTTTCAATATATAAATAAAATATAATTTAGAAAATGAAATTGTTGATTGTTTTAATATTCATGTATTTTTATTAAGATTAGTATACAAAATTTAAAGTGGTGAATTTATAATGGAATAAATTGAAAGGGTTAAATAACACTCTATAACACAAGAAAATAAATTAATTTTGAATCAAATTAAAAAGTGCAAACTATATATTTTGTAGACTCAACTCACAAAATAGCCTCCAAATTCACAAAGTTCCCCGAGTGGCTAAATGAGTTAGTCACTAAATTTATACAATTCATAGAACATTAATTTATTCATCTCACAAACGCTGTTCAAAAATATTGAATTGACTCATTAAGTATCCAATTGCCATATTAAATTTAGTCAAAAGTTGAGCACTCACACAATTAGTCAAAAGGATGCATTTTGGGTTACCAGTTATAAACACACCTTAATTTATAATCTAACTCAGTTAAGCAATATTTTTTTAATATTTATAATATTACTATAATATTCATAATTTCTTTTTCAATCAATAATTACAAATTAAGACTACATTGTCTTTTCACTTTAGATTGTGAATCCTAACTAATTAATCAGCCAATACTTCCGTTTCCCAAACCTTCAGTTTTTAGAAAGTTACAGATAGCAGCACTTACGTGTTCTAAAATTTGGTTGTATAAAGATCAATAAGGTAATAAAAATTAATTTATTGTATTCAATTATTTAAAAGATATATGTTATCTTTTTTATAAAAAAATTCTAACTTTTTATGTCTATATATTTGTGGTATTAGTTTTGGATGTATAAAGATAAAGATTTTAAAACTTCTAAATCGGATTTTGATGTTGATGATAATGTAATTATTTATAATTATTTCTATTAGTATTGACCTCACAATAAATAAATAAATAAATTTATTACATAATTTTAACAGGCTTCGCGTGTCATATGCTCAGTTTTGAATTAGACAAGCTTTTCAAAGAAGATTTTAATGTTATAATCTTTATGAGTGATTGTGTTTAGATCATATTTAAAAATAATTTATGATGTTTTAAACAACTATTTAAGAGTAATGACATTGCTAATAATATTTAATAATTTAGAATTACATGAATTTATTCTTTTGAATTATATTAATATTTTTGAAACGTTTTATTTTTATTTTAGTTTTATGTGAAAAAATTTATATAAATGAATTGAGAAAAAAGTACTAATTTAAAATTTTTTTAGGAAGATGAATTCAAGTTTTGAAATTTGAATATTTATTAGAGATTAAAGTACTAAATTTCGTTTTGAAGTATTGTTTCGAAAATTTTGTAGAAACGAATTTTTTTTAAAAAAAAACGTTTTAAATAATTTTAAACAAAATTTTTTAATTGTAAACTATTTTAACATAATATTAATGATATAGATATATAAAATTATGTTAAAATTAATTCAAATTAATGTCTATAGTTAAATAGTAAGTAAACATACTACTACAGTGAAAATTCTAACAACATTTAATAATAATATCTCTCTTACATCCATATTTTCATTTTTTGAATTTTTTCATAACCTCTATATTTAAATCTCTCTCTGTCAACTATGATTCTGTCTCTATATTTAAATCTCTTTCTGTCGACTATGATTCTGCCTCTATCTTCAAGTATTTTTGTTAAGTACTTTTCTCTCTCTTTGTCTCTAAATTTTTTATTATTATTTTTGTAGTCATCTTTTTAAAATGAAGACAATGAAGGAAAGTAATGTTATGAAAATGAAGTGAAAGAGTAGGAACATGACAAAAATGTGACTTGTAAAAAATAATAATTTAATATTAGATGTAATGTGACGCTACTTTCATTTACTTTCAAATTGTCAATTATTTTATTTTTTTAAATTGATTTGTTACTTTTCCATCGAAATAACTCGAAATAAAAATATTTTTATCGAAACAATTTGAAACAAAAGTATTTCTATCGAAACAACTCGAAACAAAATTATTTTCACTGAAACATTTCGTAATATAATAATTTTAATCGAAATTACATAGTTTCTTAACAAATGTTTTATTTCGTTTCGTTCGATAACTCTGTTTTGTGTCAGTGACTCTAAAAATAAAAATATTTTGATGAAAAAAAATTTAGTTCTTTATTGAGAGAGACACAGATCTTACTATCCATTAAAGTATAGGTCTAGTAATTGATATAAAATGTGTAGCAAGAGTTCTTGAACCAGATTAATCATCACAAGGTTAAACATATAGCTCGTATTTCAAAGGTTCATAAGTTTTGATTCAATTAAAATCACAAACCTTATAAAATATCAACGAAAGACTCTTTTGAGCTCCTCTTAGTCCTAGCCCGGCTTTATTTGAGTGAAATCATTTTGATGCCCAAAATTTATTATTTCAACATCATTTAGAGCTATTTTAAATTTTGTCTATTTTAAAATATTTTGATTATTTTAATCAAAATCTTATAAACACACTATTTTGTAAATTTGTAAAAAAAATTCTTCTCAGTTGAGATTTTCTTTTCACACAACTTCATTGTTTCAAGAATGGATCTAATATTTTTTGCAGGTTGAAGCCTTGATATTATAATATCCTGCTCATACTTTTAACACGCATTCGACTTTGCCTTTCAATTGTCACGTCCAATTGAAAATCTTAAACATTATAATATTTTATATTACGATATCTCCTAATATAGTATTTTTAAGATAGAACATCTGAAATCAGTGTAACAAATATCTTACTAAAACGAAAATAGTCAAACCGCTTAGCCCAAAAAATAAGTCATGTCATTAATCGTGCAAACCCACATATTGCCCGTTTGTACGGGCTGTATGATTCTGCTATTTCATCTGTTCTCACGGGGCTGTCTTTGGAAATAAACTAATTCAGTTTCTTTTGTGGTAGATTCTCCGTTCATTTTTGCCGGGCAATAAACTAGCAACAGAACATACATTGATTTCTTTTCTATTTTCTTTTGGTAGAACAGCCTAGCTAGTTTTTTAAACCTGAATCTGGTGACCATTCTCACGGTTTACTTTTTACACTAGTATCTCGTTACTCGCGTCATGTGGCTGTCCAAAACGAGCATCAACACGCCATGTCAGCAATCCTTTTCCCAACAGGGGTCACTGAGGGTCATACAAGGAACCCTGTATTCATGTCCACAAACGCTCATCAGGTTCTGCCTAGTGCCTCCTCCAACTCCGTAATTGATATAATCTTGGTGATTGCAGCTCAATGTTAATTACGGTAATATGGACAATGCTGAACAAAACCATAGTTAGTAGCCAAATCTATCATTCAAGGATGTCCGTCCATCACCTGATTGCCCTGCACAAAATAGAAGATTACATGATTACCCCCAAAAAATAAATGGCAATTCAAGCATAATCAGCCTATTGAACCTGATTGTGCTAACCTTCAGGAGGAACCCATGACTCATAATCCGTATCACCACTCAAAAATGATGGTTTCTCAGGCCCAAGCACCCTTTTAGGCTTCCTCCTCTCTTTAACTGAGTTATTTGCGTCTGTTGCATCTTGGTTTTCATATCCTCCCTCCCCATCATTAGCATAATATCCCTTTGTATGCTTTAACAACAGTGCCACAGCATCCTCAGCTACAAGTTCAACACCCATAGAGGAAGATGTTGATTGCTGTGAGGCATCATGATCATTTGTTTCAGTTTTCTCAACTTTCTTCCGTTTCCTTAAAATTAGACCAGGAGCAGCAGACTCAATTTTAAATTCCTCCATTGCCTGTGCATCACCGCCAGTGCCCAAAATTTTGTCCCTGTCCTTGTAGTCAATAAACTGATTGGAATCATCCATCTCATGCAGATGCATAGTGTCTGCACTTTGTCGGGTGCCATCCGTAACCTTATCTCCTACAGCTCCAAGCCACTGGGGCTTTGGAACACTGTATACAACATTCTCAACCTCCATTTTGTCACAGCCAGCTTCTGAGTCTGAGCTCACAGTTGCATCAGTACTTTTCCCTCCTATGGAGCCATCAGCCTTTGCAGAAGGCTCAGTATTTTTCTGGGTTTCTGCAGGTGGTTTCTTCTTATCTGCCTTTGCACAAGGCTCACTGTTTTTCTGGGACTCCACAGGTGGTTTCTTCTCAAAGATAGATGCGGCTTCTACAGATTTGTTTGTCTTGGATTCTTGTACTTTTAACTCCCTTTTCTTGGCAGCTTCTCCTGCTGGATCAGCGATCTTCAACAGGTAGCATATCTTATCCAGCTCAGACTGAAGAGTTGACAATTCCTTTTCAAGTTGCACTCTTTTATCGGACACTGACAGCAAAGAAGAAATCAGCAATAGTGGGGTGAAGTGCACTGAGCAAATCTCTTCCAGTGCATCTTCGATTTAAGATCCATGTGGCATCAAATGATATAGGAAATGTATGAAAACGAAAAACTGGCATTTGCTCAAAAAACATGTAACCATACATGAATGGAACATATGTTTGCAAGCAAACAACTTTGTAAAAATATAAGCAAGCTAGAATGCAGAATCTACCAAAAGGACTATACTTCAAAATAAATCAGAAATCTGCAAACGTAATATTAGAAAAACTCTCACCAAGTTGAGATGAAAGCCCTGACATGTAAGCATCAAGCGCATCATCAACTTCATCTTGTAAATCACTTTTTGAAGGCATTTTGTTGTTCTCAATTAATAGCAACTCTTTCTTGTCACTCATGTCCTTGATGATCGCCTCTTTTTTATCAAGAAGAGTATCAGCAGTTTCAATTGATTGGTCATCACTGGCCTTCTGGTGAGAAGGCCTTTTCTTTGTCCGGTCATAAAATTCATCATCATCACTGAACAATAATACAAGCAATTATCACAAAGTGAAAATTTACAGATAATGTTTGATGATACATAAAGAAAAAGATAAAAGTTTGTACAGCCACTGACCAAACCAATGCTAATTTGAATAGTTATGAAACTAGCGTTTTGGTTTGGGTGCATTGGTTTATAAACATAATATGAGAGAGACAAGCAATTACTCTAAACATTTCATCTCTCTCTCTCTCTCTTCCCCCCCCCCCCAAAAAAACCAGAGCATTCCAAAAAGAGAATACAAGCAAGTAAATAGGTTTAAGCAGTTCACACACAGTTACTCCAACGTGAAATTCCTGTTCTACACACTCAGTAAGTATCATCTTTCTACAAAAATAGATTGACGATTTAAAAGGATTTGTGTGATTATAAAAAGGATAAATATTGCTGCCCATGTGACTACTTGCTTACTCAGTTTTGAATAAGAGTAGTTCATAGTTGCACCACCATCAAATGTAATTAGGACCTTCTTAGTCTAATTTTGTGGGCATCCTTTATCTGTTACGCAATAACAATATCTTCCACAAAGAAAAGTTTACCTCAAATATTCCTCTTCGTCTTCCATTGCACCTTTCTTCTTCCCATGAGATATTTTTCCACTACGCGCACCCATACTTTCTCTGATACTGTCATTCAGTGTCTCTTCCAAGTTTTCAAGTTCTTCCATTACCTATCCAAATTTGCAACAAAAATACATCAGAAATATCAGCCTGCATGCTTGTACATCAGTATTCGTCACAAAGCTTGTTTGATGATAAACAAAAACTTATTCACAAACTTATGAGCACAACTAATACGGAATATGGTGAGGGGAGGAAGATACAAAAGTCCTTGTGTTATTTATTTTCTCCAAAATTACCTGACTTATCCTTTGCTCATTCCTGGCAATCTGAGTCTGTTGACCCTGTGTTAATCCACCCTGAGAAATGTCTTTAGCACGTATTGCATTTATTTCTTTCTTCATGTTAGCAATCTGCACCAAGAAAAGTGGCATAAGTATTGTATCTAATTAATATGGCTAATATGGAAATTATCACATTTTAAAAATGTTTGAATACAAGTACAACTATACAAGGCTTCTCTTAAACTCACACAAGGAATACTTTTACACACGCCAGATGCTGCAGCAACAACCAACGGTAAAAAAGAATATAATTTAATAATCTACTCATTGCTCCAAATGACTACTTCAACAATTTTTCCACAGTCCAAACCATTTTCAGCAATAATTTCTTACATCACCATTCATTCTTTGCACTTGGAAACCAGCTAATAAAGCAAAATAATCATAAAGTTTGTTATGAAAGGGAGAACCAGATGAGCAATTGAAGTGGGGGAACTAAAAAGGGGTGCTACCTCTTCCCCAGGCCAAAATAAATCCACACCATAATTTTCTGTCTAAGAGAATTGCCTTAACTAGCAAATTGTTAATGCTATTTATCGGAATCAAAGTGCATTTATTTCAGTTAGGCAGATTGTTGACCTACTTTGATAGTTAATGAATTAGTGGACAATGAATCCATGGTTTGTTTTTAAAACTGGACTTCAAGAAAGCATATGATCCAGTCAGTTGGAATTTCCTTAATAAGGTTCTTGATCGTAAAGGTTTTGGGGTTAGATGTAGCAGATGGGTTTCAGGTTGTTTATCCTCTGCAACTTTTTCAGTAATACTGAATGGGGAGCCAAAGTCTTGGTTTTGGGGGCAAAGAGGTGTGAGGCAAGGAGATCCATTATCTCCTTTTTTGTTTACCTTAGTGGTGGATGTGCTTATTAAGATGATTAAAAGGACAGTTGATAGAAATCTTATTAGGGGAAATAGAGTCAGGAGGAGGAGAGTTTGCAAATGATACTATTCTTTTTTTGATAGGGTGAAACTTTCTAATAGTCTTAGTATTCTGCATACCTATGGGGTCATTTTTGGCGTGAAGGTGAATTTGGCAAATAGTTGTTTGCAGTATCAATGTAGAAATGTACTTTCTTTCTTCTTGGGCTGTTCTAGCAGGGTGCTAAGTCCTTCAATGGCCTCTTAATTATTTGGAAATTCCTTCTGACAAAAATCCAAGAGCTGCGCCTTTTTGGGATCATTTGGTTCTAAAGTATAGACAATTGAAAAGGGTCCTTCTTCTTTTTGGGTGGATGTATCACATTGATCCATTCTTGTCAATCTAGTATTCCACTTTACTATCTATCACACTGCAGTTGGAAAAGATTATGGGGGATTTCCTTTGCTCCAGTACAGGTGAGATAAGGAGTGATCATCTTGTAAGTTGGGAGATTTGTTGTAGACCAAAGAGTGAAGAGGATCTTGGCCATGGTAATTTGGTGTCTAAAAGCTTGGTCTTGGCAAGTAAATAGCCCTGCCATTTTCCTCCAGAGACTACTTTATGGCATCAAGTTATTCGAAGCAAGTATAGTTTGGATCAGAATGGATGGGATGCTAATTTGGTGAATCATGCTACCCAAATTAGCCCTTGGAAATTTATATCTCAAGGATACACATCTTTTCAGAACTTTGCCTATATTTGTATAGTTAATCCCAAGCCTGGATAAAAGAGGAGAGTTGTGTTAGACTCGCGAAAACTAACATAAAACTTTGTCGTATCTACATGAGCATGGATCAACGAAGCGATAATGTTATGGTTAGGTCGTTGTCCAGAAGCAACGCGCGGTATAGTACAGTGTCAAAAGAACAAGAGCCGCTGTATCGACATCTGGGTGCAGTGAAAAATATGCAAGAATTTTCACACTTTTAGTTAACGAGTGTGGATAAAAAAGTTAGTTCATAAGAGTAGGATTTGCTTTGGAACTTGGAATGTAGGAACGCTTATAAGAAAATTAATGAAAATCATGATTAGGAGAAGATTCAACATCATGTGCCTATAAGAAACTAAGTAGGTAAGAAAAAAAGCAAATGAATTAGATACGTCGGATTTTAAACTTTGCTACATTAGTCAAACAAGAACTAACAATGGAGTAGGCATAATAGTCGATAAAAAGTGGAGGAACAATGTGGTAGATGTAAAAAGATTAGGAGATCGGATCATAACTTTAAAGCTTGCAGTGGAGTGAGACATTTTAATGTAATTAGTGTATATGCACCACAAATTGGATTAGAGGAACATTTTTGGAAGGATCTAGAAGGTTTGGTTTAAGAAATACCTCTGGGAGAAGAAAAAAACTTCCTAAGAGAGGATCTAAATGGACATGTAGGAAGTGAATCTAAAGAATACGAAAGTATACATGGAGATTTTGGGTTAGAGGAAGCAAATGAAGAGGGTAAAATTAGGTTAAATTTTTTTTAACCTTCAATTTTACAATAACTAACACTTGCTTTAGAAAGCAAGAAGAACATTTTATCACATACAAGAGTAGAAGAGCAAGTTCCCAAATAGATTTCTTCTTGGTAAGAAAATCAAATAAAAAGTTTTATACAGATTGCAGAGTAATACCAGAAGAGAGTTTAACTACCCAACACAGAGTTGTAATTATGGACGTACGAGTTAAGAGAATAGTTAAAAGAAAAAGTAAGAAAATGGTTTTAAAAATTAGGTGGTGACATTTGAAGAATGAACAATAAAGAAACTTTCAAAGAAGGGTAAAGGAAGAAGGGTTTTGGATATACACAAAAATGCTAATGATATGTGAGACAAGATGGCCAAAAAGATAAGAAAAATAGCAAGAGATATATGGAGAATCAAGAGGTGTTAGACCAAAGAGTATAGGATAGATTAACTTTTGTTGGCTCTCTTTTGTGTTCGGCTCATGACTGTTTTTAGCAAGTCAAATTATCATATTTGCAGAGGGATTGGGCAGCTTTGTTGCATGTTTGATTTCCTTTTTTTCCCCTTTCTCTGCTCTTGCTTTTTTCTTGTTTTTTTTAGGAGGATAATTCATCCTCCTCTGATGTGCTTATTCCTTCCTTCTGAATAAAGTTTCTTTTTCTATCCAAAAAAATTGTAGCTCAAGAAGCAGCTCTATTAAGTAAGCACTAGAGATTTTCTTCAGCACTTTATATGGACAAAACTGCCTAACTTTCAGCTTCTGTTTTAGTACCTTTGGGACACTTACCATGCCATAAAGCAATTAACACAATATCTTCCTTCTAAAATTCTTTGACTTGCTTAAGCTGATTAATATCATTGTGAATTATACTACAAAATACATAGTATAGGACAGCAAATTAACAATGAGAGCTACTCACCTTTTCCATTCTTTTTATTATTTTTTCACGGGTTTTTTCCTGTTTTTCTGTAAGCTGTCCTTTATATGATTGCCATGTTACTTCATCAGCATCATCCTGACATTTGAATCCACCATATCAATGAGCAAGAAAACAATAATGTTCAACTCAAAAGTTTTCACAATGCAAGTTTTTAACATGCAAATTACTGACATAAAAGGTTAGTTCAAAGGGGAAATAAATCTGAATTTTACTCAGCATGACTACAAACTTCCACAAACCTCATCTTCTTCAATAGCATCCTCACCCATGCCCCATGATATACCATCATCAAGAGATGCTTCCATTCTTGCTCGATGAAGTGAAGCTTCCCGATCTAGCATTTGCTCTCGCATCTTCACTTCTCTCATAATTTTCAAGTCAGTTTCCTACAAAATAAAACCACAAAAACAGCTATATTATAGATGCAACATGATAAAGTAATTAGCCAATTGAAGTAATAATTTGATAAGAAAATTACAATCCATAAAAGAAATGGAGGGGAAAAATACTCTTCTTCCATTATATACTTAAGGCAAGGACATCAAGATTCCCAACAGGAAATAATGGGCTACAAAAATAAATTTTAAAACCTAAAAAAAAATTGCCAGTGTAATGAGTATTTCATTGTTACCACAAATTTACAAGCTCACTATTACATAGGATACATCACGTTGATGCTGGGTTCAGATCTCATGGATAGAAAATGCTTCAAGAAATTTATCGTAGGAAGGAGCTCCAAAGAGAAACTTTACCACTCGAACAGAAAAGAAGAAGGGAAAGGCATTAATACATAATGCTGTAATTCTTTCTCCTGTAAACATCTATATCAAAATAAAGAAGTATCTTTCATGAAGTTCAAAGGAATTTCTTGCAGAGCTTCTTTACATGGACAGTATTATTACCAAGTTTACTTCTTCATTTTCTTCCTCAGATCGAAAGTAACATTTTGTTTCTTTGTTCCTTCCCTTTCCCCTCCCTTTCAACGCCCTTCTATGACCCCTTGGTGCCCATCAAATATTTGATATTACTTATGATAGAAGGAAGGCAAAAGAAAGCCATAAATCTTTAGTGCCCAAGTACGAATGCATAACTCCAAAATAAAGTATTTTTTTTCGGTTAGCAAGAATGTGCATGTGTTAAAGCTAAGTCGTTGTCCGGAAGCAACGCGCTGTATAGCTCGAGTTTGATCTCATCCATGATAGGCCACTATGGCGTCGTTTGATCTATTTAGCCGACCCCACCTAGTGGGAAAAAACTTAGTTGTTGTTGTTGTTGTAGCAAGAATGTGCATGAACAGATGGCCACAGAAATTCTAAATTGAGTGAAGAGTAAACATACTGTATGTAACAACCAAAAGCATAAGCTGGACAAATTTAATAGTGTGTCCTGTTATATTCAATTCCATAACTCCTCGATTTGGGGCTGACCTTACCATATAAGAAGCTTCAGACATTTTAGGGAAAGTAATTGCTAATATTAATAACCATACAAATAAGCAAAGTTGGAAAGAAATACTGCAATTACTTAGATCATTAGGAAGGAAATGGGCGCCCAAGCACATGAATACTGGGACAAATTAACAAATACTAAATGATTTAAAATGGTCAAGGAGGGAAAAAGAAAAAAAAAAGATCTTACTGGAAGCATAAACTCAGATGGTCCTTGCAAAATGAACAAACGAGATGACCTGTTAATGAAACACAAAAGTAATCATCAGAAGCATACAACAAAGAAAAGTTCCTCACAGATGAATAATCATTCCAACTATTTTCATCTAATGACCCAAAATCTAATGTACATTGATCAGTAAAATAGGAAAAAAAGAAAAAAAAAACAGGAGAATATAACAACAACTAAGTCTTTTCCTATTAGGTGGGATCAGCTACATGAATCAAACGACACCACAGTAGCCTATTATGAATGAAATCAATAGATAGATTATTAACTATTAAATTATTCTTAATAGTTTCACCTATTATTTTCTTTGACCTCCTTCTACCTCTACCTCTAACTATCAGACTATTCTCCATCTGATCTATTCTTCTCACTAAGACTTTTACAAGTCTTCTTCACACATGACCAAATAACTTTAAACGAGATTCTACCATTTTCTTCACAATAGGTGCTACCCCAACCTTCTCTCTAATGCACTCATTTTTAATCATTTCTCTTCTAGTGTGTCCACACATCCAACGCAATATTTTCATCTCTTCAACATTGAATTTATTTTCGTGTTGTCTTTTAACCGCCCAATATTCAATACCATATAATATAGCAGGTCTTATAGCCATACAGTAGAATTTTCCTTTAACTTTGAGCAGCACTTTTTTATCACAAATGACATTCGAAATTTTCTTCCATTTCATCCATCCTGCTTAAATCCTATAGTTTATATCATTCTTTACTTCGCCGTCATTTTGTATAATAGACTCAAAATATTTAAAATTTATAACTTGTTTTAATATATGGTCTCCAAATTTTACATCTAAATTCGTATTTGTTCGTCTTTTATTAAAAATACATTCTATATATTCTGTTTTATTTCTATTTAGACGAAAACTAGGTATTTTTAAAATTTGTCTTCATGACTCTAATTTCATATTTATTTCCTCTTTTGATTAACCAACTAAGACTATATTATCTGCAAAAATCATACATTTAGACCCCAAATCTTGTATATGTTCAGTAACTGCGTTCAAAATCAAGTTAAAAAGATACGGACTCAAAGAAGACCCTTGATGTAGTCCAATAATTGTGATAAAATCTTTTGTTTCCCCATTTTGTGTTCTCACGCAAGTCGTGATCCTATCGTACATGTCTTTAATTGCTCGAATATACGCAATACGTACTTATTTCTTCTCTAAAGCCTTCCATAAAAGCTCTCTTAGCAATCTGTCATATGTTTTTCCAAATCAATAATAATCATATGCAAATCTTTCTGTCTTCTTTGATTGCTCGAATATACGCAATATGTACTCCTTTCTTCTCTAAAGCCTTCCATAAAACCTCTCTTAGCAATCTATCA
The DNA here is from genome assembly GCA_037074535.1 of Gleditsia sinensis. NCBI lineage: Eukaryota > Viridiplantae > Streptophyta > Magnoliopsida > Fabales > Fabaceae > Gleditsia > Gleditsia sinensis. The sequence continues at coordinate 13,370,237 of CM073474.1, forward strand.
TATGTTTTTTCCAAATCAATAAAAATTATATGCAAATCTTTCTGTCTTCTTTGATTGCTCGAATATACGCAATACGTACTCCTTTCTTCTCTAAAACCTTTCATAAAACCTCTCTTAGCAATCTGTCATATGTTTTTTTCCAAATCAATAATAATCATATGCAAATCTTTCTGTCTTCTTTAATTGCTCGAATATACGCAATACGTACTCCTTTCTTCTCTAAAACCTTCCATAAAATCTCTCTTAGCAATCTGTCATATGTTTTTTCCAAATCAATAATAATCATATGCAAATCTTTCTGTCTTCTTTGATACCTTTCCATCAATCTCCACAATAAATAAATGCTTCCACAGTTTATTTTCCTGATATAAAACTAAATTAGTTCTCTGTAACTTGAGTCTCTTGTCTTAAATATACCAATGCAATATAAATATAGACTTATACTTCACTGAAGAACCAAAATTCAACAATATGGAATAATAACAGAACAACACATAATCAATTGATAATTGAAAAGAAAAGAAAATATTGCCGTATGAGAGTGTGGAAGTAATAATTATATCAATTTATGTGGAAATTCAGAAAAATTCTTATTTAACAATCTGAATTAGATATACATCACAAAAGGTTATATACACCTAGGGTAAATCTAAGAAAGAAAAATATCTACAAATCAGGGAATAAATTTCCCAGTCAACTACTCCTTGGATTAGAGGATTTTCCCCTTAAATTTAGAGATACAGATCATTACCTAATTTACAAATATACACATAAATGAAAACTGTGACTCCCAGTTACAGCTGTAATATTACAACTGTTATGATTCTTTCAACTCTCCCTCTCAAGCTGGTGAGTGGATATTGTCCATTCCCAGCTTGGAAATGATTGACTGGAAGGTTGTATTGTTGAGCCCCTTGGTTAGCACATCTACAAACTGAATTTTAGAGGAGATATATGGTGTACATATTAGGCCACTCTCAAGTTTTTCTTATATGAAGTGTCTATCTATCTCAATATGCTTCATTCTATCATTTTGTACAGGGTTGTGAGTAATGTTTATTGCTGATTTATTATCACAATATAGTCTCATAGGCCCTTCCCACTTGATTTTCAAGTCTTCTAGAATAATGTTCAGCCACAACAATTCACAAATTTTTCATGCCATTGCTCTAAATTATGCTTCAGCACTTGACCTTGGCACTACATTTTGTTTTTTACTCTTCCAAATCACTATGTTTTCCACCAAGGAAAGTGCTATAGTCAGCATATGTGTAAGCTTCCAGTGTCATTTCAGAGTTTCTTATGAACAGTATTCTGTGGCCAGGGATCCCCATTAGTTAGTGTAAAATCTGATAGGCAGCTTGTAGATGTGCCTCCTTGGGATTATGCCTAAATTGGCTTACCACACTCGTGGCATAGGCTATATCCAGCCTAGTATGTAAGAGATAAATGAGTTTACCTACAAGCCTTTGATACATCTCTTCATCTACAACAATATTTTCAGGACCTTCTCCAAGTTTGTGATTAGGGAATATTGAGATTTTTGCTGCTTTGCATGCCAATTTCCCTGCTTCCTTTAAAAGATAAATCACATACTTTTGTTGAGAGATAAAGATACCTTGCTTTGAGTGTGCCACTTCAATTCTTAGGAAGTATTTCAGTCTCCCTAGCTCCTTTATTTCAAATTATCTAGCTAAACATCCCTTTAGGACTTCCCTTTCTTTCTCATCACTACCTCACAATAATGTCATTAACATTTACCAAAGGACAGTAATTCCCCATGAATTGGAGTGTCTGATGAAGAAAGTATGGTCTCCTTGACTTTGTCTATATCCTAAAGCTAGCATTACTTCTGTAACACTCCCAAGCCAAGCCTAGGAGACTGTTTATATCCCTATAGATCTTTTTTAGCTTGCAGACCTTATTTGCCTCTAAGTTGCTCCAAGATCCCGATGGTATTTGCATGTATATTTCTTCTTCTAGGTCCCTATGTAAAAAGGCATTCTTCACATCAAATTGTTGGAGAGGCCAATTCAGGTTAGGAGCAAGGGATAGTAAAATTCTTATAGTGTTTATCTAAGCAATTGGAGCCAACATATCCTAATAATCCACCCCATAAGTTTGGCTGTAACCCTTGACCACCAAACTTGATTTATATCTCTTAAGAGTACCATCAGCTCTATATTTTATTGTGAAAATCCATTTGCATCCAACTGGGTTCTTCCCTTTAGGTAGCTCCACCAACTCCTATGTCTCCATTTCTGTTGTCATGGCTTGTCTCCATTCCTTATTGTATAGAGCCTTAGATAAAGTATTAGGGATAGAAGAATTATTCAAGTTTGCAAGAAAATTATTGTGAGTGGGTGAGAATTTTTTAGAAGAGACAAAATAGGAAATAGAATATAAAAATGTTTAGTACTATCAAGAGTGATTTCAACTCAAAAACTTAAATTGTTGAGTGAAGGTCCATGAATTGATCTCTAACACGCCTCCTTACACCCACGTCCTTTGGACTTGAAGTGTAGACTTGTCCACTACACTTTGTGTTAAAATAATTTTTTTTTTCTTTAAGAGAATGGGAGTCAACAAGGATCGAACTCTTGACTTTTTGGTCATAAAGACTCTCCATGTCAAAAACCATTTCAACTCTTAAGTTTAAGTTGTTGAGTGAAGATCCATGAATAGTTTTATTATGATCTCTAACAAGTACATTTTCAAGTCCCTTTTCTAATAGCAGTAGGCCAATTAATATCATCAATAGAAGGAGATTCATGTCCATTTTGAGAGATAGGGTCGGAAGTTAAACTTACCTCAGTTCAAGAGTTAAGAGTCAGATTCTTGGACTAGCTTGGGTTCTGAATCAAGGTTGTTTCTTCTTGAGTATACTTGCATAGGTTTAAGGGCAGCATTTAGTTCAATGAAATCTGGTCTAGGCCGAGATGAAGGAAAATCTGGTGAAGGAGCTTGTTCAGGCTGAGGAGAAGGGACTAGTTCATGCCACAAGGAGGATGAAGGAACATCGAGTGAGAAAGAGACAAGTTCAAGCTGAGAGAGTGAAGGAAACGCCTCTGGCAGAAAGGTATCCTTATCATCCAATGAATTCTCCCCCTAAAGATAAGGGTCAGAAAGTATGCGGTGCTTTCTTCAAAAGTGACATCTACAAACACACAAAAATAAAGGTGTACAAAACCGACCTGAACCGATCTAGACCGACCGAACCAAACCAACCCGTTTCAGTTTTTTTTTTTTTGAAATATCAATAGGTTCGATTCGATTTTTGGTTCGGACGGAATCCCAATCAAACTGACCGAATTATTTTAAATATATTAAATTTATTTTTTTATTATATTTTAAAAATATTTTACAAAATTTATTTTTAGACCTTCTGAAATAGGCTAAAAAAAATTTGTAATGGGGCAAAAAACAACAAAATGGATACAAAAATTGAAAAAATTGACCCAAATTTTTTTTTTTTTTTTTTGAAAAACCGAACCAAATCGAACCGCTTTTAAATGATTCGATTTGGTTCGGTTTTATAGACATAAACCGAACCAACTAGATCCAATTTCTACTGAGTTTTGCTGGATCGGTTTGGTTTGGTTGAGTATTAAAAATCAAACCGAACCCTGTACACCCTTACAAAAAAACCTTTTTGTAGGGGAGATGGTAACATTTGTACCCTTTTTTTGTGGATGAGTAACAAAGGAAAATGCAATTGACAGCCCTTGGGTCTAACTTTCCTCTAAGATGACTATAGATATGAACAAAAGAGGTGCAGTCAAAAATGCATGGGGTAAGATTGTTTGTAGTGTATAGGACAGGATAGAATTGGGAAAATATTTCAGTAGGGGTTTTATTGTCCAAGACACCTGAGGGTAGTCTATTTATGACATAGGTGGCTGTAAGGACAGCTTGCCCCAATAGGATTTGAGCACTTTGCCTTGAAAAAGGAGGGCTCAAATACCATGTGGAAATTCAGAGAAATTCTTATTCAACCAATCTGAATCAGATATACATCACAAAAGGTTATATACCCCGAAGGTAAATCTAAGGAAGGAAAATATCTACAAATCAGGGAATTAATTTCCCAGTCAACTACTCCTAGGATTAGGGGATTTTCCCCTTAAAATTAGAGATACAGATCATACTTAATCTACAAATATACACATAAACAGAAACTTTGACTCCCGGTTACAGCTGTCATGACTCTTTCAACAATTTATGATACCTTTATAAATTGGAAAATACATTTTCTAATTTGGGGATTAGGGTCTTTCTAATTGGGATTTATACTTTTGGCAATTAGAGATCTTATACTCTTTGTTGTCAGAGATATTGCTATTCTTATTTAAGTTTATTGGGTCTTTCTTGAGGATCTCTCCATGATTCATGGGGATCACTCACTCAGCACGTTATAATTTAAAATTACCACTTTTGTCGCAGATCTCAGTTCTTTTTTCTGAATCAATTATTTTGAGACTTATCTTTCTGGCCACTGTTCTGGTTCTGGTAGCTCAAGAGTCAGAGGAAGAGGAAAAAAGAATGCAGCCAAACAAACAGAACACAGTATTTCTTTACACCACACCATAGAGCCAAAACCAGTAATAACAAGAGGACGAAGAAACTAAAACAAAATCAATTCATAACTGGAAGAAACAGAAAACCATTCAGGACCGAGGATTCAAAGATAGAGTACTTTAACCAGCAGAAACAGAAAATCAATTAGGACCTTAGGAGTCAACGCTAGACAAGTACTCTGCTACCATGTAACTTCATTTTTATTATCCTTCCAAACGTTAAAGCAATTTGTGCCATATGAATCTGTGGCTAAATCCACAGTAAGCTGCAGTAGATGAACTGCATCACCTTTTAGAATTCTATTATTTACTATTAATATAACCAAATGCTTTCTGACCAATATAAAAATGAAATCAGTATATGGTTGAACCACAGCCCAATGTAATACATAAAGTTAAACAGAAAAATATATTTTGGTTTAAGCATTAGAAAACCACAATAAGCATAAATATTTCACACTGCCTCACAATTAAGCTCATGTGTGAGAATATATTCTTAATGACAGCTTTAGCCCTCTAAGCCTCATCATTAGACGAGTAAATACTGCATAATTCTTTATTTGTGTGGCTTTTATCCAGGTACTTAGAGCCCTGAATAATTTAATTTTTGAGGGAGGGATTTTTTATAAAGGATGCTAGCAACCGTCTCTGGTTCCTGCCATCTGATACATGAAACAGGATTGAGACACTCTCATGTGACCATATCCATCATGTGAAGAGAAAGATAAACAGTTATTTTTTCTTTTTGTAATTAATTATTCTATGTCTATCTCTCTCTTCACATGATGGTCATGTTACATAAAGAGGAATCTAATCCACATGACACAAAGCCCTTTTTTAGTATAACCAAATAACTGTAGCAGGAGATTTTTCTTAATCAAGCTTTTACCTACAGTTGAGATAGTACATTCAGTCAGCATCTGTCAACTCCAACATTAGCCAAGCGATAGAAATGAAGTGGAGTGTAACTAATGGTAGGCAAGGTCTGGAGCTTCATGCCATTTCCTAGACCTCAGAAGGGTGCATTTTACACAATCAAATTTTACGTCAAATGAACATGCTCCTAATTCAACTAGAATCATTGCACATCCCTCAAGCAGCATGAATACTGATATAACAGCTATGTCACTACAGGTTCAAGTAAATCCTTAGTACACAATTCATAATACTGATATAAACCAATAAAGTTATCACAACAACTGAATAAATTAGTGTTGAAGTTTTAAATAAAGCCATTATTGAGCCTTCTCTAACAAGCTAAAGCTTCTGGGAGACTTGGTTCTTTACTATCACAAAGATGATAAATAATGAAACAAAAAAATATAGAAACGAAAGCAAATTAAATGAAGAACGGAAAATTTATAATCAAAGTGAAAAAGTCAATAAAATACGATACATACCGTCCAAACCGAATGACATCACCAACATGCAAGTCTATGTATGTGTTTTTCTCCACCTACTCAAATGGGAAATGAAAACTAGTTATGTAGCTGATGCTACAAAATACCAAATATATAGATATTTCTTCTAATAGCCAGGCCCAAATATTTTTAACAAAATAAAATAGAACTTCACTGAGTTCACTCCTACTTAATTATGTGAATGTTAAACCAAAGGACCAAACCACGATGACAGTGAACATTCAACTGTTTCTTTTTGTTTTGTTAACCTTTTGTTTCCAATATTTTAGGTAAGAATAGGTGCAAAGCATTTGACTTAGGATTTTGGTCATTTAATTCAAAGTTTATATTTGCTTTTGGGCTATTAATTCTTACCATGATAACATTATCTGAAAAAACAACTAAATTCTCTGACTTGGATTAGTATTTGAAAATTGAAACCTTTACACTTTCACTCAGTTTCAAGCAGCAACTACTTCGTCAACTAGCCAAGATCAAATTCGCCCACCAACCACAAGTCCCAACTGCCATAACTTGTAATCAGGAAAAAGAAAATGTTCTAGGACAAGTGGTCTTGACGAAAGAAAATATCATTACAAATGAAAAGAGAGGCAGAAGAGTAACATATAAACATGAAAAGAAAAGGGATGTGCTCTAGTAACAATCAGGGCTAGTAAAAACTGACAATATCGCCATTTTCATTTGAGATTAGAGAATCTATTATCCTAATCACTTACAAAGTGCTTGGAACATTGTTAATAAGATTAAAAGGATTCATTTTAAATGAAAAAAATTACAAATTCTAAGGGATAAGATTTACAGGTAATTATATTACATGCAATATGAATTCTAAATTAATTAAATTCTTAATTTAATATCATTCCAACTATGTTACATACAAGAATTCATTTATAAATGAAATTATCCTTTTATTTAGACATTCCAAACACCCTGTTAGGATAGATCTGAATAAAATATAACAAACTTATATCACGTTCTCTATTATCAATTTGGAGGGAGAGAAATACAACCAGCCAAGGAATGTTAGCTTATGAATATGCACGCCAAAATGAACAAGCCAATCATGCATTTACGGATAAGGTGAAAAGGGACATACATCGAGATTCAAGTGCATGTGCAGAACAGCAAGATGATTCAAATAGGAAAAAATAATACACACACCCACACATATATATTTGGAAACCAAGAAAGTGGTAAGCTATTTCTTTATTAATTATGTAGACTGTTTGGCAGGATTGAAATATTCAAACTCTCGTTCAAATGGAAAAAAAGCTTCTGAGACTAGAATCAATTTCTTCACAATGATCGGTCATATCACCTTTGTATGCCCCTTTTTAGCTTTACTCTCCAGATATTCTGGAGTTGCTCTCCCTATAGCATATACCCAGCCAGCAGCACACTTGAGTTTTCCATTGAATTTCTATATTTTTATCATGATCCAGATCAATACTGGAGTAAATGTCCTTAAAAAGGCTGAATAGTAAAGAACATCCCAGTTGGTTATATATAGAAATTTATACCACAAAAATTTAGTATAATTAAGAACCAAGTTAAGTTCAACAATAACAACTAATCATTTTTCCATTAAGTGAGATCAGTTACATGAATCAAACGACGCTACAGTGACCTATTATAAATAAAGTTAATAGAGAGATTATTAAATATCTTATGCTTTAACTGAATTTCAATTAGTTAACTTAATAATGGCACAATAACTGCCTTGGATTGATATCATGAATTAGTGGGGGAGGGGAACACTAAATCCAAATTATCAAGAGGAAAATGAGAGCAGAGGACAATTTAACTTATCTCTGCCACATGGTGCATTTTAAATATTACAATATTAATAAGGAACAAAAGAAGCAGAAAAGAATATGCAATATATTTTGAGCTAAAGAAATGTATTATCAAAATTTTAAAGAGATGAAAAATGCAATAAAATACCTCATTTTTGTTCAAAAAAGAACCATGAGTACTCCCAAGATCATAGAGATATGCATGTCCACTTCTCTTGAACTGGATAACTAGCAAATACAAACAGAAACATGGTAAGATTCATGGATAAACCAAATGAAAATTCAAGTCTGTAGCTATTAAGGTCTATCATTTGGCTTCCAAATGTTTGTGAAATGAGATAATTTACAAATCCCTCAAACAAATAAACAATTCATGCCTCCTTAACCAATAAAATTTCTGTACTTTCAGGTGCAACAATTTTTGTAATGATGCAGGCAATCAGGTTGCCTTGGCTACTAACACTAAGCATGCTAAGACGGGTTTTTATCATCTTAGGTATAGTGGGAAGAGATCAATGTTCAATACAGAAATCCATTTTTCTTTGAAAGAAAAACTCCACTCTTGAAGAATAGCTTGAAAACAATGAAAACACAAAGAAATGTCAAGAGATAAGCCTAATGTTCTTTGAATTCTGAGTGATGAGGAGAATTACAAAGACAGAAGAGGGCTAGAACTATCAAGCATGAAACTAACTGTTAGGGAAGAGAACAAAGCTTAGTTGAACAGTATAAAAATTGGACAGAAGAGTAGGATGACTCTGAGCAAAGTGTGCTAAAGGTTATCTAATTGCAGTCTTGAGTACTTTACTATTATAATTTTTTTATCAAACAAGAAAATATATTAGAAAGAGACGAAAGTACAACATGCTGGAGGACAACCAGAACATACATGAAAAAACTCAAAATAGAACAAAGTAAAAAAAAAATCCCTAAAAAAACTTATTAGTGTAATAGAGCTGTCCAAGCTCTTTGGATATTAGATATTGTGGTTCCCTTGAAAAAACCTATGTGCAATGCACCAAAGAGAAGCCATATATACAATTCTATCCCATAACATATTTAAAGGTGACGATATGTCCTTGAAGATGGAGGCATTCGTCTCCAAACAAACAAGCACAAGATCACATAAACTGCACATTGCCACAATGTTTTGTTATCCTTCTTGTTAACAAACCCTATAATCAAATTAGGGGAGACTATTCCAAAGTACTAGGACAAACCCAACTCTTCCCATAGATACCAAAGTTTATTTCAAAGGTAACTCACTGCTGGACAATAGAGAAATAAATAGGGCAAAATTTCTGAGCTGGATCTGCACATTACACAGAGAAAGATCTATAAGGGCCATCAAACCTGTCACATGTCATTTGTGTTTACCCTTTTGAGTATTACTGTCCAAACCAAGGGACCTGTGAATGAGTTTTAGATTTCCAAATTGTCTTATCAAAAAGAAACATTTCCCTTGTAGGATAATGAGTAAGGAGATGACAACAAGATTTCAAGAAAACAACAACAATTAAGCCTTTTTTTCAACAGGTAGAGTCAGCTATATAAATCAAACGATGTCACAATAGTCTATTATAAATGAAATCAATAGAGAGATTATTAATTGTTAAATTTTTCTTAATGATTTTACTTATTTTTTTTTTTAACTTTCCTTTACCAAGGTTTTAAGAAAAAAAATGCCAGAAAAATCAGGAATCCAAATTCTCGTGTCTTGACTAGAAGAAAAAGGAACAAATTCAATTAAATAGAAAAAGGATTGAACCTCACCACTCTCTCTACATATAATTACCTCTATTCTCTGCCCTTGCACCTTTACTCAGCCAACTTAGTCAACCAACAAGGACATACCTTTAAAATAAACCATGAGAGGAGCAACAAAGAAAAGCCATAAACACAATTCTTTCCCACACTAAATGTAGAGGCAATGAGGCACCTTTATAAATGCAAGTGTTCCTCTACAATTAAATAGATCAAAACACCACAAAGACTTCACAATGCCAATATGCCACTAAGTTTTAGTCTCCATATTCCATGGACTCCAAACAACTCTTTTTTTATAGAAAAAGAAATTTTATTGATGAAAAAAAAAATTATTGATGAAGAAAAGAGAAGTATAGTACAACCAAAGAGGACAAGTTGTCCTAAAAAACAGAAAGAAAAAACCTGAACAATTAACATCTCAAAAGAGCTTTCCAATCTCTTTATAAATCTACCAGAGAAACCCCCCCCCCCCCAAACAAAAAATCCATGAGCAGAGGCCCACGAAGAAGCCAGAAAAACAACACTCTCCCAAAGAAGCTGGGATGGGAGAAAACCTTTGTATTCTGCTCCATCCAAAGACACCACAAACCGCAAAAACTGCACATTGCCAAAGACCTTTCTATTCTTTTTTAAACCCAGACAACTTATTCCACAAAAAGCCAGCCACACAAAAAAGTAAAAGCAAATATGGCATGAATTCAAATTTAAATGTTCAAATAATATAAATATCAGGAGAAAGCATGGAATTGCAAAACAAGCAACATGTTCGGGTGTGTTTGGTTTTATAAAATATTCTAATTGCATTTCTTAAATATAGTTTTCAATTCCAATTTTTTATTTATTAAAAAATGCATTTATTTTTCATTTTTACTTTCATTTTCATTTTCAGTAACAAGCAGTTCATCACTTTACTTTGCTGGTACTCTCTAATTAAAGAAGGGGAGAATGATCTGAAATGTAACATTCGCCTAAACACAAATCCTCCCATATAACCAATCGTGTAAACAGGCACCCACTTGCAAACAAATCAAAGGAGAGTAGGAAGCATATAACTAAAAGAATTTCAACATATTCACATGGGTAATGTTGATCCCAGTCCTGGCATCCCAAATTCTCAAGACCAACCCCTCCTAACTTGAAGGTTCGCAACAACTTCAACTAACCAAATGGCTGGGCCAAGTCTAAACCAACCAGACCACAGGAAACTCCTAATAATTTTCAATTGTCTTTTCTATTCACTCAAGGATTCTGAAACAAAAAAACAAAAAAGACATTCCTGAACTATCAAACTTTTTATGCAGAACCACAGAATACAGACAAATGTCAACCTATGTAAAAAAAATTGGCACCCATCTGAACCACAGAATACAGACCAATGCCAGACAACATCCAACTCTATCAATTATTTATTAACACAGTTTAAAGTCCTCAAACTTGTCTATTGACTGGTCTATCAAAATCAATCCTTGTTAAACTATAGATGTAGAGTCACATAGAGTATACGCCAGATTGCAAGCTAAATAGACTGACAATAAACCAACCTAGCTTTTAGCTTACAAATTTGTTCACTTTGCCTTATAGTTGATTAAACTCACTGGAACACAATTAGTGACAATGAAAGAGAATAATAAAATTGATGGCAAGAGTTACTTTAAGTGAGAAGAAAAACCAAAAGAATATATATACTATACCTGCATGAAACCTAGAAATAGTTGGGTGCTCAAGTACAAAATCACAGAGGTCAAGTCGCCCAAACATATAAGCCCCTTTCTCATATCTGTTCACCAATCAAGAAAAGCAATAATTTATTCAGCAAATATTACTCGTTAAACTACACATTTGCAACACAATTGAATGTGAAACACGCAGAAAAGAAAATATTTCACAAAGTAATGCAACGACTTACACAGCTAATTGATCAATAATACAACCGTCCTTAAGAACCTCAAGATAGAATTCATGGCATGGGGCTCCACTCCAAGCCGGAATCTTATATGGAACCACTACGCCTTGAGGTTGCTTCTGAGTCGGAGGCTTCTCACTTACGTCAGGCGAAGAGCTTTCAGGGTTCTTCTCAATAGGTTCAGCAGGCGTATCAGCCTGCGGTTGGCCTTCTGCAATATCCATGTTGGATTGGGCTGAGTCTGGCTTCGACGTGTCGGGATTTATCGGAGGTGGAGCACCCATAGCAGACTTCCTTGTAGCTGTTGATGCAGCTTCTGCAGCTCCTGAAGAAGACGAAGGAGAAAGAGAAGCAAGTCCATCGCCGGGTTTAATTTCTGGCTTTGAAGCTGAATTGGGGTCTTTTGGAGGTGGAGGACCCATGGCGTTCGTCATTGTAATGCGCCCAAACAGGGAGATTGAGAGAGGGAAAGAGACCGCAGAGTGATGAAGTGGAAGGACACTGCGCCACAACAAAGGTAAATAAGAAAGAAAACAACAGCGGCGATAGAGAAAAAGCAAACGGCGGTGAAACTCTTGCAACGACTATAGTCTGACATCGCGTAAACGACACTACATGAATGTTGTAGTTTTGGGACATACAAGGCAGTCTGAAAAATGTTTTCAGAATCAGTACTTACTTTTTAAAAATAAAATAATAGAAAATTATTTTTACAATATGGCTTTTTAAAGAATAGTTTTTAAATTTTTTTTTAACATATAAAAAATAATTTTATTATATTTTTAAAATATTTTTCAAAAATATTTATTTTTAAAATCATAATATTATAAATATATAAATTTATTAATGATATTTTAGTAAATATAATATAAATATATTTAAAAGAATATTTCAAATTTTTAAATGTTAAAATTTAATTTTTAAATATTAAAACTTTAAATTCTAAATTTTTTAAAACTTAAATCATAAATTCTAAATTTAAAAATTCTTAAACCCTAACTTAAAAATTCTACAATCTCATAATTTAAAATCTTAATTTCTAACTTTTAAATTTTAAATTTTAAAATATTAAAATACTGAATTCAAACTCTAAACTTAAATGAACTACAAAATTTTAAATTTCAAAATTCTATTTTGGAGAATGAATTTTATTGTTTAAAATTTTATGGTTTAAAAAAATTTAATATCTAGAGTTTAAAACTTTCTTAAAATTTGAGAATATTAAGTTATAATATTTTTTGTATTAAATTTATTACAAAACAAAAATAAAAATTTTATGCCATATTTTTAAAACTTTAAAAACAAATCCTCAAATAAAAATTGGTTCTTTTATTTTTTTTCATTCTTCAAAACTGTTTTCAAAAGCTATTTTACAAAATTATTTTATAAATCAATAAAACAAAAACAAAAATCCAAACATACCTTCTTTTTTATCTTATTTTGTGGTCATAGATTAAAAGCAATTTTTTTAAAAAAATAATGTATTATTACATTTGATTCAAGTCTATTCGAATATACTCTATTATTATAAAACATAGCTGTAACTATTTGTAATTATCTATATAGCTAACCAACTTATTGGATAAACACAAGCCCAAAGTTTAGGTATATTCGAAAGACGTAATAGTAGGAACTAGTAAAATAAAACAGAATGATGTGTATTTTTTACATGGTATCAGAGCCTGGTTTCTTCAGGTGAGATTCTCATATCTTATCATTTCTAGGAACTACTATGGCAGGAAAATCAATGACATCAAACTTTGACACAGAGAAAAAGACTCCCTCACCTTACGACTTGAACTCCAATGATAATCTTGGTAATGTGATTACACAGGTGCAACTGCGGGGTGAGAACTATGAAGAATGGGCTCGCGCTATACGAACATCTTTGAGAGCTCGAAGAAAATGGGGCTTCATTGATGGGACTCTAACGCAACCCGAAGATGCCTTCTCTACAATAAAGGATTGGTGGACTGTTCAATCCATGCTAGTGTCATGGATTTTGAACACAATGAAACCTACTCTTCGTTCCACTATGTCTTATATGGAAAATGCTCAGGAATTGTGGGAAGATATCAAGCAGCAATTTTCAATTGTGAATGGCCCAATAATTCAGCAGCTAAAGACTGAGTTGGCAGAATGCAAATAAGGTGGAATGTCTATGATGACTTATTATGAAAAAATGAAAGCCTTATGGGATGATTTGGCAAACTATAAACAGGTGCCAACTTGCACTTGTGGAGGCTGTAAGTGTGGTCTTGTAGCAAAACTTGAAAAACGACGAAAAGAAAAACGTGTTCACTAGTTTTTAATGGGACTGGATGACGCAACTTATGGAACAGTTTATTCCAACTTACTAGCTACAAACTCACTACCATCGTTAAATAGGATTTACTCTATCCTAGTGCAAAAAGAAAGACTCAAAACTATAACACGGGTCAAGGAAGAAAAGACGGAAGTGATGGGTTTAGCTGTTCAAATAGGTACCAGATTCAAAGGACGTGGTGATGTCAAAAATAAGTCAATATTATGCACACATTGTCATAAATCTGGACATGATGAAGCAAACTGTTTTCTAAATTTTGGATACCCAGATTGGTGGGGTGATCATCCACGAGGAGAAAGGAAGCCAGGAGGCCGAGGAAAGGGGTCACAAAATCCTGTAAGAACCAATGGACGTGCTCATGATAGCTCAATACGCACCAATGCCATGCAGAATATAAACCAAAAGACTAGACAAGATGGCAATAATGGTGGTATAACAAGACTAAGCATTGAACAATAACAAACCTTGCTGGCAATGCTTAATAATTCTGAAACAACCTAAAATGAATGTTTGACCGGTAAGCTAAACCAAAATTCATGGATTCTCGATACAAGTGCATCCAATCATATGATAGGGACCTTAAAAAATTTATACAATCTACAAGAAGTACCTGGATGTCCCATTGGCCTTCCTGATGGCCAATCTATAATTGCAACCAAAGAAGAAACAATCAACCTAATTGGGGGTTTAAAACTTACAAATGTGCTTTATGTTTCCAGTCTACACTGTAACTTTATCTCTGTTTCACAATTGATAGATGAATCAAATTGTGTCGTTTAGTTCACTACTAACTTATGTGTTATACAAGACCGCACTTCGAAGATGCTAATTGGTGCGAGTGAACGAAGGAATGGGCTCTATTTTTTTCGTGGTCTTCCAAGTATAAAAGCTTATAAATCTAAAAGCATGAACCAACTGGACTTATGGCACAGGTGCTTGGGGCATCCATATTTAAAATTTACAAATTTGATTTCCAGTGTTAATAGTAGTAAAGTTAGTGAGTCAATAAATAAAGCCTATGATATATGTCAAATGTAACATCCCGTAATTTTTAGATATTTTCCTTAGAAATTCTTCACCTTACATATATGCATAGAAATGTTCTAATATTAATGGAATAGGTAAAGAAAGAAAACTTAAGAGGAAATATTAGAAATAAACATGCTAAAGAAAGGTGAAATTCTTAGGTAAGTAAGATAAATTTTTGTGAAGTACGTAATGGTCTTAAAATTTCAAGAAGATTGGATTAGGGTAATTTTTTCCTAATTTAAGAGTAAAAGTTACTAAATTTAGTATCTCCACCCATAAATTAGACTTTCACCTATGGACACTTCATATAGAGTTTTTCTTCTTCACATAAATTTTTAGCAAGCCAATAGGATAGCCCAATGAAGAAATAAAATATAAACTTGGATTAGGATATAGTAATTGGACCAATAGTCTAAAAATTATGAAAATGTGACTAAGCCCTCCAAGAAAGGTAGAATTTTATCCAAAGCAAAGAAAATGGGTAGGAATAAGCCCAAATCCAAGAGGAAAAATAAAATAAAATAAATTAGGTGATGATATAATAATGTAATAATAATAAAGATTAGGTTACATGACATTAAGACAAAAATTTAGCAAGTGGTGTGATTCTACATTAATAATTTTGGCAAGTTGCATGATAATACAAGGCTTTAGGACAAAAACATCTATATCCTACACTCATAATTCTAGTAAGTGGTATGATAATACATGACATTAAGACAAAACATTCATATCCCACACAAATAATATCAATCAAATAATGGAGATTCAAGGGTTAGAAATTTGCCACCTAAAAAGGCAAACTTATCATACTTGTTTAAGACAAAAGAAAATAGAAATGAATCCCTAAATTAAAGGGATCTTGTCCCTTATCTTAAGAACATATCATCATAATTTTCAAAATACAAATCTCATTTTCCTATGCATATCTTGACTAAGGAAGAGGAAGACAAGAACATAAGTTGTTTGTTTTCCAAAAATTCAACAAAGTGTATCCTAATTGTGATAAGGTAGACCCATGATCATGAAAAGTGAATTATTTGGTGGTCTATATAAGAAAACTCACCCTTACAACATTAGAATTTCGTCCAAGTGAGGAAGAGGAAAAATAGAAGCAAGGTAGAGTGAGGAAAGGAGAGGAAGAAAGGAAGAAAGAGGAAGCAGAAATCTAGGGGACTAAGTGCTCCAGATAAGTTTAATAATATTTCTTTTTGAAGAAAACTTTTGAAACTTATAATATTTATATGAAATTTTGATCTTAGAACTTTGATGATTGGTCATGGATGTTACTATATCATGTTATATATTGATCTTGCATGTGATGTATGTTTGAATACTTAGGTTGGTGTAAATAGTTTTGCATGGTTATGGCTATGGGTGGCAGAATTTTTAGTTTCGGTGTTTTAATTTCTGGGAATAATATATAAGGAATTAAAATAAATAGTTAACATATGAATTATAGATATATGTGTCACGGATTTGTAGCCACTGAAATCATTCAATTTAGAGTTCATATGAGGTAGATATGTTCCGATTAGTAAACAAAGATTAGAAAATGGTTAATCAGGGAAGAATATATTAGGATAGCTTATGTATTTTAATTTCTGGGAATTCTCTGTATGGAATTAGAATAAAAGGTTAACATAAGAATTATATCTATGTGTGTCACAGATTTTTAGCCACTGGAATCATTCAATTTGGAGTCTATATGAGGTAGATATGGTCCGATTAGTAGTTAAATGTCAGAAAATGGTTCATCAGGGAAGAATATGTTAGGATAGCTTCTGTATTTTAATTTATGAAAATTATATGTATGGAATTAAAATAAATGGTTAACATAAGAATTATATCTATGTGTGTCACGAATTTTTAGCCACTAGAATCATTCAATTTGGAGTCCAAATGAGGAAGATAGGAGCTAATTAGTAGTCAAATGTCAGAAAATGGTTCATCAGGGAAGAATATGTTAGGATAGCTTCGGTATTTTAATTTCTGAGAATTATCTGTATGGAATTAAAATAAATAGTTAACATAAGAATTATAGATATGTGTGTCACAGATTTTTATCCATTGGAATAACTCAAGTTGGAGTCCATATGAGGTAGATATGGTCCGATTAGTAGGTAGAGGTCAGAACCTATCCGAGAAGAAATAACCTGTACATTGAGGGAGTAATATCACCTTGATTTCTTAATATTTCGCTACAATGTTCAACATAATAGTTCTAGATAATTGTTTTATCTTGAAATTGACAATAAGATCACCTACATCGGAGTTCAATTGAGAGAGTTATGCTCTGATTAATAAGAGAATGTTAGATATGAAGAAAACCTGCATCAAGAAAATAAAGAAATAAAATTAATATTTAAAAAAGAAGATGAATCTTATAAAGGACTAGTATATGCCATAGCCATAGCCATTGCCATTGTATGAACTTCTTACCATCTTAAGTGTAAAATTCTGACATGAAAATATTTTATAAAGTGATATTTGAAATAGTTATGTTCATGGCATGATTACCAATGATTTATGGTAATAGTTATATTTTGATGAACATACTTGTTATTGAAAGCATATTTTTGGCTATCATTGTGAAAAGAAAAGAAATGAGCATGGTCACATGGCAATCTATGTGGTGCACCAGTAGGGGACGCCCTACCAACGGTTATGATTATAATTATGAGAAAAGAAAGAGAAAGTGTGTCATGTCAGACAGAGCGAGAAAATCACGTACCGGAGAGTAAAGGATACTCACCCTGACCGAGGTAGCTTGAAATGAGAATAAGTTGATGGCCATCATATGATATTCTAAAAATAGTTAATCCTGTCATACATATCATTACTGTATGATTCTTATGTGCATAGATATAATGCATTCATGTGATCAAAGATATTTTCTGTAGTTTATATAGCTGAACATGACATGATGAGTTATATTGATGATGATTTATTGTTGAACTTACTGGGATTTAATTCTCACTACATTTCCATATCATGTTCAGAAAATTAGTTATGCAGCTTTTTCTATGGCTCTGGCTTTTAGTGCACATTGGATCGAGTTACTTTATGTTGGGCAGATCTCAGAATCAAATAAGATGTTTGTGGTCGAGTTGGCTCAGATCCCGGTGAAGGTGCAACCACCCGCACTTGTATCTCCGGAATTGGTTAACCAAAATAAACAAGATGTAAATATCTATGTGTTTAATAAGTTGGATGTACGTTTTGATTAATAACGTGCATGTGAACTCAATATTGTATAATAATAAAGAAAAAAAAGGTTGTTACATCAAAAGGCTAAGTAAACTAGAGAGGCACTTATGTTAAGTACTTACAAAACTTCTGATACATTCGAATTAAGACATTATGATTTATGGGTGCCCATATAGAACTCTATCTTCATCTAGTGCATCATATTTTTTAACTATTATGGATAATCACTCCCGTGCTATTTGGATATCTCTGCCCTTGATAAGAAAGAAGTCTCACGAACACTAATACATTTCTTTGCTATGATAGAACGTCAACATAAAAAAAAGGTTAAACTTATTTGTAGTGATAATGGGAT
This sequence comes from Gleditsia sinensis, assembly GCA_037074535.1. NCBI lineage: Eukaryota > Viridiplantae > Streptophyta > Magnoliopsida > Fabales > Fabaceae > Gleditsia > Gleditsia sinensis. The sequence continues at coordinate 13,388,621 of CM073474.1, forward strand.
AGAATTCACCTGCATGAAAAATTATTTTCTTAAGCATGGTATCATTTTTCAAACCTCTTGTACAGGAATGCCTCAACAAAATGGAAAGATAGAAAGAAAGCATCGTCATATTCTCAATGTAGCAAGAGCTCTGCGTTTTCAAGGGAATCTTCCCATTAAATTCTGGGGTGAATGCATCTTAACTGCAGGGTACCTAATTAATTGCACTCTTAGCATGGTTTTACATGGCAAGACTCCCTATGAAATACTACATGGCCAGCCACCTTGTTATTCTCATCTGCGAGTTTTTAGGTCCCTTTGTTATGCATATAACCAAGGTACAAACAGAGATAAATTTGCTAGTCGCAGTCGAAAATGCATCTTCGTTGGGTATCTATATGGAAACAAAGGCTGGCATCTATATGATCTTATGACACACGAATACTTTGTGTCTAGAGATGTCAGATTCTTCAAAAACCAATATCTCTTTGCCCACGACGATCTTAATTCACAACCATCAGTTATTTTAGGATCTCCTCTTAAGGATCTTGCTTACTACTCTTCTGCAAAGCTTGCACATGACAACACTGCCTCCCATTCAAAAGCTTTGGAGCCAAACAATGATCTATGCGCCAACAACAAGGGGGTCCAGACCATATTGCAACCTCGTGCACATCTGATGAGAATGAGCAACTGGGGTGTGGTTACCGGGTTAAACGTCCCTCCACTCACTTACAAGATTATGTAACAAACACTATCCAATTATCAAGCTCTTCCATCCATTTCATTAACTTCTTTGCATACTCTAGGTACACATCCTATAACATACTATGTGAGTTGTGATCGATTTTCTCTGGCCCACAAACATTTTTTGGCAGCCATTTCTGCAGAAAAAGAACTAGGGGTGTAAGTGGGTTGGGTTGGGTCAGATTTGGGGATCTAACCAACCCAATTGTATAATCATCAAGTTGCCTTACACCCATCCGAAACCGACTGAATCAACGAGTGACCCGTTTATATCAGGTTTAATTCGGTTTGAGAAGTCTAAATTTGATTCACTCGATGCACTTGGGTTGGTCAATTGGGCAGGTCTAAGAAACAGCCAAAAAATGGAAGTTAAAGAAGACAGATAGACACAAACATACTTGAGAGAACATTTTGAAATACCTCCAGATTAGCTTTTAGAGGCTTAAAATTAGCCTACAAGGATTCAAATAAGAAAAAAGAAGAATCAATCTCAAACAAGTATGCAGAAGAAAAGGGATATAATACTACTTCAAAGCATCATCTCATCAAGCCCAAACAACCAAACAGGTATAAATTACAACTAGGAGAAAGAAGATTTCCCATCTATAAGCTATATAGCAACAAATTGTCAAATTCTACAATTTAGGGCTATCGCTCTTGAATAAAATTTTAGGATGAAGATGAGAAGTTGAGAACCTTACCGAAGAATGATAAAAATTTGCTACCAAAGAAACCAGAATATGCTATCGACGAGGTGAGACGAAGGCTTAAGAGGAGACATACTGAGCCGAGGAAAGAGAAGAAGAAGTAGGGAGGAAGTGCGTGACTATGTCATGCTTAGGTGGGCCTTATCGAAGAATGATGAAGCTTTGCTACTAAAGAGGCCATATTCTACTACTGGCGAGGTGAGACGAAGGCTTGAGAGGAGAAATGCCGAGCTAAGGAACGAGAAGAAGAAAGCAAAGAGGAGGAACTGCATGACTGTGTCGTGCTTGGGTGGGTTTGCTTGCTGCAGTTGGATGGGGTTGTGGAAAATAGGGTATGGGTAATGGGCTGATAGGGGAACCTACCGGGGCTGGGCCTTGCATATGTGTATTGCGGTCGGGTCGATTTTTAACAAGTTCAGTTGGATCAAACCCGACCCGACCTTACCAACCTGATTTTTTTTTAATCCGTTTTAATTTGATATATCGATTCTGTTCATCCGAGAAGTTATTTTAATGTCGGTTTAAGTCGGTTTACCTTGGATTATTCAGTTTATTTACACCCCTAAGAAGAACCCATGTATTTTCGAGACGCGATCAAAGATAGCCGCTGGAGAGCTACTATGCAAGCTGAAATCCAAGCCCTTGAACACAACCATACTTGGACAAACTAGAATCTCTCACCAAGAAAGAAAGCACTGGGTTGTAAATAGGTGTATCGCATTAAACATCACTCTGATGGAACAGTTGAACACTTCAAAGTACGTCTGGTTATTTTGGGCAATCATCAAGTCGAGGGTGTCGACTACACTGAGACATTCGCTCCTGTTGCTAAAATGGTCACAGTACGCACAGTCTTAGTTGTTGCTGCCGCCAAAGATTAGGAGCTCCATTAGATGGACATCCATAATGCCTTTTTGCATGGGGATCTTCACGATAAGGTTTATATGAAGCCGCCACCTAGGTTTAGTGTGTCGCATCCAGACATGGTGTACAAATTGTGCAGATCGCTTTACGAACTAAAACAAGCCCCGCGCTACTGGTTGACCAAACTCTCTGCTGCTCTTAAAGCATATAGTTTTCATTAATCTTATCTTGGCTACTCTTTGTTTACTTTGCATCACCATAGTGTTCAGCTTATTGTTCTGATATACGTCGATGATTTGATTATCTCTGGTAGTCATCCTTCTGTCATCCAAAAATTTAAACATTACCTTAGCACTTGCTGCCGCATGAAGGATCTTAGCCTCTTAAAGTATTTTTTGGGCTTTGAAGTTGCTCGAAGTCCCATTAGTATCTTTCTCTGCCAGCATAAGTATGCCCTTGATATTATATCTGAAGCTGGGCTTCTTGGTGCTAAACCAGCTATTATTCCATTGGAACAAAACCATCGCCTACCACTCGCTCAAAGATAGTTACTTCACAATCCTAAAGAATATCGTCGATTAGTTGGTTGACTAATATATCTATTTTTTACTTGGCCTGATTTATCTTACTGTGTTCATACTTTATCTCAGTTTATGCAACAGCCCATGGAAGAACATTGGGAAGATGCTCTTCGGGTGGTTCGTTATTTGAAAGGCAACCCAGGTCAAAAAATATTGTTAAAATGTGAGTGTGATTTGCAATTGCATGGTTGGTGTGATTCGGACTAGGCCGTGTAACATCCCTAATTTTGTTTCTTTTATTGATAAAAGTACAAAAATATTTAATGAAGGAAATAAAATTTATTAGACAATATTTTAGATATCTAAGAAAATATAATCCTTAGATATTCTTCACCTTATGTATATGCATAGAAAATGTTTCTAACATTAAGAGAACAAATAAAGAGAGAAAACCTAATAGGAAAGAAATTAAAAAAAACATACTAAAGAGATGCAAAATTCTTGGATAAGGAAGATAAATTTTTAGAAACAAGTAAAGGTCTTAAAATTTCAAGAACATTGGATTAGGGTAATTTTTCCTAATTCAAGAATTAGAGTTACTAAGTTTAAAATCTTTACTCATACATTGAGCTTTTACCTATGGACACTTCATATAGAGTCTTCCACTTCACATAAGTTTCTAGCAAGCCCATTAGATAACCTAAGCAAGAAATAAAACATAGACTTGGACTAGGATATAGTAATTAGACCAATAGCCCAAAAATTATGAAAATGTGGCCAAACCCTCCAAGAAAGGTAGAATTTTATCCAAAGTAAAGAAAATGGGTAGGAATAAGCCCAAATTCAAGAGAAAAAATAAAATAAAATAAATTAGGTGATGATATAATAATAATAATAATAATAAAGATTAGGTTACATGGCATTAAGACAAAAATTTAATAAGTGGTGTGATTCTACCTTCATAATTTTGGCAAGTGGCATGATAATACAAGACTTTAGGACAAAAACATCTATATTCTACACTCATAATTCTAGCAAGTGGTATGATAATACATGGCATTAGGACAAAACATTCTTATCCCACACAAATAATATAAACCAAATAATGGAGATTCAAGGGTTAGAAGTTTGCCGCCTAAAAAGGCAAACCTATCATACTTGTTTAAGACAAAAGAAAATGAAAATGAATCTCTAAATCAAAGGGACCTTGTCCCTTATCTTAAGAACATATCATCATAATTTTCAAAATACAAATCTCATTTTCCTATGCATATCTTGACTAAGGAAGAGGAAGACAAGAACATAAGTTGTTTGTTTTCCAAAAATTCAACAAAGTGTATCCTAATTGTGATAAGGTAGACTCATGATCATGAAAGGTGAATTATTTGGTGATCTATATAAGAAAACCCACCCTTACAACATTTTAATTTCATCCAAGTGAGGAAGAGAGAGAAATAAAAGCAAGGTAGAGTGAGGAAAGGAGAGAAAGAGAGGAGAATAAAGGAAGGAAGAAGAAGGAGAAGTTTAGAAAGTTAAGTACTCAAGGTAAGTTACCTTAATCTCCACTTGAGTCCATTTTTCTTCTTCATAATTGAGGTTCAAAAATTCACCCTCCTTCTCTTACCTAAGCTGCTAAAAAAGTTAAAGGAAGGAAGGAATCTTGCTACTTATTTCAAGAGGAAACAAGAAAACTAATTCATTAAGTAAGTTAAGGAGATTCTTAGGTAAATTTAACAATATTTCTTTTTGAAGAAAACTTTTGAAACTTATAATATTTATATGAGATTTTGATCTTAGAACTTTGATGATTGGTCATGGATGTTGCTATATCATGTTACATATTGATCTTGCATGTGATGTATGTTTGAATACTTAGGTTGGTGTAAATAGTTCTGCATGGTTATGGCTATGGTTGGCAGAATTTTTAGTTTCGGTGTCTTAATTTCTGAGAACAATCTATAAGGAATTAAAATAAATGGTTAACATAAGAATTATAGATATGTGTGTCATGGATTTTAGGCCACTGGAATCATTCAATTTGGAGTCCATATGAGGAAGATATGAGCTGATTAGTAGTCAAAGGTCAGAAAATGGTTCATCAGGGAAGATTATGTTAGGACAGCTTCTGTATTTTAATTTCTGAGAATTATCTGTATGGAATTAAAATAAATGGTTAACAAAAGAATTATAGCTATGTGTGTCATGGATTTTAAGCCACTGGAATCATTCAATTTGGAGTCCATATGAGGAAGATATGAGCTGATTAGTAGTCAAAGGTCAGAAAATAGTTCATCAGGTAAGAATATGTTAGGATAGCTTCGGTATTTTAATTTCTGGGAATTATATATACAGAATTAAAATAAATGGTTACATAAGAATTGTAGATATGCGTGTCACGGATTTTTAGCCACTGAAATCATTCAATTTGGAGTCCATATGATGTAGATAGGGTCTGATTAGTTAACAAATGTCAGAAACTGGTTCATCAGGGAAGAATATGTTAGGATAGCCTCGGTATTTTAATTTCTGGGAACATTCTGTAAGGAATTGAAATAAATGGTTAACATATGAATTATATATATATATATATATATATATATATATATATATATATATATATATATATATATATATATATATATATATATATATATATATATCTGTGTGTGTGTGTGTGTGTGTGTGTGTGTGTGTGTGTGTGTTACGGATCTTTAACCACTGGAATCACTTAATTCGAAATTCTTATGAGGGAGATATGGACATATTAGTAGATAGAGGTCAGAACCTAACCGAAAAGAAATAACCTATACATTTAGGGAGTAATATCACATTGATTTCTTAATATTTCGCTACAATGTTCAACATAATAGTTTTAGATAATTTTGTTATCTTGAAATTGACACCAAGATCACCTACATCAGAATTAAATTGAGGGAGTTATGCTCTGATTGGTAAGAGAATGTTAGATAGGATGAAAACCTGCATCAAGAAAATAAATAAATAAAATTAATATTTAAAAAAAAAAGATGAATCTTATAAATAATAATAATAATAAATGACTAGTACAGCCATAGCCATTGTCATTGTATGAACTTCTTACCATCTTAAGTGTAAAATTTTGACATGAAAATATTTTATAAAGTGATATTTGAAATGGCTATTTTCATGGCATGATTACCAATAATTTTTTGTAATAGTTATATTTTGATGAACATACTTGTTATTGAAAGCTTATTTTTTGCTATCATTGTGAAAAGAAAAGAAATGAGCACGGTCACATGACAATCTGTGTGGTGCACCAGTAGGGGACGCCCTACCAACGGTTATGATCATGTTTATGAGAAAAGAAAGAGAAAGTGGATCATGTCGGACGGAGCGAGAAAAGCCCGTATCGGAGAGTAGAAAATACTCACCCTGACCGGGGTAGCTTGATATGAGAATAAATTGATAGTCATCATATGATATTCTAAAAATAGTTAATCATGTCATACATATCATTACTGTATGATTCTTATGTGCATAGATATAATGCATTCATGTGACCAAAGATATTTTCTGTAGTTTATACAGCTGAACATGACATGATGAACTATATTGATGGTAAATTATGATTTATTGTTGAACTTATTGGGATTTAAGTCTCACTATATTTCCATATCATGTTCAGAAGAATAATATGCAGATTTTCTCTATGACACTTATTATTTCCGTACGTTGGATCGAGGTGCCCTACCTTGAGCAACTACCAACTATATCAGATATATCTGTCGTAGATGTGACTGAGATTCCGGTGGACGTGCCACCCGCGCCAGTATCCCCGGAAGTAGTCGACATAGATGATTAGAGCTACTATGTATCTTTGTACAAATGTTTGTAAAATAATGGTGTGTAGTTTGTAAAATAATAGTGTGTATGGAAATTAAGTATTGTATTATAAGTATTATAACACTGTTAATAACAATTATGCTTGGTTAAAGTGATTATTATTTCAAGTTAAGTGGTTAGAATTAAAGTAGTAATAACTTCATGGAATTTTTTTAAATATAAAAAAAAATTGTTATGGAGTTGTTACAAGCGGGATGTCCTATCACTCGCTGTTCTGTAACAGGGTGGTTGGTACTTCTCGGTGGCTCTCCCATATCCTGGAAAACGAAGAAACAACATACTGTGTCACGCTCTTCTACTGAAGCCGAGTATCGGTCTTTGGCCACTACTATATGTGAGCTCAAATGGTTAAAGGATATTCTCTCTGACCTTGGTATCCTTCACGTCAAACCCATGCAGCTTCATTGTATAGTCAAGTCGCTCTGCATATTGCCAAAAATACCGTGTTCCATGAATGTACTAGGCACATTGAAGTAGACTGTCACTTTGTTTGGAATGAGGTACTCCAACATAATATTCAGCCCATTTATGTTCCCATTGCCATGCAACTTGCGAACATATTCACTAAGGCACCGGGACAAATCTAAGTTTACATTCTTTCTCAGCAAATTTGGCATTCGTAATCTCTATGCTCCAACTTGAGAGAGGGTATTCGGATATACTCTATTATCATAAAACAAGTTGTAACTATTTGTAATTATCTATATAGCTAATCAACCTATTGGATAAATACAAGTCCGAAGTCTAGGCATATTCAAAAGACGTAATAGTAAAAACTAGTAGGCATCTTATCTCACCACTCTTGTATATAACTAAGGTTTCTTTTGAAGAATAAAACATACAAATACGTATTTTTATAAAGTCTTAAAAAAAATTGAAATTATAACCACCTCCAAAATCAAATATTATTATATATTCTCATATTTTATTTTTATTTTTATTGAGAGAAGGAGAAATGTTATATTAACATGTGATGGAATATTTTTTATAAAGATAAATTTTTTTTTATTCTCTTACACTGTTACTCAAACTTCTAAACCAAAAGATGATGGACTCCACAACCAAAATCAAGTCACTCAACAATAATTTTTACAATTTTAACACATCTTTTAATTTCTCAAATATGGTTTAAATATATTTTTTATTCTTTTATTTTAACAAAACCTCTAATTGGTCGATTTTATTTTAAAATGCATCAATTCAATCTCTTACAGTTTTTAATATATTATGATCAAGTTTTTTTTATTAAAAATATATTTATATATAAATAATTTTTTATTATGTCCACATGAGATTTTAATCGGCTATATCATCAAAAAATTATTTAAAAGTAGAAAAAGTTTTATAAATTTTTTAATTATAATATTAAAAAAATATGGAAACCAAACTAAGGTGTTTTAATAGAAAAATCAAAATAAATCATTTGTTAAAATAAAGAAAAAAATGTATTTAAGCCATATTCATCTGTGGTAAACGACACTAAGTAATGTTGTCGTTCTGGTACGCAACTGTATTTATCTTGCTGCGCGGAATCTACCGGTATCTAGTCTCAGGGCCAAAGCCATGGCTACTGCAAAGGACGATGGACCCCAGGAGCAGAATCGTGACGAACTGGCTGAGTCACTCAACGATCTCTTCTCCAGCATTTCCACGATGATCAAATCGGAGCTTCAAGTAACCCCAATTTTCTCGCTTCTTTCCGAAACCCTAGTTCTTACAATTTCAATCAAACTTTGAAATTCCAAGGCTTGCAGATCAATATTCACTTGCATTAGTCTCTTTCGGAAATCCAACTGTGGTTTTTTCTTCCTTCATTCATTCATTCTTTATTTATTTCTTTCTCAGGGAAGCAACAATCATCTAGAGCTTCTGGAGAAGATGAATGTGAGGGTGGCAGAAGAGTACAAAGGCTTTGGGGATTTGGCTTCTGGGTTAAGGGTATTCGTAGAGCAGTTAAAATCCAAGAGTAGTAACTTTGATGAGTATGTTCAGCAAATTGATGCAATAGAGAAGCAAGTGACTGAATTTGAAGCTGTAGTGTCAATGCTTGATAAATATGTATCCTTGTTGGAAACGAAAGTGCAATCTGTGTACCGAAATCCTTCTTCCTAATTGATAGTTTCAGATTTGTTTGATCTATATGCGATTATAGTTATTTCCACTTAGTTGTTCTTGAAATTTGCCAATTTCTGAGGAATACTATCTTTAAAAAGCTTGGTCTGTCCTTTAAATTATTTGATTTTCGGAGTTTAATTGAAGCATTCAGTGCAATCTATCTCAAGGCCTTACTCTGCATCAACTCAAGTTTGTGTTATCAAAATAAAAAAGGATATTTATTTATTTATTTATTTTTGGACGAAAGCCTGAAAATCTAATAAAAAAATTAATACAAGTTATTGCAGACATAGACAGAATGATCAAAAAAAGACTCAAAATCAAATCAATCTAAATCGTTCTTCTAAAAGCAAACCAAGGTCTTTTGGAAGAGGTTGAAGGTGGTGGCTTCAATATCCAAACCATTGACCCAATGGCTTTAATAGGTTGGGCGGAGGTGATTTATAGAGCCTATTTCAACTTATTTCACCGTCCAATTTTCAAAATCTTTTAAATTGGGCGATTTGGGTTAGTAGAATTCTTCGTCATTTTTATTTACTCTTTTTTCATTCTTTTTCTTTCTTTTTTTCATTAAAAAAATATACTTAAAAATAGAATTGAAAATAACACAATTAACCTTTGCTTTGTCCTATTAATAAAATTATAACTTTTAAATAATCTTTCAAAAAAATGGAAACTTTTTCCTTTTTTGCTTTAGTTATTGAAATCTAATTAAATATTAAATTTGTGAAGAAATCGAGTTATTAATTTAATTTTTACCTTTTAAATTTGTAATTTAATTTAATCTTAATTTTTTATTTTTTGGTTTAAAATATTTTTAATATTTTAAAATTATTTCTTTCTTTAATCTTTATATTTAACAACATCAATTTATATAAAATTAATTTTACATTATTAGAATATCTTCTATTGTAAAACTTAATAGTACGCACTTAAAAGATTTACACTTAAATTTTGTATATCAAAGATATTAAATTGACTACCGAATCAACACACATCACACTTTTTGAATCACCTCAAATGCAAGTTGTGGGTTTATTTTTCAGTCATTAATTACTAGTACCACCGGAAGCTCACCCAAGTACCAAAAAGAGATGTGAAAAAGAAGTTCAATCTTTTAGATTGTGAAGTGAAAATGGAAATTTTTTTTTACATGGAAGTGAAAATGAGAATTAAGAATTACACCAATTATTTGAATTATTTGGACAAATAGGCCAACCCCTTTTTTTTTTAATAGGTCAGCCTATGTTTCGTCCACATTTGTCTATTTAAATTCACATTTAATCAAACTTAATTTTAAAAACTCAAGTTTGTCTAATAAATATATTAAATTTTTTTAAAAAAAAACAGATGCTACAGAGGAATTACAAATAATGTTAGTAACAAAATTACCTTTTCTATACTGTTAATTAGACAAACATATCACCTTTTTTAAAATCAAAATTAAAAAATTTGTAGGTATTAAACTAATTTGGTTAGAAAGATAATTTTGAACACTTTTAATTAGGAAACTCATCTACTTATTACTATTCTTCCATGCCATCTCCCAATGTCTTATGCTTTTCCTTCCGTTGAAAACAAAGCTCTTTTGTTTTGTTTTTTTTTTCTTCTTCTTTTTCTCCTCCTCCCTCTTAGTAATATTGAAATCTTCCTTCTTCTTTTTTGCCAATTTTTGGTTCTCTAATCATTTCTGTCGGTATGGAAATTTCTTGGTTGATAAATACTATGTTTGATGGGTTCTAGCGACTAAGTTATACTACTATTTTTTTTTTTGGCCAATGAGTTGTACTACTAACTTTAGCAGCAGACAGTTGCTTGGATTTATTTGATTTTGAAATATATAGAAAACTTGCAACATTTGCATAGCATTACGCTTCAAACAAAATTTAATGAAAGGAACTTACTTGGAGAAATTTTCAATTTGAGATAATTCATGAACTACATATTTTTAATAATGTTATGTGAGCCTATTGTTTATAAGATGATAAATTCAATAAATGTCTAGAGAATTTTGGTGAATGCTATGATTATGAAGCACACTGAACATTGTTGAAGCAGGCTGAAACCCGAAACTTTGGTTTCATGAATTAAAATAAGGAAAAATTGATTATGCACTATATAAACTTTAACCCATTTATAATCAAGCTATGACGGATAAAATTAGATGGAATAAACTAAGGGTTATTAAATAATATGGAATAAGCTATTCATTTAATAAAATTTTATGCTATTATAACTCTATTTGGTGCAATGTATAAGGAGACATAGAATAATATAAAGTTATACAATTCATTCTTTTAAATTGTTTGGTGTCATACTTTATTGTATAATATTACTCAATCAAACTAATTTTAAGCATTGATCAATATATAACTTTGTACACAAGAGATAGGGAGATAAGAGCTGATAAGAAAGATTAGATAAGAGATATAATAAAAAATAATCACAATTCTAAACTCTAAATTTTAAAACTTTAAATCTTATTTAAACTCCAAACTCAAAATATCAAAATTTCAAAATTTTAAATTTTAAAATGTCAAACTTTAAACTTCAAATTTTTAAATTATAAATCTCAAAAATCTAAAATTGAAGTTCAAAACCCTAAATTTAAACACTAAACCTTAAATCTCAAAATCTCAAATTTCAAAACCTACAACCCCAATCTTCAAATCCTAGACTCTAGATCTTAAATCCCCAAACCACAAACTCTAATTTTTCAAAACTTTTTTTAAAAAAGTAATTATTAATTAATTTAGTATATTTTTTATATAAGAATATTTTTATCAAAATAATATTATTTTTATCTTGTTCATTACTACCAAATAAAAGATAGGATTATGTTATATCATACATAATATTATACATTGACACAACAAACATATAATAGTATAAAAATTTATCAGGAGGATAACTTATCTTATACTATATATATACCGACTCTTATTCTATCCAACCTAATGCAACACACCAAACAAGACTTATGTGTTTGTTGCATCAATGTATAATATCTCGTGTTGTATAACATAATCCTATCATGTGTTTAGTAAACAATACATAAGATAAAAATAACATTATTTTGATAAAAATATTCTTATGTGAAAAATATACTAAATTAATTAATAATTACTTTTTTAATAAATTTTTGAAAAATTAGAGATTGGCGTTTAGGGGTTTAAAATGTAGGGTTTAGAGTTTAAATGTTGAAGTTTTGGGGTTTGAATTTTAGAATTTGAAATTTAGATTTGAGTTTGTAGTTAAGGTATAAAGTTTAATGATTTGGGTTTTTAATGTCTGAAGTTTAAAATTTGGTATTTTAGAATTTTGTTATTTAGAGTTTAGAATTTGAGTTTTAAGAATTATAATTTTAAAGTTTTAAAATTTAGAATTAAAGTTTAAATTTTAAGGTTTGAAGATTAGAGTTTAGAGTATTGAATTTTAAAGTTTAGAATTTTGAAATTTGAATTTTGGAGTTTTCATTTTAAAGTTTAATATTTTGAAGTATATTTATGTTTAGAGACAAATATGAGTTTTTATGATAATTTTTTATCAAGTCTCTTATCTAATATTTCTTATCAACGTTTATTCTTTAACCCCTCGTGTATAGAGTTATACATTGATCAATATAAAAAATTAAATAATTGGATATCTTATACTATTTTAAATCTCTTTATGTGGCACACCAAATGGAGCTTTAGTCATAAGTTTAGGAAAATTCTATGCATTTCTCTTTTAATTATTTTTTTTATATTTATTATAGAATTGAAATTATAAATTCTTTTATAGAAGTTTTTTCTATGTACTTGCGCTTCAGAGATGCACAAATGAGAATATAGAATTGTAACTTATTTTATGACTTAATATTAATGTAATTATTTGTAGAACATATAATATTGTAATTAATTATATTAAGATTAATATTAATTATGGGATGTGAGTTTTTAATTTTTAATTTTAAGTAAAATTAATGTATATTTTTATAATAAAAAATATTATATAATAAATATATTAATTAAAAGGAGAGAAAGTAATCATTTATAGAAAAGGTATTGACCTATAGATTGACCAAACTATTCAACACCCTTCAACAAATCCTCTTTCAACGTGGATTTGAATTCTCTACTGTGGCTCAACCACAACACATGATGCTATGCCTAAAATGCACCATTTAACTTATGCACTAAAAACGATACAGTATAGTGACGAGGAGCATTACACAACCTCAACTAGGCGATTGGGAAATTGAACCAATCACCTGGTTGAGCATCAAATGCTTGTTCTAATAGTTGTTAGCTTCTAGAATTAGCTAAAAGCCCTCCAATCAACTGGTTATGACAAAGGAAAAAGATGAAAGGAAAAACGACCTATACACAATCGACTGGTCTCATTGCAATCGACTAGTCTAGTAACTGTTAACTATTAGAATTTGGCCTTGAGTTAACTAGTTGACTAGTTGTTTTACTAGTCGACTGTCGGGAAACTCCCATATGTCAGTCGACTGTTTGTATCGCTTAAACCCAGAATCTTCAAATTTGTTCCTTATTCTGTGAAATCCTCAAAGCTCATTCTCTCAAATTCCTCTCAATTTCAAACTGTTGGTAGCTATTGAAAGCCAAAACTCACCAATTATCTGTCTTTAAACACTAACCGAACCAAAACCTTGGATTGAAACACATATTTCCCATCCAAATCACAACCAAAAAGCATCCATTTACCTCCGCGTCAGTGTTAGGGTTCACAAACGCCAAATTGAAAAATCTCTATCATTGTACGTTGCCACGGCCCCTAAAACTTCATTCAAGAGACTGAGAGTCTCAAGGGTAGGCTCTACTTCATCTGCTGCTCTTCGGCTATTACTCACTACATCAGAGTAAGGGAAGAGGTATTAGAAGCATTTTATGTAATGTACTACAGTACCAGGAATGTTCTTCGATGTAGGGTTCTTGGCTAATGAAGGTTGTGAATTGAGTCATTTGATCAAGACTTAAGACATGAAAATGTATCTTTGCTCCCTTCCACTGTTAGAGTTTTTTTCACTAACCTAAAATATGATGAAGAATCCTTAGAATTTAGTTCTATGATTCGTGAGATAAAATTTAAGTTCAACAAGGATTTGTTTACTAGAATTATGGGATTACTTGAGCCAAGTGATGATGCATGTCAATTAAATGAGTCATTATCTCTTGTTCCCTAGTGTAAGAAAGAAGCACTAGTGTTTAGGATATTAGAAGGAGAATATCCAGCTCATACCAAAATATACACTAAAGATTTAACTCTAAATACCAATTTAATATTTTATATGGTTAGTCATATGCTGCTTTTGAAAGCTGAAAGTTATTCATACATAAGTGAGCTTGAGCAGGTTCTGGTCTATTGTTGGCTGACTGGTAGAGTAATTGATTACTTATATCTGATGCTGAAATTTTTGATTGTTGCACACAAGCAAGTCAATAAAGGGCTGCCATATGCAAATGTCATCAGTAGGCTGATTAAACATTTTGGCATTGAACCAATTGATTGCCAAGTTATTGTGCCTAAGGTCTTCAATGAGTTCAATATAAACTATATGGGATTTACAAAAAAGAACAATGAATGGATTCGAAAGAAGGAGAATGAAGACAATCCCATAATGGAGAATCAAGCTGGTGCAAGTGAGGAACCACAGGTAGGTGCTACAATCATGTCAATGCTACAGAACTTGATTGGGATGCATGATGCCATGAACACCAGGCTGGATAGTATGCATGATTTTCTGAACGGTAGATTCAACAATATAGATGGTACTCTAAATACTAGGCTAAACATCATAGATGAGACTCTCATTTTTCTGAACACTTGTGTACTGAGTTTGGAATGAAATATGTCAAATTTGTCTGTGAGATTGAGTAGATTTGAAGGGGTTGAACCGGAGAACATAGAGGCAGACAAAGCACATGATGAGGGAGAGTAGAGCCAGCAAAAGGAGCAGGAGGGGACTCAGTAGACTTAGTTATTTACTCTATAATTATTTAAGTTGCAATGTTGAATGTTTTTGCTAGTTGTGATAGTCAATGACTTTCTCTGTAATTATTTAAGTTTCAATATTAGCTATTTTTGCTAGTTGTAACAATCAATGACAAATCATTTATAACAAAAAAAATCAATATGTATTCTAGTTGATGTACTCAGTCAATACATATTTTACAAAATTATCTTTTACTACCTCTTCCAAAATGGTATTCTAACAGACAAAGCACATAAAAAAAATATAACTTATAAAATTTCTGAGAACTCCATTACATCAAGCGACTCTATGGGATGATCAACTTGCGCCTGCATAAGGAAAAAACAATAATGAGGAAATGATATTTAATTGAAATTTATCAGAGCATGAAAAATTTATTAAGATATTGACTATTTTTTCCAGTTGTAACAATCAATGACAAATCATTTATAACAAAAAAATAAATATTTATTCTCGTTGACGTACTCAGTCAATACATGTTTTACAATATTATCTTTTACTACCTTTTCCAAAATGGTATTCTAACAGACAAAGCACATAAAAAATATAACTTAAAAAGTTTTTAAGAACTCCATTACATCAAGCGACTGCATGGGATGATCAACTTGTGCCTGCATAAGGAAAAAACAATAATGAGGAAATGACATTTAATTAAAATTTATCAAAGCATGGAAAATTTATTAACATAGAAGAAAGTCTCTTACCGTCAATAATTTAGTAAAACTAAAATCATGGTCTTGTGATTGAGTGGACGCATAAAGTATTGGAGGTGTGAATGAGGATATTCCTGATTGGGTCCCACTGTGCAGCCCACAGTCTTGTAAAGATAAAGATAAATTAGTAATTCTTTAACAAATAGAAAATCGAGAACATATATATATATATTTATAATTTCACCTACATACGAATCATTGGATCTAGGAGCTCTTCTTTTTTTTGGTATTTCCTAAGCACACAGCAAGAGAGGCAAGTCACATATCATATAGTTGGCATCTCGCCTATATAGGAGGCATCTCGCTCTCCATCATATATTATATCCCGTGTGTTGGCCCTCACACGAGACTAACACCACCCCTGCTAGCTGAGGTATCAAGGTGCACTAGGACTAACAATTCAAATAATTTCAAAACTATACTCTTCTTGAATTATATTTCAAATTGTAAACAATTCAAATAATTTAATTAATTTCAGAAACATATAAAAGTGTAAATAACTTATAAACATAATCAATTACACAATTAAAGATCAAGAATAGTATATAGTAAGTCAAAGAAAGAATCATCTACTCACAAGGTAAGGGCCCCAGATTGAACAGCCCTAAAATATACTTTTTCAACTTTAATTTGATCAAACAGATCTCGAAAACGTGTCCGGAAGGTCTAAACACTTAGAAAATGACTCCAAAATCGCACAATTTGACCTCTGAGAGTTTAGTTAACTGCTGGCTACTATTCAAAAAAAGTTGTTAGATGATAGAAAAAAATTCATATCTTAAGGTTTATCTAACTCCTGAATCTATCTACGTTGTCAGATTTTCAATTTGAAGTCTCTAAATAAAAGTTTCAGAGTTTATCCTTTTTTCTGAAATTTTCTACTTCCGATCTACAACGATTCTGCAGTTGATTTAAAAAATTGTTCGGTCAAAATCGTAGTATTTTTCGTCCTAAATCTAGTGGTACCCTCAGTTTTGAAATCGAAAGCCAATAAATACTCCAAATCTAAAGAGAAAAATGAAAGTTACTATTCATACTATTATAGAATCGAGATTTACATTTCGCAGACGCTTCTTCTCCCTAGTTTTCTTTCTTTCTTTCTTATTTATAAATATTATTTAATTAATAATTAAATATTAAAAATTTATTATTATTATTTTGATTAAATATATATAAATACTATTTTTCATCCTAAAATACCCAAAATTTTCTAAAAAATTATATTTTTGCAAAATTTTAGTTGAACTCTTAAATCATGACTTTTTTTGATAAAAATTCTAATAAAACAAATCACAAAATAAATATCTTTATACATAATAAAAGAAAGAATATTTTTAAAAATAAAACAAAAATTTATTAAAAGCCAATATAATTATTTTAAGCAAAACAAAAATCATTTTAATTAAAAATATATTTGCTTTTAGCAAAACATAATCATTTAAAATAAAAATATATTTTTTATCGTAAAATATTATTATTTAAAAATTACGGGATATTACATTTTTCTCCCTTAAGAAATTCGCTCCCTGAATTTTAACCCATTATACCACATGTAGGGAATGAAATTAAGACATAATTCGGAGTTATCAATCTTATTACTCAAATAATTGGGGATATCTTTTCTTGTATATCATCTTTACTTTCTAGAAAATCTCTTCACTTGTGTAATTTTGTCATATAATCTTAATTATAGGGATTTCCTTCAACAATAAGTTTTTCACTTGTCGATCAACAATAGACATCGATTTTTACTCATAATTAAGTCAAATTTTTGTTCAACTGAATTTCTTGAAATTAGATAGTATGAGAAGAATCTGATAGGTACTTCCTTAGCATTGATATAAGAAAGATTGTACCAACATCACTTAATCCTGATGGCAAAGGTTAGGCGATACATACTATGCATACTTTGTGCAAGATTTCAAAAGTGCCTATATACTAAATCTTAACTTTTTACTTCTATTCAAACTTCATTACCTCTTTTATGGGTGAGTCCTTTAAGAAAATTTGATCACCAACTGATAATTTATAGTGCTCAACATTCATAGTCCTTATAGAATTTTGACTTGTATCGAGTTGCTTGTATTCTTTTTCTAATCAATTTCACTTTATCATCGACATCTTACCATAAGTCTGACTCCACTGAGTCATCTAATAGAAAGTTTGTAACACTTCTTATATAAGGCTTAAAGTCATCCAATAACACTTTATTATAGACAAACTCTGTTAAGGGATCTCTCTCCAAACTCGAAGACATACGCTTGAAATATACTCTCTAAATTAACATCATCAATTTAGGTTAGTCATATTCTATCTATTGCATGATATTCCAAATTAGATTCCAAAAACTTAACCTTGTTAAACTCATCCACCTATTAGGAGACTTACGATATTTCATGTAAAATCTCAAATGGTGCCATTTGTATGTTGGCTTGATAATTACTGATATGGGCAAGTTCAACAAAGGATAAATGATTTCTCCAAATTTTCACCAAAATTATATAAAGATACCTAAAACATAATTTCTAATGCGTAAACACATCATTTAAATTTACTATCACCTAAGGCTTCCTAAATAGCTTTCCTAAAACAATATATTCAGTTCTTACTTGCTGACTCACCAAATAACGAAAAATATATCACTTGTATTTTCTTTTTACCATATACTAGTACAAATATTTCAAATCTTAGTATATCTCATCAATATTCAAAATCTACGGTTTCTAAAATCTCATTTCTTAACATAATTTACATTCTAGACACTAGACTCAATTTAGCATGATATAAACCCATCACTTACATTATTTTCGGAGATGATTCTAAAAATATTCTCCTTATTTCTAAATTAAGAATTCAAAGATTAATTTAAATCATATTTCCCATATTTTATTCTTCAAGAATTTCAATACCATAAAGACATAATCGTTTTATTCCTTTCAAACTTTTTATTACTTTAACCTACTAACCACTTGGACACCATAATAACTGAATTTCAAAGAAAATAAATTAAATTTTCTTGTAATGAGGAAAAAAAACTTTGCATTTAATGTCAAACATTAATAAGGGAGAATGTAGTAGAACAGACGAAAAGCATAATAGAGAATGGTTCTAAAATAGAAAGTCAAAAATTTGGACAAAGCATTGAAAGAAAATTAAAATCGGTGGCCGTAATTCTTGACAATCTATAAACAAAATCTAGCTGTTATTTCGGCAAAATTTAGTGGCCGTAAGTTTTAAATATATGTGCCAAAATCTACTTTAAAGTTATTGGTATTCGGTAGAAAAGAAATATTTCTGAACTTATAAAAATTTGTGAAAAACAACGAATATGTCGTTAACTGGAGGATGCAATTGATTGCTTCAAAATAGATGTAATCAATCAACTGTTAAATAAATTAGTCCAAATTAAAAAATTTCAAAATAGTTAGTCGACTAGCAAGAACATTGAGAAAACAAAATAAATCATTTGATTGTCCCTCTCCAACAATTAACTGGTTTGCATTTTCATTCTCTGTTTTTTTTTTTACAATTACGCCTATCACCTACAAATTTTCTACAAGAATCAAGACATCAATGCTTCATCAAGGACAACAAGGAAAAGACAAATTTCTGGTGATATTTTAACATTATTCTCTTTATGTGCTTAATATGAACCACGATCACAACTACTGTACATATATATGCTTGCCGTCATTTTTGAAATTTTCACCTTCAATTTAGCTGATATCTACCAATCACTCACATTGCTGTTCTAATTATGTCCGGCATATTCACATAGCTATTGTAAGTATATATTTCTCTGAGTTCTATAAATACATACGTTAATATCTTTATTTTTATACTCAAAGTTAGAGTGTGTGTAGCTATGGAGGGAATTGCATTAAATTAGTTTCGAAATATTTATGTTTTTTGTGGTTCCAGTTCTGGAAAAGATGGAGAGTATGTGAAAGCTGCACAAAACCTAGGTATGATGCTCACCAGGAGAAAAATTCATTTAGTTTATGGTGGAGGTAACTGTGGGTTAATGGAGTATGTGTCTACAGGTGCAAATGTAGGAGAATGCCAAATTCTAAGTATTATTCCTATAGCTCTAGTTGCATCAAACATCATAGGAAAAAAATAATTGAGGAAAAATTTAAGGTAGCTTCTATGCATAAGCACATGGCTAGAATGATGAGCAATGTTGATGCCTTCACTGTCTTACCAGGTGGTTTTGGTACTTTAAAAGAGACTTTCCAATAGTCTCTTGGGTATAACTGAATATACATCATAAACTGATAAGTTGGTTAAATGTTAACCATTTTTTTGATAGTCTGTTGTCTTTTCTTGATCAAATTGTGGAACAAAAGTTCATTTCACATAGGGGTGTTCGCGGTGCGGTTTGGTTCGGTTTTGAAGGCTCAACCCAACCGAACAGCCCATACAAGAATCAGCCAAAAATGGACCTATTCGGTTTGGTTTAAGTCTAGCAAACCAAACCAAACCGAACCACTAAAAAGCGGTTCGGTTTGGTTCGGTTTAGCGGTTTTTGTAGACTTATTTCATCAATTTTTTTGGCCCATTTCAACATTTTGAAATCAAAAGAATGCATTTCACCCAAGTAACATACAGTCTAATAATTAATTCCACTCCAAGTAATTTCTAGCTAACCAATAGAAAGTCTATAAAAATAGAACATATGATTCCCTAATTTCTATCAACAAAAATCCATAAAATAGAATAAATCCATAATGCTATCAATAAACAAGAAGAAGATCAAAAGGCACAATATCCATAAACTATAATTAGTACAGAACCATAATTCTATCATTCCAGCTATACTCAAAGTTTTCCTGAGACTAAGATCCTCAAAATCAAGTCAATGAACTTTAATTTTAAAACTAAGAAAGTTTCATAACTAAAATTAATGAAAAGATTTCTAAAAGAAATTTGTTAGTTGAAACTAGAATCCACACACACTAACACTTCTTTTATCCAAAGAAAGAGAGAAAATTTCATATACTATAGTGTATTTCTATTTAAATAATCAACCTACATTAAAATACCAATCTTAATTTTCTATTCATACACAATTTATTAACTAATAATTGACAGAATCAACAAACTCTTTTCCATCTTAACCCATACAGGGAGTGAAGCTTTTATGTCAGTCACATCTTGCAGCAAGAACTTGACTTTTTATACAAGAAAATTTGAAGCAATCTCGTCTCCTGGAAAACCAGCAAACTTTACAACATGAACAAAATTCAATTTCATTGCTTCCTTGATGCTTTTATATATGTAAGGATATTAAGAGATGTTATTCCACCAAGCTAGCAAGCTTCTAATGTAAATGTATGAGTGAATACAAAAGTGCTAAAATAATCTGTTTCTATTTATCGTCCTTTGCTTCCCATCCATTAACCTTATATTATTTACTCTAATATTTATATTGTCCCTGATTTAAGGCTTTGCCCAAAGTTAGACTAGTCTCCATTATCTGAAGCAACTTCATAGATTTTTATATATTTTTTTCATAACCTTACAATACTGTAAGATTTGTAACCGAAAACACACAAATTTTTGAACTGCAGACTGCAGTATTGGTTTACAAATAAAAAAACACTTGTCTAACATGTACACTTGTCTAACTGCATCAGATAAATTAAGCTCATCATCAGATTTTGATTCAGCACATTCCCACAGGCCACATTGAGTACCAGAGTAAGGCCACATACTGAAATATTGATTGGCTTGATATCATTACCTTGTAGAGCAACGAGTACCAGAGGGGAGCAGAGTGCAGATGCAACAAATTGGGTCATGGACTCGATCCTGGCTTGCCCAAATGAGCACACTAGCACAGGGTGATTCTTCTATGTTTTGGAGCTGGTGGCCTGTCACTGGAAGCTGCAGACGGCGAGTTTAACCGGCAGCGAAGTGCAGAGCAAGGCGACGGAAAGAAAGAGAAGAGAGTGGAGCAGATCGGGTAGGGTGAAATCAGAAATCTCTTGTTTTGAAGCACGCAGGCGGTGGCTTGTCACCGGAAGCCTGAAGCCGCAGACAGCGAGTTTCGTTACTGAGTACGGCGACTTGGGGGCGGGCTCTACTCTAGGGCACGATGAAACTTGAAAGCTTGCCTTCGGCCTTCGGGAATCTTAGGGTTTGGGGGGTGAAAATTGAAATGGCAGAAGCAGAAAATGGAAGAAAATGAAAATGCTGATGCATAATAGGAGTTGGGCTGGGCTGAAGAGAAGGCCACTTGGACCGGAAAGGTGTTGGGCTGA
Organism: Gleditsia sinensis; assembly: GCA_037074535.1. NCBI lineage: Eukaryota > Viridiplantae > Streptophyta > Magnoliopsida > Fabales > Fabaceae > Gleditsia > Gleditsia sinensis. Next base: position 13,410,419 of record CM073474.1, read on the forward strand.
AGGGCTGGCTTGGCTGAAGTGCTGGATCTGGGCTAAAGAACTGACTGGGCCTGGACTGGCGGTTGGTTCGGTCTGGCTCGGTTGGGAATTTTTCCCAACCGAAAACCGAACCGAACCGCTCGGTTCATTAAAAATAAAAACCGATCTAAACCGCCCAAAATCGATTTTTTTCTGTTTTTTAATGGTTCGGGTTGGTTCGGTCGGTTTTGTTCGGTTTTGTTCGGTTTTGAACACCCCTAATCTCACACTCAGCACAACGAATTCTCCTGTCAGCTTCAAATGCTGATGAGTTGATTAATGCTTTACAAGAATATGTTCATGTACCTGATCCAACTATAGATCGAATAGATTGGAAGACAGAAAACCGTGGAAAGCTCAAGTTAGATTTGGATTTTCATCTGTAACTGTAGTAGAACATGCCATTGTTGTACCGCTTCTACTTTCTTAGGGTCCACTTGGATACCATCCTTATCAACCATACTCCTTTAGAGTTGGTAAAACTATCTTTAAATGTTGTTTATGATCCCCTATACTCTTAGAACATATTAGTATTTCGTTAATAAAAATAATAATAAATTTTAAATACTTTATTCATTAAGTCCATGAATGCAACTAGGGCATTTGTCAAACTAAATGACATCACCAAGAATTCATAATGCCCATAATGAGTCCTAAATTTTTTTTTTCTGAATATCATCTTCCCTTATCCTCAATTAATGATACTCATATCTCAAATAAATTTTTGAAAAAAATATTGAACACCTTATAACTGGTCAACAGATCATCTATACGAAGTAATGGGTTTTTATTCCACACGGTCACCTTATTCAACTGTCTATAATTTATGCATAGTTATAGTGATCCATCATTCTTTTTCACAAATAGGTTTAGAGCACCTCAAGGAGAGTACTAGGGCATATAAATCCCTTGTCTAACAAGTCTTACAACTAATTCTTCAATTCTTTAAGTTCAGTCATTGCCATTTTATATGGGGGTATAGACGCTGGTTGGGTTCCAAGAAATAAATCAACATCAAATTCTATTTTATGTTTCGAGGTAATCCTGGCAATTCCTCAAGAATTACATCAGAAAATTCTCTAACCATTGAAACTTGATTTACACTGGTATATTTTATATCAACATTTTTTACCATTGCCAAATATTCTTGGCACCTTTTTGTAATAACTTATAGGCTGCTAAAACAAAGATTAGATTTTTTGGTACCTCACTACAGTCTCCTTGTATCAAGAAAGAAGATTCTTCAGGAATATTGAATTTAATCATCTTAAGATGACATTCTAAAATGGCCTGACATGTTGCCAACCAATCCATTTTTAATATCACATCAAAGTCTACTATATATAGACAACTGAGTAAAACAAATATAACATTCAAACACCGTCATATTTGGTATCTATCTCAATTCTTTAAATTCTTTGGCACACCTATCTTTTTCACTTTCAAGCAAAAATTGACCCATAAATATTTTTTAAGATGCCACAATATTCAATAAACCTTATACTAGGAACTCTAACAACTTGGAATAGAAGGAAAATTAAAACCCTATAGAATCCCATAGTAGAACCTGAAGTATAAATATGTCTAACTCATATTCATACTAAAAGTCTTACTAAAAAATTCTTTACTCTTATAGCCACAGGAAAATCTAATGCTCTGATACCAACTTGTCATGCCTCTAATTTTAGAGCACGTAAAATACATACTTTACGAACGTATATTTTTTATAACATGTATAATACACTTTTTTACAGATAGGTATTCCCATGTATACACAATAGATAAACTAAATCTATAAACATCAAAGTACAATAGAAGTAGGGATCCTACCTATGGTGTTCAGAGCATACTCTAGAGTACAAGTACAATATAAATCAAAATTTATGAGCCCTAGAGACAAAATAGGCTCACCAGAGAAAATGTCGCCTAGTCGATCACCTATCTAATAGGGATTGACAAAATTTTGTATTCTTATCTGAAAAATATAGAAATATCGTGTATATGGAAATATCGTGTAGTGAGTTTGACAACTCAGTGAGCAGATAATACCTCCTATAACCTCTGAGGTCAACATATAGATGTACTTATATTTTAAATTTATCACATTGAAAATTACAGTTCAGAAGTGCATCCATATGAGACCCACATTTCAAATATTCTCAGTTCAAATCATATTCAGATATCTTTAACAATATATGATACAATATGATCGTTAATCAAACGTTGATATGTATCAAAAATATTTCTTATAAAAATATTAGGAAGATCCCATATCAAAACCACCATATCAGAGTTTAATCCCTTCCGTACTTTATTAGTATAGAATTTGCCTATACTTAGTATCTTAGCCAAGATTTGCCCTACCACCATTTAAGAGTACATGTGAATGAACTCTAATATAGGTATTTACCAAGCACACAGCAAGGGAGGCAAGTCACATATCATATAGTTGGCATCTCACCCATATAGGAGGCATCTCACTCTCCATCACATATTATATCTCGTGTGTTGGCCTTCACACGAGGTTAGCACCACCCCTGCTAGCTGAGGTATCAAGGTGCACTAGGACTAACATCACCTGCTGTTAAAAAACAGTATTTCTAATAGGATTCCTCCATAAAATTATCATATGAACATATTCCATATCATTCAAAATAGAGAGCTTTTAGTATAATATATAATTTCAGTCTCAATACAGCTCATTTGTCATAAATTTTTCAATCGGTGTGACATTCTTAATATAATTTGTGTTGGACAATGTTGGGTCTATTAACAGTGAATATTTAATGTTTTGATATCTGTTGTACTCTATCAATATAAAAGTATTAAGTACATTCTTGTGTTAATATTTTCATTAGCTAAATTTGTAGTGCGCAATAAATTTTCTTAGTTTATTATAATTCGGGATCTATCGGTGAGATTATGATAAATAATTTTGTGAATATAGTTGCATAACCTGAGTTTTGGTGAAAACCTTATTTTATAATTATGATGCATACACATAATTAATGTTTCTTAAATATATTCCCTCAACTTTTGTACCTATGCAACTATCAAAAGTGAAAACTCTTAATGAGATTAATTATGATGATTGAAAGGAGTCCCTGAACATGTATTTAGCTCTGGTCAAAGAGGATTTGACTCTTAAGAAGACAAGATCGGCAGATCTTGCTGTTAATTCTACTGATGTTAAGAAAACTTACTATAAAAAATGGTATAACTTCAGCATAGTATGTTTGATGGTAATAAAATATATTATGGATAAGACCTTCAGACAAAATATTCTAAACAATAATATAGCTGTTGACTTCTTGAAAGCTGTTGGAGAAAAATTCAAGAAATTTAATATGACCTATTACTTGTTTCTGCTGGACACTACTCGTTATAATAGAGTGTCAAGTGTCTGTGAACACATCATGAAACTTGTAAACTATTTTAATAAACTGTACTCTTATAATATTGACTTAGAAGAGAGTTATTTAGTCTAGTGCATTTTGGATTTTCTCCCATCTTAATACTAAAAACTGAGGACTACTTGCAATTCTTAGGAAGGAAAGTGTCATTCGAGGGGAGGGATTGTTATGTTGTCATCCTATGGTTTCAAACGAGGAATGGGAGTACTGCTCGAGGAGAGAAAATGTTGTAGAGGCCTGAATGTGATCCTTTGTTTGAGGGGAGGATTGTTAGGAATGCAAACAAAGTCTCACATTACTAAATATTGAGAAATCTCTATTAATATAAGCCCTTTTTTGGAGGAAGTCCAAAACAAAACCACGAGGGCTTTTGTCACGGCCCCAAATGATGGAACACATGACCGGCACGGCATAAGGGTTTCCCCCTAGCCGTAAGCCTAACACATAGCATGCACAACCATTCAGCACACAATCCAGTACATAATAAATATAACTGGCCACATACGCCACATCCAATATCAGAAAATACTGTATATATAGATATATATTTCATGAATCCAACATCTTTGATTCAACTTGGCCCATGGCCTCATAGTACAAACATTATTGTAAAACGTAAAACCATTTTTTCAAACAACACAAGAAGCGAGGATCCTGCCTGTATGTTCATGGAGATATACTAGACATACACTTAAACTATACAACCAATACAACGGAGTGCCCAAACTGGGGCTCACCAATACTATATTTAGTCTCCTATGGAGCTGTAACTGGATCAGTGTTTCTTTGACTATCTGTGGGGAGAAAACAGAAGAGGGGTGAGATTACCACATCTCAGTGAATGGATAAATCATACTATAACAGAAACAGGGCAAACTAAGTACGAGTGTTTCGCAATGAATTAAATAATTGAAATCAAGGTATAGAAAACATTAAACATCTAATCATAATTTATTGAAAGAATGCTAAACAGTTCACATGATAAAACAGAATTAAATCAATAACTGTAAGCAAATCAATTGTGCATGGTAAATAATAAATGAAGATATTTATGCAATAACAATGATGCATGTGGTATTTTAAAAATATTTAATTTTTAAGAAAAATGCACTAGTTTATTGGAGGTCTTTCCTAACAGATCTATCATCTATCCTAAGCACATAGCAAGGGTAAGGTAATCACTGTAGGCGTAGACATAAGTCCACACTAAATTTTCCCCAAGCACATAGCAATGGGTATGGCAATCACTGTAGGCATAGACATAAGTCTATCCTAAATTTTGTGTCTTAAGCTGTCATATGCCCGTCACAATATCCTAGGCCGAAGCCTTAACATGATCATGGTGCACCAGGGCTAGCACTACCTGCGGCTAGCTAACAGTGATCTAAAAGGGTCCCTCCAATAGAAAACATGTGAAATATGCTATTCAAAGAGTTTAAAGTAAAACATTTCAATAACTTTACAATACAGCTATAATTCTCCATCTAACTCTTTTCATGCATAAAATTTCGTTCTATAATATATCTCATCCATGAATTCCCATGGAGACCTTTACAATCATAAATTTTCCCTTTTAAACATAGATCGTCCATAGACGTTACATAGATGCTCATCATGCATTAAATCATTTCATGGCTAACTTAGTTCATTTCTATGACTAAGTTCGCATTTCTATAAATCTAGCTCAAATGGAGAATTAATAGTCTAGATGCTTGCCCTGCATACCTAGGGTTCAACTAGGATTGAAATTTACAATTTCTAACATGGTTGGAACATATTGGTTTTCAAAGCAGTAAAACAATTTAACATACATTCCAACTAGTTAAAATCATATGAGAGAGTTATAAATCAAATTCCTAAAACATGCGCTATAGTATGAAAAACCCACTCACCGTACTAGAAGTCCAACAACGAGAATTTCACCTCGTAGTGGCTCAATAACCTAGAAAACATAGACATAGCATGAAAATTAGAAAATTCTAAAGTCACTATTCACGCCGGAAAACACTATTCACTCGCCGGAAAATACTATTCATGCTGAAACCTAAAAACCCCATATTCAATTCTAAAGCTATCTACGGGAAGAATTTCGGTAAAAACGAAGCCTAAAACGCAATTGGACGAAGTTTTACCTTTGGAGGTACTATTCACGCGATTTTCCGGTGACCTTCCGGCGACTTTCCGGTGAAATTGATCGGTGGGTTTTGAAGTACTCGTTGCCACGAGTCCAACGGTCCAGACGGTTCGTCAATCGGAGGTCCGTAACTCCAGATATGAGGGTTTGAAATTCAAAGGGGAAAAAGGAAAAATGGGGGGGGGCTGCGGGTTTTTCTGCTCTCTGCCTGGTATCCGTATGCACATATATGTGCTGATGCTACAGTAAAAAAAATATTTTTTTTTTTAAAATAATTATTAAATAATTAATAATAAGATTTTCTTTATAAAATTCATTTAAATTCCGTTTTTCATCATAAAATATCCTAAAAATTTCTAAAAATTTCCTTTCTCATAAATCTTTAGTTAAACTCTCACATCATAATTTTTCTTGATAAAAATAGTAATAAAACAAATTTCTAAACAAATATCTTTATTTATATTAAAAGAAAGAGTATTTCTAAAAATACCATAAAAATTCAATAGAAGCCGGTATAATTATTTTAAGCAACACAATACTTCTTTTACTTAAAAATCCACTTATTTTTAACAAATCATAATTATTTCTATATAATAAAAATATATTTGCTTATAGCGCGCCAAAACATAACTTCTAATATATTTTTTTTCTATGTAATAAATATACATATTTTCTACGGTTCTTATCTCTATTGTCAAAATTCTCTCTTTTATTTTAAATTTCCTTTTCAATAAATTTTATGGTTATTACATTCTTCCCCCCTTAAAGAAATTCGGTCCCCGAATTTTACAAAAACTAACAACATGAAAACCTTTGACTACTCTTGAAACAGCTGAGGATACTTCTCTCTCATGACATCCTCTACTTCCCACGTAGCTTCCTCCTTGGAATGATTCTGCCAAATCACCTTCACTGTAGGGATATCCTTAGATCTCAACTTTTTCACTTGTCTATCAACAATGGCCACGGGTTTCTCTTCGTAGGCCAACTTGTCATCTAAAAGGATTTCCTGCGGTTGAATTACATGAGATGAGTCGGGTAGATACTTCCTCAACATCGAGACATGGAAGACTGGATGCACTTCACTCAACCCAGGTGGTAGGGCTAGGCGGTATGCCACTGCTCCTACCCTATCCAGAATTTCAAAAGGTCCAATATACCTCGGGCTTAACTTCCCTTTCCTACCAAACCGCATGATTCCCTTCATGGGTGAAACTCTGAGGAACACATGATCGCCTAGAGAAAACTCCAACTCCCGACGCCTATGGTCCACATAAGACTTCTGACGACTTTGTGCAGTTAAAAGCCGTTCCCTTATCAGCTTAACCTTCTCTATGGCATCTTGCACCAAGTCTGGCCCTAGCAGCTTGACTTCTCCAACTTCAAACCATCCAACGGGAGATCGGCATCTTCTCCCATAAAGAGCTTCAAAAGGTGCCATCTGAATACTGGCTTGATAACTGTTGTTGTATGCAAACTCAGCTAATGGCAGGTATCTTTCCCAACTGCCACCAAAATCCAATATACATGCTCTAAGCATATCCTCCAGAATTTGAATCGTGCGTTCTGACTGGCCATCTGTTTGGGGATGAAAAGCGGTGCTTAGATCCAACCTCGTTCCCAAAGCTTCTTGAAAAGCTTTCCAAAACCTTGCTGTAAACTGTGGACCTCGATCAGATATGATGGATACAGGGACTCCATGCAATCTGACGATCTCACTCAGATACAGGCTTGCATACTGAGCCACATTAAAGGTAGTCTTCACTGGTAAGAAGTGGGATGACTTGGTCATTCGATCCACTATCACCCATACTGAGTCATAACCCTTAGGGGTCCTCGGTAACCCTGTAACGAAGTCCATAGTAATCTTTTCCCACTTCCACTCTGGTATCTCAATCTGCTGGTGCAAACCGGCAGGCTTCTGATGTTCAGCTTTCACCTGCTGACAAACCAAGCATTGAGCCACAAAGTTTGCTACATCCTTCTTCATCCCATTCCATCAATACAAGTCCTTGAGGTCACTGTACATCTTATTTGTTCCTGGGTGGATAGTATAGGCTGATTGATGTGCCTCCTCCAAAATCTGCTTCCTCAAGCTATCCACATCGGGTACACACAAGCGCTTCCCATATCTTAACACTCCTTCAGCATCCACGCTGAATTCAGAAGTCTGATTATTCCTGGATTCATCCTTGAGCTTGCACAGCTTGGCATCCTTGTCCTGATCTGCCTTAATCTGCTCAACCAGTGGAGAGTGTAGTTGCATGTGGGCTAACAACACCCCTAGCTCCTTCACTTCAAAGCGCATCCCCTCACCTTCTAGCTGATGAATATCCCTTACCAACGGCCTCCGGAGTAGGGTAATATGGGCTAGACTCCCCATCGACTTCCTGCTCAAAGCATCTGCTACTACATTGGCCTTGCCTGGGTGGTACAAGATAGTGCAGTCATAGTACTTCACCAACTCCATCCACCTTCTCTGTCTCAAGTTAAGATCTCTTTGTTGAAAGATGTACTTGAGACTCTTGTGGTCCGTGTAAATCTCACAGGGTTCACCATAGAGATAGTGCCTCCAAATCTTCAAGGCAAAGACCACTGCCGCCATCTCCAGATCATGTGTAGGATAGTTCTGTTCGTGCTTCCTGAGCTGCCTAGATGCGTAGGCTACAACATGACCATTCTGCATTAACACACAACCCAAGCCCACCCTTGAGGCGTCACAGTATATTGAGTATCCTCCAGTGCCCGTTGGGATAGTTAGAACTGGGGCTGTGGTTAGACACTTCTTCAAGGTCTGGAAACTTTCTTCGCATACATCCGACCACTCAAACTTAACTCCCTTCCTGGTTAATCTGGTCAAAGGAGCAGCAATTCTGAAGAAATCATTGATGAACCTCCGGTAATACCCTGCTAGACCCAAGAAACTTCGGATCTCCGTCACACTAGCTGGGCGAGGCCACTGCTGTACTGCCTCTACCTTCTCGGGGTCTACTTGAATGCCGTCCTTCGTGACTACATGCCCCAGAAACATAACACTGTCCAACCAGAACTCACACTTAGAGAGCTTGGCATACAACTGCTGATCCCTCAAAATCTGCAGAATGAACCGTAGGTGCTGTTCATTCTCCTCATGGTCTTTAGAATAAACCAAGATGTCATCAATGAACACAATGACAAACTGATCTAAGAATGGCTTGAACACCCTGTTCATCAAGTCCATAAAAGCAGCTGGTGCATTAGTTAGTCCAAAAGACATAACTAAAAATTCATATTGACCATAACGGGTCCTAAAAGTCGTCTTGGAAATATCTTCCTTCTTGATCCTCAACTGATGATACCCTGACCTCAGATCAATCTTGGAGAAACATTTCGCTCCTTGAAGTTGATCGAACAGATCATCAATCCTGGGTAAAGGGTAGTTGTTGCGCACTGTTAGCTTATTCAGTTGCCGATAGTCAATGCAAAGACGCAAAGACCCATCTTTCTTCTTCACAAAAAGAACTGGAGCACCCCATGGAGAGGTACTCGGCCTGATGAAACCCTTATCTAACAAATCCTGCAACTGACTCTTTAGCTCCTTAAGCTCTGTGGGTGCCATCCTGTAAGGCGGTATAGAAATTGGTCGAGCCTCTGGAATAAGGTCAATACCAAACTCTATCTCCCGTTCAGGAGGTAATCCTGGCAACTCTTCTAGGAAGACATCCAGGAATTCTCTTACCACTGCCATCTTGTCTACATCCGGTACCTTCCCATCCACATCTCTAACATATGCCAAATATCCCTGGCATCCCTTCTTCAACATCTTCTGAGCACCCAAGACTGATATCAGGTTACTTGGAGCTTTACTTCGATCACACTGGAACCGGAAAGGAACTTCACTTGGAGGGTTGAACTTGATTGCCTTCTCATAGCAATCCAAGGTAGCATAGCATGCTGCCAACCAATCCATTCCTAGGATTACATCAAAGTCGACCATGTCTAGGATGATCAAATTAGCAGATATCTCCCTATCACCTACTGACACTTTACATGATTTGCATACATGCTCTACTGGCAAATAATCACCGACCGGGGTGGTTACAAAGAAAGGGGCATCCATCCTAATCGGATCTTTACCCAAACTCTTAGCAAAACTAGGAGAAACATAGGAATATGTAGACCCGGGGTCAAACAAAACATATGCTTCATGTAGGCAAACTGAAAGAGTACCTGTCATGACCGCATTTGAAGCTTGTGCATCCTGCCTGGTAAGAGCAAAAATCCTCGGTTCACCTCGGCCTGCTTGGTTTTGACCTCGGCCCATCATCCCTCTACCAGTACCTCTGTTACTTGCTTGGCCCGGTATAGTCCTTAGAGGCTGAGCTGCCACTGGGGTTGGTAGCAAAGCTGGTCGAGTTGGCCCTTGGCTTGAGCCATACAACTGGGGACAGTCCCTCTTCATGTGTCCAGGTTGGTGGCAATGATAGCAAACAATCATCTCCCTGCGGCACTGACCAAAATGATGGTTGCCACAAATAGGGCATTGTGGCCTGTTCTGCTGAATGACTCTTGGTCCTGGTTGTCCTGGATACCTGGTGTTTCCCTGGCTAAGACCTAGCCTACCACTTGCATCTGGTCTCTGGTTGGGGTTCCCAATATTCTGTGGTGCTGGGCGCTGCTGGCTCTAGAATCGGGGTCCTTGGGAATGAGAACTTTGCCCTCCTTTGGAGCTCCCGTCTCTATCTCTCTTCCTCAGCTTGGCACTCTCGACATCGGCCAAATGCCTAGTCTCCATCATTCTTGCACAATCTACAACCTCTGCATAGTTCGGGAATTGCTTCATCTGGGGTGCCACTGATTTAAACAATGCTGGCACCAACCCCTGGATAAATTTCCTGATCATGTCCCTTTCAGTAGGGACCATGTGCGGTGCATACGGCATCAGCTGTGTGAAGCGGTAGTCATACTCCGTGACTGACATACCAGGAGTCTGCTTCAACTCCACAAACTCTTGACACTTGGCATCCCGGATACTCTGAGGCACAAACCTCTCCATGAAGACTTCCTTGAACTCTGGCCATCTCAAAGGTGGCGCTGTAGCTCCCCTTCCGCGCATCATGGTCTTGAACCATACCTGCGCTACGCCAGACAACTGGAAGGCTGCCAATTCTACTGAGCGAATCTCTGGACACTTAAGAACCTCGCAGATCTTCTCAGTAGCCTCTATAAACTCCTGGGGATCTTCACTGGCCAACAACCCCTTAAAGGTTGGCGGTTTCAGCTTCAGGAACTCAGATAGTTCCACTTCCCTCTCAGCGGGTCTCACCTGCCGCTCCACGGACCTAACTGGTTCTGGAACAGAGGTAGTTGTTTCAGGCTGTTGCGGGTCCCTTCTATCTTGCCCATCCCTTCTCTCAGCTAAATTTTCTATTGCCCGCTGCATACCCTGCATGGTTACCAGCATCTGGGCTATCACATCATCCCGGGGGTGAGAAGACATTTCCCCCGTCCTGGGAGTCTCAGCTTGCTCACTTCTTAACTCAGCTTGTTCGGCTGCTTCAGCAGCCCTTACACCCCTGCCACTGCCTCTAGGTCGGCCTCTGCCACGACCTCTACCTCGGCCTCTGCCACGACCTCTACCTTGACCTCTAAGCACAGGTACTGCGGATTGAGCAGACTCTTCAGCCATCTGCTCTTGAACTGCGGGTTGCCTAACCTTTGATCTTGTTCTTGGTGGCATTTTGCTATAAAACAGAAATAGCCAAACCATCACTTAACCATACCAACATAGCATACTATAAACTGACTAACTTAAACAAAAAGAAAACATTCTATCGAACCCCTTTAGCAGCACCGTGAGTATAAGCATGTCCGGATTCATACCCATACTCAAAGTCCTACCTAAAGGTCCGTTACTCCATGAACACAGGGAAACCTAACGCTCTGATACCATATTTGTCACGGCCCCAAATGATGGAACACATGACCGGCACGGCATAAGGGTTTCCCCCTAGCCGTAAGCCTAACACATAGCATGCACAACCATTCAGCACACAATCCAGTACATAATAAATATAACTGGCCACATACGCCACATCCAATATCAGAAAATACTGTATATATAGATATATATTTCATGAATCCAACATCCTTGATTCAACTTGGCCCATGGCCTCATAGTACAAACATTATTGTAAAACGTAAAACCATTTTTTCAAACAACACAAGAAGCGAGGATCCTGCCTGTATGTTCATGGAGATATACTAGACATACACTTAAACTATACAACCAATACAACGGAGTGCTCAAACTGGGGCTCACCAATACTATATTTAGCCTCCTATGGAGCTGTAGCTGGATCAGTGTTTCTTTGACTATCTGTGGGGAGAAAACAGAAGAGGGGTGAGATTACCACATCTCAGTGAATGGATAAATCATACTATAACAGAAACAGGGCAAACTAAGCACGAGTGTTTCGCAATGAATTAAATAATTGAAATCAAGGTATAGAAAACATTAAACATCTAATCATAATTTATTGAAAGAATGCTAAACAGTTCACATGATAAAACAGAATTAAATCAATAACTGTAAGCAAATCAATTGTGCATGGTAAATAATAAATGAAGATATTTATGCAATAACAATGATGCATGTGGTATTTTAAAAATATTTAATCTTTAAGAAAAATGCACTAGTTTATTGGAGGTCTTTCCTAACAGATCTATCATCTATCCCAAGCACATAGCAAGGGTAAGGTAATCACTGTAGGCGTAGACATAAGTCCACCCTAAATTTTCCCCAAGCACATAGCAATGGGTATGGCAATCACTGTAGGCATAGACATAAGTCTATCCTAAATTTTGTGTCTTAGGCTGTCATATGCCCATCACAATATCCTAGGCCGAAGCCTTAACATGATCATGGTGCACCAGGGCTAGCACTACCTGCGGCTAGCTAACAGTGATCTAAAAGGGTCCCTCCAATAGAAAACATGTGAAATATGCTATTCAAAGAGTTTAAAGTAAAACATTTCAATAACTTTACAATACAGCTATAATTCTCCATCTAGCTCTTTTCATGCATAAAACTTCGTTCTATAATATATTTCATCCATGAATTCCCATGGAGACCTTTACAATCATAAATTTTCCCTTTTAAACATAGATCGTCCATAGACGTCACATAGATGCTCATCATGCATTAAATCATTTCATGGCTAACTTAGTTCATTTCTATGACTAAGTTCGCATTTCTATAAATCTAGCTCAAATGGAGAATTAATAGTCTAGATGCTTGCCCTGCATACCTAGGGTTCAACTAGGATTGAAATTTACAATTTCTAACATGGTTGGAACATATTGGTTTTCAAAGCAGTAAAACAATTTAACATACATTCCAACTAGTTAAAATCATACGAGAGAGTTATAAATCAAATTCCTAAAACATGCGCTATAGTATGAAAAACCCACTCACCGTACTAGAAGTCCAACAACGAGAATTTCACCTCGTAGTGGCTCAATAACCTAGAAAACATAGACATAGCATGAAAATTAGAAAATTCTAAAGTCACTATTCACGCCGAAAAACACTATTCACTCGCCGGAAAATACTATTCATGCTGAAACCTAAAAACCCCATATTCAATTCTAAAGCTATCTACGGGAAGAATTTCGGTAAAAACGAAGCCTAAAACGCAATTGGACGAAGTTTTACCTTTGGAGGTACTATTCACGCGATTTTCTGGTGACCTTCCGGCGACTTTCCGGTGAAATTGATCGGTGGGTTTTGAAGTACTCGTTGCCACGAGTCCAACGGTCCAGACGGTTCGTCAATCGGAGGTCCGTAACTCCAGATATGAGGATTTGAAATTCAAAGGGGAAAAGGGAAAAATGGGGGGGGGGCTGCGGGTTTTTCTGCTCTTTGCCTGGTATCCGTATGCACACATATGTGCTGATGCTACAGTAAAAAAAATATTTTTTTTAAATAATTATTAAATAATTAATAATAAGATTTTCTTTATAAAATTCATTTAAATTCCGTTTTTCATCATAAAATATCCTAAAAATTTCTAAAAATTTCCTTTCTCATAAATCTTTAGTTAAACTCTCACATCATAATTTTTCTTGATAAAAATAGTAATAAAACAAATTTCTAAACAAATATCTTTATTTATATTAAAAGAAAGAGTATTTCTAAAAATACCATAAAAATTCAATAGAAGCCGGTATAATTATTTTAAGCAACACAATACTTCTTTTACTTAAAAATCCACTTATTTTTAACAAATCATAATTATTTTTACATAATAAAAATATATTTGCTTATAGCGCGCCAAAACATAACTTCTAATATATTTTTTTCTATGTAATAAATATACATATTTTCTACGGTTCTTATCTCTATTGTCAAAATTCTCTCTTTTATTTTAAATTTCCTTTTCATTAAATTTTACGGTTATTACAGCTTTGACCTAAAGTGGACAATATCATTGTGGAGATATATGTCCTCAAATGATATTGAGAGGACTGAGATGAGTAATGTTCTATATACTTCTGCTGTTGGCAGTTTAATGTATGCTCAAGTATGCACTCATTCGGACATAGCATTTGCTATCAGTGTGTTTGGTAAATATTTGAGTGATGCTGGCAAGAATAATTTGAGAACTACAAAGAAGGTTATGAGATACCTGTAAGGTATAAAATATCATATGTTGACATTTAGAAAGTTTAATCAATTTGAAATCATGGGGTACACGAATTCAGACTATGCATTTTGTGTGCATGATTGTAAATCCACTTCTGAATACATCTTCATGATGTTTGGAGGATTTGTTTCGTGAAAGAGCGTCAAATAGACATTCACAGCTATCTCAACTATGAAAGTAGAGAACATCGCTTGTTGTGAGGCCACTTATCAGGCCATATGGTTGAGGAAACTAATTTATGGTATGCATTACCACGACCTCTAACCATTTACTGCGATAGTTCGTCTGCTATATACTTCTCTTAAAATCACAAGAATTTCGATCGTACTAAACACTTTAAGCTCTTGTTTGTTGGAGAGAAGATTGTTGAATCTTAGACTTATGTAGTTCACATTGTTTGGTGGACATATATTAGCATATCCGTTGACCAAAGGTTTACCCATAGAAGTCTGAATTTTATATTGGTTCTGAGACCATCTATGTAATTTTATTCAGTTTAGATATTGAAACACTATATCCTTTATTTCTCTATCAGATTCAATTATCTTGTGTGGTTTCTTTTCTGAGCTATGGTTAAAGGATTAATTTTGTCTTTTATTCTATTCAGTTTTGAGACTCTATGTATTTAATATCACTTGTTTCCCTATCTGATTCAGTGATTTTGTACCGTCTTATTTCTAAATTTCAGACTTATTTGATTCACATCTCTAGTGAACAAATGCTAACAAATTTGTTGACCAAAAAGTTTACCCGTATGATGAGATCATGGCTAGGGCTGACAAACAGAAATGGAATGCGGACCCGCTTCAAGTCCCAGTTGGACCTATCACAAGAGCTCGGGCTAAAATATTCAAAGAAGCACTTAATTGTCTAATCCTAGAGGCCCATCAAGGAGATACTTGCATTATTACAAAAGAAGAGTCAAACTGGTCCATGTCATTAAAACCCATTTAAATATGGGTCAAGACTAGCCAACTTTAATATGGACCTAAAGTGCAAGAAGATTGAAGGCTAAAAACTGAATATAGTCCCAAAATAATGGATTTATTTAATGGCCCAATTTAGGCTACGTTTTTTTTTCTGATTTATTTACTTTTAGTATTATATTTATTTGACTAGGAAAGTTTCCTATTTCATAGTTTCTAGAAGAGTTTCCTATTTATATTTTTCCTTGCCCTATAGGAGTTTCCTATTTGATAGTTTCTAGAACAGTTTCCTATTTCTATTCTTCCTTGTTCTATAGGAGTTTCCTATATAGTTTTCCTTCTAAGTTTAGGTAATTGGCCTATAAATAGGTATGTATGCTCATTAACAATTCAGATTATCATTTATATTATTGAGAGTGTTTTCTCTTTGGTTCTTTAAAGAACTTTTCTGAACTTATCAAGATTTATCTTGTGGCGTTCAAGCAAGACTTATCACTCACAATCTTCTTCCTCTTTCTTGAGTGTGGCGTCTGCGATATTTCTTATACATTTGGTTCTTATCTCTTTATAGATAATGGGTCAAGGTCATTTTATTTTTAATTTATTTTTGTTATAAATCTGATTGGAATACGATCCTTGAATTTGGATCCCATATTGATTCCGAGTCTCACTACTCTTGGTGAGGTTCATATCAGGGGTTCACATCATTTGGTATCAGAGATAAGTTCTAAATCAGGTTTGATCTATGCTATTTGTTTTCTTATTCTTATTCCATCTTACTATCTCGTATTTTTTTTTGTGTTCTTCATTCTTCTTATCTTCTAATTTTCGTTTTATTTCTAGTGTTCTTAGTTCAAGTGCATATTCTGAAAAAAAAAAGGAAAAAAAATCGGAATTGAAAAAAAAAATAGTGCGGAATTCTGAAAAAAAAAAAGGAAATTCGAAAAAAAAAATAGAACCAATTGTTGTTGAAATTCAAGTTCCACCTAGATTTTGCATTCTGATCTTAAAAAAAAAAACAAAGTGATCTAGTAATTCTAATTGCATCAATTTGTTTTCTTTTGCTTTGATATTTGGTTTTCTTATTTTGGTTATTTTGCTATCTCAATTGTTTTCTTTTCTCTAGTCAATGATTTCTTTCTACTCTTGTTACTTCGTGGTGTGATTTTTTCTTATTCAACTTCTTATCTTGTCTTTAATTTTGTTTTTTTTCTAAAGTTCTATTGCTTTGTTCCCTTTGTTTCTTAAAATTCTGTTCTTTTTCTTCTTTCTTAACTCTTTGTACTCTATTAGTTGAGTTTGGATTGTTGCAAGAAAAGTTTTGTGTGAGTTTGTTTGAGTTCAATAAAGAACTGAAAAGAGGGGACTAAGAGAGGAAAAAGGCAAGAGGGTGTGAGTTTATAAGAGGGTAAAAGCCAAAATTTGAGTAAACACGAGCGTGAGTGCCATCAATCTTGAGAGAAACACGTAAGCTAGTGTTGTGAGAATTTGTTTTACTCTAACATTGTTTTTAAGGAAAATCATGTCCCACAACAAGGACAAAACTACTTCCGAAGGTGTGTCGGGAATGGTGGATCCAAAGTTGATGATGGAAGCTTTAGTAAGTGAGATGAGAAGAGTTTTGAGAGTGGAGATGGAGCAAATTCATGAACGGTTAGATCGAGTAGAGAATGCACATGTGGAAGAGTCACAAAACACTGCTAATATACGTAGGAAGGGGAGAGTTCAATCAAAGGAGAGTGTTGAAGATGAAGAGTATTATAGAGATGGTTTTGATGAAGTTGATAGGAATCTGAGTGACAACAATAAGAGATATGGTGAAAGGTTTAGAGAAGTTAGGAATCGGGTTGATAATAATTTAGAAAGTATTGAAATGAAAATTCCACCCTTTCAAGGGAAAAATGATCCAGAAGTTTATTTAGAATGGGAGAAAAAGATGGAGTTGGTGTTTGATTGTCACAACTATTCTGAGTTGAAAAAGGTAAAATTGGCTGCCATTGAATTTACTGACTATGCTATTATTTGGTGGGATCAATTGATTTTAAACAGGAGACGAAATGGAGAAAGACCCATTGAGACGTGGGAGGAGATGAAAGCAGTTATGAGGAGGCGATTTATTCCAAATCACTACCATAGGGATTTGTTTAGGAAATTGCAAAGCCTTACTCAAT
This sequence comes from Gleditsia sinensis, assembly GCA_037074535.1. NCBI lineage: Eukaryota > Viridiplantae > Streptophyta > Magnoliopsida > Fabales > Fabaceae > Gleditsia > Gleditsia sinensis. The sequence goes on from CM073474.1 coordinate 13,427,768, forward strand.
GTTCTAAAAGTGTTGAAGACTACCATAAGGAGATGGAGATAGCCATGATTCGAGCCAATGTGGAGGAGGACCGAAAAGCTACAATGGCGAGATTCTTAGTTGGCTTAAACCGCGATATAGCTAATGTGGTAGAGTTGCAACATTATGTGGAGTTGGATGACATGGTGCACATGGCCATAAAGGTGGAGCAACAACTAAAAAGGAAAGGTTCCTCAAGAATGGGACAAAATTCGAGTTCTTCAAGATGGAAGTCGAGTTGGAGTAGGAGGGATGAAAAACCTAAGGCCGAACCTTCCAAAGAAAATAAAAATGGAGGCACACCAAATGCAGGTAAAACTATTTCCCAACCTTCTGAGATGTTAAATGTTTTAAGTGTTTGGGAATGGGTCATATTGCTAGTCAATGTCCAAATAAAAGAGTAATGATATTGAAAGAAGATGGTGACATTGAGACCGAAGGTGAGTCCGATAATGAGTCTATGCCCCCTTTGGAGGATGCAAGTGACGTTGAGTATCCCATTGATGGAGAACTTTTGATTACAAGGAGAGCCCTTAGTGTGCAAATCAAACAAGATGAAGAGGTACAATGAGAAAATATTTTTTATACTAGATGTCATGTTAATAATAAAGTATGTAGCATGATTATTGATGGGGGAAGCTATACCAATGTAGCTAGCACTAGTTTGGTTGAAAAATTGAGTTTGGCCACTTTAAAGCATCCAAAGCCATATAAGCTACAATGGCTGAATGATTGTGGAGAAATTAAGGTGACTAAACAGGTGTTGGTGTCAATCTCCATTGGAAAGTACAAAGATGAAGTTTTATGTGATGTGGTGCCAATGCAGGCAGGACATATTCTTTTGGGAAGACCATGGCAATTTGATAGACATGTAATTCATGATGGTTATACCAATAGATACTCATTTGTACATGATAAGAGAAAAATCACTCTTGTGCCCTTAACTCCAAAGCAAGTGTTTGAAGATCAAGTGAAGTTGAAAAAAGAGAGTGACATAAAAAAAGTGAGTGATGTTTCAAAAGAAAGAGAGGTTGAATCAAGAGAAAGAAAGAGAAAACAAACGAATTTTTATGCAAGAGAGAGTGAAGCCAAAAGAGTATTGTGTTTAAATAAGCCTTTAATTGTACTCTTGTACAAAGAGACTTGTTTAAGTATTAATGAATTTAACTCTTCTATGCCTAGTGTTGTAGTTTCTCTTTTGCAGGATTATGAGGATGTATTCCCCGAAGAAATACCCAATGGCTTACTACCAATTAGGGGAATTGAGCATCAAATAGATTTTATACCCGGAGCATCAATTCCAAATAGGCCAGCCTATAGAAGCAATCTGGAGGAGACAAAAGAGCTTCAAAAACAGGTTGGAGAGCTCATGGAGAAGGGGTATGTGCGAGAGAGCATGAGTCCTTGTGCAGTTCCGGTGTTACTTGTGCCTAAGAAGGATGGGACACGAAGGATGTGTGTTGACTGCCGTGCTATTAATAATATCACTGTAAAGTATAGACATCCCATTCCTAAATTAGATGATATGCTTGATGAATTGCATGGTTCTTGTGTTTTTACAAAAATTGATCTTAAAAGTGGATATCATCAAATTAGAATGAGAGAAGGTGATGAATGGAAAACTGCTTTTAAAACAAAATATGGTTTATATGAGTGGTTAGTTATGCCATTTGGATTAACTAATGCACCAAGTACTTTCATGAGACTGATGAATCATGTTTTGCATACTTTTATTGGTAAATTTTTGGTTGTGTACTTTGATGATATTATGATTTATAACAAAAGCTTGAATGAACATGTTGAGCATTTAAAACTTGTTTTAGATGTTTTGAGAAAAGAAAAGTTGTTTGCTAACATCAAGAAGTGTACCTTTTGCACAGATAAACTTGTATTCCTTGGATTTGTTATTAGTGCTAAAGGAATTGAGGTGGATGAAGAAAAGGTAAAGGCAATTCAAGATTGGCCAAGCCCTACAAATGTGGGTAATGTTAGAAGTTTTCATGGGTTAGCTAGCTTTTATAGAAGGTTTGTAAAAGATTTTAGTAGCCTAGCTGCACCTTTAACTGAAGTCATAAAAAAGAATGTGGGGTTTAAGTGGGGTGATGAACAAGAAAAAGCATTTAATTTGATTAAAGAAAAATTGATTAATGCACCCTTACTTTCTTTACCTAACTTCACAAAAACTTTTGAAATTGAGTGTGATGCCTCAGGAACAGGTATTGGAGCTGTTCTAATGCAAGAAGGGCGTCCCATTGCCTACTTTAGTGAGAAACTAAGTGGAGCAGCCCTAAACTATCCGACATATGACAAAGAGATGTATGCATTGGTTAGAGCATTGAAAACTTGGCAACACTATCTTTGGCCAAAAGAGTTTGTGATTCACACTGATCATGAATCTTTAAAGCATTTAAAGGGTCAACACAAGCTCAACAAGCGACATGCCAAATGGGTAGAATTAATTGAAACATTTCCTTATGTGATTAAGTACAAGAAAGGTAAGGAAAACATTGTGGCTGATGCATTGTCTAGAAGGAATGTTTTACTTTCTACTTTAGATGCAAAATTGCTTGGGTTTGAATATATAAAAGACTTGTATGTTGATGATTCTGATTTTTGTAATGTATTCAATGCATGTGAGAAAGTTGCGTTTGGTAAGTTCTTTAGGCATAATGGATTTTTGTTTAGAGAAAATAAACTGTGTGTGCCTAAATGTTCATTACGAGACTTGCTTGTTAGAGAAGCTCATGGAGGTGCTTTGATGGGACATTTTGGCATATCCAAGACTTGTGCTGTTTTGCATGAACATTTCTTTTGGCCTTATATGAAACGTGATGTAGAGCGGATATGTGAAAAGTGTATCATCTGTAGACAAGCTAAGTCTACAACTAAACCTCATGGGTTATATACTCCTTTGCCTATACCCAATGAACCTTGGATGGACATATCTATGGATTTTGTATTAGGTTTACCTAGGTCAAAAAGGGGTAGGAATTCTATATATGTGGTTGTTGATAGGTTTTCTAAAATGGCACATTTCATACCATGTCATAAAACTGATGATGCATCACATATTGCTGATTTGTTTTTCAAAGAAATTGTGAGATTGCATGGCATGCCTAGGAGTATTGTGTCTGACAGAGATGCAAAATTCTTAAGCTATTTTTGGAAGACTTTGTGGGGTAAGTTAGGGACAAAACTTTTATTTTCTACTACTTGTCATCTACAAACTGACGGTCAAACTGAAGTAGTTAATAGGACTTTATCTACTTTGTTACGTGCAATAATACAAAAAAATTTGAAATCATGGGAGGAATGTTTGCCACATGTTGAGTTTGCATATAATAGGAGCGTACATTCTGCAACTAAGTTTTCACCTTTTGAAATTGTGTATGGGTTTAATCCATTAACTCCTTTGGATTTAACTCCTTTACCTATGGCTGAGCGTGTTAACTTAGATGGAAAGAAGAAAGCTGAATTTGTTAGGCAAATTCATGAAAAGGCTCGGCAAAACATTGAGAGAAAAACTGAGCAATATGTCAAACAAGCTAATAAGGGGCGTAAGAAAGTTGTATTTGAGCCCGGTGATTGGGTTTGGTTGCATATGAGGAAGGAAATGTTTTCAGCTCAAAGGAAATCTAAATTACTTCCAAGAGGAGATAGTCCATTTCAAGTGATTGAAAAGATCAATGATAATGCCTACAAATTAGATCTTCCAGGTGAGTATAATGTTAGTGCAACTTTTAATGTTTCTGACTTGTCTCCTTTTGATGTAGGTGATGATTTGAGGACAAATCCTTTTCAAGAGGAGGGGAATGATGAGCTCATGGCTAGGGCTGACAAACAGAAATGGAATGCGGACCCGCTTCAAGTTCCAGTTGGACCTATCATAAGAGCTCGGGTTAAAATATTCAAAGAAGCACTTAATTGTCTAATCCTAAAGGCTCATCAAGGAGATACTTGCATTATTACAAAAGAAGAACCAAAACTGGTCCATGTCATTAAAACCCATTTAAATATGGGTCAAGACCAGCCAACTTTAATATGGACCTAAAGTGCAAGAAGATTGAAGGCTAAAAACTGAATATAGGCCCAAAATAATGGATTTATTTAATGGCCCAATTTAGGCTACGTTTTTTTTTCTGATTTATTTACTTTTAGTATTATATTTATTTGACTAGGAAAGTTTCCTATTTCATAGTTTCTAGAAGAGTTTCCTATTTGTATTTTTTTTGCCCTATAGGAGTTTCCTATTTGATAGTTTCTAGAACAGTTTCATATTTCTATTCTTCCTTGTCCTATAGGAGTTTCCTATATAGTTTTCCTTCTAAGTTTAGGTAATTGGCCTATAAATAGGTATGTATGCTCATTAACAATTCAGATTATCATTTATATTATTGATAGTGTTTTCTCTTTGGTTCTTTAAAGAACTTTTCTAAACTTATCAAGATTTATCTTGTGGCGTTCAAGCAAGACTTGTTACTCACAATCTTCTTCCTCTTTCTTGAGTGTGGCGTCTGCGATATTTCTTATACCTTTGGTTCTTATCTCTTTATAAATAACGGGTCAAGGTCATTTTATTTTTAATTTATTTTTGTTATAAATCTGATTGGAATACGATCCTTGAATTTGGATCCCATATTGATTCCGGGTCTCACTACTCTTGGTGAGGTTCATATCAGGGGTTCACATCACCGTAGGAGTATTTCAAAATCATGTAACTCATATAGGTCTTGTTAAAACTTTTGATGATGCCTCAGTCTAGTGAGAATTTGAGTTGTGTCTTTAAGAGACATTTTGATTTAATTTTGACATCTTTGAATGGTTAAAGTCCATTTACGTATTCTATTATGTTCAGATGTTGAGACATTATTTATAATTGAATATATCATTTGTTTCTTTATCAGATTCAATGATCTTGTGTTAATGTTTTACTTTTGAGTTTTATTGATGTTTAGTGTATTGATTACTTAATATTTACTGAAATTTTGTTATTCTGTTATTTGCTCTAATAATTGATTAATGCTATCCAAATGGGAGATTGTTGAATTAATTTATAATTAATTTATGTGGATTAAAATTAATTAATTAATTAGTCGAAATACAGAATTAATTAAGTAATCAGTCTTTACTCAACACTAAACTTATAATTGATTGAGATCTATTGAATGTAAATAATCTGTGATAGGCCAGATTACTTACAAGTCCGTTGGATAGAGACTCCAACTTACAGCTTGTTATGTAATCAATTAATTTTTTTATCACAATACTAATTGAAGAGAGAAAATTAATTAATATTTTAATTATATAGAAACTCTAATTTTCTTTAATATAAATAAAAATAATTCTCTTTTTTTTAAACGTCGTGAAATATTATCTCTCTCTCTTCTTGAGTTGTGGATTAGAATATTGTAAGTTACATACTATATTTATTTATTTATTAATTTTATTTATAGTTAATTTTATTTATTGCAACTATATTAATTCTATTATTTTTGATATTTTACTAGCATACCATCATCACTAATAAATTTATTGAGATTATTTAAAGATATATATTTTAATTATATTTATAATCTTTCATATAATTTTATTAATAATGCACTCTAATGTCTAAATAAATATATATGTAAAATAATAAGAGAAAAAGAAAAAAAATGAAAAAGAAGATACGTTATTTAGAGGAAAAGTGCTCTTTTTATAGGGATTTTGAGGATATTTTGTAGAATACCGTCCAACACGTTTGGGATTTGTGCATGGTTTATACGAAGGATCACCTTATCACTTTATACTGTGATTGATCATAACAACATTAAATGCGTGTCCTTTTGTCCTGTTAAGATTGGTTGTAACCGAATCTACAATAAAATTAGTTGAAGTGATTAAACTGATTAAACTTATTAGACCAAGCTCGATTGATTGCCTGGCGAGTCTACAATAAAATTATTTGAAGTGATTAAACTGATTGGACTTATTAGATCAAGCTTGATTGATTGCCTCACCTAATTGGTTGGGGTTAGTCAATCTAATTGGATGTGAGGCCACATCTTATATTATCAATTATATTAAGAATAAATTACTTTTTTTTAGATTAATATTATTATTAAATATTTCTTTTTTTTTTTTTATTTTAAAAGTATATATAATTTTTTTTAAATAATTTAAAATATATTACACTATTTTTTCTTTTATTATAAAAAATATATATACAAATATATTTTTTAAAAATATGTTAAAACTTAATTTAAATTTTTTTATAAAAAAATAAATAATAAAATAAAAACTTAACATCCTTTCATTTTTTTAATTTATTGTCGTTTAATATCATTCATTCTTTTTAAAAAAAATTGTGAAATAATTTAAATTATTAAAATACATATTTCATTTATTTAGAAATTTAGTTACAAATTAAGAATAATTTTTTTTGAGAGAATGATATTTATTTATCTATTTTTGTCTCATCTCTTTTATAAAATGTATTTAAGATATTTAAATTAAATTATAGTATAATTTTTTATTTTTAAAAGAAATTTATATATATTTTTATAATAGAGCATATAATTTTATAATAAGAATAATAATTATTTAAACGAAAATTATTTTATTTTTAAAGATATTTATGAATTTTTTTAATAAAATAAATAATAATATAATAAAAATATTAATTAAAACAAAAGAATATTTTACTTTAAAAAAAATTAGTATACAGTGTCAAGGGTTTAGACTTTATCTACAAAACATGCGTAATTGGTTTTTTCATCCAAAATGATACGTAAAATTAGGAGATGTGGGTTGAGAATCTAAACACAAAAGTATATTTGATTCCTGTGTGGTCGTTTTCCTATTTCAAATTTTCTTCTGCCAGTATCCAGACAACTAGAGGGGAAAAAATATATACAAAAGTTATGAGAAGAAGCATACATTTTTGACTGGCAAAATCCCGCCAAAGCATGAGTACTTGCTTTAGATGTTACTTCACATTTTAGATGTTTTCAACGCTCTTCTCTCCCCCAACAAAACAACTTTATAAAGCTCTACCAGCGTATGCATTTTGTACCGTTACGTCAATCCAAACGAACCCCACAAGGAGAAAAACATATTCCCATATTTTCCAGCAATGTTCCAATCTGAAAGCTCTGAATCCTGGCAAACAAGCTCATTGTCAGATGATAGTAACTGGGTTTGTGCCCACCATCTTTGTCACCAATTGTTTGATTCAATTGTATTCAAGAAGCTCCAACATGGACTATGCATTTAAAGTGTTTGACAGAATGCCTCAACGGGACACTGTCTCTTGGAACACTATGATGTTTTGCTATGCTGGAAGTGGAAACACGGTGATTGCACAGTCCTTTTTTGACTCAATGCCTGAAAGAGATGTGATTTCTTGGAATTCTTTGATCTCTTGTTATTTGCAGAATGGCGCTAACCAAAAGTCAATTGAAGTTTTTGTCAGGATGAGAATGGTGAAAGCGCAACATGACCACACTACATTGGCTGTTGTTCTGAAAGTGTGTTCTGGTGTGGAAAACTATGATTTAGGAATTCAGATTCACTGCCTTGCAATTCAAATGGGTTTTAGTAATGATGTGGTGACAGGTAGTGCACTAGTAGATATGTATTCAAAATGTAAGAAGCCAGAGGATGCTTCTCAGGTTTTCCATGAACTATCTGAAAAAAATTGGGTTTGTTGGAGTGCAGTAATAGCAGGCTGGGTTCAGAATGATCAGTTTATTAAGGGTTTAAAACTGTTTAAGGATATGCAAAAAGAAGGTATTGGGGTAAGTCAATCAACCTATGCTAGTATTTTTAGGGCTTGTGCAGGATTATCTACATTTAGATTAGGCACACAGTTGCACGGTCATGCCTTAAAGACTGACTTTGGATATGATGTCATAGTGGGAACTGCCATATTAGATATGTATGCAAAATGTGACAGCATGCCTGAATCTCAAAAGCTATTTAACTCATTGTCCAATCCTAGTCGTCCATCTTATAATGCCATTATTGTTGGATATGCTCGGCGAGATCAAGGTAAAGAAGCTCTACAGATTTTTCGGTCTTTACAGAACTCCAGTCTAGGATTAGATGAAATTAGTTTGTCCGGTGCATTTAATGCTTGTGCAGTGGTCAAAGGGCATTTAGAGGGGATTCAACTACATGGATTAGCAGTCAAATGTGGTTTAAGGTTTAATATCTGTGTTGCAAATTCCATTTTAGACATGTATGGTAAATGTGGAGCTCTGGTTGAAGCCTGTTTATTGTTTGATGAGATGGCAATAAGGGATGCTGTGTCTTGGAATGCAATCATTGCAGCTCATGAGCAAAATGAAGAAGTGCATAAAACACTTCCACTTTTTGTTTCCATGCTGCGGTCAACAATGGAACCTGATGATTTTACTTATGGCAGTATTTTAAAAGCCTGTGCTGGTCGGCAAGCTTTAAATTGTGGTATGGAGATCCATGGAAGAATCATTAAGTCTGGGATGGGGTTAGACTCATTTATTGCAAGTGCCCTCGTTGATATGTATTGCAAGTGTGGAATGCTAGGAGAGGCAGAAAAGATCCATGACAGAATGGAAGAACAGACAATTGTTTCTTGGAATGCAATCATTTCAGGATTCTCATTGCAAAAGCAAAGTGAAAATGCTCAGAGGTATTTTTCTCAGATGTTGGAAATGGGTGTAATGCCTGACAACTTCACGTATGCTACAATTCTTGATATTTGTGCTAATCTGGCTACTGTTGAACTTGGAAAGCAGATTCATGCTCAAATATTTAAGCTACAGTGGCACTCAGATGCGTATATAGCCAGCACTCTAGTAGATATGTACTCAAAGTGTGGAAACATGCAGGATTCCCAATTAATGTTTGAGAAGGCACCCAATCGGGATTATGTTACTTGGAATGCCATGATTTGTGCATATGCTTGCCATGGTCTTGGAGAAGATGCCATTGAAGTGTTTGAGGAGATGCAGCTTCAGAATGTCAAACCGAACTATGCGACTTTTATTTCAGTTCTCAGAGCTTGTGCACATCTCGGTTTTGTGGACAGAGGGTTGCATTATTTCCAGAAAATGCAAAGGGACTATGGTTTACATCCCCAGTTGGAGCACTACTCATGCATGGTAGATCTATTAGGGAGGTCAGGCCAAGTAAGTGAAGCTTTGAAGCTCATTGAAAGTATGCCTTTTAAACCTGATGATGTTTTATGGAGAACTCTGCTTAGTACTTGCAAGATCCAAGGGAATGTAGAGGTGGCAGAAAAAGCTGCCAATTCTTTATTGGAATTGGACCCACAAGACTCTTCTGCTTATGTTCTTTTATCAAATATTTATGCTAACGCAGGAATGTGGGATGAGGTTTCAAAAATGAGAAGAATAATGAAGGATCATAACTTAAAAAAGGAGCCAGGTTGCAGCTGGATTGAGGTAAGAGATGAGGTGAATACATTTATTGTTGGAGACAAGGCTCATCCGAGATGTGAAGAGATCTATGAGGAAATTCATTTACTTCTAGATGAGATGAAGTGGGCTGGATATATGCCAGAATTTCATTTTATGCTTGATGGCAAGGTAGAAGAACAAGAGCCTCATGAGGAGCACAGAGCCATCCACATGTAGTGTTTGAGATGATGGACAAATTTTGAAATCTGCCTGAAATTGCTTCATGGAGAGTTCCCACTAAACTCATGGTTTATGCCTTTGAATTAAAAACCCAGTGCTGGAGTTTGAAGCTTGACTTAAGGTTTGGAAGAGTCGGAGATTGAAGGAAAAGGAGTGGATTATTTTTTAATTGTAAAATTTAGTGGCAGGAAATCCTGTACAATAGCAAAATTTAGATTATTAATCATTAATCTTTGTTTTTTTTTTTATGGTGATCGTTAGCCATAAGTAGGTGAAATCAACATCACATTTATGTGCATTGAATTAAAGAAATATTGTAATAATAACTCGTGTTTAAGAGCATGGGTAGTCTAGCACTGCTTGTCTATGGTCTAAATACTTTGTATTGAATTTTTGAATTTCTATGAGTTAAATTAGTTCTGCCAAGTGTTAGATCTGTTTAATCTTGATTTTTGCAAGATGTTCTTAGGATGGAGAAAAAATCTGGCTGATTGGAGTTTACTAGTATAATTATAGTTTTGAAAATTAGGTTTAACCAAAAAGTTGATGAGCCGATCTGGTGTCATGGATTCAAAGATGTGACCATTGGATAGCTACTACTCTAGATTCAAATGTGGGACTATCGGATAGCTGCTTCTCCACATTTACCGCCACACCACTTCAACTTCCTGTTAATATAGTGAAGAGTAATATATTTAGATACTTCCTGCCTCATATTTTTAAAATGTTTATTTTGTTTTAAATAATGAATTTAGCTATTTAACGAATATTTTAAAAATTTATTCATGAAATTTATTAATAAAAAATTGTTTTAAACTAATCTAATATTAGATCATCATATAAACATAAAACCTAATATTATCATCTAATTATAATTAAATCTCCATAAATTAATATTTGATAAATTAATAACATCTTTAAAATAATATTTGTTTTCGGTCCCAACTTGGGCCAGATTACAAAACTAATAATTTCGATAAATTAATAAGATAATTTTTAAAAAAACCCTTGTATAAATCTATAGTCTTGTCAAAATCATAAATTAATAATTTTTAAAAATTATAAACATAACTATAACAATTTTGTAAAATATAAATTTATTATTGTTTGTTTCTCATGAAATTTAAATCTAGATGAATTTCATCTCTAACTATTCTCATTGCATTCAAAAGCTCTGGTGTCGTGTTCTTGAACTGCAATAAAAAATTGTGAAGAGTTGTTGTCTCTATGATTACTTGAGTGTTAATATTGTATCTTGATTAACCTTTAAATGATATTTTTTTTTATCAAGCCACTGTTATAAATCTTTTTGAGTGTATGCGAAATTATCTCTCTTATATTTACATAATACTTTACGTATTTGATCAGTCATGATTGATTTCTAGACACCATTTAGATGAGAAGCCATTATTAAGTATAATTTTTTAAAAAAAATTCTATGTTGTTTATATAGTAATTTCTTTCATCATCATACGTTGAATATGTATTTATTTTTAATACAATAAACCATAAATATAAGTGATTTGTATTAAACTTTATTTAATTAATCAATACAATAAATATTGTTTAAGTACTAAAAAAAATAATACCATTTACTTATTTTTATAAATATATATGTACAATGAATTTTTTTAAAATTAATTCACGAAATGTGATACATATATATTATATATTATTTATATACATAATTATTTTTTATGTAATTAAATTTATATTTGTTGAATGAAGGAAACACTCTTTAAATTAATAAATTATTAATTTATCAATTAATTAATACCCATCTAAATTAATAAAGTTTCATGGTCCCAACATTATTAATTTGTAGATGTTTTTTCGTAACTCTTTTTATTTATACAATAATCGATTTAGTTTTTAAAATATTGAATATGATAACCTAGATAAATGGTAACAGGTCTCGTGACACAAGAGATGTCAAAATCTAAGCAACCGGAGCTAGAAGTCACAGTCCACTTGGATGAAGAGTGGAACATGCAAAATCCTATTTTTATTTTTTTTAAGTGTTCTTAGATCGTTTTGCCTAAAATGCTTGCTTCCAAGTTCCAATGGCTCTTGAGTCGACGCACCACGTACACTTGAATTTAGGTAAAAGTTTAATAAGATTTTATGCATTGAGTTTATGCTCAATTTAATTTAAGTCTAACATCAAAAGTCAAATAATGACTGAAGCTCATGAATAAAGTCTTAGTTTGATCTTTTTTTTAATATTAATAAACTTTTGCTCAAATTTTAAAAAAACTTAGTTAAGTAAATTTAATTTACTTTTACAAATACATAATATTTTTATTTAAAAATAATTAAAAAAACGAATTTATAATAAATTTGGGTGTAGAAAATTGGGGATTTTATAGTTTAGTTAAATAGAATAAATATTTTATAAAATATTTTATTTTATTAAATGATAAAAAAGATATTTCTTCTAAAATATAATGGAATCTAATATTTCTTCCTAGTAAAATACATTTTAATCTTTTATGATTTTTTAAATCAATTAACTATGATAAAAAAATTATTATGTTTTATCATAAAAATAAATGAAGTGATGAAATCAAATAAAAAAAAGTTGTTTATTTTTTTAAAAAAAAATTAATTTAATTCATATTAGAATAAAAAAATTTTATAATTTATAATTTAAAAATAATTCAATCTTTTCACTTATACATTATTTTCATATCTTCAATTTATTCACGTATCAAACAATGAAATACTATGTTATTTCAATTTTTTATTTTTTTATTTTCACTTATTATCCTCTTTTTAATTTTATTAAAATTTATTTCACCTAACGAAATGAGCATTTAGAGGCCAAAAGACCCGACCAATCATAAGTCTAATAAGATAGATTTGAATTAAAGTCCATTGCCATGTCCAAAAAAAAATTAAAGTCCGTTGACACAAATATTAGCACAAAAGGTTATTGACTTTTAAAGAACTCTGGAATCATTTGGTTTCTTAGCATTTGTTCATGTTACAATTGGGATGAATGGGTCGGTGTAGATCGTTTGATGAAACACACTGAAGAAAATTTACAGAAAAAAAACTACGATTAATGTGAAACTTGGCAATGACAAAAATAAAAAAGCAGCTCCTGCATCGCAGTTTTAAGTGGCCATTTGGGTGAGATTATACTGCTTTCTTTGGAAAGTGCTTTTTAAATGTAGTTTTAAAAAAGCCTTGTAAAGAAAAACATAAATAGTCTTTGTCTAAGTTATCTCCCTTTTATTATATTATTAGTATTTAGCTAATATAAAAAATATTTTTGCTATCAAATTATTAAAGAGAACATGCTTGAAAATGATTTTGTAAATAATATCAATTTTGGCTATTTTATTTTTATAATATATTATTTTTTTGTTTAGCCAAAATATTTATTTAACCAAAAATAATATTATTATAATTTTAAAAATAAAAAATAGATTCTTTTTTTATACAAATAGTATTTATGTTTCTTTTATTAAAAAGAAAGAAAAAATGAATTTCAAAAGTAAGTTCTACAAAATTATATTATCCAACAGCATAAATGATAATAATAAAGGCGCTTGAATCCAAAAGTTGTAATGGTCAGGTAGTTCTTCTCTATGTTTCTACACCAAATTACCTACCACTTGGCTAACTTTTGAGGGGAAAAAAATATTTGCGTAAGAAATCCCTGGCTCCTCTCATTACTTCTCCATCTTTAGTTCACTTGAATGCATAAAAATTGTTTCTCGTGGGTATAGATTATGTTTGATAAAAATAATTAATAAATTAGTTAAAAATTTAAAAATTAATTAAAAACTGAAAAGTTAATTTTTAGCTGAAAGCTGAAAACTGTTAAACTAATTTATTGAATTACAAGTTTGATAAAATTATCTATTAAATTAGCTGATAAATATAAAATGACATAAAAAAATATACTTATATAAAATTTATCATTTTTTTATTAGTAATTACACTTTATTATGTAATTCTAAAAAATACAAAATAAACATATTATATAGTGTTCCATAATAAATTAGTAATATTATTGCGAATCTCTTTTATCTTAATAAATGTTTCTAAATTTTTATTTTTTGTGTCACTATCAATAATATATGGAAGTTCATCATAAGATATGTAATTTGAATGTTGTTTGATATAGTAAAAACAGTGACATTTTGCAAATAGGATAGTGTTGAAATTTAAATAAAATAATAAAGATAAAAAAAAATTATAAAAACTATCAGTTAAAAGCTATACGCTACTTAAAATAGCGTATGAAAATACGCTATAAACTATTCAAATAAACTTGTTTACCAAACACCTTTAATTTGGTCAAACAAATTTATAAACTAGTCAAATACTCTATAAATTAACTTATTTGATTTGTCAAACATACTCATAAGATATGGGTGGATGAAAACGTAAAAGCTGTAATAGTAGCATTTGAACGCACCTCAACTATATCTTGTTCTCAAGTAAAGAGTTTGAAAATGTCAGTGATGCTGTTTGGGATTAGAAAAAAAAAACAAAATTAACTTTCCTGTTGTGCTGTAAGAATAAGGTCCACAGACATGGATCCAAGTTCTTTTAGAGATCATCAATGTCTCCCTCAGAAACCACGTTCAAAAGGTAGATGTCATGGTTTTGCTTACCAGCATCCCTGAGATCAGTTTGAGCCAACGGATCCTACAATTAAAAAAAAAATAATCTAACATCATATGCTGCAAAAAATGGTGGACTGACCTAGTGTGCATTGGACTGAATGAGATAAAACGGTTTTTATTTTATTCAATTTTTAAAATTATATTTTAAAGAGTATAACTTTTTAAAAAAAATATAATTTAAAAAAAAATTACAACTTTTTTAAAAAGCCATAACTATAAGATAGTTGTGTTTGAACAAAATTTTAAGGTAATCAAATGAAAATTTCAAAATTATTATATTTTCTTTTAGATAGATTATTTAGTTTACATATCACACTATTAATATTAAATGATAATTAAAATAAAAAATGCAAATTTTTTTGCAAAAATGCTAGAATAAGAATAAAAAAAATTAAATTACATTAACTTTTTAAAGATTAATTTACTAATATTAAACTCATATTGTTTTTTCTAAAAATAAATAAATGTCATTTCAACAAAAAAAATAGTTTCATAATTTACAGAAATGAATAAAAAAGATAAAACTTTGCATTTTTTTTACATGAAAAATTTTGTATTTTTTTGTCTTAATTATCACCTCATAGTGTGCTTTGTATTCGAGTGATCTATATAAAAAATAGTATAACAATATTGAAATTATTGTTTGATTGCATTAAAATTAATTATAATATATTTAAAGAAATAAAATGTTTGAGACATTTGTTGAACTATTTTATAAGAATTATTTGTGTATTTTAAAAAATATAGTTATATAAATATATTGTTAAATACAGTTAAAATATTTTTTTTATGAGAATAAACAATATGAGTGTAAATTAGCGAATTAATATTTAATAATTTAATGTAATTTAATTATTATTTGATTCTTATTTTGGTATTTTTACAAAAAAAAATTGTACTTTTATTTTATTTTAATTATTACATAATATTAATGGTGTGATATATATCCGAGTAATTTATCTACAAAAATAGTATAAAAGTACTAAACATTTCATCTGATTGCATTGAAAATAATTGAAATATATTTAAAAAAAATTATTTGATACATTTGTTAAATTACTTTAAAATAATTATCAATATATTTTATGAAGTATAGTTATATAAAAATACTATTGAGGGTATTTTTGTAAAAAAATATAAAAAAATAATATAACAGTCAACTAATAATCAATTACCAAAATAGTTAAAAGAGAATTGATTGTGGTGCAAGTTTTAGTTTTAGGGGAGGTCAGCATAATTTTGAAAAATAGATGAAAAAATAGTGTGATAAGAGCAAAATAGATGATAGGTGAGGAATTTTTTCTCTAATATGTTTATAATACAAGGGAGAATTGTGTAATAACTACATTAATTAAGGGAGGTGGATGTTTATTATTATATAATTTTAATTTTAAAATAAATGTATGTATATTTTTAAAATAAAAAAAAATTGTATAATAAGTGCGATAGTAAGCCACATAAATAATTTACTCTAAAAATATTTGAGATACGTTGCTTCCACTACAAATATATATTTATATTGCACCATTTGAGTAAGAAACTTGAAGAACATTTTTTTAATTTGTACATTATATTTCAATAATATTCTATCATCTGCACTTCAAATCATAACTGACTACTCTTACTCAATCAAATTATGAATGAATTTTTTTTATAAAATATTTAGATAATAAAAGAAACATAAAATAATAATTTGTCTAAGAAATATTTTAATATTCAAATTTTACTAATACACTATTAATCAATATATACTATAATTATATGAATTTTGAGTATTTAGTAATTAATATTAATGCCAAGAACAATATTAATATATAAAGGATATTATTGAAGTTTTCAATTAAAGTATATGAGATGTTTTTATTCATCACAATTGATGTATCAGTATATAGCATTATTTGAAATATTAATTTTGGTGAGTTTTTATAATTTTGTTAAAATCAGACAGACAAATTGGTAATACTGAAAAATATGTGAATTAGTGGTTTGGTTTAACTTCCATAAATGTGCAACAAAAAAAATTAGTAAACGTGTCAAAATTTTGAAAAAATAGATCAAAACTGACTAAAAACAAGTGAATCCTAGTAGTTTGAATTGTTTGCTTTTTTATTTTTATTTTTTGTTATTAAAATCACATTGTTTTGAATATTTTTTTTAAACAATTTACTCAAAAAATATACATGTATTTTAATTTTTTTATGATTAAAAATGATATTGTGAAGACTATTATTTGCTATTAAATATTATATTATGTAAAAATATTAACTTCTTTTATATATAATAAAATTATTAATAAAATATTTAATATATTAATATGTATTACTTAATTATTTTATCATAAATTATTCATTTTATTATATATTTAAGTTTTAATATATGATATTTTATAATTAAAAATTTAGGAAATATATTTTATAATTTACTATCAATGGCTAAAAAAAACACAGCTGGAACAATGAAAACGAATCAACGACTGATTTAATTTTAAAAAAAATTTAAGGGTAAAATTATATTTTAATCTCTTAAATTTATAAAGTAATTTAATTGAGTTTCTAATTTTTTTTTTATTTGACTACGTGTTTAACATTTTATAAAAATATATTTTCAATCTATAAGATTAAATCCGTACAAAAATATTGACATTTAATTTATTAAGTTATTTATTTAAATAACTAATTTAATTAATTAATTTTTTTTGTTATTTTAAAATAATAATATCTACCTATTTTATCTATAATAATAAGTTTTTGTTGAATTAATAAGTGGAATGATCACACGAGACATACATTAAGAATATATTCAAAATAATAAAAAAACTTAAAAATTAAAGTAATTTTTACTACAAATTTAAAATATTAAATAAGACTTGATTCAAAATTTAATTTCAATTCACTTTTCATATTTTTTCTCCAAGTAAATGTATCCAGTTTGCAACCCTATATTTTGTCCGTGCTTCTTCTACCCAGAAGGCAGACGGAATAACGGAGGAGCGTTTTCTCGCTGTGCTTCTTCTACCGAGGAAGTTGAAGAGTCAGAAAAGCAAGAGTTTTAGAGCTTGTCGCCCTAATCATCATCGTTTAAGACTTTTGGAGCTTTGTTTCACTTCAAATTTGGCTACTTGATGCTGTTGGAGAGAACTTGCAAACTATAGTAATGGCTTACAGACGTTGCCTCCTGATTAGAGGGAACCTCGTTGATCGGAAATTCCACCCATCTTTCAGTTACATTCAACACAGCGATGAACGTAAGCGTGAATGCCCAGATGAGAAAACAACTTCAGCGGACCTGGGTCATTTTCTCCATGGAAGATCGTTTCGAAGCTCTGTTAATGGATCAATGGGTTTTGCAGCCTCATCTCACAGTATTTCTATGCCGTCCTCTGGTTATTCTTTCTGCCGATACATGTCAACAGCACTCAATCAGGGTTCAGATAAGATTGAAGTAATGAGTAACGTAGCAGATGTTCTCACAGACACGACCATGGATGCTATAACTTCCCAGCTTCCTGTTGTTAATGAAGTTGCGATTGCTGCTGCTGATTCTTATTTACCTGTTCAAGCTTTGCAGTACGTGATAGATGCTGTGCATTCCTATACTGGCTTAAACTGGTGGGTTCATACTCATCTTAACTCAGTACTTTTTGAAAGATAATAAGACTGAAATGTCAAACAATTCTGAAATGAGCTAAAGTCTACCAATCGCATTAGCCAACCAAGGAATGCCATAGAAAATTATTGCTTATCCTATGACCAATCTGCATGTAATCTGAGGGAATTCCGAATAGTTCAGCATTGGCGTATATGTACAGTAAATTGTCGTTGAAGGGTATTTTGCATTTTTGCTTTTAGGGATTAAGCTGTAAGATTATCTATCTGCCTGAACAATATTTTCATTTGTAGGAGACTATAGTAACTTGGTGGATGTTTCTGTCTTTCATGATGCATATATAGTGAAGGTTGTGGTTCTTTGTCATGTAATACAGTATGTTTATTTTAAATATTCCCTTAAAATGATAAGGGGATCTCTGGCTTGATATGATGAATATGTTTTAAAGGGAAATCATTTTACTCCAGGAAAATAACGTCTTAATTTGAATCTTCATCTGAGATTATTTTCATAAAACTTAACAGTTTAGTGCGAATTTTAGGGCTAATTTTCAGCTTGAAAGATTGTTCTTGTACTCCTTTGCATTCTAGAGCATGATGCATTTTTGGTGATTTGATGCTTCAATGGATTGTTAGTTCACATTACATTAGAAATTTGATAGCACATGGATTTTGAGAGGAAACTCTTTCCTTTTTCTTTCTTTCTTTCAGGTGGGCAGCCATAGTTCTAACGACCATCATGATTCGAAGCGCAACACTTCCACTCTTGATAAATCAACTTAAGGCCACCTCTAAGCTTACTGTATGTTGTGCTGCTTGTGATTTCATTTTGTTTATGGAAAAAATAAAGGAAAGGAATGAGAATTACTTTCCCTTGTTCCTTCCTATCCATTTCTCTCCAAAATGGAGTGGACAAAATTTTAGGTTTTTAACCTTTTGAGGGGATGACCTCCCCTCTTTTCTCTTCCCCCTCTTTAAATTAAAATCTCCAAACAATGGTTGCTGGTTTATTCCCTTCCTTCCCCTATTTTCCTCTCTTTGTCTCTTTTTTCCAAATAGGTCCTTAAGCTTGTTCCAGTAGTTATGTCATCAATAATAAACTTTTCTGCTTTCTTTTCAACTTTGGAATCTAATTTTACTTTTTAATGTGTTCAGCTAATGAGGCCTCATTTGGAAGACATAAAGCAACAGATGGAAACTAAGGTAATGGAGTTATATGTCATACAGTCATAACCTAAATGCTATCACTTCTTTATGCAAATATAATGTATCTAAGCTGAAATTTGTGTTGCCTTGATGATATATCTGAAGTTTTTTGTTTCAAATTTAAAATTTTCTGAATGATCATCTAATTAGTTTTGTGGCGTTGTTTGATCATGTAATCGACCCTACTTAATAAAAAAAGACTTAGTAGTAGTTGTTGTTGTTGATCATCTAGCTAGTTAGTTCACCTGTTAAATATCTGATCTAGTGGATTATGTTTAGTAAAACTCTAGGGATCTAGATAAACATCATTTAACCAATCTCTGTATCTTGGTTTCCTACACCAAGAGGCGCGGCTTTTACTTTTGTACACAGAGGAGTAAGAGGAAAAAACAATGGAGGGCATTTAGAATTGAAGAAAGATAGAGAAGATTAGAGCCCGGTTTGAGTAATTTCAGTAATTGATATTATATTTTGAATGGCCACATGTGAAAACCCCAAAGAACTAAGCAAAATTACAATTTAAATTGACTTTAACGTGTATCTGATAGCCTATTTCACAAGAAATGTCAAAGTTGTTATAGTTCTGGTGGAAAAAGATTACCAAAACCTACATCTAATTTTAATAGGAAATTACATTCATTTCATGCAACTGAATCCATAAAAGTTAGGAAAACCTTATGCAAACTGGAATTGAAATAAAGTGCAGATGTAAAATTCATCAAATCAGGGCATATTCACAAAACCTCTATCCCTAAAGAATGAAGATAACCTAAATAGTATTATTGCAAGCTGATGGAACCCGGCCTTCCCCTCCTATCTCGAATGTATATACAAGGAGGGAGCAGTCCCAGAAAGGTGAGCAGAACTTAAGGCAGAAGGATGAGCCCAAGACAACAGGGCCCAAGCCCCTAATGGTATATGAAAGAAGAGGGAAATCTCCTGGGGAAAAAGGAGTTAGTTACAAGGAGGGGAGCATAGGTGAAGTGGAGGAGAGAAAGGATGGATTCTGTTAGGGAGAGAGACTATTAGAAGGAGGAGGGCATCAAGGAAATGAGAAGGAACTTGGAACGGCTGACTGTTTAGTGTCTGTTGGTTACAGAATATGTTGCTGGATTACTGGTCTCCTGTTTTCTTTCTTCTTTGCTGTGGTTTTTTCTCGCTTACCAGAAATCTCTATATTGCTTTCTAGTTTATCCTACCTATTTCTTGGAAGTTGTATTGGGTAGTTTTAATACTATAACAGAAACACCAGTTAATTTCCATCACAACCATTGGGGGCTTTTGTTATTAATTTCTTAAACTCACTCATGTCATGTCAAGATGCTCTGGAAGTAATAAATTGGGATTAATAGAAAATCCAATTTAAGGGAACACGATTGTCACAAATAGCAAATAACTTTTAACTTTATTCTATTGTATACTTGCTTCAAGTATGTCATATATCAGAATTAATAACATACGTTTACAAGTTCTCCAATATAAACAAATATACAAGTCAAGTCTTTATACACATATTACAGCAGAAGTAGGAATCCTGCTTGTAGCGTTCAACACATACTCTAGAATACAGGTATAAAATAATTTAAACACTGTGAACTTTAGAAGTAACATGGGCTCACCCAGAAAGTATGACATTTAGTTGATCACGTAGCTGCAGGACTAAACTCTATATTCTTATCTGAAAAAAAATTTAAGTATCGTATAGTGAGTTTGACAACTCAATGAGCAGATAATACCTCCTATGACCTTTTAAATCAACATATGAATGTACTCATATTTTAAAATTCGTGACATAGAAAATACAGTTCGGAAATATATCCATATGGAATCCGCATTTCAAATATTCTCAAACAAAGAATATTCAAATATTTAAAATCATATATTATACTGTCTGATTATTTATCAAATGTTGTTATGCATCAAAATATTTTTCATGAAAACATTAAGAGGATTCATATCAAAACTACCACATCAAAGTTCAAGTCCTTCCATACTTTGGTGGTGTAGGATTTACCTTAACTCAGCATTTCAGTTAAGGTTTGCTTTACCACTATTCAAGAGGACATGCGAAGTAAGGGAGGGTAAATCATATATCATATAGTCGGCATCTCGTCCAGATAGAAGGCGTTCCGCTCTCTTTCACATATCATATCCCATGTGTTGGCTGTCACACAAGGCTAGCACCACCCCTATTAGCTGAGGTATCAAAGTGCACTAGGGCTAACATCACGTGCTATTAGTAAATAGTGTTTTTAATAAGATTTTTCCACAGAAATCATATTTGTATATATGTTATATCATTCAAAATAGAGGTTTCAAAAAATTTTTAGAATTTTCAGTCTCAGTATAATTTTTCTGTCAGAAACTTCCCAATCAGGGTAATAACATATACATGCCCATTTCTAAGGCAATCTTATAGTTTTATATATCAATACCATATGTACAATATATTTCTTTTATCATATAATGAGAAATACATTTAAAATTAAATATTCAATGAGTTTAAAAATTTATTTTCAAAACCATACACTTCTTGAACTATATATTAGATTGTAAATAATTCAAATAATTTAATCCATTTCAGAGACATATAAAAGTATAAATAACTTGTAAATATAATCAATTATACATTTAAAATTCAAGAAGAGTATAGAGTAAGTCATGGAAAGAATTATCTACTCATAGGGTAAGGTTCTAGGTTAGACAGTCTCAAAATATATTTTTTCAATTCAAACTTGACTAAATAGATCTTAAAAACAAGTTCAGAGGGTCTCAAAACTTAGAAAATGACTCAAGAATTAATTTATGTGAGTTTGGTCAACACTGATCAACTGATGAGTACTATTTACCGTCAGAAATCACTATTCATACTGGATAGATTTACTGTTTACGACACACAAGAAGTTGTCAAATGGCTGAAAAATTTCATATCTTAAGGTTTATCTATTTTTTGAATCCATCTACGGTGTCAAATTTTCAATTTGAGGTTTCTAAATAAGAGTTTCAAAATTTACTTTTTTTTTAAAATTTTTTACTTTCGATCTGCGTCGATTTTATAGCTGGTGTAAAAAATTATTCGGCCAATATCGTAGTACTCTTCGTCTTGAATCCAATGGTACTCTTGGTTTTGAGATCAGAGGCCAGTAGACACTCTAGATCTAGAGAGAGAACATGGAATAGAGAAAAATACTATTCACACTATTCATATGCGAAGGTTTTTTATTCTTCTTTACGTTGCATCTCCCTCTCCTCTTTTTTCTTTCTTTTTTTACTTATTATTATTTAATAATAAAATATTTAAATTTTTTTATATATATAATAATATTCTTTTTCATCCTAAAGTATCTTAAAAATTTATATTTTTACAAAAATTTAGTTGAATTCTTAAATCATGATTTTTTTTTCTATAAAGTTTTAATAAAATAAATCACAATAGAAAATATCTTCATGCATATTAAAAGAAAAAAATTTATAAAAATAAAAATAAAAATAATTTAAAGTCAAATATAATTATTTTAAACAAAACAAAAATTTATTTTAATTAAAAGTGTATTTACTTTTAGTAAAATATAATTATTTATAATAAAAGTATAATTGTTTATAGCAAAATATTATTATTTAAAAATTACGGGATATTATATTTTTTTTTTTTAAAAAATTCGGTCCCCGAATTTTATCTTCATATTTACAATAAAAACTAACCTCATTATTTAAAAAGATGTGGGTATCTAACATGCATGTTATCTTCTTTTTTTCAAGTAGCCTCCTCAGAAGAATGATTTTCCTATATAACTTTCACTGTAGATATTTTTTTTGAACGCAATTTCTTTACGTGTCTATTCATTATCGCTACTGGTTGTTCCTCATAAGTTAAGTCTTCTCGTAATTGAATCTGTGGGCATTGTATAACATGCATAGGATCTGGTAAGTACTTTCGTAGCATAAACACATGAAAGACTGGATGGACATTATCCTATTCAGGTGGCAAAGCCAAACGCTAAACTATTGGGCCGATCCTATCAAGAATTTCAGATGTTCCTATGTATCATGGACTTAACTTCTATTTCTTTTCAAATTTTACTACTATTTTCATAGGAAATATTTTCAAGAAAACATGTTCACTTATGACAAATTCCAATAGTCGACGTCTATTATCAATATAACATAAGTTTTCTGTCTACTCTGAGCTGTTAATAACCTTTCCTTAATTAACTTTACCTTGTCAAGTGCATCTTGTATCAAATCAGGCTCTAAAATCTTAGCTTCGCCCATCTCAAACTATCCGATCACTGAACGGAAACTTCTATTATATAATGCTTCAAAAGAGGCTATTTGCATATTGGTTTGATAGCTATTGTTATAAGCAAATTTAGTTAGGGTCAAGAATTTTTTCCAGATACTTTGAAAATCTAACATACATGCCTGAAACATGTCTTTCAATATTTAGATGGTTTGCTTAGACTGTCCATCTATTTGAGAATTGAAAACAATACTGAGATTTAACTGTGCCCAAAGCTTCTTGGAAGGCTCTCGTTTTTAACGAGTTGTGAACTGTGATCTTCGATCAAATATAATTGATAGCAGTATCCCATGAAGTCTCAATATCTTATTTAAATACAAATTTGCATACTGAGCTACGTTGTGTGTGATTTTTACTGGTAGAAAATGTGCTGATTTAGTCAACCTATCAATAATCATACATATTGAATCAAACTCTTTTGGAGTCCGTGGTAGCCCTGTAACAAAATCTATAATTATTTTTTCTCATTTTCATTTAGGTATCTTTATCTGCTGATGTAATTTTGTAGGCCTTTGATGTTTTGTTTTTACTTGCCGGCAAGTTAAACATCGAGAGACATAATCAACTATATTTTTCTTTATACAGTCTCACCAATAAATTTTTTTTAGATCTTTATACATTTTAGTTACCTCAAGATGAATGGTATATATAGATCTATGAGTTTCCTCTAAAATCTTTTTTTTAAGTTCTTCTTTATTAGGTACATACAATCACTTGCCTAATCTCATATTTTCTTCAGAGTTTACAGTAAATTCAACATCACTGTCATTTTTCACCTCTTCAATTTTCTTGCATAAATAGGCATCATTTTTTTGTATCTTTTTCACCTGCTCAATCAAAGACGATTAAAACTGTATATAGGCCAATAGTATCCCAAGCTCCTTTACTCTCAATACTACCCCATGACTTTCCAATATATGTATTTTTTTAACCAATGGCCTCTTTACCTGGATAATATGAGCCAAACTACTTGTAGACTTCCTACTTAATATATCAGCCACTATATTGGCCTTACCTGAATGATATAGTATTGTGTAATCATAATTTTTAAGTAATTCCATCCATCGTCTTTATTTCAAATTAAGATCTTTTAATTGAAAAATATATTTAAGGTTTTTATGATCTGTATAGATTTCATATGTCTTACCATACAGATAATGCCTCCAAATTTTGAAAGCAAAAACCACTGTCGTCATCTCCAAATCATGAATCGAATAATTTTGTTCATGTGGTTTAAGCTGTCTAGATGCATATACAATGACTTGACCATGTTGCATTAACACACAACCTAATCTAATTTTCGATGCATCACAATATACTGTGTATCTTCCGGTACCTAAAGAAATAGACAGTACTGGTGCCGTAGTCAAACACTCCTTGAGTTTTTAAAAACTTTTTTCACATTCATCTGACTAGTCAAACTTTATTCCTTTTCTTATCAATTTCGTCAAAGCAGCAACTATTTTTGAAATTTTTTTAACGAATCTACGATAATAGCTTGTTAAACCAAGAAAACTATAAATTTTTATAATTGTGGTAGGGCGTAGCCATTGTTGCATCACTTCTACCTTTTTAAGATCAACTTGAATACCATCCTTGGTAACCACATGTCCTAAGAAAGTAACACTACTAAGTCAAAATTCACATTTTGAAAACTTAATATATAGTTGGTATTCTCTTAGGGTTTGCAAAACTATCTTTAAATGTCGCTCATGCTTCTGAAAACTCTTTGAACATACTAGGATATCATCTATGAATACAATAATAAACTTATTCAAAAAAGGTTTAAATACTCTATCCATCAAATTCATGAATGCAGCTGAGGCATTTGTTAAACCAAATGGCATTACTAAGAACTTATAGTGCCCATATCGAGTTCTAAAAGCAGTTTTTGGAATGTCCTCCTTCTTTATCCTCAATTGATGATACCTAGATTTCAAATCAATTTTCGAAAAATATTGGATATCCTGTAGCTAGTCAAATAAATCATCTATACAAGGTAATTGATATTTTTTATGTACTGTCACTTTATTCAATTGTCTGTAATAAATACACAGTCGTAGCGATCCATTTTTTTTTACAGATAAGACTAAGCACCCCAAGGAGAAGTACTAAGACGTATAAATCCCTTGTCTAACAAGTTTTGTTAGTGATTTTTCAATTTTTTACGTTCGGTCGGTGCCATTCTATATGGAGGTATAGACATTGGTTGAGTTTTCGAAAATAAATCAATACCGAATTTAATTTCTCGTTTTGGGGGTAATTCTGGTAATTCCTCAGGAAACACGTCAGAAAATTCTCTATCCGCTGGAACCTGCTCTACACTAATGTATTTCATATCAATATCTTTGACCACGGCTAAATACTTTTGGCATCCTTTTTGTAATAGCCTATGAGATGTTAAACCAGAGACTAAATTACTGGATATCTCACTACAATTTCCTTGTATCAAGAAGGAAAATTCTCTGAGAATATTAAATTTAATCATTTTGAGGTGACAGTCTAAAATGGCATGACATGATGACAACTAATCCATTACCATTATCACGTCAAAGTCTATTATATCTAAAACTATCAAATTTATAAGAGTTTTTTTTTATCTTTTATGGAAATTTTATACGATTTATACACATCATTTACTAATAAGAATTCTCTCAATGGAGTAACAACTATAAAAGAATAATGTAAACTAGTAGGATCTCTGCTCAATTTCTTAACAAAGTAAGGTAATATATAAAAATGAGTAGAATCAGGATCGAATAGTACATATGCTCTATGGGAACATATTAATAATGTACTGTCATAACTACATTTGAAGCTTGAGTATCCTGTCGTGTCAGGGCAAAAACTTGGGCTTATTGTCAGCCTTGACTTTCTGATCCTCTACCTGTACCACCACTACTTGTTTGAACTGAAACTATTCTATTTGGTCGTGTTGGTACATATGCAGAGGGTGAAACTGGCTGTATTAATACTTGATTCAAATTTCGTAATTGTGGACAATTTCTCATTAAATGACCTACTTGTCCACACTTAAAATATGCACCAATTTCTCAGCGACATTGTCCAGTATGAGGTTTACTACAAATAGGACATAATGGAATCGATTATGAATCCTGTTAACTAGTGGGTGTCATGTCTCTTTGAATCATTCTTTGTTTATTGATATTGACTGATGTCTAACTAGAGCTACCAGATTTCGTTTGAATTAAACGCTGTGAATTTTGAAATCTTGGTCTTTTGATATTAAGATTATAACTAGTCTAAATATTACTATCTCGATCTCTTTTTCTACTCTTTAGACTTTCTATATTTGCTAACTCTCATGTTTTCATCATTTTAGCACAATCTACGACTGTTGAATAAGTTGAAAAATAATTTATCTGATAATCCACCAATTTAAACAATGGATGGATTAATCTTGAAACAAATATCTTAATTCTATCTTTTTCATTAGGAATCAGATATGGTGCATATCTAGACAATTGGGTAAAACAGATGTCATATTCAGAAACTATCATGATCGGTGTCTGTCTTAATTTTTCAAATTCTCTGGCCCTTTTGTCTCTTTTACTCATTAAGCGAGATTTTACCATCTTCTCCAGAATAGGTGTTATCTCAACTTTCTCTCTAATGCACTCATTTCTAATATCTTTTCTGGTGTATTCACACATTTAGTGCAACATTATCATCTCTGCAATGTTGAGTTTATTTTCATGTTGTCTTTTAACTGTCAAACATTTAGTATCATACAATATAGTAGGTCTTATAGCTGTCACAAATAACATCCGGAACCTTCCTTGATTTCATCCATCTCGCTTGAATCCTATGATTCCGTCCTCCTTTACTTCGCCATCATCTTATATAATAGACTTAAGATATTTAAGGCTTGTAACTTATTTTGATACATGGTCTCCAAGTTTTACTTTTAAATTTGTATTTATTCGTCTTTTACTGAAAATACATTCCATATATTCTGTTTTATTTCTACTTATACGGAAATTATGTATTTCCAAAGCTTGTTTCTATGACTTTAACTTTATATTTATTTCCTCTTTCAATTCACCAACTAAGACTATATCATTTGCAAAAATCATACATCAAAGCCCTAAATCTTGTATATGTTTAGCAATTGTGTCTAAGATCAAGTTAAAAAGATATGGACTCAAAGTTAACCTTGATGTAGTCCAATAGTTATGGGAAAATATTTTGTGTCCCCATTTGACGTCCTCACGCAAGTTGTAATCTTATAGTACATATCTATGATTGTTTGAATATACGTAATACGTACTCCTTTCTTCTCTAAAGTCTTCCATAAAACGTCTCTTAACACTCTGTCATATGCCTTTTCTACAACAATAAAAATTATATGCAAATCTTTTTACCTCCTTTGATAACTTTTCATCAATTTTCTCAGTAAGTAAATTGGTTCCAAAGTTGACTTTGTTGGCATAAAACTAAATTGATTTTCTGTGACTTGAGTCTCTTGTCTTAATCTTTACTCAATGATCTTTTTCCATAACTTTATAGTATGGCTCATGAGCTTAATCCTTCTATAGTTGGCATAGTTCTGTATGTCTCCCTTAATTTTATAGATCGAGCTTAAAGTACTCCTCCATTTATCTAGCATTTTCTTGAATTTCATTATCACATTAAATAACTTAGTGAGTCAACTTATGTCTTTCCTTCTTAAACTTTTCCACACTTCAATGGAAAGATTATCGGGTTCTGCTGTTTTGTCATTTTCCATCTCTTCAAAGCCTTCTCTACTTCAAACTCTTGATGTCACGCCCCAATTTAATGGAACGCGATAGACATGAATAACAGATAACTTTACCCTTATTTTATTGCATATATGCTTCAAGTATATCACATAATAGGAGTAAAACATACGTTCACTAGTTTTCAGTATAGTCAAATATACATGCCAAGTCTACACTTATCAATATTACAATAGAAGTAAGGATCTGCCTGAAACGTTTAGAGTATACTCTAGATTACAATTACTTAATGTTTTAAACATTGTGAACTTTGGAAACAACGTAGGCTCACCCAGATAATATGACACCTAATTGATCACGTAGCTACAGGACCAAATTCTATATCTTTATCTAAAAAAAAATGTAGATATCGTGTAGTGAGTTTGATAACTCAGTCAATAGATAATACTTCTTATGAGGTCAACATATAGGTGTATTCATATTTTAAAATCTGTCATATAAAAAATATAATTGAGAAGTACATCCATATAGGACCCGCATTTCAAATATACTCAAACGAAGAATATTTATATATCAAAAATCATATACTGTACTGTATGATCGTTTAACAAATATTGCCATGCATTAAAATGTTTCATATGAAAACATTAGGAGGATCTTAAATCAGAACCACCGTATCAGAGTTCAAACCCTTTCGTACTTTGGTGGTGTAGGATTTGTCTATACTTAGCATTTCAGTTAAGGTTTGTCTTACCACCATTTAAGAGGACACGCAAAAGGACTCTAATATGGGCAATTTTTCAAGCACATAGCAAGGGAGGCAAATCACATATTATATAGTTGGCATCTCGTCTAGATAGGAGGCATCCCGCTCTCTTTCATAAATCATATCCCGTGTGTTGGCCGTCACACGAGATTAGTACCATCCCTGCTAACTGAGATATCAAGGTGCATCAAGATTAACATCACTTATTGTTAGTAAACAATGTTTTTAATAGGATTCATCTATAGAAATTATCATATGCATATATGCTATATTATTTCAAACTTTCAGTATAATACAGAATTTCAGTCTCAATATAGTTCATCTGTCATAAATTTCTTAATCAGGGTTTATCATATATACATGTCCTTTTTCAAGGCAATTTTATAACTTTATAGATCAATGCCACATGCATAAATATTCACTTTACCATATGATGAGAAATACATGTAGTATCACATATACAATGAATTCAAAAATCTATTTTTAAAACTATACACTTCCTGAACTATGTTTTAGATTATAAACAATTCAGATAATTTAATCAATTTCAGAAATATATAAAAGTATAAATAACTTGTAAACATAATCAATTATACATTTAAAATTCAAGAAGAGCATAGAGTAAGTCTTAGAAAGAATTTTCTATTCACAAAACTAAAGTTCTAAGTTGGATATCCTCAACTGTGGGGGTACTATTTACGGTCGGAATCACTATTTATGTCTGCCAGATTCTCTGTTCACGACGCACAAAAAGTTGTCAGATGACTAAAAATTTTTACATCTTAAGATTTTTCACCTTATGAATCCATCTATGGTGTCAGATTTTTAATTTGTGAACTTTAAGTATGAATTTTAGAACTTATCTTCTTAGAATTTCTTCTCCACTTTTTGGCAAATCTCCGATCAAAACTCTAGAAATCAATCGGGCAAATTAATAGTTCTCGTCGTTTTGAATCTATTAACGATGGTGATGTTGAAGTCTGAGATTCAGAAGTGTTAAAATTCTATAGAGAAATTTTGGAGTTTCGGGAGAAAGAGAAATTCGAATTTTTTCAGCTTCTTATGTGGCAGAGGTTCTAAAAATATCAAAGGGACCATTCTGCAAATTTTTAACTTTTGAGTGAGGTCCTTGCAAATTTTTCTTATTTATATTGACCCCTAAACTTTTAAGAAATTACATTTTGACCCCAAAACGTAAATTTTCATATTATCTTTATAATTCTTCAACCTATTTGATAAATAAATATATTTTTCACTAGTACTTATCTCTAATTTCATAATCCTCATTGTTATTCAGAATTTGACTTTTATTCAAAAAATTTCTTTAATTCAAGGCTTTCATTTATTGAGGTTATTACACTTAAATTCTACGATAAAAAATATAATTACGGTCCTCCAATGCAACATTTAGCTTGCTAGAGTCGTAGATCAACTCATTTCCTTCATTAAAAAGCTCTTGCAAGTATTTGCTATTGTAAAATTAAAGGTTGGAGAAAAATTTAAGATAGTTTTACTCTCTTTGTTTGCTTCACCTAACTCAAAACCTCCGTGTATATCCTCGTATTCTTTATATTCACTCCTTACATGTCTATTTAGATCCCCTCTTAGGAAAAATTTTCTCCCATAGGTATTTCTTGAATCAAACCTTTTAGGTCCTGCAAAAAAAAATTTCTTATGATGCTCTTTTAATCCAATTTGTGGTGCATATACACTAATCACATTGAAAGTGTCCCGCTTCACTACAAGCTTTAAAGTTATAGTCGTATCTCTTAATCTTTTCACATCTACCACATTGTTCCTCCATTCCTTATCTACTATTATACCTATACCATTGCTAGTTCTTGACTTGTCAGTGTACCAAAACTTAAAATTCGAAGAATCTAATTCCTTTGCCTTTTCACCTAACCGCTTAGTTGTTGTAGGAACATGATTTTGATCCTTCTCTTAATCATGGTGTCAACTATTTTCATTGATTTTCCTTTAAGCGTGCTTACATTTCAAGGTCCAAAACAAATCCTATCCTCATGAATTAACTTCTTTACCCACATCCGTTCATTAAAATGTGGGACCCTTGCATATTTTTCATTACACCCAAGCGTTAATGCAGCGGCCCTTGGTCTTTTAACACTGCACTCGAGCTATACAGCGTGTTGCTTCCGGACAACGACTTAGCCTTAACACTATTGCTTCATTTATCCATATTCATGTAGCTGCGAAAAAGTTTTATGTTGGTTGTCGCACGCCTAACACAATCCTCCTCTTTTATTCGGGTTTGGGACCGGCTATACGAATATACGTTTACAAGTTCTCCAATATAACCAAATATCCAAGTCAAGTCTTTATACACATATTACAGCAAAAGCAGGGATCCTGTTTGTGGCATTCTAAACATACTCTAGAATACAAGTACAAAATAATTTAAACACTAAAGCAATGTAAGTTCACCCAGAAAGTATGTCCTCTTAATGTTTTAATGTGAAATATTTTGATGCATAACAACATTTGATAAATGATCATATAGTACAATATATGATTTTGAATATCTAAATATTCTTTATTTGATAATATTTGAAATACGGGTCTCATATGGATGTATTTTCGAACTGTATTTTTTATGTGACAAATTTTAAAATATGAATACATCTATATGTTGACTTAAGAGATCATAAGAGATATTATTTGCTCACTGCATATCAGAATTCAAGTCATTCTGTACTTTGGTAGTGTAAGATTTGTCTAAACTCAACATCTCAACTAAAGTTTGTCCTACCACCATTCAAGAGGATACACGACTCTAATATGGACAATTTCCAAGCACATAGTAAGAGAGAGCAAATTACATATCATATAGTCGGTATCTCGTCCAGATAGGAGGTATCCCGTTCTCCGTCACATATCATATCCTGTGTGTTGGCCATCACACGAGGCTAGTATCACCCCTGCTAGCTGAGGTATCATGGTGCACCAGTGCTAACATCTCTTGCTGTTAGCAAACAGTGTTTCCAATAGAATTCTTTCTCATAAATCATATTTGCACATATGTCATATCGTTCAAAATGGAGGTTTCAGTCAAAATTTAGAATTTTTAGTCTCAGTACAATTCTTCTGGCAGGAACTTTTTAATCAGGATAATTACATATACATGTCAATTTTTAAAGCAATCTTATAACTTTACATATCAATGCCACATGCACAATATATTTCCTTTAGCATATAATGAGAAATACATTTAAAATTATATATTCAATGAGTTCAAAAATTCATTTTCAAAATCATACTCTTGTTGAATTATAAATCAGATTGTAAATAATTCAGATAATTTAATCTATTTCAGAGGCATATAAAAGTATAAATAACTTGTGAACATAATCAAATATACATTTAAAACTCAAGAAGAGCATAGGGTAAGTCATAGAAAAAATTATCTACTCAGAAGGTAAGATTTCAGGTTGGATAACCTTAAAATACACTTTTCCAATTAAAACTTGACTAAATAGACTTTAAAAATGAATTTGGATGGTCTAAAAACTTAAGAAATGACTCTGGAATTGTGAAATTTGGCCTTTGAGAGCTCGGTCAACACTGGTCAACTGACGGGTACTATTCACAGTTGGAATTATTATTTACCATTGGAAATTACTATTTATACTGGGCAAATTTACTGTTCACGATGCACAAAAAGTTAACAGATGGCCAAAAAATTTTATATCTTAAATTTTATCTATTTTCTAAATCCATTTACGGTGTCAGGTTTTTAATTTGAAATCTTTAAATAAGTGTTTCAGAGTTTACTTTTTTCTAAGATTTTTTACTTCCAATCTGTGGCAATTCTACGATTGATTTGAAAAATTATTCGGCCAATATCATAATACTCTTTGTTTTAAATTAATGGTATTTTTGGTTTTGAGATCAGAGACCAATAAGCATTTCAAATTTAGAGAGAGAACATAGAAGAAAGAAAAACTATTCACACTCTTTATATACGAAGGTTTCTGATTCTTCTTTACGCTATATCTCTCCGTCTCCTTTTTTTTTTTTACTTATTATTATTTAATAATTAAAAATTTTAAAAAAATTTATATATATAATAATATTATTTTTTATTCTAAAATATTCTAAAAATTTCTAAAAATTTATAGTTCTTGTGAAAATTTAGTTAAACTCTTAAATCATGATTTTTTTTTTATAAAATTTTAATAAAACAAATTACAATATAAAATATTTTCATGCATATTAAAAAAAATTATAAAAATAAAAATAAAATTTATTTAAAACTAAATATAATTATTTTAAGTAAAACAAAAAATTATTTTAATTAAAAACGTATTTATTTTTAATAAAATATAATTATTTACAATAAAAATATATTTATTTATAACAAAACATTATTATTTAAAAATTACGGAATATTACAGCAGCTCTATCTCATGTTGAATGAAGTCCCGCAATGAGTGCAACTTATTTGTAAAATTGTTATAATTTCTTTATATTACAATTTGTCATTTCAAATTCAATGACTGTGTAGATGCAACAAACCTGGCCAAACTAAGTGATTAAATTGAAAACAGTGTTTCGGGACATTATGTAATTTTCCTTTGAATTCCATTATAAATTTGATTTCTGAAATAAGGGAGCAAATATTTGTTCCTCGAGATTTTTTTTTTCCATTATAAACCATACTTATCTACTTTGCGTTGCTGCACTTGCCATGGCACATTCCTTTGTGTTGTACAGCCAGAGTGCAATGCAATAGGTATTGCATGGTGCCTTTCACGATCTGTTGTTTAGCATGTGCTATCTATGTCATATCATGTGGTGTGTGGTGAGCGCTATTACCTGAAAATAATGGAAAATTAATGGTGTTTGGTGGGGCAATTGATTTTCTTCCCTAGAACTAGCTATCTCGAAGTCTGAATGCATAGGTGATTCTTGGTAGCAGTGCAGCTCCCAGAGTTGTCTGGATCACTGTTTTCTTCTGCTGCTTCTTCCTTTGCTTCATTTGGTCCATACTTTTTGCTCCTTCTTATTGCTTGGCAGTTACTGTCCAGACTTGTAGGTGTTTTGGCTGTAGACTTTGTGGCCAGTGACAGAGCATGCTGATTGTCTTTTTCTTCTGTTTCCTTCCCCCCATAATCTCTCTCTTTTAAGACCATGTCACTCAGTCCATGTATTTTGAGCTATTGCAGCTCTCTTCCTTACTACCAAACTCCCAAACAGTTGCTGATGAGTTGATAATCCAAGATATTTATTATAAAGATATTTTCTTATTATTTGTTGTGTTGAAATATATGACATACATAACCATGTTATAAAATTTTGACTAATATATTTTGTTGGCAAAAGTATC
Organism: Gleditsia sinensis; assembly: GCA_037074535.1. Lineage (NCBI taxonomy): Eukaryota > Viridiplantae > Streptophyta > Magnoliopsida > Fabales > Fabaceae > Gleditsia > Gleditsia sinensis. The sequence continues at coordinate 13,461,997 of CM073474.1, forward strand.
AATGAATTAGTTCTCTGATCAAGATCATAAGTTAATATTTGTAGTTAATAAGTAAATGGATTTTTTAAAAACAATGTTTTTTCCATTGAGCCACACCATGAAGTTATTGGAAAAGATCATTGAGTAAAGATTAAAATAAGAAACTCAAGTCACAGAGAATCAATTTGGTTTCATATCAGAAAGGTTAACTATGAAAGCAATTTACTTATTGCGGAGATTGATGGAAAGTTATCAAAAAAGACAGAAAGATTTACATATGGTTTTTATTGATCTAGAAAAAGTATACGACAGAGTACTAAAAGAGGTTTTATGAAAGGCTTTAAAGAAGAAAAGAGTACGTATTGCGTATATTCGAGCAATCAAAGACATATATGATAGGATTATGACTTGCGTGAGAACACAATGGGAACACAAGATTTTTCCACAACTATTGGACTACATCAAGGATCTTCTCTGAGTCTGTATCTTTTTAACTTGATTTTGAATGCAGTTACTGAATATATACAAGATTTGGGGTCTCGATATATGATTTTTACAGATGATATAGTCTTAATTGGTAAATCGAAAGATGAAATAAATATGAAGTTAAGAGTCATGGAGACCATATTTGAAAACACATGGTTTTTGTATAAATAGAAATAAAATAGAATATATGGAATATATTTTTAGTAAAAAACAAACAAATACGAATTTAGAAGTAAAACTTGGAGACTATATATTAAAACAAGTTACAAACTTTAAATATCTTGGATTCATTATATAAAATGACGGCGAAATAAAAGAGGACGTAAATCATAAGATTCAAGCGGAATGGATGAAATGGTGGAAAGTTTCAAGTATCATTTGTGATAGAAAAGCGCTACTCAAAGTTAAAAGAAAATTTTACCGTACAATTATAAGACTTGCTGTATTGTATGGTACTGAATATTGGGTAGTTAAAAGACAACATGAAGATAAACTCAATGTTGCAGATATGAGAATGTTACACTGGATGTGTGGACACATCAGAAAAGATATGATTAGAAATGAGTGCATTAGAGAGAAATTTGAGGTAGTACCTATTGTAGAGAAGATGGTTGAATCTCGTTTAAGGTGATTTGGATATATGTGGAGAAGACTTACAGAAACTCTAGTGAAAAGAGTAGATCAGATGGAGAATAGTTCAATAGTTAGAGGTAGAAGGAAGTCAAAGATAACAATAGATGAAACTATTAAGAATGATTTAATAGTTAATAATCTATTTATTGAACTCATCCATAATAAGTTACTGTGGCGTCATTTGATCCATGTGGCCGACTCCACCTAGTGGGAAAAGGCTTAGTTGTTGTTATTGTGTAGGTTTAGATTTGAACTGATAAAACTATGCACTGTTCTTTGTAAACACATAGATAACCTTATCTTTAATTTTATTGCCTATTCGAAGTGCTATAACATTTATTGTATGTTCTATACAGCAAGCGCCTTGATTGCGCTTGCTTGAGGTGCATTTCTTAACCTTATGCCTTTGAAGGTTGTGGATACATATCTTTCTCTTTAGAATATATCTTATCTAAACATCTTGTATAGCTATGTATAACATTGTTCACAAAGTTTAAATTTTACAAGATTCCCCTATTCTTGTCTGTCCTGTTTAAATTATTATAAATATTTGATTTCTTTACACAATGTTATATCAGAAAACAACCGCTTCTCCGAGCGCAATGACATAATTTTTTCAGGGTTTGGATCTCACTGAAGGTCAGGCGCAGATGCAGAAGTTATTTAAGGAGTAAGTTTTGTTCTGTCAGAATGAGATGTCTTGGGCCTGGCATTATTTACAGTGTCTTTTGTGCGATAATTTTTTGTAGTCATGTTTGAGATCCACTACCTGATGTAATATACTACATCTGGTGCTATGATATACCAGTGTAGCAATCTTCGTGGTGATTTCCTTAACTGAAGCATAAACAGTCAGTTTTTTGTGCCAACTCTTTCATAGTGTTATTATGGTCCCTCAAGAATGCAATGCCATAGATCTCCATTTGAAATACACTAAGAAAATAAGAGAAAAAAAAATACTGAAAATATAGAGAAAATACAGTAAAGATAACCTCTAGCACTTGAAGGGACTAGATCGCTCCCATGACCCAATTCTCATAAGTTTTCCCTCACCCTTTATTTATAAGTTATAACCTATTCTCAAAAGATACCTAAAACTGCCCCTATTCCTACTTCCCAAGTTTCCCTTGCTGTCCATACTCTCTAAACAAATCTCTATGGTTCCAATAACTGTAGGGTTCCAACATTATTCCGCCATCAAAATTTCACCTTGCCCTCAAAGTGAGTGGTCAAAGTAGGAATGGGTGGTTTCTTCCTAGTGTGAAGCTGTTTTCCCTCTCCTTCCCCTTGTTCTTCGTTCTTTTTCCCTTTGCCAGCCAATGAAGCCTTAAATTGCTAGCCTAATCTCATGTGGACTACACTATTTTGGCCCCATCCCAAACTCAGGAAGCCCTTAAAAAAGATTTCAGCCAGTCCATGATTTGTGTTAGGCCTAATAGGATTAAAAGAATATTCAGACTATCCTTTCACAATTCTTGTGTTAGCCCAATTTATGCATTCTTCTTTATAGGCCCAGGTTAAAAGATGGAGTTCAATCACACCAATTTCAGCCCAGTTATCCCCACAATAACAGACACACTCTTGTCCCTTTGTAAATGACATTGAAAGAGGCACAAGGAGCCGCAACGCTTCTGCATTTTCCCCCAACCTAGTACAAGTTGATTTCACCTTCTCCCCATTGCCAACGCCCTGCCTTCTATTTCCAATTCCATGTCCTTATCTTCCCCTTCTCCTCTCTTTCCTACTTTACCTCTATAAATTGTTGGGTCTGCCCCCTGTTGTGGAGGAAGATGTAGCCTGCGTTGTGGGTTTGGTCTCCCAAGAGCTTTGTTCCTTTTGGATTTTACTTGGGTTAAAGCACATTGTGGTTTGACCTGATTCCCATGGGCTAGAGACCCACGGAAAACCCACCCCACTCTATCCCCTCAACTCTAAACTTGCTGTGCCCCCGATGTCTCATTGTTTCCCTCTCTAATGTTCATCTGAGATCATGTTTTCTGTTTAGCCCTCCTTCCTCGAGATTTTGCACATCTCTAACCTCTGACTGTCGATGTTCTTTGGATTCCTCAATGCTTTGCATTACTCCTCTAATCAACCTTTCTTCTTGGGATTTTTCCGAAACCTTATTCCCCCCCTCAACCTTGTGACTCGTGAGCATGCTTAATTAGTTGCTTAGGATTCACAATTTTGTCAATTTGAATCTCGACTGTGACCTCCTCCTTCAAACCATTCTTAAATGCCTCCATTAATTGCTTTTCACCAATTTCTCTCAATGAAGCAGATAGCAACTCGAATTTCTCCTGATATTTGGTCACCATCCTTTCTTGCTTCAGAGCTGTCAATGCATCGATTCTTCCTCGTGGATTTCATAGTTCTAACAGAACCTCCCTCATTTCTACTAAGCATTCTTTTATTATGCTCATATCCTTCTTCATCTCTATGGCGGCCTTCTCCATTTTTTTGAAACTTTTTTCCATCTTTGTTAACTATCATCTAGTATCGACACTGATCTAGTACCAATTGATAGAGACCTAAATCTCTATATGAAATACACTAAGAAAATAGTAAAAAAAAAAATACTGAAATTAATGCTGAAAATATAGAAAAATACAATAAAGATAACCTCGAACACTTAAAATGACTAGATCCCTCCCATGACCCAATTTTCATAAGTTTTTGCCTGCCTTTTCATCTCTGCTCTCACCCTTTATTTATAATTTATTCCCAAAAGATAACTAAAACTGCCCCAAGAGTTAGCACAAAAAACTGACTGTTTATGCTTCAGTTATGGTCTCTCAAGAATGCAATGCCGTATGTGCTACTGTTGTGTTCTTTGAATGGAAAAAATTGCATCTCAAGCTATGCAAGATTTAAACATTGGTTTAAGCTAGATTTGTGATCGTTGTGTTCATGGAAATATAGTTGTTTTAAACATTTTATATCTTTAAAAAAGTGATATAATTAGTCTATAACTCTTGAGGGAACTAGTGTTTCAATTATTAACTCAAACTTCGCAGCCCTTTTGTTTCACGTGATGTCATTTATCATTGTGATGTTGATAATGCAGTTATGGTGTGAGTCCATTTACTCCATTGAAGGGACTTTTTATTCAAGGTCCTATCTTTGTCAGTTTTTTCCTTGCGGTAAGATTATTTTCACTTTGCTTCCAATTTGTATGTTGTTTGACTTTGATGGATCTATTAATTATTTCTATTTATTAACTTTATTGTGTTTATTGACAGATAACAAACATGGCTGAAAAAATGCAATCATTCAAATATGGTGGAGCCTACTGGTTTGTTGATCTCACTACTCCAGATAGCTTATACATTTTTCCAGTTCTGACTGCACTGTCATTTTTATTAACAGTTGAGGTGAGCATTTCCTTTACTGAAACTTCTATTTCTACTTTCTTTTCCAATCTCTTTCTAGACTGATCTTCTCAATTCCTGCCTGAATGTTCATGTCATGTAAATTTTCCAATTTCTTTGAATTTTTCCCGGCAATTCACCAGATTGTGTAAAATGGAAACCATAAAGTTAGAGCTTGTTTGAATATACATATCCGTTTGTCTTCTGTGTGCACAGGTTTAAGCTCAAAGAATGAACCTTTTTTTTTATCTAAAGAAAAAGAAAGGAAAATGGTCTTTTCATGTTCTTTTTTATATAATCTAATTCGGTAGCTTATATTTTTATTTTATTCTCTCTTTTTTTGCCTTATTTTATTTTTCATTTTCTTCAGAATGAGTTTGCAAGATTGGTGTTATCCATTATATTTTTTCTACCAATCTAGATAAATTAATTTCTCAATGTTCTTCAGTGCAATATGCAAGAAGGCATGGAAGGAAATCCTGCCGCTGCCACCATGAAAAACATCTCTAGGGGCCTTGCTGTTCTTACAGTTCCTTTTACCATGGGATTTCCAAAGGTAAATTTTCCAGCTTAGCTGCTTAGAGAAGCAGCTGCTTCACTTCACTTCACGTCAATATATCTGCATTTTCCTGTATGAATTTAGCGAAGAATAGTAGCTCTGTGATGGGTCAAATTAATTTGGTTGCATATAATGTAGTTCACTTCTCTCTTTCTCTCTCTTAATATTATATTATTTTTGGGTAACAACAAATAAAGAGTACTTTTATCATATAGAAAGAATATGACAAGATTTCGATAGTATGATATTTATGAAAGAAAAGTCACATATTGCAGAAGGCACTTAACTATCACACTTTGTATATCTTTGATGCTTTGAATTTTTTTGTTCTATTTTCCTTTAGATAGTGTGCTTTGTTTTATGCATGTTATTTTCATACTTTGTTTTAGCATCTTAATATCATTGATTATTTAGAAAAGAGTAGTCTATATGGCTGGTTGAGAAAGAAAAGGAGTGGTTGCCTGTTCTCTGCTAACAATTGTAGTTTCATTTCTGTTTGTCATTTCTATGTTGTTTTAACTTGTGTTCATATACAATTGTGCAGGCTATATTTTGTTACTGGATTACGTCAAATATCTTTTCACTTATGTACGGACTTGGTAAGGCCTTTCAGTTTCTTTAGATTAGCATTTTTTTTTGTCTTTTTCCTTACTCAACCTTTCAATAGGCTGAAAATTGGATTCTGTTTTCGTGAAATGCTTATTGCTTAGGGTAATTGAATTGGACAGTGGCCTTCCAAACTTTTGGTCAGTTGACTTACCCATGGTCTCCATCACAGAAGTTGCACTGTTAAATTTGGGAAAATCTTGAAATTCGTCCTCCCATGGAAGTCCTGTTAGTCACATTAATAGTATGTAGATTGCATGACTATTGAGTTTCCAGAGGACCATATGTCTAGCTCATAAATCTCCAACTTTTATTGGAAATTTTTTTAAATATAGAGTTCTCTTTATCTCCATTAATTTTATTGGGAGGGTCATGGTGTGAGACAGAGGGATTATTGGCTAGAATGCAAATATGGCAAAATTGGAGGATTATGTGCTTGTGCAGCCAAGATGAAGGTAGCTGCCCTTGCCAAACAGGGGTTGGCTGCCAAGAATTGGCTGGTGTTGGTAGTAATTCAAATTTCATATTAATCAAATCTTAATTCTTTTGAAACTATATTCCTAAATTGAGGTGCAGGAGAAGTGTGGTATGAAGAAAGCAGTAACAATTTAGACTAAGTGGTAAAGAAATTAAAATAATTCAGGTGACCAACGAATATAAGGCTATGTAGCTCGTATTTTTGACATTTCTGTTCAGTTACAAGATGGACTTACCCTCCTGGGAGATCCTTGCATGTGCCATTCTTTATTTGAGAACTCAGCCTTATCAATGAAATGGGTGGTTGATATTGTAAAGTATCCTCTCTCCATTCTAAAGCTAGGTTATACCATGGGTAACAAAAGGTTATTGGCTTCTTCTGCTGCAAAACCTACCATGTGATATTATCATCAGGTGTACAAATTTATCCATGATGATGGAATAGGTCCCCAAGATGAACTTTCCGTCTTAGTTCTACTGGTTGACCTAATTGTCTGAACATGTCAAACAAGTTGAACACCATTCCAACAATTCTAGTCATAGCTTGCCCCATTGTTGCCGTTCAGTTGCTCTCAGTTTGAACTCAACTTACTTATAAAGTATAAATTACTCTGAAAAATTAGCATAATTTGAATTAATTACATTTTAATGTATATGAAATTGCTATCAAGTTATGTTCTCTCAGCTCCATAGGAGTCTCTCTCCTCTTTTGTTATTACTTACTAGCTAAGAAGCACATATACAAGACATGATATAATATGGACACTATGATACTACAAAATATGTTGTGAATACAATTTGAAATATCCTGTTGTGTCTAATACGAGATGAGCATCAAACATGATACAATTCTGTTGGTAAATTATTAGTACTTCATAGCTTACTAGATTTTTTGTATCTAATTTCACTAGCAGTAAACTAGAGAACTTTGTCTCAAGGAGTTCTTTGAATCATGTCGTAGTCATGTGGCCTAATTTTTGTTCATGTTATTGATGGGACTGGAATTGGATCGCTAGTTACTAGATTTCTTCTAATAAAGGAAACCATAGGCAGTATGTTTTTAGATGACCGAAAGTTGATTTCAAGTTTCAACTTTACAGTTCAAAAAATAAATGAACTATTTTTTTGATGCTGCTCAGTTTTTCTTTACAAAATTCCTTTGACATGCTCTCTGTTGTTGACTTCTCCAGCGCTTAAAGTGCCTGGCGTGAAGAAAAAATTAGGTATTCCTGAAATTCCTCCTGCTGCGCAACCAGCAGCCATTGCTCCGCAATCTCCCTTCTCTGTCTTTCCAGCTCTGAAAAAAGCCATGTCAGCGACTACTAAACCAAGCCCACCATTGCCAGTTGAACCATCAAAAGTTCCAGGTAAAAGGATATCTTCTGATCTAAGTCAAAGGCTTAGAACTGTAGAGAAACAAGTGAAAGGAAGAAAGAAAAATAAGAAGAGGTGAGGAGAAATTTGTAGTTTTTGAATTATGCCGTCTTAAGTATGCGTCTGGCTCAGTTTTTTTGTTGTCATATTATATTATCCTCTATGAGGTGGACATTAGGATTTTGTTCAACATAGATGACGTTAAGAGGGAAGAGGTAATAAATTTGGTAAGAAATTGACTGGTAGTGCTTTGCTGAGGAATCCCAAATTTTTGTTTAAGGTTGAAACCCCATTTATAGATGGGTTTCTAATTTTATTTATTGAAGTTTTATTCCAAGGAAATGCTTATTTTCCTGTGTAATTGCTAATATTTTTGCTTTTACTATAGAACAGATATATTTTCATATATCCCTGCAAGTAAAATATGAGAGAAGCCTAAAATCTTGGCAAGACAATATATAGGCTTTAGACTTATTTGGAAGGCTGGAGCTTTTGGCCGGGTTGCTGCAATATTTGATCTTCCTCTTAAAATTTAGAGTAAATTTTGGCCTCTGAAATTTTTTCTTTTTACATCAAATTGGTGGTCTAAAGACATTTTTTACATCAATCTAGAAAAATATATAATTTAAATCATTCATTTATAATTTTGTCATTTTTTTAAGAGGAAATGCTAACATGAATGTGACCCTTTTTTTTTCATATGGACTTAATGATGAATCGCGAGTAACTAAAATTGTGTTTAGTTGGAGAAAATAGTTTAAGGAAGTAATATCAAGTGAATAAAATGTTACTTCAGTTGTTACATTCACGTTAACATATTGTTAAAAAAATTGATAAAAATATTAATGTAGGATTTAATTATAATTTTTTTAAAAATGGAAGGGTAATATTATTTTGTTATAAATTACAGGGGCAAAATTGAAAAGTTTACAATAACAGAGACTAAAGGGGTAGTTAAAATTTAAAAAGATTATTTTTAGGTATCTGATATTATTTAATGAGTCTATATTTAAAAATAAGATTATAGATATATGTTATGTAAGAATATCTCATGAACTTGCAATTATAGGTCTTAGGATTTAGAGGATCCAAATTCCCTAAAGTTCTCAAGGATATTTGATTCAATATTTGATCTATATTTGATTCAATAAGTCTAATTTATTTATTAAATAATAATTTCATCAATTGGATTTTTCAAACTCTAATTTCACTTTGTGAAGTATTTAGAGTATGCAAATTTGGATTTAGAATATGGTTGGATATAGGTAACTGAGAACTCCAAATTCCTGTTTCCCTTATCAATTTATTGATATGGCTTTGATTCATTTGGTCTTTTTTTAATCCAATAATTTAATTTTTATTTATTAATAAAAATTTGATTTTTTTTTATTCTCTATATTTCAATAAGTCAATAGCTACCATTCCATTCTTTCACTAACCACCATATAATACTCTCTATAAATAATGGACAGCTTTTAATAGCAATTATTTAAAAGATCTTGATAATTTTATTTATCATATATGATTAGTTATTTTTTAATAAATGTAAATTAAATAAATAAGAAAGTGATGTGCATGTAAAGCCACCAGAAGTTTTCAATTCCTTTAATTAATGAGATATTGGAAGAGAAATTAATAATTATGTTATTTATTATTTCTTAAAACTATATATCGTTAATAATAAACTAAATTATTATAATTAATATTTTAATGAAATATAAATTTATAAAAATATATTCTAATTAATTTTTTTAATAAATATTATTTAGTTCAAACATAACTCACTAAAATCTAACAAGCATTAGTTTTTTTCTAAAACGAAGGTAATTCTATTACACCTTTTAATATGACTACCTTGTTACAACTTCACTTTGATCACTAACCTTGCCTTTCAATATCTCTTTCATTGTAGTTAGGGGTATTTGATAAATGATAATTTTTTTGTTTTTAAGAATTATGTTTTTTGATAAACATAATTGATAAAAATTATAATTTTTGAAAATGTATAAAATGTGTTTGATTGACTTTTAAAATTATTAAAAAAATTATATTCTTTTGTTTGATTATATTTAATTTCATATAAATTTTCGTACATTTTTTAAAAACTTTTTATTCTTATGAGAGAGAAAGTAAGAGTGAAAAGAGAGAATGAAAGAGAAAGTGGGAGACTAAAGAGAAAAAGAGATGAGAGAGAGTGAGAGTGAGAGTGGAGAGAGTAATTATAAATTTAATTAGATATTGGTATTCCTATCAACAATTATAAATTTATTTTATACTAATAAATTTTAGAGTAATATACACTATCATCTCTTATATATTACTTTTATTATATAGTTATTTTTTATTTTTAAAATATATATAAACCCTCTTTAAAGCAAAACATACATATAATCTAATCCATCATAAGCCTTTCCTTCAGTTGTTCCTACTTAATTTTGGTCAAATTTATTTATTTTTGGTCAAAATATCTTCGTTTACAATAAATATCACCATTTTAATATTATTTATTTATTTTTAAGAGAAATTTATATATATTTTAAAAAAGCGTATAATAAAAATAACACACACAAAAAATGTATTTTACTCTAAATTTTAACTTATATTTATTTTTAAAGTTTTATTCAAATTTAAAGTTATATTGTTTAGACTTTTTATAATTTTACTTAACTTCTATAGAATTTCACAATATAAAAAATCTTTGTAGATCCCTGCACCCGTTTTTAGATATGAGAATTAACAAAGTTTATCCCTCGTGAAAAATAGATACAACAAAAATGTTTTTTTTGTGTCAAAGTTAGAAATTTTATTTTTCAATAAATTGAAATAATTCAAAATATTTGCGTCGTAATGCCCAAAGAACACATCAAATGATGGTTAAAACTAGGTACATTCACAGCAGACCAAATACCTTAGTGTAAACTTGTAATTTCCTCTCGTTCATTTATAGCTTTTTAAACTATTTGAATGGAATTTCAGTGGCTATGATTGAACATTTTATCATTCCTGCTTTTTTATAAGAACCACAAGATATAGCATACGAGTTCTATCTTTCTTTTATGTGCAACACTATTCTTTATTTTATGTGTCAAATTAGACCACCACGATACAAAATTTTGATCTGGCGCTATATCTATAAATTCCATCACGCCACTTATTTGCTAAGCTTCTCTTGTATGGCTGCATTTTATGAACAAGTGACTCAATGACTTTAATTGTCGTCAAATTTTTTAAAAACTAGCAGCGGTTATAAATTTTGACGTGGTTCCAAAACCGTTGCAAATATTTAATGATAGTTAAAAACCGCCGTCAACTCTCTTACTTCATCTAGTGAAAAGTGTAGTCTTTGAGCATATAGGACCCATTTGGTTGAATGGAATAAATTTTAATAGAATAGAAAAAAGAAAGAAAAAAAAAATAGAAAAGAGAATAGAATACCATTACCTTATTTAGTATGCAATGAAAAGAAAGAGGTAATATGATATTTTATTATTTGATTAATAGATAAATTGAAAGAATAGAAAGATAAGATAAACAAAATAATTAAATTAATTTTAATATAAAATAATTAAATTAATTTTTTTAAATAAAAAAATTTTAAAAAAATAGATTTTTTTTTTAAATTTCTACAAATTAATTTTTATAAAATATAATCAAATTAATTTTTTTAATAATTAAATTAAATTATTTTAACAAAAATAAAATAAAATAAATCTTGATAACCGGTGAAATATTGAATTCCACCGATTTTGGGTTGACGTCGACTTTCCATCAACTGATGGAATAAATCAAACCATAGTGTCGGTATTCCATCAAAGTAAACCAAAGAATGTTTCATTCCATATTGCTTTCCATTCCATTCAGCCCAACCAATTAATTAAAATATAACAATTAATCATTAATTATAGTTTATTAAATATTAGCACAAAAATTGTTAATTATAGGTAGAATAAAAACATTTTTTTATCATTAAATATCATTTTTGAAATTTTGTCATTTATACATTTTCTTCTTCTTTTTTCATGTTATTATTAGTGTTTTACTGATGAACAAATATTTGTGTTAAAGAAGCAGGCGAAGTATCTGCAGAGGATGGAACCATAAATACAGGAGGATGTCCTTGCAAAACCTCCAAAGATTGTGAACAATTCTGCAATCATGTCAATTGGGCCGACCAAAGTCCTAATCTTCCGAATCTGAAGTGCATCCATGGGCGCTGCCAGTGTTGTTCTATCGAAAATGGTCACACCTAACAAGGAACAATTGTAAAGTTACGGTGAACAGCCTATATAATTATAAAATATTAATTAAAGAAATAAGAATAAATTAATATTTTTATTATACAATATTTTTTTATAATAAAATGTACTCAAGTTTATTTTAAAAATAGGAGTTAAATTTTTTTTTCTTTTGATTAATATTCTTATTATATAGCAATTCTTTCTATTATGAAAATGTATGTGAATTTTTTAAAAAAATAAAAAAAATATTACAACTTATGAAAGATAACTAGAAAACAAATAAATAAATCAAATATCAATTTTTCAAAAAAAAATTCTTCTTGTTAATTTTTAACCAAAATTTTAAATTAACAAAATTGTTATTTTGATAGTCTAAACTATTTTATAATTATTTTGAAAAGAAACAATTGATATTAGAAAATATGGAGTGCTATTTTATTTTATTATTTATTTTTTTATAAAAAAAATTTGAGATATTTGGATTAAGTTTAGGGAGGTTTATATATATATATATATTTCATAATAGAAAAAAAAATAAAAAAAAATATTAATTAAGAGAGGGGAGAGTTTTTATCTTATATTTTAAATTTCAAAGGATAATAATATATATTATTAAAATAGAAGAGATTATCCTATAATAAGTTTATTAGTAATTTAGTCAATAAATAATTATAAAAGTCTCAGTTTTATTTTTGCAAATATTTGTGCTATTTATACTATTATTGTAAAAACTAAATCGGAAAGGTTGGTTCTATTGGAGAATCGGTGAATTGATTGGCCTTTTAATTCAGTCAACTCTTATAATAAGGTAACTTTGAACGGCTAACTCAAATATAAATTGACAAAAAAAAAAAAAGATAAATTGGAAATTCAATCCAATTTAGCCTTCTCAAGATAGAAGTCACATATTTCACAAAATGGCATAGGCTCCCCTCCCTCAGCCTCGCGAGAAGCTCTCTAGCCAAGTAGAAAAGTGCCGCACAAGGAGGGGACTGCCATTCTCTTCCTCCTCTTTTTTTTTTTTTTTTAATTATCTTATATTTAGTTTTTATAGGAAATTTTTTTTCTCTTTAGAAATTTTTTTTCTTTTTATTATAATTTTTTTTCCTTTTTTTTATAGAAAAATTTGAATGTTTTATATCTCTTTTATCCAAATCTACATAATTGAGTTTAAATTTATAATTTTAAATTTAAATTTGAGTGAAAAAAGATCAGATTTATAATGATACTCTCTTTTTATTCATATATTGTAAAAATATTCTATCTTTTTTCATATATTGTAATGACAAATAAATAAAAGAATTTTAATAAGAATGAATTTTCAAAAAAAATTGGGAGATGTATTACTTCTCCAATGATGCTCCCTTTTTATATATATATTGTAATAGTTATATTTTTTAATGTTAAAATATAATATTTAATATATTAGAATTTGAGATATATATTATTTTTATATTTTTTAATCATACTATTAATTTTATATATATATATATATATATATATATATATATATATATATATATTTTATTTTCAAAAATTATAAAATTTATTTATTTTATAATTATTTTCTGTTTGTTAACATCAATATTTATTGTTATATATAAATAATAATATTTTATTTGTCAAAAAAAAAAAAGACAAAATGGCACTGGTGGATTCAAACTCCAATCATGTCATTTTTTTAAGAGTGTGCAGCCACTACACTAAGGTGTTCTTTGGTTGCAGATGTGAAAACTGACTATATATTATGTATTTATTAGTCACTAGAAGATAATTAACCCTTATTTTAAATATAATATATTAATCTTAAACTAAAATTTTATACTGTAAAGTTCTATTTTAATCATTTCATTTTGTAGTGAAATTTTTTTTGTTCAAATATATTACTAAAGTTTTATAAATGTTGAGGATTAATAACATCAAAAAAATTAATAAAAAATACTGATATAAATAAACAAAATATTAATTTATTTGTCTAAATAATTGATTCAGACAAAAGCTCCTCTTTAATTTTAAAATAATTGTGTATAATAATTTCACTTATATTTATTAACGGAGTTAGTTTTATAAAGTAAAAAAAGATGTTTATGAAATATTATATATGTATTTAAATAAAAAAACAGTCTAAAGACTAAATTCAATTTTAAAATAAATCTAAGAAATTAAAATAAGACTTTATCCAATTTTTTAATTTAGTATACCGTTAAAGTTACCATTCAAAAATTATAATATATAAAGTTAAAATAATAATTATTTTGACACTTTAATATAAATCAAATTTTCTTTATTGAATATATTATTTTTATTCAACTACAATTCGATTATGATTAAATCATTGAACTGCAAATCGCTCTTCTCTTCGATTTGATTTTTAAAATATTGATTTATACCACACTTAACAAAGATCAGGTTTTAAAAGGCTTCAGTTGCAATTATGTAAGAATCTACGATTCAATTTCTTATTTTCTTTCTTTAACGAAGAAGGTATCAAGTTTTGAACATAGGGAGTGAGTAAGAGTAGGAATTAAACTCTTCACATGAAATTCCCCCTATTTTTTAAAATTAAAAGAAATCTATTATTAAAAAAGAAACATCAACCTGCAGCTTATTTTTAGTTATTAAGCTATCTTATTTTTAGTTATTTTATTTTGATTTTTAAATTAAGATTTTTAATTTAGAAATTAAGATCTGAGTTGTTTGCATCTCAATTATTCATATTTTTCTATAACTATTATTTTATTTATTTATATTTTCTATTTGAATTAAACTTCCGCAGCTTATATATATAAATTTTCGTTTCTTATTATTTCTTTATCTTTTATTGTTGGTTAATAAATTAAATATCGAATTTGGTTCAGAAAAATTTTATGTGATCGTTACTTTTAATACTGCACCACGTGAGCACATATTAAAAAAGAAAAGAAGAAGCTAATTGGCCACGCTTTAATTTGTTGTATAAAAAGAAATGGAGAGAATATATATGGGGTTCTAGCACCTTTATTTAATTTTGGGTTTCATTCTTTTACCAAAAAAAAAAAAAAATTGGTTTTCATTCAAGAGCCTTAAATAGAACCCAGGTACATACAAAATAACTTAAATATAGACAAAACCTGTCAAAATTAAAATGAAATATAACTGTTTTCATTTATTTATTTATTAAATATTACACTGATACACCTCAAATGAATTTGAAATAAGTTTCTAATAAGAGTAAACGAGGTTGAAATTTTGTTTTTTGTGAAAACATTTTCATTTAGTCTAAAGGTTTTTTAATGAAAAAAATGATACCAATTTCTTAAATTTAATTTTAATCAAATAAACTTAAAATTTCACTTAAATCTATATATTTAATAAATGAGTACAATTCAATTCAAACTATTAAATACCTAAATTCGAATTAAGTTCTAGTTCAATCTCCAAAGACAAGTAATTTTTTAATGCATTAGTAGTTTCGACCAAAGTCGGTTTAAACATAAAGTTAATAAAATTAAAATTTTAAATTTTTAAAAAAATTATTATTTATTTTAATAATTTTTTTTAAAAAAAATTATTTTAAATCTTTATAAATTTTAAAAAATATTGATCGGCCCTGGCTCCGACATAGACTTGAGAAAAAAAATAGGGAAAACCAATAGCTTTTATCCGACCGAGTTATTTTTTGGCCGACCTCGCAAGGTTAAATTGAAAATCTCATCAATGAACACGTGTTAACCAGGTACCATGCGCCACTCTTTCATTAGCTCTACTTTTCTTGATATGGACTGTCAAATTTCATTAGCTCTACTTTTCTTGATATGGACTATGTCAAAGTTGCACTATTATCCTAGTGCCCGTGACTAATGGAACTCCATCGTGGGTGTGATCTAGGTCAGACTCTAATCAACCTAATTAGTAAGATCCATTGAACCAATTGAATCTTGACGGGTCAATTTAGTAGGTCCATGTTTTGACGATGGACCCAAATTATCATTTATCACTTCCCTAACTCCATGACATTACTATAGAGGAAGGGTTCCTGCAAAGCGCCGCCAGACAGAGCACCCTTCCAAATAGTGCTGCGAAGAGGCATTTTTTTTTAAAGTTTGTTTCTCTTACCACAAGAGTTTTTTAACTTTTTACATGAAAGAGGTTTTTTTTTTTATATAAGAGGTGTGAAACTTAAAAATTTTATCTTTTTTTATCTAAATTTATAATTTTAAAATTAAATGTACAACTTTACTTTTAAATTTAAAAAGAGACATATTGAATTTATAACTATAAATTTATTTAAAAAAAGAAAATAAAAAAAATTTGACTTTCAGAGAGAATTAAAAGATGTAGTATTTTCTTTGAAAGTCTCTATTTTTTTTAATATTATATTATTGTTTATATAAAATTTTGAAATATAATATTTATTAAATAAATATTTATGAGGTGGGTTATTTTTATATTCTCTGATTGTAAAATTTAATATTTTGTACTTTATATCTATAGAAATCGCATAATTAAATTCGTTAAGCTTAGTTAATCTGAATTTGTCTTTTGATTTGTTTTTAACCTTGTGTTTGGTGTACTTTTTTAATAATGATATTTCACTAGTCTAAAACCCAACCCCCCCCCCCCCCCCCATGACATTACCCAAAATTGAACCATGACCAACTAGATCCGTATCATAACCCTCCTTTGCTTTTATGGTTTGCAGGGTGAAAACTGAATAGTGCAAAAGAAGCAATGAGAAATCTGATCATGAAGAAAATAAAGTGGAGAAATAAAATAAAATAAAAGAGCAAACTATTATTTGGTCCCCTAAAAAATTTAATATCTTTTATTTTTTAAAAAAATATTTTTTATCATTTTAATCGTGACTTGTTAAAAAATATAAAAAATACATTTTTCTTTCAAGATGTCTTAATTATAACTTTAGTACATCAACGTTAAAAGATAACATAACACCCCCTTCAATTTTTACAGAAAAGGAAAACATTAAATCCTCATATCCTTTAATCTTGCAATTACATGTGAGGAGCACGAAGTCTCATAATTTACTATCTATCTATTTGTGACTTTTGTTCTTATTGTTAGATAATTAAATCAAGTTGTATATCACCAACAAATATAGAGCCACATTGATACACACTGGCTGCACCGCATTTTTTTATTGCACCAAGTCGCACATGTTGCCTACAAAGCTGCACTACAAAGGCTGCACCGCATCTTTTGATTGCACCAAAATATGAACCAATGTTTTGCTTTCTTCACAAGTGGGTTTGTAATATTATATTACTTAATTTAGCCTATAAAATGCTTGCAAGTCATGCTCCCAAAAATGTATCAATTTGAGTTGAATATAGTGTGTTAAAATCTTCTCTTCTTCTTTCTTGTTTTAGTGTGCGTGAGTATGTGAGAAAAATTCAAGAGTGAGATAATGTCCCTTTGTTATCAAATTGGTATCAAAACCTAAGAGTATTAACGTAAAAAAAACATCTTTTTGTGAAGAATAAGAGAGTTCTCACTTTTACAAATTTTTAGAGTCAATATATTTTGAGAAAGAGATATGACAACCAATTATAATTTTGTTTGGTCAGGTCCCAAATTAGATGGGAAACTTGATTATAATTACTGGGAACTGTTAATGTCTACTCATTTAAAGGCTCACAATATTTGGAGCTTAATTGATCCAAGATTACAATAAGGAGCTGATGATGCAGCTCGAAGAAGGGACTAGTTGGCGCTATTACAAATTCATCAAGGTATAGATTACTCAATTTTTGATAAAATTGCAAACGTCAAAACAGTCAAAGACGCGTGGGATATTTTGAAGCTATCATACAAAGGAGTGGAAAAAGTTCAGAAATCTAAATTGCAATCCCTGCATAGAGAATATGAGAAGTATGAAATGTCAAATTTAGAAGCTGTAGAACAATATTTTTCACGTGTCACAGATCTTATCAATAAGATGAGGGTGTATGGAGAATACATTCATAACAATAAAGTGGTGGAGAAAATTCTACGTACTATGCCAATAAAGTTTGACCATGTAGTGACTAATAATTGAATCCCATGACACAAATACCATGATAGTAGCAGAGTTGCAGGGAAGCATTAAAAGCCATGTGAACAGAATCTTGGAGAAGATAGAAAAAGTTAATGAAAAAGCCATAAAAAGTTAGGTAAACCTCAACAATATTTCTAAATCTAGCCAAAACGCTGAAGGTAGAAGTCGTGATTTCAATAATAGAGGAAGAGAAAATTATAGAGGTAGAGGTCGAGGAAATTTTAGAGGAAGAAGATGTGAAAATTTCAACTAAGGTAGAGACAACAATTATAGATCACTTAGTCAAGGAAGAGGTGAAAAAAATTTTAGGTACGACAATCAAGAAAGAACAAATTATAATTGTTTTCATTGAAAAATTTGGGCACAAAATTGTAGATTGCAAATTTAGATAACAGGCAAACATGGTAAAAAAATCAATACCAAAATATTGGTGAAAATTTTGATAACCCACAAAGTTTATTTTTGGCAAGTAATACATTTTCAGAAGATGGAAATATTTGGTATTTGGATACTGGATGTAGTAATCATATGTGTGAAAAAAATGAGTTATTTGATTCTTTAGATGAAATAGTTAAATCTATCGTAAAATTCAAAAATAATACAAATATTTCAATTTTGGGGAAAGGTCGAATTGCTATTAGATTGAAGGATGGATCACAAAATTTTATCTCTAATATTTTTTATGCTCCTGGTCTTCATAACAATCTATTGAGTATGGAACAACTATAAGAAAAAGGTTACAATATGCAAATCCATCACGGTTATTACACATTGATTGACAAAATTTAAAAATTAATTGCTAAGATAAAGATGACTAAGAATCGCCTATTCCCTTTGAAAATTTAACATGATAAGTTTCCTTGTTTGAGTTCTATAATTACAAATGATGATTGGTTATGGCATTTGAGATTTGATTATTTTTATTTTTCTGGATTGAATTATCTATCACAAAAAGAATATGTTTCTGGTTTGCCTGTTGTGAATATTTCAAATAATGTATGTGAGACTTGTCAAATGAGAAAGAAGAATAAAGACTCATTTCAAATTAGAAAGTCTTGGAGGGCGGAAAAGCTACTGGAGATAGTTCATTCATATCTATGTTTGGTTGAAATATCAACACCCGGTGGTAGCAGGTATTTTATTACTTTCATTAATGATTTTAGTAGGAAAACTTGGATATATTTTTTGAAGCAGAAATCAAAAGTATGTGATGTCTTTAAGACATTCAAGATGTTTGTAGAAAAGCAAAGTGACTGTAGAATCAAAGCACTCAGAATAGACAGAGGGCAATAATACCTTACATGTGCAGATTTCTTTGAGCAACATGGAATTCAGCATCAATTAATAACCAGATACACACCTCAACAAAATAGAATTATTGAAAGAAAAAATAGAACAATCACAGACATTGTGAGATGCATGTTAAAAGTGAAACAAATGCCTAAGGAATTTTGGGCAGAAGCAGATTCTACCGTAGTCTATATTTTGAATAAGTGCCCTACAAATAGTGTTCATGACAAGACACCTGAAGAAGCTACAAGTGGAAGGAGACCCTCAATTCGACACCTCAAAGTTTTTGGATGTATTGCATATGCTCATGTACCAGACCAACTCAGGAAGAAATTAGATTATAAAGGTGAAAGATGTATCTTCGTAGGCTATAACACGAACTCAAAAGCCTATAAGCTTTACAATCTAGAAACAAAAAAGGTTATCATTAGCCGAGATGTGACATTTGATGAAGGTGGAATGTGGGATTGGTCCTCAAAGTCCCAAAAGAAACTGATGGTGATTTCTAATAACTATGAAGAAAATGAAAGACAGCCAAATCCAACTCTAGATGAAGTATAGTCATCTAGCAGGCCATAAAGGTCTCGTCGATTATTAGTTAGATTGGAGGATTATGTTATCAGTAATGACAACAACCCATCTGATGATGAGATTATCAATTTTGCATTATTTGCAAATTGTGAACCAGACACATTTGAAGAAGCTTCTGATGATCAACATTGGAGAAAAGTCATGGATGATGAAATATATGCTATTGAGAAGAATGGAATGTGGGAATTAACAAATTTACCAGTAGATAAAAGGCCAATTGGAGTAAAGTGGGTCTACAAAAGAAAGTACAAGTTTAATGGTGAAATTGACCGCTTTAAAGTAAGGTTAATGGGTAAAGGCTACAAGAAAAAGCCAGGTATTGATTACTTTGAAGTATTTGCGCCTGTTGTAAGATTAAAAACAATTCGCATGATTATTTCTCTCTCAGCACAAAATAATTGAAAAATATATTAAATGGATGTTAAGTTTGCTTTTCTGAATGGTACTTTGGAAGAAGAAGTATATGTTGAGCAGCCTGTAGGTTATGTAATCAAAGGAAAAGAAGATAAAGTTTATAGATTGAAGAAAGCATTGTATGGCTTGAAGCACACACCAAGAGCGTGATATAAGAAGATTGATTCTTATTTTGTGCAATATGGATTTCAAAGATGTCCTTTTGAGCACACTTTATATATTAAATTTGTCGAGCTTAGAGATATTCTTATTGTGTGTATTTATGTTGATGGTTTAATATTCACTGGCAATAATTTAAAAATGATTGCAAAATTTAGGGAGGTTACAATAAGTTATTTTGATATGACAGATATAGACTTGATGTCTTATTTTCTTGGCATAGAGGTAGTTCAATAGAATGATGGAATATTCATTTCTTAGAAGAAATATGCTAGTGATATTTTGAAGAAATTCAAGATGGAGAATTCAAAACCAATTTTCACACCGGTTGAAGAGAAATTGAAGCTGACAGTAGAAAAAGAAGGTAAAAAGGTAGATTAGACCTACTACAAAAGTTTAATTGGGAACCTCAGATATTTAATTGCAACCAGACCAAACATTGTATTTGGAGTAGGATTACTAAGCAGATTTATGAAAGAGCCACGTGTTTATCATTTGTAAGGAGTAAAAAAAAATTCTTAGATATATCAAAGGTGCTTTGATTGATGGAATTTTTTATGCTAATAATAATAATGTGAAGCTTGTTGGATACACAGATAGTGATTGGGTCGAAGATATAAAAACAAGAAAAAGTATGTTAGGGTACACATTTCATCTGGGCACTGGTGCAGTATCATGGTCTTCTAAGAAACAACCAGTCGTTGCACTTTCTACAGCTGAAGCAGAATATATAGCAACAACTAGTTGTGCTACACAAGCAATATGGCTGAGAAGAATTTTTGAAGTAATGCATCAAAAGCAGAATACTCCTACAATAATATTTTGTGACAACAAATTTGCAATGACACTGTGTAAAAATCCATTTTTCCATGGGAGGTCTAAGCTCATAGATATTCGATTTCATAAGATACGAGAGTTGGTGTCTAAGAAAAAAGTGAAAATTAATTATTGTCATATTGAAGAACAAATTGCTGAAATTTTCATGAAGCCATTGAAGTTTGAGTCATTTTATAAATTGAAAAAGATGCTTGGAATAATACAAGCTTGATTTAAGGGAGGCAATGTTAGATAATTAAATCAAGTTGTATACCACCAACAAATGCAAAGCCGCACTGATACACACTGGCTGCACCGCATTTTTTGATTGCACCAAGCTGCACATGTTGCCTACAAAGCTACACTGCAAAGGCTGTACCACATCCTTTGATTGCACCAAAATATGGACCAATGTTTTGCTTTCTTCACAAGTGGGTTTGTAATATTATATTATTTAATTTAGCCTATAAAAGGCTTGCAAGTCATGCTCCAAAAAATGTATCAATTTGAGTTGAATATAGTGTGTGTTAAAATCTTCTCTT
The DNA here is from genome assembly GCA_037074535.1 of Gleditsia sinensis. Classification (NCBI taxonomy): domain Eukaryota; kingdom Viridiplantae; phylum Streptophyta; class Magnoliopsida; order Fabales; family Fabaceae; genus Gleditsia; species Gleditsia sinensis. Next base: position 13,483,566 of record CM073474.1, read on the forward strand.
CTCCATTCTTATTCTAGTGTGTGGGTAAATGAGAAAAATTCAAGAGTGAGATAATGTCCCTCTGTTATCATTTATGTTTTCCTTTTCACCTACCATAAACCAAATTCGAATAATCCCTATGAAATTGAAGCGATTTCTTTGAAGATTTAAAGTTATTGAATGCTGCTAGTGCTAAAATTTAGATGAAGAAGAAAACAAGGCCAAAACCTACACATATATTCTTAAGATAAGAGACCACATGTAAGTAGATTTAATAATTTCATTTTTTTCAAAGATTAGGGGGGGTATTTAGTTACATTTTAAATTCGATATATTAAAGTTGTAATTAAACTATAGTTAAGGGAAGTCAAATGTATTTTCCCCTAAAAAAACATAATTTTAGCTTCCGATTGATGTTGGATTTGTTAAGAAGCCATTAACAGATTTAATTATATATATTAATTTCATCCAACTTAAAATGTCAGCTTCCGATGTGAATTATTAAAACCTATGTGGAAGCAGGACATTAACCTTGTTTTGCTTCGTGTGTTCCTATGGTGAAAAATTAAAAGGGTTAAAGAAGTAATGAGAAATGTGAAAGTAAATTATAATTTTAGTCTTTGAAAAAAGTTGGTATCATTAATTTATTTTTTCAAGATATAATTTATTATTTTACGGTGTATTTGGATTGAAAAAAATGGTTGAGACGGAAAAAATTTAAAGATTTTCATTAAACATTCTCCTTGTTTGATTTTTTTTTTTTATAATGAGACAATAATGAAATATTATTCCTCTAGTCTTGAAGATTTTTAAGACATTTAAATTAATAGAAGAGAAATCATCATTCAACTTTCTGTTTCCCTCCATTCTCTCTCCTCTCATTTTGTTTGAATTTCATTCCCTTTTTTTTCTCTCTCTCTCAACTCTTACACATACTTGGCTTTAGTCTTAACTTTTTAAAAACTACATCGTTCAGTCTTCGACGTCATATTTTTTAAAAAAATTAATGAAATAGCTTATATAAATTTTTATTTAACATATAATATCAACTACGGATACGAATTGTCACTACAAGAAAAAGAGTAAATAGCAGCAGCTTCGAAACCGTGGCTGAATCAATAATACCAAATAGAAGCAAGACATTAATTAGCCTGGTTTTGCTTTGTTGGTTTATACTGTGCAAACTGAAAAAGAAAAAGAAGTGATCAGAAATGTAATCATGGAAGAAAACAAAAAAGTGAAGAACAAAAATTGAAAGGAAGAGGAAGTGCCAAAACCATCAAAAGTGAATGTCATAGTTAGACAAAACATGTGGGCATGCAAGAAAAAACCAGAAGGTACCACTAATGAGCAGCCCATGTACAGAGGGAGTGGCATTCTCTGTCGACGGAAAAACAAAAGGAATAAAGCGAACAACCTCCACTGCACATGACTCTTGACAAAACAATGCCTCCTCATCCATGATCTCAAAAAGATGTTACATCACATCTCCTTGTATTTTGCTCATTATCTTGTCCCTCACATTCATGCCAATGTCACTCTCTTTGTCCTCCAAAGAAAATGACCCAACTCCTTTATGTAGTCTGCATACATTCTTGTTTAACTCAGTCTAATATAGATTAAGCACCATTAAGTTAGTCGACTATAAATAAATTGAATCATTTTTATAAAAATAAGTTTATTTTAAAGTGTCGATCGCCGGGCCTATCTATGAAATGTTATGTTAAACAAGGGTTTGGATTTTTTTTTTCAATTTTTAAAATAAAAGTCTTTTACACCTAAACAAATGTCAACTTTTAATAAAAAAAAATTAAATAAAAAAATGTACTCTACTCATATATTAACAAAATAATGTCATAAAATACAAAATTAAAACTTATTTTTTGAGTTAAATGGGCCATAAATAATTCAGTCTATAGGTTGACTCATTGTGATGGTACTATATATACAGATCTACTAATAAATTTTTGTTACATATGATCCTAGATACTCCACCTTATTAAAGTTAGAGTTTTTTATTTTATTTTTAATTCATTCGTTTGTGAAAAGAGTCCATCAATAATGTAATAGACTGAACTATACATGAAAAAAAAATCTTGTAAGAAGAAGTGTTTATACATGGTGCACAAACTTTAGAAAAAAATTTGTTTCAATTTAAAACTAAAGGAGATTTGAGTGTAATTTTGATAAATTTAAAAAAAAAAACAAAAGTAAAAAGAGTCAAAATCTTATTGCAGTGAGAAAAGACCAATATAATTTTTTTATATTCTCATTGTCGAAACTGGAAACTTTAGCAGCAGATTGTTGGCCTACGATGTAACAGGAACCTAAAATTCTTAGACTACGATGTAACAAGAACCTAAAATTCTTAGACAGGTGTTTAGTAGGTGGAAATTTTAGTTTATTAAATATTAAAAAATTTATTTATAAAGTTTTTTAATATAATAAACATAAAAAAATATTAATTTTTTGTACTGCATATATTTTAAATAATATAAAGAAATTAATTTTTTTAGATATTTTATATTCGCATTTTTAATATATAATTTTCTTAATTTCAGATAATACCTACCTATCAAAAGTAATCTTAATTTATCACTGAATCAAAACACAATATCTTGAAATTCTTAGACTACGATGTAACAAGAACCTAAAATTCTTAGACAGGTGTTTAGTAGGTAGAAATTTTATTTTCTTAAATATTAAAAAATTTATTTATAAAGCTTTTAAATATAATAAACATAAAAAAGATTAAAATTTATGTACTGTATATATTTTAAATAATATAAAAAAAATATTTTTTTAGGTATTTTATGTTCACATTTTTTATATATAATTTTCTTAATTTCAGATAATACCCACCCACCTATCAAAAGTAATCTTAATTTATCACTGAATCAAACACAATATCTTGATGTCAACTTTTTGCGTGATACAATTAATGCAGCTTAGACTAAAATTTGAAAGAAACATTAGAAAATTTAAATATTATTAAAGGGGAAACACAGACAGTTTTCTTAATAGAATCAAGATCCAGTTTTGGATCACACTTTAACGAGGAAAAAGTGGCATCAAGTAGTCCCAAATCCCAAATCCAATTTGATAACACTAAAATAGTTTGATTTTAAGTCACATGCAGAAGCTCCACATGTCCCACATGCAGAATTGGGATGGGGTTGGAAGCCAAGTTCCAAAATTGTGCATTATTATACAATCCATGTTCCTACAAAAAGCAAATCTATTCCCCATTAACAATAATTAAGAGATATTCTTGGTGACATGTAACATCAATTTTATTAAAAAAATAAATATGTACACATATAACTTTTAAGGGATTGACCCAATAGTTAGGAAAATGTTTTTTTTTTACTTTAATGATTTGAATTCAAACTTTAGAGTCAACATTTAAGAGAATTTATTCTTCTAAATGAACTATGTCTAATAAATTCATCTCTAACAAGGTCTCTTTTTCAATCCTAAGCAAGGTAGGAGCTTGAAGATTTGGGAGGGTCCCTACATATTCTTTGATGCTCAAGTTAGTATACAATAGTAAAAGAGAGGTGGCAAAGAAGAAAATCTTTTACTTGGGATGATTTGAGGTTTTATTTATACATGACATTAGGGGTATTCGAGTAAATTTTTTGTCTATTTGTGGCAATTGGCAAAAATCTTCATACTTGAAGTACAGAACGTATAGTGTCATGCTATTATTTTGTACTGGGGTAGTGACAAGTTTAGCAAAAATGTATGACGATGGTTCGAAAGTTTAGAACAATTAAAATATATATTATCAAAATCGACGTGGGAGGTAATATCTTTAAGATTATTTAAAAAGAGATTTAATATTAATTGACCTATAAGTTAATTTGAAAATATTTTACTCTACAAAAATTATACATATAAAATATATTTTTTGTGAGATGTATATTTTAATATATTTAAGTGTCTATTTGTTATTAATTTAGAAAACATTTGGTATATTTATATTTTTACTTTTTAATATTGTGATATAAGATACCATTGTATATAAAATACCCATATTAGATATAACAATGGGTAAAGGATGTAAAATACCCATATTCGACTACATCTATTAATCATTTTTATTTAGTTCTTAAATTTCTAAATGGAGACAAAGAAAGAATTAGAAGTCCTTGGAAAAAAATGATACCACCTATGTAGTTATACAACAAGATTAAGATACTTGTATACCAAAATATTAATGTTAGACGTTTGGTATAATGTCATTTAACATTGGTATCTTTAATTTCAAAGGTCATTTAAAATCTTTGTATAGAGTATATTGATATCCAAGATAGCAAAGTGTCGGATAATACCTTTTTTGTGGTATATTATATAACTTAAAAATCACACTCCTTTTTTATTTTTTTAACTTTAAAAAATATAATTTGTATTGTTTCTTTAACAACTTCAACTATCATACCAAATATGAAAATTTTAAATACTATAATATTTTATACTATGATATTCAAGATAAAATCATACTATCAACCTCTTAAGTGATACAAAAAAAAAAGTAAAATCATACTATCAAATTCTTAATTTTATTTAAGAATTTCTCAATAATTAATTAATCTGTATTTCTCCATTTAATTAAAAATAATAATAAATTAACAGTTTGTCGTTAAATTTAATACTAACTTAATTTTAATCACCAAATTTGTTTAAGTATATAAATTAGTCCTTTATGTAACAATTTTGATATTTTAAAAAATGAACAAAATAATTAATATGCGAAGAATTGATAATTTCATAAATTAATAATTTATGCACACAAAAAATTAAAAATTTAAATTAAATAAGTATAAATTCATAAATCAAATTATAAAGTATAATTCTTGAAAATGCTAAGCTTTACCCTTTGCTCTCATGACCTGAAAAAACTTACTCTTATGTCTAATCAAGCGAAAAGGTATCCATGTTAGTCACAAAAAAAGAAGAAGTTAAATTTACTAAAAAAAGAAAAGTGCAGAAACAGATATATAACATGTAATGAGGGTGAGGAGGGATGATCAGCATAGCCATTAGGGGCAGCAGCAACTTGATCAGTTTCATGCAGGGAATGTGCAGAACATGCTGGACATTTCATGCTGCCTCACTGTCCCTTCTTTGTCACATGCTCTCTCTCTCCCCCTCTCACTACCAAAGAGGCTGCACAATCGTCCAAGTCTCTCCACATGTGCTTTCCATGTGCTCTATTTTCTCTCTCTTCTTTTAAAGGAGCTTTGCTGGCCCAATATCTCTCTTCCTCTAAAGCAGCTTTGCTGGCCCTGTATCACTTTTCACATGCCCCTTTGAGGGAAGCTAGCCATTCCCCCAACATCCTCATCCTCTTGACTAAAATGTCCCCCCCCCCTCTCTCTCTCTCTCCTCACTTGAAAACACTACTTTGGCATGAAAGATAAGCTTTGCGACTTTGTCTTGCTACAATTTGTGATTGATCCCTAATCATCTATTTTAAAAAAAATTAATTATGTGATCTTTTTATTTTGGTTGAATTTATATTTGGTTTAAAAAAATATTACTTATAAATGTAGTTTTTTTTTGTTTTTTTAGAAAAATAATAAATTGATCTCTGAATTTATATATTTACTCAGTTTTATTTTTAAATTTTTTTCAATATCCTAACTAATTCTAAAACATATTAAATTCATTTTATTTTAGTCTTTTACGTCAAGTTTTTTAAAAATAATATATAATAAGTTTAATATTTTTAATAATTAATTTATATACGTAAAATTTTACAAATAAAAATTAAATAAGTTTATAAATTTAAATATGAAATTATTGATTTTTTTATTAAAAATATCTCAAGATCTAAGAGAAAAGAGTAAAAAAAAAAAAAAAAAAAAGCGGTAAGGATAGGTACACCATGTGAACTTAATGGCTTTCACTTTTTTTATCTTTTCTTGTGCATCTTTTGGCTCTTAATGTATGCATTTGTTTAAAATTATTTGCCTTTTGTCGGTAGAGCTATGTGGGTTTAGGGCTACGTGGGATTCCTTTTCAAACCTGAACTCTCTATTACTTCAAGAAGAGAAGTTTCACTTGATTTCTTGAAGAGTTTCACTTGAACACGTGGACGAGAGTTGGTTTAACTAATAAAATCTAAAGCATTTTTTTATAAGAATTAAAGTTTAATTTTTATTATTAATAATTTTTTAATAGAAAATTTGTAATTTGTAATTTATAATAAGTTAGCATTCCCTTATTCTAAACTTATTGTATTTTACTTAAAATTAATTTCAACTAAGAACTAATAAAAAAATATGTAAAGTTTTATGATGAAAATAAATACTTATGTAAATTATAACATCTTAAATAATTATTTAAAAATAAAGTTAAGAATAATAACAGACAATTTAAAATTAGGTAAATTTATTTTAATTTTAAATTTATATAATTATATTTCATATAAATGAGAAAAAGCTTATACATTTTGAATCTTTCTAGAATTTAGGGATTATATAAGGACATGGGTGGATCTTAAATTTATTATTCATTCGAGTCTGAATCTCAGAATGGACGGAACATTTTTGTATTAATTTGGATCTAAGTGCTATAATATTTTATTTATAGAGTAAATTAAAATTTTGATAATTAGATTTGTACATGTAATTAGATTTAATTTATAGATTTTTTAAGTACACAAATTAGCTTATGAAATTATGTATTGAGTTTAATATTTTAAAAAATTAATTATGTGCTAAAAAAATAAAAAATAAAAATAAGTGAATTTATAAATTTAGGAACTAAATTATTAATTTATTTCTTATTCATGTATAATCATAATCATCTTTAAATTTTTTTGATAAATTATTTAAAAAATATATATTATTTTTTATTTTTAAATGTTATGTGAATAAAAACAAAAAATAAAAACAAAAAATAAAAACAATTCTATCTTTTTTATTTTAAAAATGACTTATTTTTAAAATTTGTTTTCAAATAAAAATAAAAATCAGTTTCTAAACAAATTTTTTTATTTGAAAAATAATTAAAAACAAAAAACTATTTTAAAAAATGGTTACTCTAGTTTCCTCAATTTCAAGCGAAGCTTTAATTAATAATCTTTATGATTATTTAGTAAGGCATGGCGGCAATTTAGTAATTTGAGGATCTGAAGGTCGCCAGACATTCACGTGTGCCATTACAGAAGGGCAGGCTATTCTGCCGTTCTGGCTCGCAAGCCGAGTTGTGCATCCCTTCCCGCTTTCTCTTCTATCCCGTTAAAATTACAATTATATCCTTGTTCCGTTAAAATATCTGTGGCTCCATTTTATAGGCGTCTCTATTTATAATTTACACTGCATAGTGCATAGCTCATCGAAAAAACTGGCGGGAAATAATTAATCTGGACCATTATTATTATTTATTTGTGGGGCTCAATTTTGATGTAGTTTATTGGTTTATTTATTATTATTTTTTTCCTTTGATATTAATATCTTTATATTTTTAATATAAAAATAATATTATTCAAAATACTAAACTTGCCTTTCTTTTCATTAGTATTTTTGTACAAAAATTAAACTCTTAATATTATAAAAATTCTTTAATTATTGAGTTTAAATTTATTTATTAAATTGAGTTTGTTTAATTGATAAATTTTCTCTTTAATGTGATAAAACTTTGGTTAAATATTTTCATTTAATATATACTTTTAGGGAACAAAATATTTTGCAAATTTTGTCATCATATTTATCTATCAGTTTTACTATTTTCTTTTTTGTCCATATAATATATATATATATATATATATATATATATATATATATATATATATATAACTTAAAATAATGAAAAATGTTATATTTTTATTGAAGGTGTTTGCAATAATTTAATGTCAAGTTTGACTTATTATTGAAATTAAAATTTTTAATTATTTTAATTTAATTTAATATATGATTTGACCCTCAATTAATACTTATTTAATATTTATGTAATCCTTATAGATAAATTTTTTAAATTTTAAATTATTTAAAAATGTGTCTATAAATACCAAACGAGTGCCAATTTATATAATAAATTAGGTAAATGTTATAAAAAAAAATTATAATTTTAATATTAAATTAAATATGACATCAAGTTTTAGATGTTATTTAATTAAGATATGATATTTATCGTAAGAGATTAAATAAAAAATTCAACTATATGATAAAGATAAAAATATTATTATTTTTAAAGTAATTCTTCATCTTTTTATTTTATGAATATAATACTAGCAATAATTCTCACCTATTATATTATTAAATTAACACATTATATATAAAAATTATTTTGAGAATAGTCTTTTTTAAAATAGTTGGAATAAAGTTGTATTTTAGTTATTTAAATTTAAGATGAAATTTAGTTTAATCTCTAATTTTTTTTAATTTGAATGCTTTCCAAACGTTTGATTAAATGTTTTTGTTTAGTCTCTAAGATTAATTCTATAAAAAACGAAAAATATTAATTTAAACACACTTAACATTTAAATTATTAAGTTGTCAATTTAAATAGTTAACTCAATTAAAAAAAAATTGTCACTCTATAATAACTATGTACGACGATTTCACTTAAGTTAAATGTTATGTATGTTCATATTTATTAATTTTTTCAATAGAATAAGTCATAAGGATTAAAATAAATTATTTATAAAACGCTGAGAATGTATTTGAATTTTAAAAAAAGAAACTCTAGCACTAAATCAAAGTTCATTACAAATTTTTTTTAAAAAAAATAGCACTTTACCAAAATATTTTGTCAACAAGTTTTAAGAATTTTTTTAATGAAATTATATAATAGAAGATGTTTTGAATTGCTTATGAATTAATAATTTTTTGTTATATGAAGAGAAATACTTGTTTCTTATATTTGATACTGCAAGGAGGAGCCAATTAATTTAACTATGGTTATGTATGATCTAAAATCAAATTATACATTTATTGACGGTTCATTAATTATCTTTGAAAATGTTCACATTATATTACAAACTTGTGATTTGAATAATAAATAATTAAAATTGAACTAAATAGTTAAATGACTTCTGTAATGTCAGATATTTGAGTTTGTAAAAAAATATTTGTTAAAAAATATATTTTTTAATACTTTTAACAATATTAATTTTATATACTTAAAAAAATGTGAAATTTTTGTTCGAGGAAAAAAGAAATTAATGTTCACATAAATTACTATGTTGTTAATTAGTAATTTAAGATATTTTTTGTGTGTGAAAGTTCGCTTTATGAAGGAGAATTGTTAATCTAAGGCTCACAATAACAAAAATATTTTTAAAAAAGTTATCCATGCACCATCAATTTTATTTTAATTTTTTTGCATTTTATAATATAGACTTGATTATTAGCTAGCTTATAAATATACTTTTTATTGATTTTGAAGGAATTCCGAAAAACAAAATTAACTCAAAACACAATGTATGATTGATTCTAGAGTAAATTACTCTTTTTTATTTTAACTAATACATTTATTAGATGATCCTCTCATTTATTTTTAAAATATAAAAAAATTAATTTAAAACTAAAAATATATAATAAAAAACTTTTCACTCTTTTAATGAATACGTTTATTATACTATCTTTCTCTTTATTATAAAAAATATATAAACAAATTTATCTAAAAAATAAAAAAATTTACTGCAACTTAATTCAAATGTTTTAAAAACTTTTTATGAAAGAAAAATAGATAACAAATAAAATAAAATATCATTTCCGTATTTTTATTTTTATTTATTCTCTTTTAATACAAATTATTCTCTTTTAAAATAATTTTAAAGTAATTTGAGTTATCAAAATATCAATTTTATTAACTTAAAAATTATGTTAAAAATTAAGAAGAAATTTTTTTTTTTGAGAGAATGATATTTTATTTATTTATTTATTGTCTAGTATTTTTTTATTTTTTAAAAAAATTTATGTACATTTTTATAATAAAAGAAAGAGATGCGTAATAAAGATATTAATTAATGGAAGAGAAATTATTTTACTTTTATTTTTTAAAAAAATATGTATATATTTTTTTAATAGATAAAAATGTAGTATAAAAAACTATTAATTAAAAAAACGAAGAGTTTTTTATTAAAAATTTTTTTATATATTTTTATAATAAAAATATTAATTAAGAAAAAGAAGAATAGTTTACTCTTAATTTTATTAGAATAATTACAAGAAAATTCAGATTTAGCAATATTTAAATCTGTTGGTAGATTGCAAAAAATTGTTGCTAAATAATATCTAGGAAATACTGAGTTATAAAGATTCATATTGTATTTTCGTATTAAGAGGTATATGAATTAAATTAACCAATGACCTGACAAGTTAATACTAAAGTGTGGGTGAATTTAGTTTTCAAATCAAAATTTTAAACAAACAATTACGAAAAAGATGAATTTATAGTTCAAATAATAAATAAATTTAAATTTATAATTTTTTTAATATTAAAAATTTGATCTTACAGAAAAATATTTATAGAAAGGAGAGTAGATTGAATATCTCAAACAAAACGAGTCTGCGAGGATAATTATGTTAACTTTGTTAAAAAAAATTTTAAACAAATCATTATAAGAAAAATAATAATTTCTAAATGATTGTAAACAAATGCAGTAGTATGCAACGGAAAGAAATTAGAAAAAAAGAATTTCTAATTCTTTAACAAAAAATAATAATACAGATATATTATTGATTATAGTGCTAATAACATGTTTGAGATTCTATGTCTATATTTATTAAATTTATAATATATATATATATATAACATCGATGTAAATATCAAAATAGAAGTGAAGCATAATAAAAAATAAATAGAAATCCGCTAAGAAGATTGAGTGCAAAAAAAAATATCTTCAAAAAGAATTGCATACAATGCAAGTGAGTGCAAAAACTTTATCAAATCTCTTTTAGTAATTGTGCGAACTCAAACGTGTATAAATTTAAATATATTCATTTTGAGATAAGATATTTTTCTAAACAATTCCAGAAAAACAAAATAAAAATAATACAAGAAAATTAAAAACAAGAAGAAAATAACAATGGCATTTTCGTAGTAACCAATGACACCAAGTGGCAATCTCTTAGTATGCCATTACTTAAACTCAGAGCCCCTCTTTCCTCACACACAAACACTGGGAAGAAACGCGTTTGGCCACTTCTTCTCCATCCATCGGCCATGAAAAGCTCAAACACGAAGAACAGTTACATTCTCTCTGTGAGAAGAGCGAGAGGAAGAAGAAGACAAAGACGACCCAGAAGACCTATCCCATCAAAGAGAAGCTTCAAACACATGGTGGGCAACTCGAAGCTCTCGGAGAAGCTGGAAGCACTGAAAAAGATAATCCCAACCCAGAATGGAGAAACTGTGAAATCTGATCAGTTGTTCCAGGAAACTGCGAATTACATTGTTCTATTGAGGACCCGGGTCGTGATTCTTCAGAAACTTATCGAGTTTTATGGTAGCTGTTCTGAGAGTGAAAATGCTGCGTTATCATAGATTCACTCTCCTGGGTTCTTTTCTTTCTTTCTTCTTTTAATTAAAGAAAAAGAAAAAGCTAAGATCTGTATTTTAGTAGTTCTTCTTGTCATCCTATTATTCTTATTAGATTTGGGCAGCTGGATGGGATGGCCTGTTTGGTAGAAGAGAAAGTGCAGGAAATGGGCAATTAGAGTTTGGAAATTTGTAAAGATTATCCAATGCATGTAACAAAATTTTTGTAAGCATTATTGGTCTTGAATTGTTATTCTTCAATCTTCCTCTTCCTCTTCACAGAAGAAAACAAATGGGGAATGTAAGCAGTTTGGAGAGTGACTTTCGAGGCCAAGTATAAGGAGAATTAGGAAAGCTATTAACTATATATTTGCAGTTTCTTTCTTTTCTGAAAATTTCATAATTCTTATTGTATTAGAGAAGGATCTGAAACAAATAGAATGTTCTTCTCTCCATCATTTTCACCGGCTAGTAACTTTTTTGGCATCAAAATTCTGTTGCTAGAAACCCTAGAGAGGAAGAACCCATTTTCCGTTGTTCATTCAATAGCAAGGTTTTACATTAATTTTGAGTAAATTAATAATTTTTACTGAGAATACGAATTAATTTTTAAAAATAACGATATTAGTATTTTAGAGGATATCATGTTAAATAGTTGATAATTTTAAAAATTAGTTTATTTAAAATTTAAATTTAAATAAATTAATAAATTTAAATATCAAAATATTAGCTTACTCTAAGTTATATCCACTTCTTTTATATGTGTACCCTTTTTAGTTTCAATACATAAAATTACATCTTATATATATTATTTTTATAAAACATATAAATAATTTAATTTAATTTAGTATAAATTATTAAAAATTTCAATAAATATTTATAAAGTTTTAAAATGTAAAGAAGTTTGAGAATATATTTCATAAATTTAATTGAAAGTAAAAGAAATATGAATGTCTTTTTTTTTTTTTTTACAAATAACAGAAAAGATAATATAATTTACCTTATAAAAAATGATGTGATTTAATTCTCTTAAATAATAGTGATGTGTCTTATTGAAAGGGAAGTAAGAAAGCAATGAGAATGGAAGTGCGGAGAATATGAGATGTGTTTAGTATATTTGTATTTTGAGTTGTGTTGTTTTTATATTATATTTTTTAGTTGTAATATTTATTTATTTATATTTTAAAAAATTATAATATTTATAAATTGTATTATTTTTATATTTGTTTGATTATAATACTTATTTTTTTATGCTCTTAGAGAACTAAATTATTTTACTTATTTTTATTTTTTATTTATTAATTTTAATGTGTTTGATATATTTTTTTAATGGTAATTTTTTAATTAATTAAAAAACAAAAATGAGAACGAAAGGGCAGGGAAGGCAGAGAGCAAAAGACAGAGAGACAGACACCGATGTGTTTAAACAATGGCGATGCTGATAATTCAGATATGATACAGAGTGAAAAGGACAGCAGAGCCCTCATTTCGTGTCTTAAGGTGGACATGCTGTGTTTGTCATGATCTTGACGTGTATTACATTGAAACAGTCAATGAAGGCCATGTGCAAAAGCCATAGTTTAAGGGCTGTTTCCCTCCATGGACATCAGCATGTGTGCAGAGTACGTCCCAGCCCACAATAATTCTGCCCTAAACTCTCGCCTAATTAACTACACTTTTTTATAGGCAGTCTCAAAAATCAACGCATGATTTGTATATATAGACTTGGGATTTTTAATAAAAAGATAAGTGATGTAGAGCTCTTTAGATGTTAGGATTGTTTAAAATTTTTACTTAATTGTAAAAAAATATTTAATAAAATATTATGAATTAAATTGGTACGTCTTAAAATAAAAAAATCAAATTGATTTATTTTTTAAAATAAAGAGACCACGTATGCATAATGTAGAGTTTTTAATATAGAAAAAATATTTGGTCAACTGTAGGTGATGGATAATTTTTTGTTCATCAGTAATGTCCAAATTATGACACATGATAAAAATAGTAGTTTTTAAAATTATTTTTACCACGTGTTATAATTTGAACACCGTTAGTGAATAAAAAATTGTCTATCATCAATATATTAAATACTAACTCTTTTATATATTAAGATTGTTTAAAATTTTAATTGAAATTTTTACTTAATTATAAACGAATAGGGACTTTATTATAATATCTTCTAAAATATTACGAATCAAATTGATATGTGTTAAAATAAAATGATCATATTTAAACATTTTAAAAAATAAACAGACCGTAATCTGACTTGAACTTGCTGTACCTTTGATGGTTTGATGATTGGATACAATTAATAGTTTTACATTTGTATGTATGTTTGCGATGGAAACAACTGAGTGTAACCGTAAAAAAAAAAAAAAATCTGACGTTTAATTGTAGTTTAGATAGTATGATTGTTTGTTTTTGTTTTTTAATTCTTTCAGTAGTTTATCTATTTTATTTTTATTTTAATATGTTTATCTTTACCAGCGTGTTTAGAAATATTAATCAAAATTTTATAAATATGTTATTTTATATTTAGTTTGAATAAATTTTTAATCAAAAATTGATTTTGAAAGATTTTTTTTATTATTTAAATATTATTTATCTTTTATATTTAACTCAACAGTCAGTGAAGAGATTAATCCTTTAGGGGGCATGAGGTACATATTTTTATTTTTTGAGAATCTCAATTTAAAAAAGGAGATTTATCATGTTTGTATAAATTTTAAAAAATTTATTTTTAGGAAATTATAATTTTCAGAAATAAAATTTTAACAATTTTTTTATAAAATATTTTTCATGACGAGAGGTGAAAATTTTAATTTTTTATAAATTTAATTTTTTTTATAATATTAAAAATAAATATACTATTTATTTATATCATAATTATAATAAAAAAAATATCATTTTCTTTCTTTACTTTCACTTTTTTATCATCTTTTTCTCTTTCACTTTATCTCTGGTTTCTTCTCTTTATTTTCACTCTCTCTCTTATAGTAATAAGGTGTATTTTTAGAAAATATACAAAAATTTATAAAAAATTAAATATAATAAAACATAAAAATAAATTTTTTTTTATAAAATATTATTTAAAGATTGCTAACAATCTTAAACGTCAATCAAATATATTTTATACATTCTTAAAAATTATTATTTTTATTAATTATATATTCTAAAAAATATAATTTTTAAAATAAATTTTTTTATTATATAACAAATGTCTCAAAGTGAACTTATATATTTTTAGTTATTGGAGTCTTTAATTTTACTATGTACCTTTGTCCTTACAATGCCATAGTTTGTTCTTTTCTTCGTAGCGTTGATGTATTTCATTTAGATTGAATATATTTGACAAGTTAAATAAATTAACTTATAGTTTATTTAACTAATTTATAAGTTTATTTGATCAAATTAGATGTGTTTGGTAAACAAACTTATTTGAGTAGCTTATAACTTTTTATCATACGCTATTTTAAGTAGCGTATAACTTTTGTAATTTTATTCCTTTTTTATTCTTATTATTTTATTTAAATTCTAATACTATCATATTCACAAGATGACATTATTTTTACTATAATCGAACAACATCCAAATTATATACCCTATGATAAATTTCCAGATATTATTAATAGTGATACAAAGAATGAAAATTTAAAGACATCTACTAAGATAAAAGAGATTCGTAATAATATTGCTAATTTATTGTGTGATTCTAAATGATATGTTTATTTTGTATTTTTTGAAATTATATAATAAAATATAATTACTAATAAAAAATAAAAAATTTTATATAAGTATATTCTTTTATGTCATTTTATATTTATCAGTTAATTCAATAGTTAGTTTTACCAAACACTTTTTTTTCCAATAAATTAGCTTAACAGCTTTCAACTTTTAGTTAAAAATTAGTTTTTCAGATTTTAGCTAACTTTTTCAGCTTTCAACTAACTTATCAGTTATTTTTATCAAATATTGTAACGTCCGGAGTTTTTTTTTTCATTACGCATGTTAACTACGCCATATGTATAAACACAATATATATATATATATATATATATATATATATATATATATATATATATATATATATATATATATATATATACATATTTATTACAAACCTCATACATGTTATAATTATTCAATACAACATTTCAAACACAATATACATGTTTACATATATATTACAAACCTTACACATGTTATATTTATATAATACAACATTTCAGTACATAAATAAGAGTCTTTATACAGCACTTCACCCTTAAAATATAAAGGGTGAGGAGGTGGTGCTGACATCTAGATCACCATCAGTAATTTCATTTTGTGTCGCATCTCATTTCTTTTTATCTAAACATAACACCACAATAATAGTGAGAACAAAGGTTCCCAGTAGACTTAACATAAATAAAATATGATGAGAAAACAAGAGTTATGTTCAGCTGTATAAGCTACAGAAAAATATCAAAATTTTGAGATAAAATCATAATTTTTTGTTTATGCATAATTATCATACTACTCATGCACCAGAAATCCATTTTTTTTTTCTAATGCTCAGCCCTATCACGGCTTTTAATTTACTCGTTTGCTATATGCATAGTGACCGATCAACTACAGTCACAATAAGTGATCGGAGAATGTGAGTACATCACCCTCTTGCCTTCTCACATTACTACTGACACCCGGTTGGAGCGCCCTCCCTTGGCTCACTCAGGCTAATAGGGCGTCCCCTACTCGGTACAGTTATAAGCCATACAACCCGTCGATATTCATTCATACATATATATATTAATGCATATTCATCAAATAGAATGTAAAATTATGAAGCAACTCGCCATAAGGTTTACGCTTGCCATAATTATGAAGCAACTCGCCATGAGCTTTACGCTTGCCATTCAATTTCTTTCATAAAATAACATGCATAATTTTCATATCCAACAATTAATAATTATTCATCACATATTAAATGTCCAATATAATCAATTTTGAATCAAATAAAGAAAAGGGTAATTTTCTTGAACATTTGTCTTCTAAAAATATTTCAACAAATAAAAATATTTTTAAGTAGAAAAACAATGAAAAAAATATATAATAAACCAGCACCTAACATGGCTTACCCATGTTGAAATAACTCAGAACACGGCCTGGACGTGTTTTGTGATCTTTCTTCACTTATTCAATCATATCTCCCTCATATGAATTCCGATTGAGGTGATCTCAAAGCCTATAAAAAGCTAAGACAATTACCTACAACTTCTATGTTTATCATTTCTTCAAATTCTTTACGGTTTATTCCCAGAAAATTAAAAAAAAATACTTAATTTTACTATCCTGAATTCTGACCTTTGCTCAATTAATCAACCATATCTCCCTCATATGAATT
Source organism: Gleditsia sinensis (assembly GCA_037074535.1). Classification (NCBI taxonomy): domain Eukaryota; kingdom Viridiplantae; phylum Streptophyta; class Magnoliopsida; order Fabales; family Fabaceae; genus Gleditsia; species Gleditsia sinensis. The sequence continues at coordinate 13,500,424 of CM073474.1, forward strand.
CAGATTGAGGTGATCTCAAAGCCTATAAACCGCTAAGACAATTATCTACAACTTCTATTTTCTTCAAATTCTTTACGGTTTATTTTCAAAAAATTAAAAAAATAAAACACGTATTTTTACTATCCTGAATTCCGACCTTTGCTCAATTAATCAACTATATCTCCCTCATATGGTCTCCAAATCAAGTAATTCCAAATCCTATAGATCCGTGAGACATATATCTACAATTCATATGTCGACCATTTCTTTAAAATCCTCTCTAAATTTTCTCAGAATTCCAAAAACTGAAGCTACCCCAATTATTCCGAAATTCAGCTTAATTTATCTTCTCCTTTGATTTTCTTTTATATAATCCCATACACCCATATGCATGTCTAAACATCCAAAACAGAATTTCATATAAATATCCAGACCACATGTTATCTAAAATTATATCTAAACAAATCTGAAAATGTATATATAATTTTGTACAAAAATGTATTAGAAGATGTTAATCCTACCTCAAATTCCAGTAAATCCGGTGCTTGATTTCTTGATTTCTCTTCCCTCTCCCTTCTCCTTCTTCTTCCTCTTTCTCTTCTTCTTCTTCCCTTTTCTTTTCTTCTTTCTTTTTTTTCTTCTCTTTTCCCCTCCGTCACTTCCCCCTTCTCCTTCTTATCTTTTATTATTTAATTCTATTTTATGTTTTTTCCCTTCTTACCCCCTACCTACCACCTCATTTTCTCCCAAATGCCCTTGCCACCATCCATAATTACATTAATGCCATCCCCTTATTTTTTTTCCTTCTTACCCCCTACCTACCACCTCCTTATCTCCAAAATACCCTTGCCAACATCTATAATTACACTAATGCCATCCTCTTATTTTCTATAAATTAAATGTCATTTTAACCATTCTTACTATCTTATTTGACTTAAGTCAAATAAGTTAATCCTCCCATGAGATCCAAAATCCGTTCTCCTCTCTAAAAGAAATAAATTTCAATTAGTAACATAAGAGAAAATCGAGGATGTTACAAATATAGTCATAATGTTTTTGTTAAGTTTTTAAAATTATATAGTAAAAATTAATAATTAAAAAATATTAATTTTAATATAGTAAAAATTTCAACAAATACTGATCAAAAAATCTATACCACCCCAACTTATAGAAGTTTAGACTTAATAATGATTTAATTTAATTTTTTAATTTTAACACGCACTAATTTCATTATTAATATTTTATAAAATATTATAATCAAGTCTTTTCTTTACAAATCTGTTCATACATTAATAAATTTTGATAATATGACTATTAAAATTTTTACTTGATTGTAAACGGATTTTTAACGGAGAGACTTAGTTGTAATGTCTTATAAAATGTTAAGAATCAAATTGGTATGCGTTCAAATAAAAAAGATTAAATCAAATTATTTTAAAAAAATTAAAAATATATCTAGACTGTAATTTGACTTGAAATTGGGCCTCATATTGAAGGGGCATAAATGGAATAAAGCTGGAATTTTTAAATGGGCCTAGGGCCAAAATGAGACCAATACAAGTGGACTACAAGGTGATCCATGACAAAAGAAAAAAACAACATTCAAAATTTTAAAATTTATGTTTATACTTAATGATAACACTTTGTAATATATATATATATATATACACACACACACACACATTATTATGTTAATCGGAAAGGGCTGTTGGTTTTCAATTTACAAATTTTTTTTGTTGAAATAAATTTGCTTAATAGGAACCAACTTGCGAGTTGACTTGTTTAATATGTCATTCTACAAGAGAAAGTTTGAACTAAGATAAGTTTATTTGTTTAATAAATAGGCAGACCTAAACTTGACTTATGTATGAATAACTCATCTGATAGTACAAACCTACTACTTACATTGCTTCTCACAGAAGTCTTAGCACAAATATGTTTAAATAGTGAATGTTCTCTGCCTTCAGGGTTAAGATCAAGCTCGAGCACATGACACTCAATTTCTTTTATTTTTATTTTAAGAGAGCGTTTAGTAGAGGAAAAAATTTTATATTTTTAAAATTCTTAATATAGAAATTAAAGATTACTTTGATTGGTTTCAAAATAAAAGCTATGATTCTCAAAAAAATTTAATTTTTAGAAATAATTTTTAAACAAAAATTCTTATGAAAAGATCATCATAAAAGAGAGTGAGAATTGGTAATTCCATGAAAGTGAAAGTCTTTATAAAAAATAAAATATAATTTTATCTTTTAATAATTTATGTAAATTTTTTTATAAAAATAAATTTAATTGTTAATATATTTTTTAATAATTTTAAAATTAATGTAAACTTAATAAATTATTAACAATAATTTATTATATTTTTTGTTAAAGAAACAAAAAAAAATAAAGATATTTTTAAAAATCATATACATAAATAAATATTTCTAAAAAATATTATTTAAAGATTTTTAAGAATCTTAAAACTAATCAAACATATTTTATATATTTTTAAAAATTATTATTTTTATTAATTATATTTTCTAAAAAATATAATTTAAAAAAAAATTTATTTTATATCAAACATCTCTTAAAAATTCTAATTCATGAGACGAACAAATTCATATTCTAACTTTGATGGGATTAACAAAAGCATTTTTATTCTTAGGTTTACCCGTACGGCCTAAGTTTACTGATTGGCTTGATTTGACAATGTTGAACTTGATGAGTTCATCTAGACCAACTTGTTTTTTCAACATTATTCCTTGGCCCAATGGATAAACCTTTTGAGATTCTCTAACGACCGACCACCACCTTCCAAGTACTTCATGACAATTTCTTTCAATTTTGAAGACCTTGCTTTTATATCTTCATTGCAAAGCACTTGCTCCACCTTCTTCTTTATCTCTTCCCTTGTGGTCACTCCATTTTCATCCTTGTCAAATTTCAATCCAATCTTCCACTGATCACAAATCAATGACTGGTTCACACATTGGTCACTGAAAAATGGCCAACACAAGAATGGTACCCCACCATATAAACCTTCAATGGTAGAATTCCAACCACAATGACTAATGAAACAAGCTATGGCAGGGTGGTTCAAAATCTTCTTCTGTGGTGCCCAGCCAATAATTTTGCCCTTAGTTCCTCGAAACTCATCTGGATATGCGTCGTTTACCTTGTTATGGTCATTACCTGAAGTGACGTATTCAAAATTTTTGTTGAATGAGGCCTCTCATTCAATATCATAATAACAAGAATAATAATAATAAAATTTAAATAAGAAATAACAAAAACAAAATTACAATGTGCATCAATGTTTCTAATTAAACTGTTCTTTATAATTCTTTATATTAGAATCAATGCATTATAATTTTATTGGAATTAATATCAAATACATATATTTATCTTTTTTTATGCATCCAACTAAAAAATTATTAAAATAAGGAAAGTTGTCAAGGGGTGCCTTGAGACGCCATTATCTAAAAAATAATTAGGTGGGACACTATTTTAATTAATATATATATATATATATTAAAAATAAAAATAATACACTGAGTAAATTTATAATCTGATCTTTAAATTTGAAGACTCTTTTAATTTTTGTTCTTAAATTTCTCTAAGTGTACAAATCAATTTTTGAAATTATCAATTCATTACATGTCAGTTATTTTATTAATATAAAATAATATTAAATTCATTGCATGTTAATCTTTAGCGAGATTAATATTCAATGAGTTTGATTTATTTAAAAATTAATTTATGTACTTAAAAAAATTTAAAATTTAAAAGTAAGTAAATCTATAAATTCAAGAATCAAATTATTAGTTTACTCTAATAGTATTGACAAACTTTATCACTTGGTCTGTACTTTATCTAGAAATCTTAGGAGCCATATATAGTGTATTAGCATAATTTGGATCCTCTAAAGTTTTAATTTTTTTTTACATAATTTGATAAAATTAATATTTAAAGAATAAGTAAGATTGTTTGATTTGTATATAAGTCCTACAAATTTTATCTTTCTCTTTTTAAATTTAACATATAAATTTTTTTAAGAACTTTGCAGGTTTTCTAACACACTTATTTTGATGACTTTTTATCAATTTATTGTACTACCCGACAATGCAAAGAGTATACCCAACCCCTGATTACCTTGTCGCACAACCCAAAGAAAAGGTTTATTGAGAAGATCAAGTCCAAGTGCTAATTCTCTGAACTGGTTCGGTTCCATTACTGCTAAACTTCCAAAGGAAACATAAATGACAGATTGAGATGGTTGCCGGTCTAGCCATTCTAAGCAGGTCCTATCTTCTTGCCAGAATGAAATTGGGTTATAGTCAATTTCTAGCAATGGGCCAATGGGTGAGAGCTTTGGTGATAGGGAAAATGCTTCAAGCTCAAGTTCATAGATAGTGTTACAAAGCCACCATCCTGCTAAGTTCAAAGTTTGCATCTCTTGCACAAGATGTTCAAAGACCTCCTTGCCCAGGCTGCACCAAGGCAGGTTTGCTGGGTCCATCACAGGCATACTTGGGGAAAGTTTAATTTCCTGGTTTTTTATTGGGAGTCCTGAAAAAAGTTTTTATGTTAGTACTTTATAATTAGCTCATAAAGTGAGATCAACCAGAACTATTTAGAAGTGGGGAGTGTCTTAAAATTGTTTCGAGAAAATTTAATTTCAGACTTTGTCTGAAAACATCCCTAATTGTAATACAAAACAATTTGGCTGTAAAAACTAGTTAGGTGGTTGGCAACTATTTAGAAATGGAGAGTGCGTCCTTAAAATTGCATTGGGAGAAAATTTAATTTCATATTCACCTGTAATTGTAATACAAAAAATATTGCCTCTAAAAACTAGTTAGATGTTTGGTAAGTATACTTTGAAAAACACTTTCAATGTCAAAAGTTAACAAAATTGATATGAAACTAAATCTCTTTCTTACGCCATATTAATAGTACATTTTTTTTGCATCAAATTAGTGTATTTAAGATTTTATTTTCAGAGTGTTTTTCAAAGAGTCAAACCCATGTTGATAAGGAGAGATGACATCCTCTCTTATCAACTAAACTAAACTTTTTGAATTTTTTGGCATAGGAGGAAAGAGAGAGTTGAACTTTTCTCTTACTAACTACTAAAACTTCATCCACCCAGTGGCAAGAAATAGTTGAGTTTATGAAAACAAAAAGAATATTTCAAGAGAATTTCATTATAGCACCTTCTAAGAATATGCCTACTTCTAAAGGCACTACTTTATAGCAGCAATAGTTTTTAGAAGGAAGCTGAAAGTTACCAAACACTCATAATTACACAAGCATATATAGCACAATTGCATAAAAACCGGAAAAATGTAGGTTTTGACCATTGATAATCTGGATTGATTCCAACTTTAAGTCCCTTATTAAATTTGTCAAACCCAAGACGGAACTTTATTTATTTATTTATATTATGGTCCAATAAAATCTGAGTCAATTTTGGTGCCCTTCACCTAACCCACTTCTCTAATTTGGTTAAAAAAATATAATATTTATATTGAGATTATAAAATTCACAAAAAAATTTCTTACGATTTAATTTGTGCAAACAATTATAAAACTAAATTAATAGACAACACCGAATATAACATTCAAGTCAATTTGGGTGTATTTCAAGTAAGTTAACTAATTGGTCTGATCAACCAAAAAAATTGTGGAATTCACAAAAAAAATCCTTAGAACAAAACTGTGCAAACAATTATTGAACTAAATTAATAGATAAAATAGATCTTACCATATTGAGAATCTATAACTCCCTCGTCAATCAACCTCTGGATGGAGTCACAGTAGCCCAAGGCAGTTGCAGAGGAAGGCCAGAGAAGAGCACCTTTAATCCCCAATTTGTGGCCAATTTCCAAGGCCCATCCCATATTTATAGTAACAACTATGCAAGTGATCGTGTTCTCACCATCATCCAAAGCATTGATTTCTTCTATAAGCTTGGGAAGCTTAGAAGGCATGGTGTTTTTGATCGAAGAAAGCAGCTTCGGCAGGTCATTTCTGTCATCCTCGGGATCCAAACCATCTGGGAGAGAGACTGAGATTATCTGTGATCTCAAGAGGGTTTCTTGCCCAGAACTTGTAGCCTTCATTCTTTTGTGGCTGAACTCTGTGCTTAGGAAAGTGACCTTGCAGCCATGTCTGACCAAAGCATGAGATAACTGCATAATGGGATTCACATGTCCCTGAACTGGATATGGTATAACAAGAAAGTGCGGGATTCCCATTTCTGTGTCTCTGTGGAAGTGAGAAAGTTAGGTAAATAAGCTGGAATTTCAAACCTAGCAGATTGAATCTAACCTATTTCTGAGTTTTTGTGGAAGATGACAATCTGACACAGAAATAATAAATAATAGGATTGATGCGAAGTTAAAAATAGAAATACTATTTAATAAAGCTTTTTTTAATACGATGTATTTAGGAATTAAACAATTGTCTAAGTTTAAAAAGTTACTATCATTGCGATCATCCGATGTTAAATATTTTTTTGGTAAATATTTATTAATTGTAATGTATATTATTTTCAAATTAAAATAACTTACTAAACTCTTAATGTTTTTTCTTAATTTAAAAAAAATTTGAGTGTGTAATAATATAAACTAGAGACATTACACCATTTAATTTATGCACTAAATTAATATTAATATTTTTAATTGGTTGTATAACTAATAGTTTTCCAATTAAAATATTTTCCTAATACATTTTCCTTGTCCTTATTTTTGTGATTATACAGTATTTTTTATATTTTTTGATGTAAAACTAATTGTGTTTGAAATACTAAAATTATATTTCTCTACACAATTTTTTGATAGGCTCAAATATATGATATTATAATTTTTTTTTAATTATCAACCACCATATGAATTCTTGTCAATTTAATTAAAACTATCAAATGGCGTGATTTGTTTGAAAAAAGAGAGCTTGAAATTCAATTTTTTTATCTGTCCGAAGTAATTCATGGATTAAATGGGGTCGGCTTGCCTGTTACTATCCTAAACTGATTACATGGGCCAATCCAATGATGCCCATTTCATTTTTAAAATTTTAAAATAAAAATATTTTAAAATTAAACTAATGTAAACTTTTCAATTGAAAATGTAATAAAAAATTATAATCACAATAATACAAGCATATATCAACAAAATATTGTAATAAAATATAAAATAATTTTTTAAAAGTTAAACAGCCGGAAGACTTATATTTTAAAATTTAAATTTTTTAATAAATAAGCTAAACAAAACAATTTACTAACTATAATTCATTTTCACAGTACTAACTTTAATATGGATATAGATGAATAAAACCAAGTTGTGAGTTTGGGCTTCAAGCTCAATGGGGAAGGCCGAAACCCAAAGGCCTGGATCACAATGATTCACCTTTCTTTTGACCTTTTTAAATCATATTTTTCAAAAAACTAAAACAAATTTCTAAGTCTTTTAATTTTAAATTTGCATATATAAGAAAATTCCGAAATAAGAAAGAGGGTTAGGCCCGGGTACGGGGGGATATCAGACTGCAACTCTATCTAAAATCTTACCCATCCAATTAGCTAATCCAACCCCCTAACCATGTGTTTAGGGTTACCCACAGTTGACTTTCTAAAAGATATTCATTTGAAATCCTGAAATGTTGACTTTTATTTAGGCAAGTATATATCTAGCATCCTTAACCATGTGTTTACAACCTTTTAAGCTAAAAAGAATTATTTAGAATTCACTCTGACAGCTGAGTTTTTTTTTTCAAAGTAACTTTTATCATTAGTATTTTGAGATTGCTGCCACTAGTTATAGACAATGGCTACCTCTCATTTTTTTTTTCTCATTTTTTCTTCTTCTTTGTGTGTAAATAAGTTTTTCGATTTTTTAAATAGATTTGAAATTTTTTAACCTTTTGATTTGTCTTGTCTTAGGTAGATTTGAAGGTTTAAAGTGTTTTAATATGTTTTTATTGGTAGATCAAAACGGTGTTTATTATTAATGAAAATGGTGGTTTTTTTCTTTGTTTTGGTTTACAATCTTATGATATTTTGAAATTTTTTAGATTTAATTTAATAAATAAATAAAAGTGATTATCTCATTGTTGTATCTATGATGATGGTAACAATTTTTCATGCCAAAATTAATGGAATCAATAAATTTTTTATTTAATTTTTAGTTCAACGAGAAAAGTATATATATATATATATATATATATATATATATATATATATATATATATATATATATATATATATATATATATATATATATTGTTATTAATCACATTTTAAATTTTTATGACTATTGTAAATGCTGTTAAAATTTGCTTTTGAATGAATCTTGTCGTTTTATTAAAATTTGTTTTCCTTTTCTTAACATTTAGAGACTATATTCTTGAAAGAAAAAAAATAGTATTTATAAAGACCAAATTCAAAAAATAAATAAAAGGAACCAGGAGTTAACAAAAGTATTAAAGATCTTATTAACAGAAACGTCCCTTAATTATATTTTTAGACTCTCTAATTTATTTGTGAAACTAAATTAATTTCTCTAATTTTAATTAAAGCAATCGTAGCCCTCTAACTAACTTGCTAGAGCAATTTAGTCCTTCTAGTATTAATTGAAGTACTTTATCCATTTAATTAGTAATAAAAGTAATTAAAAATAATAGTTTATAAGGAAGAAAATAAATATTATATTATGTCACAAAAAATAATTTAAATTCACTTCAATTTTTTAATAGAATTAGAGATGTGGTATTTAGCTAATTAACTAAAATTAGAGACTATATAATAAAAAAAACTAGAAGAGCAACATTACGTTAATTAAAATTACATGAACTAAATTAATTCTCCAAAATATACAAATACTTCATCCAATTAAAACATCAGTTTTGATTTATTTTAGTTGGATTGATTTAAATAAATTTGATCGGAATTGAATGAAATCAATTTTGAAAAGCCATAACATACATGATGAAATTTTCGAATCCAATGTTATACAACTTGAGTAATAGTTTGAAGGAGCCTACCTACGCAATAGTTTGAACCTAGACAACTTGAGTAACAGCCAAAATTTTATTATATTCTTTCTGCGAATTAAGCCAATCCGTGTTAGCTATATCTAGTATTATTAATCAAAAGAATTTTCAAAGTTTTAAAAAAATTGTATGTTCCATCTTCCAAACAAAAATTGAAATCTTCTAAAGTTCTTAAAGAACTATCCAAAGTAAATTTAAAGGGAAAAAGAAACAATATACAGGCTTATATATGAATAAGTGAATTTCACTTATTCATTAACTGATTCTCATTCATTGACTCAGTTGATAAACTTGATGAGATTCTCAGTAGATTGACCACCTTCTGCTATGTTAGTCAAGGTCATTTCCTTTCGCTTCAAAGATCTTGCTTTTATTTCTTCATGACCAAGCAATTGCTCCACCTTCTTCTTTATCTCTTCCCTTGTTGTTACTCTATTTTCATCCTTATCAAATCCTACCCCAACATTCTATACAACACAAATGTAGAACCTATCTTGAAATTGGTCACTGCCAAATGGCCAATATTGAAAAGTTACCCCGCTGTATGTACCCTCGAAGGTAGAATTCCAACGACAATGATTAATGTAACAAGCTATGATAGAATGGTTCAAAATCTTCCTTTGTGGTGCCCAACCAACAATTTTTCCCTTAGTTCCTTGAAATTCATATAGGTATGTGTTGTTTACTTTTCTAATGATTATTACCTACACTGACATATTCAGGATTTTTGTTAAGTTGAGTCATTCGTAATGACCCTACCCTAAATTAAAGGAAAAACTCTAAACTAAAGAAAGAATTGCTATACGTTGGATAAAAGTACTATTGGATTGGATAATTTTGCTTATTTATCACTGGGCTATGAAGGTTTATATGAAAATGTGAGGATTTAAGGTTTTGGGGTCAAAATGTAATTTTTTAAAAATTTAGGGTCAAAACATAAATAATAAAAATTACAAGAGAATTCCCTAAAATTTTGCTAATTGGTCCCCAATATGTTTTTTATGACAACTACTATAGAAGGAGGCATGCAAGACTGGGATTTCTCCTTAAGTCTCCATTATCTCTCTTTATAATTTTAGCACTTCTAGATCTCAGATTTTAACATCACCATCACCAACGGATTCAAAACGCTGAGATCTACAAATTTGCTTGATTGGTTTCTAAAAAATTTGGTCAGGAATTGGCTAGAACGTGGAGGAGAAAACCACTTAAAAAGATGAGTTCGGAAACTCATATTTAGAATTCTCAAAATAAAAAACTAATATTATAGATGGATTCAGGAAGTGAAAAAATATTGGGATCTTAAAATTTGGTCTTAGATCACATTTATATAAGTCTCATGAGCCTTCACGCGCTTTCTCTCTCCTTAGCATGTGAAACCCATGCGCAGCCTTGCAATGGTATGTGTAGCGCGTATTCTGATACTCTATTGTGTTAACCAGCATTGATTGAGCTCTCGAAGGTCAAAATTGACAATTCTGGAATCATTTCTTAAATTTTTGGATCATTCAGACTCAATTTTAAGGTATATTTTGCCAGATTTTGCTTGAAAATATGCATTTTAAGACTATCCAACTTAAGAACCCTTGCTTTGTGAATAGATAATACTTGATATAACTTATTTTATACTATTTTTGAACTTAAGTGTGAATTTATTCCAACATATAATTCTTTTTTTCTTGTTATTTATAAACCTTAAAAATGGATAAACTATCATATTTGTTTACTAGTTGATATATTTTCAAGAATAGCTTTGTTATGAACATGATGAGATTTCAATGGATTAACACTCTTGAATTTAGAATCCCTTAAACATATGTTTGCATGGAAATTTCTCATCACTTTGAAGAAGACCAACTCAGGCATAACTAGATTGGAACTTACCATTCAAACAACTCATAGTTTCTACATGTGAAAAGAAAAATATTTTGTTATAAGGCATATATGATTTATTTGTTGTAACCCATGTATTTGGAAAGCAAAATTATTTATTGAATTTGTGGATTATTACACTTATTGCAAAGAGTACATTTTTACGAGTGGTATAGATGGATATATATTGTTGCCTTTTGGAAAAGGTACGGATAGTTATTAGCTTTGATTGAGGATTTTTGACAAAGGAATTGAACTCATAAAGAATGTCTTATTTTGAATGACTCACTATTTTTTTATAATTATTTGCTAGCAACAGGAGATGTTAGCCCTAGTACATCTTGAAATCTCAGCTAGCAAGTGTAATAGTCTTAAAATTTAAATAAAATCCTAAATTAAAGAAAATTTTGAATAAAAGAGAAAAATTTGAAAATAGAGATAAGAACCGTCGAAAATATGTTTATTTATTACATGGGTTGAAGAATTATAAAGAAAATATGAGAATTTACGTTTTGGGGCTAAATTGCAATTTTTTAAAAGTTTAGCGGTCAAAATGTAAATAAAGAAAATTTGCAAGGACCTCCTTCTAAAATTGAACTTTTGTAGAAAGGTCCCTCGGGATATTTTAAGGGTCTCAGCCACCCAAGAAGTAAAAAATTTCAGATTTTTCTCTTTCTCCTCTAAATTTTTCTCTCCCGAAATCCTGAAACTTCTCTCTAAAATTCTATCGCTTTCGGACCTTGAATTTCGACACCACCACCACCAACGGACTCATGATGAAGAGTTCTACAAATCTATCTGATTGGTTTCTGAAAAATTGGTCGGAGATTGAACAAAAAATAGAGGAAAAAGCCACCTAAAGAGGTAATTTCCGAAATTCCTATCTGTTGTGTTGACCAAGCTCTCGGTGGCCAAAATTTGCGAATCTAGAGTCATTTTTAAGATTTTTGGACCCTCTAGACTCATTTTTGGGGTCTATTTGGCCAGATTTGAATCGAAAACATAGATTTTGGAGTTGTCTAACTTGGAACCTTAACTTTGTGAGTGGATAATTCTTTTTATGACTTGCACTATACTCTTCTTGATATTTAAATGTGTAATTGATTATATTTATAAGTTATTTACACTTTTATATATTTCTGAAATGGATTAAATTATTTGAATTGTTTACAATCTGGAATATAATTCAAGAAGAGTATAGTTTTGAAAATAGATTTTTGAACTCATGGTATATCTGATACTACATGTATTTCTCATTAAATGGTAAAGTAAATATTTATGCACGTGGCATTGATTTATAAAGTTATATGATTGCCTCGAGAAAAGACATATATATGTGATAAACCCTGATTGAAAAATTTATGACAGATGAGTTGTATTGAGACTGAAAGTCTATAATATACTAAAAGCTTTGTTTTGAATGATATGCAATATGTGCATATGATAATTTTGTGGAGAAATTCTATTAGAAACACTATTTGCTAACAACAGGTGATGTTAGCCCTGGTGCACCTTGATATCTCAGCTAGCAGGAGTGGTGTTAGCCTTGTGTGAGAACCAACACACGGAATATGTTATGTGATGGAGAGCGAGATACCTCCTATCTAGGCAAAATGCCAATTAGATGATTTGTGATTTGCCTTCCCTTACTTTGTGTTTAGGAAATTGCCCATATTAGAGTCCATTCGCGTGCCCTCTTGAATGGTGGTAGGGCAAATGTTAGCTGAGATGTTAAGTATAGGAAAATCCTACACCAACAAAGTACGGAAAGGATTGAACCCTGATATGGGATCCTCCTAATATTTTTATAAAAAATATTTTTAATGCATATCAATGTTTGATGAATGATCATATTGTATTATATATGGTTACAGATACCTGAATGTGATTTGAACTGAAAATATTTGAAAATGCGGGTTCTATATAGATGTAATTCTAAATTGTAATTTTCGATGTGATAAATTTTAATATATGAGTATATCCATATGTTGATCTGAAAGGTCATAGGAGGTATTATTTGCTAACTGAGTTGTCAAATTCACTACACGATGCTTATATTTTTTTTTAAAATTCAGAGTTTGGCCCTACAGCTATGTGATCAGCTAGATGTCATATTCTCTGGTTGAGCCTATGTTATTTTCAAGGCTCATAATGTTTAAAATATTATATCATTGTAATTTAGAGTATGTTCTAAATGCCACAAGAAAGATCCTTGCTTCTGCTGTAATATTTTAATTCAGAGTTTGATCCTACAGCTATGTGATCAGCTAGATGTCATATTCTCTGGTTGAGCCTATGTTATTTTCAAGGCTCATAATGTTTAAAATATTATATCATTGTAATTTAGAGTATGTTCTAAATGCCACAAGAAAGATCCTTACTTCTGCTGTAATATTGATAAGTGTAATTTTGGCATGTATAATTAGTTATACTAGAAACTTGTAAACGTATGTTTTTTTTTTGATATGTGATATTGTGAAGCCGTATGCAAATAAATAAGAATAAAGTTATCTGTTAGTTGTGTTATTCGTGTTTCATTAAATTGGGGCTTGACAGCAGGGGTGTTGCTAACTCTGTATGATGACTAACATATGGGATCTATTATTAAGAAGAAGTGGTGGAATGCCTCCTATTATTATTGGGTGAAATGCCAGCTAATTATCTAACTTGTGATTGACCTCCCTTGTTGTGTGCTTGAGATTAAATAATGATTTTCATATGGAGTCCTCCTTAATTCTAAAATATAAATATTGAGGTACATATGAAATCTTTTATTGCATAAATAAATATTTGTTTTATTGACGTGTTGCACCTTTTCTTTTGTTGAACTTCATGTCACTTTCTAATTTTAGAATATTGATAAGAACGATCAATTATGGGTGTACTTATGATTTATTTTCTTTACCTTGAAGAAGAAATTTAACATAAAAGTATATCCATATACTGATCTTGTATGATTATAGTAAACTTTATTTGCTAACTGGATTGTCAAACTCATTATACGATATTTCAATGTTTTCCAAATAAGGATATAAAGTCCGATCCTTCCACTAGGTTAAGTAAACAGTTAGGCTATGAATGCTCTAAGTTGAGTTGACTTCACTTGAAAGGGTTACAGCTTCTGATTTGTACTGTATATTGTACTCTAGAGTGTGCTTTGAGTGCTACAGGTAGGATCATTTCTTCTGTTATAATATTAACATATAAACTAGGCTTGTATATTTGGTTGTACATGGAAAAATTATATACACATGCTTTTGTTTTCATTGAATATGTTGTATAATATGCTAAAAGATTGTATGGGACATGTTTTGGATAATGATTGTTTGCTAATCGTATAGATTGTATTCCCTTAAATTAGGGGTGTGACAAGTTGGTATCATAGCCTTAAGTTTTTCCGTGGCTATCGGAGTAAAAGATTCCTTAGTAAGACATTAAGTATGGATATGAACTGGACATATTTATACTCAAGGTGCTATTAGGAGAATTTTGTAGGATGTCAATTTCTCTCCATTCTAAGTTTATTAATTTACCTAAATATGAGATAAGTTAGATATTGATGTATTTTCAAAAGTGCTTTGCTTTGAATAGTATATGATGTTGCCAATAACTCTATTAGAAACATATCATTCACCTTCTGTTGAAGCATCTGCAAAATTTACAATTCTAAAACAAAGAGGTCGTGGTAGAGGCTAGCTTAGAAGAAGAGTTACAAGACGTGCATAGGGTATGAGAACCCCAAGACAGAATTTATTAAGTTATGTTTCTAATAGAGTTCCTAAGGAAATAGTAGTACCTCCCCAAGGGCTATATAATAGAACAAATAAGATGATTGTCGGTATATATAGGAGTATAAAAATATTGGTCAGGTTGATAGTAGAGCAAGGCAAAAGAGATTGTCAACAATCAAAGAGTACTCTTGTAGCTTAGGAACATATAAGACCAATTAAATATGAAAATAGTTATGTATGGATTGAGGTGACGCTACTATAATTGTTGAAGTTAGAATTGCCTACTTTTACTGTATCAAATAGTTATGAGGACCCACATATATTTATTCATGCAGTAGAGAGAATTTTTAAAGCTTTGGGATGCTCTGCTAGAAGATATGCTGAGTTGATATATTTTCAACTAATGGATGTGGTGTAGGTTTGAATTGAGACTACGATACAAGAAAGAGCAGTTACCTCAACACAAATAGAATGGGAAAAGTTTAAGGAAACATTCATGAATCATTAAAGTGAAAAAGACAAGAGAGCCAGCGAATTTAAAGAATTGAAATATACGCCAAATATGATGGTTTATGAGTATGATATTCATTTTACTTCGTTGTTAACATATGCACCATCTCTGGTTCCAATTGAAAGAGATAGAATTAAAATATTTGTTTTGGGATTATTATGTCCCTTGTTCAAATTCGTAGGTCCTCAGATTAATCATTTTTCAACATATGCAGCTTTTATGGATTGTGCCAGAATAATTAAAACACGAGAATTAACAGAAAAAGAGGAAGAGAGATTAAGATAGTAACATTCAGATTGAGTATAATACTAATATGAAAGGACTAAGATTTTAGAGTCCACAACATACCACTCAAGCATAATCAAGTAGCTTAAGTCGAGCATAAGCTAATGTCAGTAAACAAAGGGTGATTCAGAGAGATATTAGACCCACGGATTAACAGGACTTGAGACTGATTCCATTATGCCCCACTTATGATAAACCTTATATTGGACAATGTCGTAGAGAAATATATGCATGTTTTCGGTGTAGACAAGTAGGGCATATGACAAAAAATTGTCCATAATTATAAGGTTCAAGTCAAGCATAAGTACAACTAGATTCACCCCCTCTATCTATGCTTGCACAGCTAGTTAGAGTAGCTCCTGGCCAAACAAGTAGTAGTGGTTATGGTAGAGGATTAGGAAATATAGGTCGAGGACAAGCTTGAGTCTTTGCTTTAATACGACAGGATGTTCAAGTTTCAAATGCAGTAATGATAGTTACATTACCAATAGAGTAAATATACAATTTATTCTTTGAATTTACTAGGTATTTATAATTTCGTCTCTAAATTTAAGTTATTACATAATTTAGTTCTCAAATTTATCAAACGTCAAACAATTTACTTTCTTCATTATCTCCACACTAACTATTTGCTGATGTGGCCCATAAAGTGGCTATGTGGCATATTAAATACCAATTAATTATGCTACATCAGTATTGACTCAGCTTTAAAAAGAGTAAATAAACAATTTAATCTCTGAATTTACTTAGTCCATACAATTGATCCTTAAATTTACTATGTCTTACAATATAATCCCTAAATTTATTAGGTCTCTGTAATTTAGCCCCAAAATTTATTTGGTCCTTAAATTTAGTTCACAAATTAAGGTCATTACACAATTTAGACTTTGAATTTATCAAATTTTAAACAACTTAATTCTTCCGTTATCCCTACCTTAATTGTTTGTTGATATGACCCATTAGGTGTTTACGTGGCACGTTGAATGTCAACTAATTATACTATATTAATATTAATTTATTCATAAACTTTTGAAATGAAGTTGTTCCCTCAACCTCATACAATGTTGTTTACTTCGAGTTGTTGAATTAACTATTGCATTCGTTTTGCAGATAATGAAAATTGTGAAAGCATTCAAAGAAATGAGAAACTATTGTAAATGTATTTACAATTCAGTGCAAAATTTTTCCATGCAATAAACTATTTAGTAGTAGAGTGACAATATATTCCGTAAGTTAAAATACTTTTTTCCTTGAAATATATCCTTTTTTTCCCTTATGGACAAGAAAAAAGTTGCTTTAACTTATCACTCTAGTGCTAAATAGTTAATTGAATGGAGAAATTTTGTATTAAATTGTAAATATATTTATGATAGTCTCCCTTTTTGTTGAATACTTCCATGGTTTTCGTTGCTTGCTAAATGAATGCAATAATTAGTTCAATAACTTGAAGCAAAAAATATTGTATGAGGTTGATAGAACAATTTTATTTTAAAAATTTATGGATGACTCAATGCTAATATAGTATGATTAATTGACACTTAACGCGTCACGTAAGCACTTAATAGGTCACATAACCAAAGAATTAAGAGAGACATAATCGGACAACTAAGTTGTTTGATGTTTGATAAATTCAAATATTAAATTGTGTTGCAATCGTAATCTTTTTAACCTAGAAATTATAGTCTAATTGAAAGTTAAGATACCTTAAATAATCCACTTGCCTTTCTTGAGATATAATAGAAATACCTTTCAAATTCTAACTCACTATGTCTCTATGTAAATTATAATACGTAAAGATTCATTAAGATTCATAATTCTTAATTAAGACTACACAAATTATATAAGTATATATTTACCTTACATGCAATATATGGTCGCTCACACAATGAACTAGATATATAAATCTCCTCTCAGTCTCATTAAGATTAACATATCATCTAATTAGTGGCCAGTAAATTAGAAGTATTAAGTGTAGTGTAGTAACTTAATTAAGAAAATAACTTATTCATTAAATTGATTCAAAAATAAAAAGTTTCACTATTAGGCTACATCGTAGCCTTAGAAAATAAATGTATTTCATGCTTGAATATAAAATGATATCAAAATAAAAATAAAACATTTAAGAGTAACAGAAAGAGATGAAAGATATTGGTAATGGAGTTGGATCCTTGATTGTCCTTTTCCAAGCCAAGATCCTTCCACACTACCTTTTGTATCTCCAAAGTCCTTAATTTTGCACCTTTAGATCTCCTTATAAAGTTGTAAAAAGATATCGCAGTTCTATTTAAACTTTATTTTTGAAAGATTTTTCAATTCAACTCAAAATCTTATTTATTTATTTATTATTTCAAAAAGAACTACATTACTTTTCTAGCATTGTGATGCCAAAATATAGGTTGTAAATGCTAGATCTCTCAAAACTGAAAATCAAAAGTTGTAAATATTTTTTTGAACTTTCTATAACTTTTTGAATCATATCAATCATAACTCGGATAAAAAAGTTATGCCTAAATTAATGAAACAACATCTAAATTGTCTAAAATTTGCAATTCTCATTCATTTTTATTTTATTTCCTCTAAATTCCATTCAAATCTTCATCTTTTCTATGCCTATAAATAAACACATAATTACACATAAATTTAATAAAAATTACTCAAAAACTCATAAATTTTTTAAGTTAAAGATAATTAATTTATGAGTATAAAACTTACTCATGATTTTACAAATTGACTATTCTCCTAGTCTTAAAGTTTGCATATCTGGCACAACATGGTCAAGGAAGATGTTACCCATTCTGGTGCATATCAAGTTAATTGGGTCCACCATAGGCATGTTTGGGGAAAGTTGAATTTCCTCTGATTTGATTGAGATTCCTATAATGTCAAAAAAAAAAATCATGAACTTAAGTTTCTGTACCCTCTAGCTAAGAAAGTAAAATGGGACAATAGTTACTTCATCTTTTAGTGAAATTCTAAATTTTTCTTCTAATTCTTTGATTGAATTCAAACTAGATCAAATCGATTTAATTCTCAGCTCCAAATAGGACCCTAATTCATATCTTGACTTAGATGTGAACCTTGGCCTAAACTTAGACTAGACAAATACTCCTGTCTTGGACTAATTATAAAAAATATTGAGAAAATACAAAAAATATGAATAATTTTCCCAATGAAAGGAATTAAATATATGTATTTAAAATTTCATGAATTTATTAATTTCACTATCCAAACACGAAATATAAATATTAGGAAGCTTATAGATAGCAGTAGTTAGTATTGTTAAACAGGCTAATCATAAACAAGCTGAGTTAAATTATTTATTAAATAAGCTTGGATTTTGAAATTCATACTTGCCCATGCAACTTGATGGGCTAAATAGATCGATTTGTAGACTTTCATGTTAATCTAGCCTGTTTAAATTATTTTTAAATAAAAAATACATTTTTGAGCTAAATAAATATAAAATTTTCATTAAAAAAGTTAAATATAAAACAATATGAAATGTGTGAAATTAATTTTTTTTTAATTAAACATTTTTTCCTTTTTTTTTCACATTTTTGTCTGCTGATTTGCACTTGCATGTATATGCTCATTTTGACATGTAAATTTTAATCGAATTGACTCTTTTAGACCCATTTTCAAACAAGCCTAATTTTGCATGTTCAAACTCATCAAATAAATCAGTTAAATGGATTGAACTACTGACCACAACCTATTTTGACAATACAATAAGTGGTACTTTTTATTTGACATGAAAAAACTTAATGAAGTTTTCTAAGCAAATCATAGTTGAATTGAGCATAAAGGATCTAAGAATTCAGTAAGCCTCAATATCTCTTACCATTTTCAGAACTAATAATTCCTTTTACGGGATGTTTTTATTAATTTTTAAAAATCATTTTTGAAGTCTTGAAATTAGGTTTTCTATACTCATTAAGTAGCATTTAAATAAGATTTATTTTTCTATATAGCTTTAATTTATCATGTCATACAAAAACTTTATTTATATATAATGAGAATTAATAATTAATAATTAAATTTTTTAATTTTAATACGGTGAAACTCTCATAGATTAATGAATTTATACCACAATTTATAGGACTAAACTATACGTTTGATACTTTTATTTTTAAAAGTGATTTAATTTACTCCATCTATTTTAACATGCATTAATTTAACTCATAATATTTTTAAAAATATTATAATCAAATTATTTTGTTAAAAATCTATTTACATGTCACGCTCCCAATTTAAAGGAACGCGATTGTCATGAGTAGCAGATAACTTTACTCTTATTTTATCACATATATGCTCCAAGTATATCACATATCAGGAATAATCACATACTTGCACAAGTTTTCCAATATAACCAAATATACACGCCAAGTCTTTATACATATGTTACAATAGAAGTAGGGATCCTGTTTGTGGCACTTAGAGCATATTCTAGATTAAAGGTACAAAATGATTTAAATACTGTGAGCCTTGGAAATAATGTAGGTTCACCCAGAGAGTGTGACATCTAGTTGATTATGTATCTGCAGGATCAAACTCTGTATTCTTATCTGAAAAAAATATAAATATCGTGTAGCGAATTTGATAACTTAGTGAGCAGATAAAACTTCTTATGAACTCTTAAGTCAGCATATGGATATACTCATATATTAAATTTTATCACATAGAAAATTATAGTTCAGAGGTACATCAATATGGGACCTGTATTTCAAATATTCTCAGTTTAAACCACATTCAAATATCAGAAACCATATGCGATACGGTATGATCGTTAATCAAATGTTGATATGCATCAAAATACAAACTGATCCAAGAAAGGTTTAAATACTTTATTCATCAAATCCATAAATGCAGTTGGGGTATTTGTTAAACTAAATGGCATTACTAAAAACTTATAGTGCCCATACCGAGTCTTGAAAGCAATTTTCAGAATATCCTCCTTCCTTATCCTCAATTGATGATATCTAGATCTTGAATCAATTTTTGAAAAATATTGAGCACCTTGTAGCTGGTCAAACAAATTATCTATACGAGGTAATGGATACTTATTGAGTACTGTCACCTTATTCAACTGTCTATAATCTATGCACAGCCGAGGTAAATCAATACCGAACCCAATTTCTTGTTCTGAGGGTAGCCCTGACAATTCCTCAGAAAACACATCAGAAAATTCTTTAACCATTGGAACCTCTTCTATATTGAAGTCTTTTATATCAACATCTTTGACCACTACTAAATACCCCTTACATCCTTTTTGTATTAACTTATGAGCTGTTAAAGTAGAGATTAAATTACTGGGTACCTCACTACGATCTCCTTGTATCAAGAAGGAAGATTATCTGAGAATATTAAACTTAATCACCTTAAAGTGACTGTCCGAAATGGCATGGCATGATGACAACAAATTAATTTCCAGTAACACATCAAAGTCTATCATGTCTAAAACTATAAAATTCACAAGAGTCTCCTTATCTTCTATCGAAATTTCACACAATTTATACATATAATTTACTAGTAAGAATTTTCCCAATGGAGTAGCAACCATAAGAGAATAATGTAAACTAGTAGCATCTTTACCCAATTTCTTAGCAAAGCATGGTGATATATAAGAATAAGTAGAACTAGGATCAAACAGTATATATACTCTATGGGAACATACTGATAATGTACCTATCATCATTGCATTTGAAGCCTGAGCATCTTATCATGTCAAGGCAAAGACTTGGGCTTGTTCTTAACCTTGACTTCCTGATCCTCTACCAGTACCACCTCGACTTGTTTAACCTAAAGCTTCTCTAATTGGTTGTGCTAATACAAATACTGGGGGTGAAGCTGACTGTACTAATGCTTAACTCAAATTTCATAATTGTGGATAATTCCTTATCATATGACCTATTTTTTCACACTTAAAACATGCACTAGTTTCTTTGCGACACTATCCAGTATGAAGCTTGCTACAAATGAAACATAGTGAAAACAATCTTGAATCTTGTTGTCTAGTGGGTTTCATATCTCTTTGAATCATTCTTTACTTATTAATATTGACTGATGTTTGACTAGAGCCACCAGATCTTGCTTGAGTTAAATACTGTGGATTCTAAAATCTTAGTCCTCTTACATTAGGATTATAACTAGTTTGGATATTACTATCTCGATCTCTTTTTCTTCTCTTTAGACCTTCTATGTCTACTAGCTCTCGTGTTTTCATCGTTCTAACACAATCAATAGTCGCTGAATAAGTTAAAAAATTGTTAATCTGAGGACCCACCGATTTAAACAATGGATGTATCAACCCTGAAAAAAATCTTTTAATTATATCCTTTTCATTAGGAATCAGATATGATGCATATCTAGACAACCGGGTAAAACAGATGTCATATTCAAAAATTATCATGTTCAGTGTTTGTCTTAATTCTTCAAATTCTCTGACCCTCTTGTTCTTTTCACTTATTGGTAGAAAACGATTCATAAATGCTTTTTTAAATTCATCCCACTCTATTAGTGGTAAGGTAATTGCTCTTTCTTATACCAGAGTCTCAAACCAAACATGAGTCACATCTGATAGTTGAAAGGACACTAATTCAACAAATCTTATAGTGAAATACCCAAAAACTCTGAGAATTCGTTTTACAACATCAATACATATCTGTGGGTCCTCCTGAATATCTGGCATAGAAAAAGTCGGGGGTTTAACTTTAAGAATTGTGGTAATGTCACCTCAATCCCTATAAATTTATCATCTTGTTTAGCTGGTCTTTCTAATTCTTGTGCTACAGAGGCATTTTCTGGTGGCTGACCAACCCTTCGCCCTGTTTTACTATAAATCTAGCCAAAGTCTCTAAACTCCTATGTATGCCAGCAATTATATCAGCTGTTCTATCATGTGGCTTCTGAGGTGGTTCTATTATCTCTTCAAAGACTCTATCAGATACATGGACCTGTTCATCATGTCTTAGGATTCTTATACCCCGTGCACGCCCTCTGTCTCTTCCTCTAGGTCGGCCTCTACCACGGCCTCTTTGTACTAGAATTATAGATTGTGCAGACTCTTTTACAGAGGATACGCGATCTATAGCTTCTCTAGCAATTGCTCTAGTTCTTGGCAGCATCATAAGCTATACAAAACAAAATACCTTTTTAAAATACCATAATATTCAATCAATCTTATACTAAGAACTTTAACAAATTTGGAATAGAAAGAAAATTGAAACCTTATAGAATCTCTCAGTAGCACTTGAAGTATAAATATGTCCAGTTCATATCCATACTAAAGGTCCTATTAAAGAATCATTTGCTCTGTTAGCTATAAGGAAACATAAAGCTTTGATACAAATTTGTCACGCCCCCAATTTAAGGGAATGCAATTGTTACGAGTATCAGATAACTTTACCCTTATTTTATTACATACATGCTCCAAGTATATCACATATAAGAAATAATAACATACGTTCACAAGTTTTACAATATAACCAAATATACACGCCAAATCTTTATACATATGTTACAGAAAAAGCAAGAATCCTACCTGTGGCGTTTAGAGTATAGGCTCACCCAAAGAGTGACACCTAGTTGATTATGTATCTGCAGAACCAAACTCTGTATCTTTATTTGAAAAAAAATATAAATATCGTGTAGTCAGTTTGACAACTCAGTGAGCAGATAAAATCTCCTATGACCTCTTAGGTCAGCATATGGATGTACTCATATATTAAAATTTATCACATAGAAAATTACAATTCAGAGGTACATCCATATGGGATCTGCATTTCAAATATTTTTATTTCAAACCATATTAAGATATCTGGAACCATATGCGATATGGTATGATTGTTAATCAAATATTGATATACATCAAAATATTTCTCATGAAAACATTAGGAGGATCCTATATCAGAACCATCATATCAGAGTTTAATCCTTTCTGTACTTTGTCAGTGTAGGATTTACCTAAACTTACTACTACAAAGGCGGGGAATAGCGATGATGATTTTACGACGGTCAAAAAAGAGCGTCGTTAAAGCATGATCTAACGACGATTTCATAACTGTCGTTAAAAGAAGCAATATAATGACAGTTTTTAATGAACCGTTGCTATATTACGACAATTACTATTTAACTGCCGTTATACCACGACGATTCATCCTAAACCGTCGTAAAACGGGCACTAACACCCATGAACGGTCCATTTTTCGTCGTAAATAACGACGGTTATCATTAACCATCGTTTGTTGATGACGGTTAAGGTAAATCGTTGTAAAATCCCATGGTAAATAGACCATTTATAGGGATTAGGGCCCAATTTTATGACAGTTTTTAATGAACCGTCGTTATACCACGCGCCATTTGGATGACGATTTTCGCAAAAACCATCGTTAAATCCGATTTTAGGGATGGTTTTTTTAAGAACAGTCGTTAAACCACAGTTTTTCTTATAAATCTGTGGTTGCTCGTTCATTTTCATTATGCAATTCAAAATTCTCTCTTCTCTTTACGAAAAACACTTGTGACTTTATTGATACTTTGGTGTAGAAACTTTGGTCATCTACAGACATTTGTGGTTCGGAGTTGTTTATTCACACATAAGGTATATATTTTAATTATTTTTAATGTTATGAATTTTTTTTATATATTTGTATGTTTGACTTAATTTATAATTTTAAATAAAAATAGTTTATTAGAAATTGAATGTTATGTTTTTAATAAATGTTGTATTATGTTATGTAGGTTAAATATATGTTTTTAATTTAATCAAATTAACAATAAGAATTATTTAATATTTACATTTGTTATAATAATAGAATGATTATTAGTTATTATTTAAGAAGAATGACATAATTATTAAGTTATAATTTTATGTTAATAATTATAAGGAGAAACAAATTAAATTAATTAAGAAATAAAAAATACAATTAAGTTACACAAGTAGTAAATTTTGTAATTGTTATTAAAAAAGAAGAACATAGTAATATATAATTAATAGTATTAAAATTAAATTGGTGATAATAATAAAATTATTATATTAATAAATGTAATTAAATATTATACATAAATTATTAATAGAAAAATTGGTTAAGGATAATTATTTAAAGTAATATATATATATATATATATATATATATATATATATTATTTATAAATAATAAATTAATTAAGAAATAAATATATTATTTTAATAATTATAAATTTAAAAAGATTAAATTAATTAGAAAGTGAAAAATAAAGTCGTTACATAAAAAAAATTTAACAATTGTTATAAAAAAAATAGAAGCATAATAATATAGATTTACTAGTTTATAACAGTATGATAAATAATTTGAATATAATAAATTTTGTTATTATATAATTAAACATAATTAAATATTTGATTTAAATTATTAATAGAGGAATCGAAATCTTAATTAAGGACAAGTATTTAAAGTGAAATTTATACATGTTTATTATTTAGAAACAATATAATATAATTAATAAATTAAACATATTATTTTTATGATTATTAAATTAATTAAGTAGTAAAAAATAAAGTGAAGTAATAGAAAAAAAAATTTAACAATTGTTATAAAAAAATAGAAGCATAATATTATAGATTTACTGATTTATAAGAGTCTTATAAATAATTTAGAAATAATAATTTTAGTAAGTATATAATTAAACGTAGTTAAATATTAGAATTAAATTATTAATAGATGAATCGAATCAATGGATATTATATAATGATATTATATGAGAAAATGAAATATATTTTTTACATGATGTATATGACAAACGAGTAAGAAATTTTGTTGGATAAAATAAAATTGTCAATGACGATAATTTTTCACATTAAATGAATATTTTGTATAGTTAAATTTTATTACTTAGTTTAACTTAAACATAATTAGTTAAGTTTAAGTATGAAAATTAGATAGTAGTGTTAAATTGTTAAATATAATTAAAATTCATGAAATATTTTTTTGTTGTATATTATTTAATCCTCGAAGAGGGGTTAGATTATGAAGTAATGCATTAAGAATACATTATTTAGTGAATTATTATTTAATTTTTTTATTTCATAATGGTTTCAGACTTGGATAAATCTTGAATCCATAAACCTCGACACACCCAAGAGTATTTGGAAAGTCTAGAAAGTTTTTTAGATTTTGCAAATGTTAACTTAGGTGTGGAAGGTAAAATAATCTGCCCATGCCCAAAGTGAAGATTTAAATAATGGCAAGTTATGGAGGTTGTACGCCAACACTTGACCGTCAAGCCTTTTCCACAAGGGTACGATTTCTGGAGTATGTACGGAGAAAAATCAACAGAAGATCCTGCTACAGGACATCAAATAATACCCCATGATGTTGCAGAACGTCCCATTGTTCGAAATGACCCTATGCAGGACATGGTCAGTGATGTATTTGGAATTCATCATGAACATGAAAGTGAGGATTCTGTGGACATGCCAGTTCCACCGTCAGGTGAATAGATGGACGAAGGCACGAAAGATTTTTTTGAATTATCGAAAGATGGACAGCAACCATTGTACGAAGGGTGCAAGAAATACTCTAAATCGTCATTTTTGGTGAATTTGTACCACATCAAGTATTTGTGCGGGATATTTGACAAGGCTATGTCAATGATACTGCAGCTATTGGTTGGCGTCTTTTCGGATGCAAAAATTCCAACTTCATTTTATGAGGCTAAAAAAATCATTAATAAGTTAGGGTTAAATTACAAAAGAATACATGCATGTAAGAATGATTGTATGTTATTTTGGGGGGAGGACGAAAATAAAGATGTTTGTAATAAGTGCAGTGCACCAAGGTGGAAACCGAGGAGAAAAGGGGAGAAGTGAAAAAAGGTGGCTAATAAAATCTTTAGATACTTTCCATTGAAGCCCCGGCTACAAAGACTGTTCATGTCTTTTAAGATTGTTGAATATATGAGATGGCATTCCACAAATAGAAATAGTGACGGTATGATGAGGCATCTTGGGGACTCTGAGGCATAGAAGAGATTTGACATTTTGAATCCTCAATTTGCATCAGATCCTAGGAATGTAAGTTTTGGCCTTGCTATTGATGGTTTCAATCTATTTGGAAATTTAAGTACAAGTTACAGCATATGGCCAGTCGTACTGATTCCTTACAATCTTCCTCCTTGGATATGTATGAAGCAGAATTCTTTTATGCTGTCAATGATAATTCCTGGTAGAAAAGCACCGAAAAATAATATAGATTTATTTCTGCAACCGCTGATTGAAGAGTTAAAGGAGCTATGGTTCGACGGTGTGTGGACTTACGATTCATTTAGCAGTGACATGTTCAACATGCATGCTGCTCTCATGTGGAAAATCAGTTATTTTCCTGGCCTTAAATGTTTATCAGGTTGAAATACTTATATTGAATTGGCCTGTCCACACTGTAATTTTGATTCAACTCATGTACGTCTTCTTCATAGTCGAAAGTGGTGTTTTATGGGACACTGTCGCTTTCTAAACTTGGGTCATAAATTTCGGATGGCCCGTAACAGGTTTGATGGAACAAATGAGAGAAGAAATCCTCCAATGCAATTGAATGGTGTAGATATTTTGAGACAAATTAATGATATTAACGTTGTATTCAGAAAGAATGGAGAACATGAAGGTCGAGAATAGATGTCCCAAGATCATGGAGGGGTTGAAACTGGGACTCAACAATGGAGTAAGAAAAACATATTCTTTGAACTTCTATATTGGCTGAACAATTTGGTGTGTCATAATCTTGATTTGATGCATATTGAAAAAAATGTCTGTGACAATATCCTGTATACTTTGTTAAATGACACTAGTCATTCAAAAGAGCACATCAATGCACGAAGAGATTTACATGAGTTAGGTGTGAGGTCAGAGTTTTGGCCAGATAAGAATGGTAAATATCCGCTTGCCTTGTTCACGTTGACAAATGCAGGTAAAGATATCTTTCTCAAAACACTAAAAATTATATCTGTGCCTGATGGATATTCTAGCAATATTTTTAAATGTATTGATTTAAGACAACGTAAGATTGGGGGGGTTGAAAAGTCATAATTGTCATATTCTTATGGAACAATTACTACCTTTAGCCATAAAGAAGGCACTTCCTGAGCAAGTGTCTGCAGTTTTTGTCGAGTTCTGTTCATTATTTCGACATATTTGTTTTAGAGTTTTAAATGTCAGTGAATTTGACCAATTTCAAAATCGTATTGTTCTGACGTTGTGTCATATGGAGATGTTATTTCCGCCTTCCTTCTTCACAGTCATAGTGCACTTAACAGTTCACTTGGTATAAGAAGCTAAGTTAGGCAGACCAGTTCAATATCGTTAGCCTATTGAAAGGTACAAAGCAAAAAATTTATATCTATTTTATTTTGTTCCTTATGTTTTTTTTTTATCAATTTTCATTCATTGAACGTATGTTGTACAGATACTTGGGTAAGCTTAAGTCATTTTTCTAAAATAAAGCAAGGCTAGAAGGTTCAATAGTTGAGTCATATGTTACAGGATAAGTTTTAATATTTTGTTCAAGGTATTTGGAGGGTGTAGAGACGGTGTTCAGTTGTCCTATTTGGGTCTACGATTGACTTAATATGGGGATGTCTGGGGGGTATGTTGTTTCCAAAAGTAGGAAGACTAGTTGGTGGGTTCGAGTACTTCACACTTTCTCTGCGGGAAAAATTACAAGCTCGTCGTCATGTCTTAACAAACTGTCAGAAAGTTGATCTTTACCTTCAGTGAGTACACCAAGACTTAGTGTTGCATTAATATTTATCCAATTGATATGAAGCATTAAGTTTACCTATCATTTTTTTGTACAGGAAATTTAGAGATTTTGTAAGGCATACCTATCATAGGAAGTTTGTTTCCTGGTTCACTTGTCGTGTAAGTATACAGTTTACCTAGTTAATTTGTATTTGCAGTCTATCATGAGCACAACTCACGGTTCTGTTTTTCTTTCCCAGATGACAAATGATAGTAGTGTGATTTTGTCAACTAATCTAAAATTTATAACAATGGAGCCCTTGGATAGAGCACGCCGATACATTGTATACAATGTAAACAGTTTCAAATTCCGAACGTTAGAGTGAGACCAAGGGTTAACAACCCAAAATAGTGGAATTCATGGTATTTTCGGGATGAGGAGTTATGCAAGTAGTAGTGACAGAAATATGTAATTCAGTGGAGTCTCGTATTATGAAAAATTATTGGATATTATAGAATTGAATTATCATGGTCACTTTACAGTTATTTTATTCAAATGTATATGGGCCAATACAACAACAACGAGGGGCATTACCACAGATGGCTTTAGGGTGACATTTGTTGATTTTTCACGGTTGATTCATACAAGTGAAAATGACGATGACGAGCCGTACATCAAAGCATCCGAAGCACATCAAGTATACTATGTAGAAGATGCGGTTGACAAAAAATAGAGTATGATTATACATTTGAAACCTCGTGATTTATATGAGATGGGCGAGGATGAAGATAATATTTTATATGAGAGTGATCCGTTGCGTGTTCAAAATTTAGAAAGATTATTTCTAGAAGAAGTGAATTTATATCTGTTACAGTATTAATTTGATACTGTAATTTTATGAATATATTTTGGTTTTGTTTATGAACAATTTATGATTGTTATGTATTTTGATATATGTTCTTATTATTTTCTTATTATTTTCAATTGAACAAGTTATGATTGTTACGTAATTTGATACTAATGTTACTAATTTTGTTCTGACAGGAATAGTGACAATGCGGAGGGGTAGATCTGTGTTCATGGGCAGAGCAAGTGCGTTGAACTCATATAGACATGTTGCTCACCAAGCGAGTAGTGAGGGAGGAAAACACAGCGATGATGATACTGTCCAGTCAGTGGCTGTCCCGTCCACGGTACCTCCTCCTAATTGTAAGGCGCTAGAGTCAGAGGCTGGACCGTCCACAGTACCCCCTCCTGGCTCTAGGGCACTGGAGTCAGAGCCTATCCCGTCTACGTATCCTTCTTTCGACGCTTAGGGATGAGATGATGATTTTGATATCGTCATAGATGTGGATGATTTGTTGGCAGACATTGAGGTGGAGCGTCAGATTGCTTAGCAAGAGCATAGACTCAGAAGGAGCTGGACAATTGACGTCATAGGTAAAATATAGAATATTTTATGTATTTATAATAATTAACGCCCAAATATTGAGCGTTATTCATTTTATATTTTGACAGATGAAACCGGTCAGGTGATACCCAGACAGATGACTGTCGACGATGTTTGGGGGTTACCTCATGGGCACAAGGTGGTTGTCTGGTTCAACGACACCTACCAACCCATCGGAGACAGCGGTGGTCTCCTTGGTGTCTTCCTCGGCACCATTGGGGATAACTTCTGTTTCTTTTTGATCTCATATAAAGATTGGAGGAGCATTTCTAAAGATTACAAGAAAAGAGTGTTCATAAACACAATACAGGTATGAACTGTTAATTCTTCTTAATTATACATTAATATTTTTAGTGTTTTACTGATATTTGTACTATTTTTTGTAGACACATTTTTATGTGATGGGATTCCACAAGAAGTTAATTTTACAGTCACTTGGAGCAATGTGGAGAGCCGCACATTATAATGTGTTTTGGCTCAGGTACGATGGGACGAAGTCTAGGGAGGAGTTGCTAACTGACGTCCCAACTAGCATCCTATGTGACCAGTGGTCTATGTTCATTGACTGCTGACTTAACGCGACAGGTATGAACTGTTAATTCTTCTTAATTATACATTAATATTTTTAGTGTTTTACTGATATTTGTACTATTTTTTGTAGACACATTTTTATGTTATGGGCCTCCACAAGAAGTTAATTTTAATGATGTACTTTTTTCCTTCACTAGGGTTTTTTTCATTGGATTTTTCTATAAAAAGGTTTTAATGAGGTATATTTCTTGTAAAATGGATATCCAAGAGGGATTGTTATGAATTCATCTATTATTTTGGATACCAATTTAGTTTTTCAACTCTTAAAACAATGAATGTTGTAAACCCATTCATTATTATGAATGTCATTTTATTTTTTCAAATCCTAAAGCCATTGAATCTCATTCATTCTCCTTGACTTTTG
Organism: Gleditsia sinensis; assembly: GCA_037074535.1. Classification (NCBI taxonomy): domain Eukaryota; kingdom Viridiplantae; phylum Streptophyta; class Magnoliopsida; order Fabales; family Fabaceae; genus Gleditsia; species Gleditsia sinensis. The sequence continues at coordinate 13,530,952 of CM073474.1, forward strand.
AGTTATCTACATTTATGATTGTATGCCTATAAATAGAAGATTCTATGAAACAATTGAATAAGAAATATGTTTTTCTTTTCTATGTGTTTTTCTTCTCTAAGTGTCTTTACATTTTACTTTCTCATTAAGTAAAATTTCACTTACAACATTTTGTTAAATCAGATTTATAATTTTTTTGGAATATCATGAAAGACTTATTTATCCAAAAATAAAATAAAAGAAGCAGAGGAAATGGGCTGCCGCTGTCTCAAGCTAATGGCAGAAACTCCAAAACATTATTGATAGAAGCTACTTTGAAGGAAAAAAAATCTACTTTGCTGACTCTGTCCATAATTTGATTACATTGAAATATTAACGGAAATACATACACATTTTCATCTTTAGAATACCGAAAATTACTTGAATTGTGTTTGGAGGAAAACTTTTATCAATTCATGTAATTTGAAATATAGGGAATTTCCCTGATTTGGAAAATCATAATTATTATAAAGAAAATTTACATTTCTAGTATTTTTTTCATAATATTTTTTATTTTTTTTGGTTACTACCAAAATATTTTCCGTCTAATTAGATGAAATGTTAACCCCCCCAAAGAAAATACATTAGATAAAGCTCTTCTCAGATTAGCATTTCTAAAAATTAAACTTTTATCGTTTTTTTTTATTGTAACCATTAGTAAATTTATCATATTTATTATACCATCAAGTGTTGTAGTTCGGGTTTAGTTTGGTGCCAAGGTGTAAGAACTGAGTTCAATCTATCAAGAGCGGTTCCAACATGATTTGTTTGAAGTTAGTAAAAGGAAAATGAATAAAGGATTTGAAAATTCAACTTAAAGTATAAAAAATTCCTAAAATTCTTTTTTTTTTGACACACACAAAAAATATTACATGTTGAAATTATTTAGTATTTTTAAAACTATTTGATTAATTATCAAAACAAAATATAAAAATTTATAAATTTACTTTTTTTTTTAACTTAAACTACATCATCCAAAAAAAGAAAAAGGTATTGATAGAATAGCAAAACAGCTATTCTCCCATTTTACTATCTTACCTTGTTTTTTAACACACTAAATTATATTTATTTTTTTAAAATTTTAAAAAATTATATTAACACTTTTTTAATTTAAATTTATACAAAAATTTTGTCTTTAATAACAAAATTGTTAATAGAATTTATATTTTATTCATTTTTACTTCTAAAAACTTATAATTAGTCATAAATAGTTAAGTAAATTACTCTCATTTTCCATAATTAATACACTTATTATATGATAATCTTCTCTATTTTAAAAATTGTAATAGCCTTAAAATTAAATAAAATCTTAAATTAAAGAAAATTTTGAAGAAAATTGAAGATTATAAAAATAGAAATAAGAACCGTTGAAAGTATGTTTATTTATTATATGAGTTAAAGAATTATAAGGAAAATATGAGGATTTATGTTTTGAGACTAAAATGCAATTTCTTAAAAAGACCTTGCTTATGGAACATAGAGCATGTTCTAAAATACAATATACAGTACAAACCAAATACTATAAGCGCTTGAAGTAAAGTGGGATCACCTAGCAGAAATGCATCCTAAATGTTCACTTAGTAGCAAAGGAAAGGCCAGACTCAATATCCTCATCTGAAATACATAGAAATAACGCATAGTGATTTTGATATCCAAGTGAACAAATAAGGCTTATTGTAACTATGCAAGGCCAGTATATGAATAAACTTTTATATAAACAACATTTACAAGAATAAGAATGACTCATAAGTAAATCCATAAATGACCATTCTTAGTAACATAATCAAATTAGAAATAACATGAAGTCAAAAGAGAAGTATTTCAACATGACTATAAAAAAAATCCGTTTCCATGCAATCAAGGAAAACTAGTATATGTTTCAATAAATAGTTTAATTTTTAGGAGGATTTTCAAATGGAGCCGTATTTTAGTCCCAAGCACATAGTAAGGAAGGGCAATTATAAGTTAGATAGTTATTTGAAATTTTTCCTAATAATAATAAGAAGCCCTCCGCCACTTCTTTATAATAACACATCCCGCGTGTTAGTCTACACGTAAGGCTAACAATACCCCTACTAGTTGAGGTTGTAAGGTGCACCAAGGCAAATATCTCCGACTGTTAGCAAACAGTGTTTCTGAATGAAACTCCTCCTAAAGAAATAGTATTTGAAAAGTAATTTGTCTTCCAAAAATAAGAAACATTTTTTAAAATAAATTCCTTCATTAAACAAACTTTAGTCAAAACTTGGCACATATTGCTTAGCAAGAGCATAGACTCAGAAGGAGCTGGACAATTGACGTCATAGGTAAAATATAGAATATTTTATGTATTTATAATAATTAACGCCCAAATATTGAGCGTTATTCATTTTATATTTTGACAGATGAGACCGGTCAGGTGATACCCAGACAGATGACTGTCGACGATGTTTGGGGGTTACCTCATGGGCACAAGGTGGTTGTCTGGTTCAACGACACCTACCAACCCATCGGAGACAGCGGTGGTCTCCTTGGTGTCTTCCTCGGCACTATTGGGGATAACTTCTGTTTCTTTTTGATCTCATATAAAGATTGGAGGAGCATTTCTAAATATTACAAGAAAAGAGTGTTCATAAACACAATACAGGTATGAACTGTTAATTCTTCTTAATTATACATTAATATTTTTAGTGTTTTACTGATATTTGTACTATTTTTTGTAGACACATTTTTATGTGATAGGCTTCCACAAGAAGTTAATTTTACAGTCACTTGGAGCAAAGTGGAGAGCCGCACATTATAATGTGTTTTGGCTCAAGTACGATGGGACGAAGTCTAGGGAGGAGTTGCTAACTGACGTCCCAACTAGCATCCTATGTGACCAGTGGGCTATGTTCATTGACTACTGACTTAATGCGACAGGTATGAACTGTTAATTCTTCTTAATTATACATTAATATTTTTAGTGTTTTACTGATATTTGTACTATTTTTTGTAGACACATTTTTATGTTATGGGCCTCGACAAGAAGTTAATTTTAATGTCACTTGGAGCAAAGTGGAGAGCCGCATGTTATAATGTGTTTCAGCTCAAGTACGATGGGACGAAGTCTAGGGAGGAGTTGCTAACTAACGTCCCAACTAGCATCTCATGTGACCAGTGGGCTATGTTCATTGACTATTGACTTAACGCGAAGACCAGGGTAATTATTTTTTATATTTATTTTTTCATATATGTTTTTTTCAAAGAGATTGATCAATTAATCTATTTATGCAATTATTTTGGATGTGGCTGCTCAAAATAGACGTAACAGAAGACGTATGACGATGCCACATACCACTAGATCCAAGATCCTTGCACATAGAAAGGTTGAACTTGTGAGTTTTCTTAAAAATCTTATCTTATTTCATTTTAAATAAAATAAAAATTCGTTCAAAATTTTTATTAATCGTTAACATAATCAGGAGGCTACGGTTGGGGGACTAGTGACTCGTGGCGATGCATGGACAGCGGTTCATAAAAGGACTGACAGAACATATATCAATGACGAGGCTCGAGTAGTTGCGGTACACATAATTTTGTTATTGTTTTGTTTATTTATTATTTTATTTGATTTTTTGTTAATTGTTATCAAAATTTATTGTCTATTTCTTTTTTATTTTGTAGGCAAAAATTGCCTCGATCCAGTAGGAGAATAGTTCTTCCCAATTTCTCTCGACAAGTGATTCACTTGCGAGAGCCTTGGGAACTGTGGAGCACTCGGGTCGCATTTGAAGATTTGGGTTAGGTGTTTGCCCAACCTAAATCTTCAGAGGTGGCTCATTTGGGTCAAGTTCTAGGTGTGGGCCTTCATACGAGGATTTACAGATTGAGGCGGTTCGTCTGAAAGTGGCCATAGATGAACGGGACGTCGAGCAGCAGCGATGAGAGGCAGAGCAAGAGGCACGTGACGCAGACATCGTAGTTCGACAGAGACAGATGGAGGCAGCTATGGCGTTATTGCTCCAGAACTTTTAGGGTTAAGTGCCGCTTGAAATTGCACTAGTTCACAGGGAAAATCCTAGGTTAATTTTTTAATCCTAAATTGCATAAATAATTGTTACTATTAATTTATTTAATTTCAAAATGCTTACATAATAAAATTGATTTTTAGGTCCTTAATGATAAAGGCAGTGGATATCAGCCAGATTAGACGCCACAGGGTCCTCAGGGTCCGCATTCATGATTATATTGTATATTATTATTTTTGTAGTAAATTTTAAATTGTAATTTAAAATTTTAAGTGATTATTAATTTTATTTTTACAATTTATTTATAAATGTGATTTGCATTAAATTATTTTTTATATTTAAATTATGAATATATATCGATATATGTCATTAAAAATTTAACATTATAAAATAATAATTCTTAAAAAAAAAGTATATACTTTAAAAGATTAAATATGAGAATAATAATATAAAATTACATTATAATGTAAATTAAGAAGAATAAATAATTTTAAAAAAATTATAGAAAATAACGACGATTTCGTAACTGTCGTTATAGACAATGACATAACGACGATTTCAAAAACCGTCGTTAGTCCTTGACATGGCGACGGTTATGAAACCATCGCTAAGAAAAGTCATAATGACGGTTAATCCAATCGTCGTGAAATTGAAAAAATAACAACGGTTGTTGAACCATCGCTATACCTAGTCTTAACGACGCTATTCCCACGGTTGGCCTAAACCGTCGCAAAGACACTCGCTCCACGACGATTTTACCAACCGTCGTCATGGTTTTTAGTGACGGTTAAAACCGTCGCGAAAAACAATTAAAAACCGCCGCTAAATTCCATTTTGTTGTAGTGACTCAACATCCCAACTGAAGTTTGTCCCACCACCATTTAAGAGGACACACGAAGAGACTATAATATAGGTATTTTCCAAGCACATAGCAAGAGAGGGTAAATCACATATCAGAATGTCGGCTTCTCACTCAGATAGGAGGCATCCTGCTCTACTTCACTTATCATATCATGTATGTTTACTGTCACACGAGACTAGCAACAACCTTACTAGCTGAGGCGTTAAGGTGCACAAAGGCTAACAAAACATGCTGTTAGCAAACAATGTTTCTAATATGATTTCTCTACAGAAATTATTATTTGCATATATGCCATATTATTTAAAACAGAGTTTACAGTATAATACAGAAATCACAATCTTAGTACAGTTCCTTTGTCAGCAATTTTCTAGTCAGAGTTTAACACATATCCATATCTTTTTTTAAGGCAACTTTATCGTTATACATATCAATGCCTCGTGAACATAATATTTACTTTAACAAATGATGAGAAATATATTTAAAATTAGATATTTAATAAATTTCAAAATCTATTTGTAAAACCATAATTTTCTTGAACTATATGTCAGTTATTAAGCAAAACGGATATTTAACACATTTGAGAAACTTATGATAGCATAAATAACTTGTAAATAGAACCAATTATACATTTAAAGCTTAAAAAGAGCATATGGTAAGTTATAGAAAGAATTATCTACTCATAAAACTAAAGTTTTAAGTTTGATAGCCTTAAAAATATAATCTTCCAAGCCAAATATGATCAAATGAATTTCAAAAATGAATCAGGAGGGTCCAAAAACCTAAGAAATAACTCTGGAATCCTAAAATTTGTCCTTCGAGAGTTTGATCAATATTTGTCAACTTATGGGTACTATTTACGGTTGAAAATACTATGCACACCACTGGAATCACTATTTATACTGGTAGGATTTATTATTCATGACATACAAAATGTTATCAGATGGTTGAAAAATTTCTTATCCTAAGGTCTTTTCACCTCCTGAACTCATCTATAGTGTTAGAATTTTAATTTGAAAACTCTATGTAGAAGCTTTAGAACTCACATTCTTAAGATTTCTCCTCTACTTTTCAGCCAATCTCCAGCTAAAACTCCAGAAACCAATAGGATAGATTTATAGTTCTCGTTGTTTTGAATTTGTAGGCAGTGGTGGTACTGAAATCTATGGTCCGGAAGAGTTAGAAATCTAGAGGGAATTTTTGTATTTTTTAGAAAGATAAAATAGAGAGAGAGAGAGAGAGAGAGAGAGAGAGAGAGAGAGAGGTGTTGTAGAAGTTTCACGTCATTTTTGCTTCAGATTTCTCTAAAAATCATTTGAGAAACCTATTAGCAAAATTTTAATTGCTTAGGGATGTTCTTGCAATTTTTATTATTTACATTTTTACCCTAAAATTTAAATTCTCATATAACTTTCATAATTCTTCAAACAATGTGATAAATAAACATATTTTCAATGGTACTTATCTCCATTTATCATAATACTCGCTTACATTCATAATTTTTCTTTATTTCAAAAATTTTTCGTCATTTAAGGTTTTTTTTCTTTATTTTAGAGCTATTACACTACACATTGATGAAATTTGATGATGTGACTACTAAAATTTTCACTTAATTGTAAAAGGATTTCTAACAAAGAGACTTGATTGTAATGTCGTGTAAAATGTTAAGAATCAAATTGGTATATGTTAAAATAAAAAGGATCAAATTGAATATTTTTAAAAATAAAGATATCGAATATGCAGTCAAGCCAAAAGTTTATACAAACTATAATTTGACTTAAACTTTTTATAGTTTTTATGGTCTAATGGATACAATTAATTGTTTTACATTTGTATGCATGTTTGCGAAGGAAACGGCTAAGCGCAACATTAATAAATACATGAAGGCATGAATCATTGAATTTTATTTATTTATTTATTTAACATTACAAGGAATTTTTGAGAATTTAGTATGTATTTATTTGGGATTGGCTTTTCGCTTCGTTTTTGTTTTTTTGGACTGGCAGTCTAGTATCAGATAGGACCTATACAATTAGGACGCTAGTTGATTCATGAAACAAAAATAGCACTCAAAATTTTAAAATTTATGTTTATACATAACGATAACACTTTGTAATACATATATACATTATTGTGTTTATACCTTTTCTACTGAAAAGTTTGTTGTTCAATCTAAAAGTGCTTTTTTTTTATAAAAAAATTTACTTAAAAGGAAACCACTTGTAGTTTGACTTGTTTAATATGCCATACTACATGATAGAGTCTAAACAAAGAGTTACGTCAATTCCACTCACAAGTAGCTTTAGTAAGGATGGAATGCTCTCGTAAGGAGGGTTTCCTTACTCTGTTCAAGGAGAGACCTTTACTCTCTTAAAGGAGAGATTTTGGTTTTGATTTGAGTGCTTTTGACAAAAATAATCTAAGTTCGGGGTAGATAAGTCTGAGTAACAGATGGAACAGGGATTTAGCAACAGAAATGAAGAATGGGAGCCACAGGGAGATACACTTCTGCTGGAACTAGACGTGCAACACTCATCAAACATAGCCAACAGTAGTTTGGTGGGCAAGATAATAGCAGACAAACCTCTAAACAGGAAAACAGTCAAGTCAATAATATGCAAGGGTTGGGGAGATCCTAAAGGGTTGAGGATAATGGATGTAAGGGTTAATACCTTCTTGTTCAACTTTGATCAGGAAGGAAATGCAAAAAGAATACTGGAAGAGTCTCCCTGGAACATAATGGGACACTTATTCAATATCCAAAGATGGAGGCGGGACCTAACAATCCAAGAGATGGAGTTTAGCCGAGCTCCCTATTAAGTTCAGGTCCACGGTCTAACTCTGGAGAATCTGAATGCAAAAAATGGGGCCATTATAAGGGACAGTCTGGGAGAAACCTTAGAAGTGGAGGATCCGGTGGTAGAGGGAAGGATTATGAGACATTTCTTGAGAGTCCGCATCACCAAGAACCTGAAGGAATCGTTTTGTAAGGGATTCTGGGTTCCCAGGAAGGACCTGCCCAGGTTGTGGGTAAGGTTGAAATATGAAAAGCTTTAAGAATACTGTTATAGGTGCGGGAAGCTTGGGTATGAACAGAAGGAATGTAGGAAGGAGGATGAGTTACATGGGGAGGAGGACAATAATCTGAGGTATGGACCAGGATTAGGAAAGCAACCAGCAAAATCGATGAGTTTAATAATAAAGGAGAGTCAGAGATGGAGAGACCACGGTGGAGGAGGGTGGAGCTCAGGTGAGAAGGAGGGTCAATGGAGAAGCAAAGAAGTCAATGGCACATAACACGATGCAGACACCAACAGAATAGGGGCGAAAAGCTGGGCTGCGGACAGCCTGGGCGTAACAGAGGAAAGGAAAAGAGAGAGCCAGGAGAAAGTAGTGTTGACAAAGGAACTAAACACAGAAATGGAACCTGGAGCCACCGGGAAGAAAGAAGCTAACAGGCAAATACATGAAAGCAGAAATAATGGGGCAGCAGAAAAAATGAGGCATACAGAAAAGGAGTTGGAATATATAAATTCTAAACAAAAGGAGATGACCTGGCAAGCAGCAACGGAAACAGATGTAAGGGGGGAAAGGTGTGGTGGAGCACTGGAATCTAGACAGATGGAAAAAAATAACCAAGTGTGCTATATGGATCTGGGTAATCAACTAAGCAGAGTAGGTGAGGGCCCAATACACAAAGGGCCTAGGGACCATGAACCACAAGGTAAGCCAAAACAAACAGCAGCCCTCTGGACGGAAGAAAGATGTCATGACACCCAGCCCAGAATGCATGGAGGAATGATGATGGGGAGGAGAAAAGGGAAGGAAATAGAAAGGAAAGAAGAGGAAGTATCAGGAAAGCATGGAGAACCACCAAGAAGCTGCATAATCCCCGTAAAGAACCTCACGGAAGGCAAAAAAATTAAAGAGAAAACCTAGGAAAATAGACGTCCACCAAAGATACTATGTTGAAATTCCAAGTGAAGACGAAGTGGAAGAAGAGCTGGAAGGTAGAGAGGAAGTTAAGGGTAGATCCTGGGCACTGGTGGAAAATGAGCTATTTATAGCAGTGAAGAAATTTCTAAATTTAAAGAGAGTCAGGGAAGGTGCAGCGGAAGATAAATAGGAGTGGGGGGATATGGCCCAAGGAGTGTGTGAAAAGGAAGAAGCAGATAACACCTGGATTATGAAGAGAGTTAGACGCTATGGACAAGCAGAGTTGGGGTATGAGAAGAAGGTTCTGGACTGAGAATCCAAAAAGGCTGGGGAGGTGGGCCAAAGCAAGCCCCATCCCCCGAAATGACTACCATAAGTTGGAACTGTCGAGGGGTGGGGGTTGCCTTGACAGTTTGGGAACTTAGAGACTTATGTCTCAAGAATAAACCCTCGCTTTTGTTCCTTATTGAAACAAAAGTAAAGAAAAGGAAGATGGAAAACCTGATGAGAAGACTCGGCTTTGAGGATTTAGAAACAGTAGACCCTATTGGAAGAAGGGGAGGACTCTGCCTTATGTGGAGAAATGGGACCAAGGTGGAAGTTCTAAGGAAGAGCCAAAACTTTATCCACACTAAGGTCTAGTTGGAAGAAGAATCAGAAGGAACTTTTAGCACTTTTGTCTATGGCTGCCCAGAACCCAAGGAGAGAAGACAACTATGGGGGAGTATAACAGAGCTTAATCCGGGTAAGAATTATCCTTGGCAATGCATAGGTGATTTTAATGAAATTCTATATCACTATGAAAAAGAAGGGGTAAGACCCCACAATAGCAAACAGATTGAAAATTTTAGAAATTTCCTTATGGACAATGAGCTAATTGACTCCCCTATTAAAGGCTGCAAATTTACATGGTGTAACACGAGGGAAGTGGGGGAGGTTAGGGAGAAAATCGATAGGCACCTAGCAAATGAAAGATGGATCAAAAAATACAACAAAGCTAGCATCATTGCCCTCCCAGCAGTGGGCTCTGATCACATCCCCATTATACTGAATGTGAAACCCCCCTAAAGAGAAGAGCAAAAAATTTCAAATTTGAAGCTTATTGGGCTGATCATGAAAACTTTAGAGATGAAGTAGAGAGAACTTGGAATAGAGATGAACCAGCACATAACCCAACTAGCCTTGCAACTAAAATTCAGAGAATGGCAATACACTTCGAAGTCTGGAAAAAGGCAAATTTCAGGAGAGCTGATGTTCAAATAAAGCAACACAAAAAAGGATTGCAGCGGCTACAGAATGGAGCACAGAGCAGGGAGGCAATAAGGGAGAGGAAAAGCATCAAGGAAAAAATAAATCACCTATGGAAACAAGAAGAAAAATATTGGGCACATAGAGCAAACGTTAAATGGCTGGAATGTAGGGATAAGAACACCAAATTCTTCCACCAAACTACCTTGCAAAGAAGGAAATAGAACATGATAGAAAGAATCAGAGATGAAGAAGGGAGATGGATAGAAGGAGAGGAAAACATACAAGAGGTATTCCAAAAAGCCTTCATGAAACTTTTTGAATCCACCATCACGAATGAACCCCTGTTTTGGCAGAAGGGGTCCCCAGATACATTACTGGAGAAATGAACGAAGAGCTACTGAAGGTTGTAACCGAAGAGGAAGTGGACAGGGCTGTTATCAACCTAGGACCCATGAGAGCCCCTGATCCGGATGGGATGAGTGGGGTTTTTTTTATCAAAAGGCTTGGGATGTTGTAAAGGATGATGTATACAGGGCTGTTAAGACTTTCTTTGGCGAGGGACACCTTCCTAGAGAACTTAATGAGACTCACACCACTCTTATCCCTAAGACCCAGCAGCCAGAGAGTGTGGGGAATTTTTGGCCTATTAGCTGCACAAACTTCAGCTACAAGATTATATCAAAAATCATGGTAAATAGAATGAAGCCCATCATGAATGGACTGATCTCACAAAATCAGAGTGCCTTTGTGAGCAATAGGCTTATCCAAGATAACATCCTCCTAGCTCAAGAAGCTTTTCATGCCCTAAGACACAGCAGAAACAAGAAAATGCACAATATGGCCCTAAAACTAGACATGAACAAAGCCTATGATAGATTGGAATGGAAGTTCCTGGATAAAGTATTGGAAGCTATGGGTTTTGAGGATAGGTGGAGGAGGCTGGTCATGGCTTGTATAAATACTGTCAGTTATAGAATTAAAGTGAATGGGACCCTAGGCCCACTATTTTACCCCCAAAGAGGGTTGAGACAAGGGGACCCCCTTTCCCCATACCTCTTCATAATAGCTGCTGAAGCACTATCTAGAGAAATTACTAGAGCAATGGAGAACAAGTGCATCAATGGAATCAAGTTGGCTAAACACTCCCCTGAACTAACCCACCTTTTTTTTGCAGACGACTCAATTATTTTTGTGAATGCTAATGAGCAGCAGGCGAAATGTTTGAGGGGAATTCTGGAAAACTACACCAAACAATCTGGGCAGCTGATCAACCTAGATAAATCTGGCCTAATCTTCAGTAAAGGCACCCCTATGGGCATAAAGGAGAAGGTACAGGGAGAGCTTAATATACCTACATGGGATGACCCAGGCAGGTATCTGGGGATGGCAGCAGTTTGGGGAAGATCAAAATGTCAAGCTCTCAAATGGGTAATAGACAGAGTTAAGCAGAAGTTGACAAGTTGGAGGATGAAGTTTATTTCACAAGGGGGGAAGGAAGTCCTTATTAAGGCTGTAATACAAGCTATACCCACCTACACTATGTCTGCTGTCCTCTTTCCTAAAAACTTCTGTGCAACACTCTGTTCGGAGGTAGCTAAGTTCTGATGGAGGGGAAGAGGAAGGGACAATGGGATCCACTGGATTAGGTGGGAAGAGTTGACCAAGAGGAAGATGGAGGGTGGAATGGGCTTCAGGGAGTTCCAAAGTATGAACCTAGCTCTATTGGCCAAACAAGCATGGAAGATTCTGCAAGAGCCTAATGCCTTATGGGCTAGAATCCTAAAACAGAAATATTTCCCGAAATCTAACCTCCAAAATGCCAAGAGAGGAAGGTGTAGCTCATGGAGTTGGCTAAGCCTATGGGAAGGAAAGGAGTTCCTATTCAAACATGGAATTTGGCAAGTGGGAAATGGGGAGGACATTAACATCTGGGGTGACAGGTGGCTGAGGTCAGGTGATCTAGTTGTGAACCAATCAGACAGTAGCCTGGAGAGAGTGGCATCTCTCATTGACCAGGAAACTAAGACCTGGAAAGCTGAGATCCTCAGAGAAATGTTGCCTATCCATCAACTAAAAGATGCCCTGGCCACGCCCATCCTCTCCCCCTCTCAACTAGACAAATTCATTTGGCCTAAGGTTTTTGAAGGTTAGTACAGGGTAAAGAGCGGCTATGGCATTGCCAAGGAAGGAGGACAGGAATTAACAACAAGCAGGGCCTCTACCTCTGTGTCTATCAATTCTAAGTTTTGGGGAAAGCTGTGGGATTCCTCGATACCCCCGAAAACCAGAATCTTCATATGGAAGATGATCCATAATGCACTACCTTGTATGGATAATCTACACAGAAGGAAAATGGTCCAGGAACCAACCTGTCCAATATGCAACGAGGCCCCAGAGACCATAGAACATATCACGCTGAGGTGTTGCTGGACAAGACCAGCATGGTTTGGTGCAGGTATCCAAACCTATGTTGATCTAGATGAGGGGTATAAAATTGGGGAATGGCTGGAGACAAAGATCAATTCTTACAACAGGACACAGAACCTAGACGTAAAGAAGGAGATTGCCAAATGTTTTCTCATGATGTGGTTCATATGGAAGGAGAGGAATAACTGCGTGTTCGACCAGATCAAAATTGATCCTAGAAGACCAATACAGAAAACTATGGCCCTACTAACAGACATCTCTAACCTACAGCGCCTAAGAAATCCTAGAATGGAAATCAATAGAGCACCAAAAGTAGTGGAAGATCGCTGGTGGAAACCAACTCTAGCAGGATGGATTAAAATCAATACAGATACAACCCTACCAAATCTAAGATCAAAGTGTTACCTAGCCGTGGTTGTGAGAGATGAGAAGGGAACAATGCTTACAGGACACGCAAAGCCAAGCCTAGCCCACACTGTTTTGGAAGCCGAGTGCAGAGCCATGGAGGAAGCTGTCCTTTTGATTCGAAACTTGCAAATAAACAAGGCAATAATAGAGACGAATTGTAAGCAACTGATGGAAGTATGCAACAAAAAAAGACAGAATTGGTGTGTGAATCACATCCGGAGTAAGATTGAAGAGATTACCTCAGGGGGGAGGCAGATTAGGGTAGAATGGACGAGCCGGGAAGGAAACATGGTAGCCCACACTGCTGCCAAGATGCTAGCTCGAGGAGGCCTTCCAAGAAATTGGACCAGCGACCCGCCAAGAAGCCTCAAGGACCTTCTGAAGAAAGAAGCCATGGCTGAAGAGGAAGGTTCTCGATGGTGATCTCGAAGGAAAAGCAGTAGTTTTCTGGGTTTTTTCCTGAAGTGTGGTGCTTCGGTTTGCTCACCCGATAGGTCCTATTAGATTCTGAGAGCTAGACCCGTGGCAGCATCCTGCGATACGGGGCCTTCGTGCCTTTCAGTTTGGGCTATATGCCTACCAGTTGTAATTTGAGGCTTCGGCCTAAGTCCAAAAAAAGAAGAAGATAGAGTCTAAACTTGGATTAGTGGATTTGTTTAATAAATAAGATGACCTAACTTGATTTATTTATAATAATTTGTTTGACATCATTATATTACTACTTACATTAAATCTCATAGAAGTTTGATATCGTATAACATGTAAGTATAATTATTTTAAGAGTAAAATGCACTCTCCTCCCTTACATATTGTCTTTATTAAACAATCTTTTTTTATTATAAAATATATACATACTTTTCATAAAAATAAATTATTATTTTTATCAAAATATCTTCATATATATATATATATAATTATTAATTAATTTTATAATAATATTTAATTTTATAAAATTTTGATTAAATGATTAAAAATTACTAAAAATAAATAAATTCAAAATTATATTAATTTATACTAATTAAAATGAACAATTTTTTATGATATTTTTTTGAAAAATAGAGGATCAATATAAAATAAATGAGGATATTGTGGTCCAAAAAAATAAGATATGAGTTAAGTGTAGTATATTTTTAAATTTCAAGATATATTTGTGTATATTCTGAAAATAGAGAAGATGACTATGTAATAAAAATAATATATAAATAAAAAATATATATTTTACTCTTATTTTAATTAGCAGGGATATATTTGAATAGTGAATGTTCTTTGCCTTTGTGCTAAGACCAACTTCAACATCATATAACACCTAAGTTTATTGTAATTACTTTATTGGTTCACTTCTCAACCAACTAATACATCAATTTGTATTTAAGAATTGATTTCATTTTTTTAGTATTGTTTGGATAAATTATACGCATATCAACTAATTAAATTTCTTTTACTTTATTCATACACACGAGGGAGGAGATGGAATGAGCAAACTCAAGGGCCTTAACCCACTTCAAATTTTAATTTCGAAGGGATCAACAAAAGCATTTTTATTTTTTGTTAATATTGTCTGTATGGTCTAAGTCTACTAGTTGACTTGTTTTCACAATGCTAAATATGATAAGTTTATATTGGCTTGTTTTTACAGTGTTATTCCTTGACCCAATGGATAAACTTTTTGAGATTTTTTGACGACTGACCATCACTATCTAAGTTATTGATGACGATTTCTTTCAATTTTAAAGACCTTGCTTTTATATCTTCATTGCCAAGCACTTGCTCCACCTTCTTCTTTATCTCTCCCCTTGTTATCACTCCATTTTCATCCTTGTCAAATCTTAGTCCAACCTTCCATGGGTCACAAATAAATGACTGGTTTATATACTGGTCACTGAAAAATGGCCAATACAAGAAAGGCACCCCACCATATAAACCTTCTGTGGTAGAATTCCAACCACAATGGCTAATGAAACAAGCTATGGCTGGATGGTTCAAAACCTTCTTCTGTGGTGCCCAACCAATAATTTTGCCCTTCATTCCTCGAAACTCATCCGGATATGCATTGTTTACCTTGTTATGATCATTACCTGAAGTGACGGATTCAAAATTTTTGTCAAGTAAGTCTGCTCATTCTATATCATAACAACAAGAATAATTAAAAAATTTAAATAAGAAATAATAAAAATAGAATTAAAATATCATTTGTACATTATTAAGTAGATAAAAAGGAATTCCATCAAATTTTATAATTGATATTTTCTTTATAAGTCTTTATATTTTATAATCAATGAATTATAAATTTATTAGAATTAATATAAAATACATATTTATCTTCTTTTTTTATGCATCATACTAAACAATTATTAAAATAAGGAAAGCTGTTAAGGGGTTCCTTAAGACACAATTATCTCAAAAATAATTAGATGGGACACTATTTTAATGTATGTATATTTATACATTATTAAGTAGATTAAAAGGAATTACATCAATTTTTCTAATTAAATTGTTCTTTATAAGTCTTTATATTTTAGAATCAATACATTATAGATTTATTAGAATTCATAAAAAATACATATTTATCTTCTTTTCTTATGCATCATACTGAACAATTATTAATATAAAGAAAGCTGTTAAGGGCTGCCTTAAGACACAGTTATCTAATAAAAATAAAAAATAATATAATGAGTTAATTTATTATTTGATCTTTAAATTTGTAGAGCTTTTTTACATTTTTTTCTTGAATTTCTTTGAGCAGAAAAATTTATCTATTAAATTATCAACTCATTACGTATTAGTTATTTTACTTGTATAAAAAAAGTCAAACTCATTACATATTAATATTTGAAGTGTAGCATCCTGTAATTTTTTTAAAATAATAATATTTTTCTATAAAAAAATATATTTTTATTGTAAATGATTATGTTTTACTAAAAGTAAATACACTTTTAATTTAAACGACTTTTTTTACTTAAAAAAATTATATTTGGCTTTAAATAAATTTTATTTTTTATTTTTATAATTTTATTTCTTTTAATATGCATGAAGATATTTTATATTGTGATTTTTTATTAAAATTTTATTAAGAAAAATCATGATTTGATATTGCAACTAAAGTTTTGCAATAATATAAATTTTTAAAATTTTTTGGAATTATTTAGGATGAAAAACAATATTTATATGTATATATAAAAAAATCCCAAATAATCAATTATTAAATAATAATAATTTTAAAAAAAGAATACAATAGAATTGGAAGATGCAGAAAACGCTTGGGTAGTAGGCAGAAGGAAATCATTTTTTTCCTCTTTCTCTCTCTATGATTCTTTACCTTCTCTCTAAGATATCTTCCATTCTAGATATCCAATTGAGATACTGGATGCACCGTTGGACTCATGGCGACGAAAATTTCAAAACCTACCGATCAATTCCATCAAAAGTTCACCGAAATTTTTTCGAAAAATCATAAATAGTAACTCATAGGTAATTTTTCTAAAATGCTGAATTTTTGATGGTTTTTCAAAATTTTAAGTTAGGGTTTTTGTTAAGGATGTAAAGTATTGGCTGTATGATAAATTTTACAATCAAACAACGTGATTTGATGCTCTAATTTTGCAAATTGTTATTCGTTGAACAATGTGTGAACGATATTTTCTGGCATAAAGTACCCCATCAGTTGACCGAGGTTCTGAATTCATTTCCTTGATTTTTAAACTCTACGGACTCGTTTTTGAGGTCTATTTGGTCACACTTGGATTGAAAAAGTAAATTTTAGAGCTATCTAATTTGGAGCCTTACCGTGTGAGTAGATAATTCTGTCTATAACTTACCATATGCTCTCCTTCAACTTAAAATGTATATTTGATTTTTTTACATGTTATTTATACTGTTATATATCTCTGAAATGGATTAAGTTATCTGAATTGTTTACAATATGGTATATAGTTCAAGAAGAGTATGGTTTTGAAAATGGATTATTGAACTCATTGAATATGTAATTTTAAATGTATTTCTCATTATATGGTAAAAGAAATATATTGTTAAAGCTATATATTGCCTTTGAAAAGGGGATGTATATATGATTACCCTGATTGAAAAATTTTTGACAGAAGAATTGTACGGAAATTGAAATTTCTGAATTATACTGAAGCTTCTGTTTTGAATGATATGGAATATGTTGAAATATATTTTTATGGAGAAATCCTATTGAAAACACTGTTTGCTAACAGCAGGTGATGTTAGCCCTAGTGCACCTTGACAACTCAACTAACAGGGGTGGTGCTAGCCTCGTATGTCGTCTAACATACATGATATGATATGTGAAGGAGAGCGGGATGCCTCCTATTTGGGCGAGATGCCAACTATATGTTATGTAATTTGCCCTCCCTTATTGTGTACTTGAGAAATTGCCCATATTAGAGTCCCTTCACGTGTCTTCTTGAATGGTGGTAGGACAAACTTTAACTGTGATGCTAAGTTTAGACAAACCTTAGCTGGTATGCTAAGTATAGACATACCTCAGTTGAGATGCTAAGTATAGGCAAATCTTACACCACCAAAGTACGGAAGGGTTTGAACTCTGATATGGTGGTTCTAATATGGAATCCTCCTAATATTTTTATGAGAAATATGTTGATACATAACAATATTTGAATAATGATAATATCGTATTGCATATAATTTTGGATATCTGAATGTGATTTGAACTGAGAATATTCGAAATGCGACTTCCATATAGATGTACTTCTGAATTGTAATTTTCTATATGATCAAATTTTAAAATATGAGTACGTTCATATGTTGACCTAAGAGGTCATAGGAGGTATTATCTGCTCACTGAGTTGTCAAACTCACTACACAATATTTACATTTTTTTTCAGATAAAGATACAGAGTTTGGTCCTGCAGCTACGAGATCCGTTAGGTGTCATATAATTTGGGTGAGCCTACGTTGCTTCCAAGGTTCACAATGTTAAAAATATTATGTAATTGTAATCTAGAGTATGCTTAGAACACCATAGGCAGGATCCTTACTTCTACTGTAATATTGATAAGTGTAGACTTGGCATATATATTTGCCTGTACTAGAAACTTGTGAACGTATGTTTTACTCCTATTATGTGATATATTTGAAGCATGTATTATATAAAATAAGGGTAAAATTTTCTGTTATTTGTGTCAATCGCGTTCTATTAAATTGGGGCGTGACAAGTTGGTATCAGAGCATTAGGTTTCCCTGTGGCTATCAGAGCAAATGATTCTTTAGTAGGACCTTTAGTATGGATATGAGCCGAACATATTTATACTTTGGGTACTGTTGAGAGATTCTATAGGATATTAACTTTCTTTCTATTCCAAGTTTGCTAAAGTTCTTAGTATAAGGTTGATTGAATATTATGGTATCTTAAAAGGTATTTTGTTCTGTATAGTCTATGATGCTGTCAATAACTAGAGTGGTTACTAAAGAAGCTGTAGATCATACACCTTCTTCAAAAGAGTCTATACAATTTATAATTTCAGTACAAAGAAGTCGTGGTAGTGGCCGACCTAAAGGAAGAGGCAGAGGCAGAGGGCGTGCACGGGGTATGAGAACCCTAAGACATAATGAACAGGTCCATGTATCTGATAGTCTCTGAAGAAAGAGTAGAACCCGCTCAGAAACCACATGATAGAACAACTGATATGATTGCTGGCATACATAGGAGTTTAGAAATTTTGGTTGAATTTATAGTATAACAGGGCAGAAAGGATGGTCAGCCACTGGAAAATGTTCCTAAAGGGCAAGAATTGAGAAGAACAACTGAGCAAGAGGACAAATTTATAGGGATTGAAGTGACATTACCATAATTCTTTAAGCTGAAACCCCCAACCTTTTCTGGGTCAGATATTTAGGAAAACCCACATATATTCATTGATGTTGTGGAACGAGTTTTTAGAGTTTTAGGATGTTCCACTAAAAGATTTGTTGAACTAGTGTCCTTTCAACTATTAGATGTAGCGCTATTTTGGTTTGAGACATTGGTACAAGGAAGAGCAATTACTTTACCACCAATGGAGTGTGATGAATTTAAGGAAGCATCTATGAATCGTTTCCTACTCATGAGTGAAAGGGAAAAGCGGGTCAGGGAATTTAAAGAATTAAGATAGACACCGAACATGATAGTTTTTGAATATGACATCCGTTTTACTCGGTTATCTAGATATGCACCATATTTGGTTCCTAATGAAAAAGATAGAATTAAGAAATTTGTTTCAGGGCTGATACGTCCATTGTTTAAATTGGTGGGTCCTCAGATGAAACATTTTTCAACTGATTCAGCGGCTGCGGATTGTGCAAGAATGATGGAAACATCATATTTATTAGACAAGGGATTTATACGCCTTAGCACTTCTCCTTGGGGTGCTCGAGTCCTATTTGTGAAATAGAAAGATGGATTGCTACGGCTGTGTATTGATTACAGATAGTTGAATAAGGTGATAGTATGTAATAAGTACCCATTACCTCGCATAGATGACTTATTTGACCAGCTACAGGGTGCCCAATGTTTTTCAAAAATTGATTTGAGATCTGGGTATCATCAATTGAGGATAAAGATGGAGGATATTTCAAAAACTACTTTCAGGACTCGGTATGGGCACTATGAGTTCTTAGTAATGCCATTGGGTTTAACAAATGCTCCAGTTGCATTCATAGATTTGATGAATAGAGTATTTAAACCTTTCTTAGATCAATTTGTTATCGTATTCATAGATGATATTCTGATATATTCAAAGTGTTCAGAAAAGCATGAGCGACATTTAAAGATAACTTTGCAAACCCTAAGAGAACACCAACTATATACTAAGTTTTCAAAATGTGAATTTTGACTTAGTAGTGTTACTTTCTTAGGGCATGTGGTTACCAAGGATAGTATTCAAATTGATCCTAAAAAGGTAGAAGCGGTGCAGCAATGACCACGCCCTACCACAATTATAGAGATTCATAGTTTTTTTGGTTTAGCAGGCTATTACTATAGTTTCGTTAAATATTTTTCAAGAATAGCTGCTCCTTTGATGAGGTTGACAAGAAAGGGAATAAAGTTTGACAAGTCAGATGAATGTAAAAGAAGTTTTTAGAAACTCAAGGAATGTTTGACTACGGCGCCATTACTATCTATTCCTTCAGGTACCGGAGGATATACGGTATACTGTGATGCATCGAGAATTAGATTAGGGTGTGTGTTAATACAATATGGTCTAGTCATTGCATATTCATCCAGACATCTTAAGCCACATGAGCAAAATTATCCAACTTATGACTTGAAAATAGCAGTAGTAGTTTTTGCTCTCAAAATTTGGGGGCATTATCTATATGGTGAGACATGCGAAATCTATACAGATCATAAAAGCCTCAAATACATTTTTCAACAAAAATATCTTAACTTGAGACAAAGACGATGGATGGAATTACTTAAAAATTATGACTGCACAATACTATATCATCCTGGTAAGGTCAATGTAGTAGCTGATGCATTAAGTACGAAGTCTATGAGTAGTTTGGCTTATATCACAATGGTAAGGAGGCCGTTGGTTAAAGAAATGCATAAGTTGAAAAGTCATGGGATAGTATTGGAAGTAAAGGAGATTGGGATACTATTGGCCCATATACAATTTCAATCGTCTTTGGTTGAGCAGGTGAAAATGTACAGAAAGAGGATGCCTATTTATGCAAGAAAATTGAAGAGGTGAAGAATGGTGGTGAAGTTGAATTTACTATAGATTCTGAAGGAATTCTAAGATTGGGCAAGCGGTTGTGTGTACCCGACAAAGAAGAATTCAAGAAATAGATTTTAGAGGAAGCTCATAGATCCATATATATCATTCATCTTGGTGTTACTAAAATGTATAAAGATCTAAAAGAAATTTATTGGTGGGATGGTATAAAGAAATATATAGTTGATTATGTCTCTCGATACTTAACTTACCAGTAGGTAAAAGCAGAACATCTAAGGCCTGTTGGATTATATCAGCAGATAGAGATACTTGAATGGAAATGTGAGAGAATAATTATGGATTTTATTACAAGGTTACTATGGACACAAAAACGCTTTGATTCAATATGGGTGATCATTGATAGGTTGACTAAATCAGAACATTTTCTATCAGTGAAAACCACATACAACGTAGCTCAGTATGCAAAGCTGTATTTGAATGAGATAGTGAAACTTCATGGAGTGCCAATATTAATTATTTCTTATCGAATACCACAGTTCACAGCTCATTTTTGGAGAGTTTTTCAAGAAGCTTTGAGCATGAAGTTAAATCTCAGTACTGCTTTCCATCTTCAAACAGATAGACAATCTGAGCGAACCATCCAAATATTGGAAGACATATTTCGGGCATGTGTGCTTGATTTTCAAGGTAGTTGGGAAAGATTTTTACCTTTAGCTAAATTTGCTTATAACAATAGTTATCAACTCAATATTCAAATGCCCCCTTTTGAGGTATTATATGGTAGATGTTGTTGTTTTCCAATCGGATGGTTTGAGATGGGCGAAGCTAAGATTTTAGGACTTCATTTGGTACAAGATGCACTTGACAAGGGAAAATTGATTAAAGAAAGGTTATTAGGAGCTCAGAGTAGACATAAATCTTATGTTGACAATAGACGTTGACCATTGGAATTCGTCATAGGTGAACATGTCTTCTTGAACATATCTCCTGTAAAAAGAGTAGTAAGATTTGGGAAGAAAGAGAAGCAAGTCCACGAAACATAGGACCATTTGAAATTTTTGATAGGATCGGTCTAGTAGTTTATCGTTTAGCTTTGCCACCTGAATTGGGTAATGTGCATTCAGTCTTTTATGTGTCTATACTACGAAAGTACTTACCAAATCCTACACATGTTATATAGTGCCCACAGATTAAGTTATGGGAAGACTTAATTTATGAGGAACAACCAATAGCGTTAGTGGACAGATAAGTAAATAAATCGCGTTCAAAAAAAATACCTACAGTGAAAGTTATATGATAAAATCACTCTTCTGAAGAGGCTACTTGGAAAATAGAGGATGATATGCGCGCCAGATACCCACATTTTTTTTGAATCATGAGATTAGTTTTCATTGTAAATATGGAGATGACATTCGGGGACTGAATTTCTTAAGGAGGGAAGAATGTAGTATCCTGTAATTTTTTTAAATAATAATGTTTTGCTATAAATAAATATATTTTTATTGTAAATGATTATGTTTTGCTAAAAGTAAATACGCTTTTAATTTAAATAATTTTTGTTTTGCTTAAAATAATTATATTTGACTTTAAATAAATTTTACTTTTATTTTTTTATAAATTTCTTTCTTTTAATATGTATGAAGATATTTTATATTGTGATTTTTTTTATTAAAATTTTATCAAAAAAAGTCATGATTTGATATTACAACTAAAATTTTGCAATAATATAATTTTTAAAATTTTTGGGATGCTTTTGGATGAAAAGTGATATTTATATGTATATATAAAAAATAATCTGAGATAGTCAATTATTAAATAATAATAAGTAAAAAAAAGAATACAATAGAATTGGAAGACGCAGAGAACACTCGGGTAGCAAGCAGGAGGAAACCATTTTCTTTCCTCTTTCTCTCTCTATGATTCTCTACCTTCTCTTTAAGATATCTTCCATTCTAAACTTACAATTGAGATATCGAAGGTACCGTTGGACTCGTGGCGACGAAAGTTTCAAAACCCATTTGATTAATTTCGTCGGAAGTTCACCAAAATTTTGTCGAAAAATTGTAAATAGTAATTTATAGGTAATTTTTTCTAAAATGCTAGATTTTTTATTATTTTTCAAACTTTTAACTTAGGGGTTTTGTTAAGAATTTAGAGTATTGGTTGTATGATAAATTTTACAGTCAAACAACGTGATTTAGTGCTTTAATTTTGCAATTTGTTCTTCGGTGAACAGTAACTATGAACAGTGCCTCCGAACAATGTGTAAACAGTATTTTTGGTATGAACAATATTTTCGGGCATGAACAGTTTTTTTTGGCATAAACAATACCCCATCAGTTGACCGGCGTTAACCGAGTTTCTAGACTCATTTCTGAGGTTTTTGAACTCTCCGAACTCGTTTTTGAGGTCTATTTGGTCACACTTGATTTGGAAAAGTACATTTTAGGGCTGTCTAATTTGGAGCCTTACCCTGTGAGTAGATAATTCTTTCTATTATTTACCTTATGCTCTTCTTGAACTTAAAATGTATATTTGATTCTATTTATAAGTTATTTATACTTTTATATGTCTCTGAAATGGATTAAGTTATTTGAATTGTTTATAATTTAGTACATAGTTCAAAACGAATATAGTTTTGAAAATAGATTGTTGAACTCATTGAATATGTGATTTTAAATGTATTTCTCATTATATGATAAAGAAAATATATTGTGCATTTGGCATTGATATGTAAAACTATATGATTGCTTTTGAAAATAGCATATATATGTAATTACCCTGATTAGGAAATTTCTGACAGAGGAATTTTTCTGAAATTGAAATTTTTGAATTATACTAAAACCTCTGTTTTGAACGATATGGAATATGTTGAAATATGATTTTTGTGGAGGAATCCTATTGAAAATATTGTTTGCTAATAGCAGGTGGTGTTAACCCTGGTGCACCTTGACACCTCAACTAGTAGAGGTGGTGCTAACCTCGTGTGTCGGCTAACACACGGGATATGATATGTGAATGAGAGTGGATGTTTCCTATTTGGGCAAGATGCCGACTATATGTTATGTGATTTTCCCTCTCTTGCTGTGTGCTTGGGAAATTACCCATATTAGAGTCTCTTTACGTGTCCTCTTGAATGGTGGTAGGGTAAACCTTAGCTGTGATGCTAAGTATAGACAAATCCTACACTACCAAAGTACGAAAGGACTTGAACTCTGATACAGTGGTTCTAATATGGGATCCTTGTAATGTTTGCATGAAAAATATGTTGATACATAACAATATTTGAATAATGATCATACCGTATTGCATATGATTTTAGATATCTGAATGTGATTTGAACTGAAAATATTTGAAATGCGGGTCCCATATGGGTGTATTTCTGAACTGTAATTTTCTATATGATCAAATTTTAAAATTTGAGTATATCTATATGTTGACCTAAGAGGTCATAGGAGGTATTATCTACTCACTGAGTTGTCAAACTCACTACACAATACTTACATTTTTTTTTCTTCAGATAAAGATACAGAGTTTGGTTCTGCAATTATATGATCAGCTAGGTGTCATATTCTCTGGGTAAATCTACGTTGCTTCCAAGACTCACAATATTTAAAACATTATGTAATTGTAATATAGAGTATACTCTGAACGTCACAAACAATATTTTTGCTTCTACTATAATATTGATAAGTGTAGACTTGACATGTATATTTGGCTGTACTGAAAACTTATGAACGTATATTTTACTCCTATTATGTAATATATTTGAAGTATGTATGTTATAAAATAAGGATGAAGTTATCTGTTATTCGTGTCAATCGCGTTCCATTAAATTGGGGTATGACATGAAGACACTAATATTCAATGAGTTTAATATATTTAAGCACTACCTTAGGTACTCAAGAAAGTTCGAAGATTAAAATTAAGTGAATTATAAATTTAAGGACTAAATTATTAGTTTACTCTGTTAGTATTGACAAACTTGATCAAGTGGGGTCTCTTGTCACCACTTGGTCTATATTTTATCGAAAAATCTTAGATGTTTTATATAGTGTATCAGTAGAATTAGGATCCTCTAAAGTTCTCAAAAAAAACTTTACATAATAAGTTTTAGAAAGAGAAAGACACAATTTGATAAAATTAATATTTAATAATTAAATAGAACGTATAGATTTGTATGTAAGTTTTATAAATGGTACTTTTCTCTCTTCAAATTTATTAATTAAAGTTTTTTAAAAACTTTGCAAGTTGTACCATGAATTAATATAAACTTATTAAAGTGAGTGTTTTAAATAGTAGAATCTACTAACATACTTATTTTAATGAATTTTTATCAATTTTTTATACTATTTGACTATGCAATGAGTATACCCACCCCTTGATTACCTTGTCGCACGACCCAAAGAAAAGGTTTATTGAGAAGATTAAGTCCAAGTGCCAATTCTCTGAACTGGTTGAGTTCCAATATTGCCAAACTTCCAAAGGAAACATAAATGACAGACTGAGATGGCTGCTGGTCTAGCCATTCTAGGCAGGTTCTATCTTCTTGCCAGAATGAAATTGGGTTACAGTCACTTTCCAACAATGGGCCAATGGGTGAAAACTTTGGTGATAGGGAAAATGCTTCAAGCTCAAGTTCATAAATAGTGTTACAAAGCCACCATCCAGCTAAGTTCAAAGTTTGCTTCTCTTGCACAAGATGCTCAAAGATCACCTTGCCCACGTTGCACCAAGGCAGGTTTTCGGGGTCCGTCACGGGCATACTTCGGAAAAGCTTAATTTCCTGGTTTTTTATTGGAAGTCCTGCAATGTAAAAAAGAAAACGAGTTTTTATGTTAGTGCTTTCTCTATAATTAGCTAATAAAGTGAGATCAATAAGTGGATAGTGTGTTTTTAAAATTGTTTCGAGATGAAAATTATTTAAGCATGAAAACACCCGTAATTGTAATAGTGTTTGGTAACTATATAAAAATGAAAAGTGTAACATTAAAATTGTCTTGGGAAAAAAATTTGATTTTAGGCTCTGTCCAAAAACACTCGCAATTGTAATACAAAAAGTATTAACTCTGAAAGCTAATTAACTCTTTGGTAAGTATACTTTGAAAAACATTTTCAATGCCAAAAGTTAACAAAATTAACATGAAATTAAATATATTTCTTAGGCAATATTAAGAATACACTTTTTCATATCTATGTAGTGTATTTAAAATTTTATTCTCAAAATTTTTCTTAAAGAATCAAACCTATGATGGTAAGGAAAGATGTCATCTTTTCTTATCAACTAAACTAAAACTTCTAAATCTTTTGGCATATAAAGAAGGAGAGATTTAATCTTAAGATCTCTTACCGACGACTAACACTCTTCACCTATCTAGTGGCACGAAATGGTTGAGTTGAAAACAAATGGGATTTTTCAAGAGGATTTCATTATAGCACTTCTCAAAATATGACTACTTCAAAAGACACCACTTTATAGCAGAAGTAAGCTGAAAGTTACCAAACACTCGTAATTAATGCTTCCAATTAAGATAATAAAATTAGTATAAGAAATTATAAGAAACCATAATAAAATTTTCCTTTCTATCATATATAGGGCAATTGCATCAAAACTCGAAAAATATAATTGGTAATGTGGGTCATGGTGGGTTCTGGCTTGATTCCAACTTTCAACCCCTTCTTAAATTCGTTGAATTCAAGATGAAATTTTATTTATTTATTTATTTATTCATTCATATTATGATCTAATGTGTTCATTGTCGGAGTCAATTTATGTGCACTTCAATTAATTCAATTTTTTAATTTAGTTAAAAAACATACCATCTATATTGAGATCACAAAAAATAAAATAAAAAATTATTGTGATTTAATCTATGCAAATAATTTTAGAACTAAGATAATAGACAATACTTGAATACAATATTCAGATCAATTTCCTAATATTTCATTTTTCAACTAATCTAATTATTCGATTTGATCAAACACAAACTATACACACATAAATTATAAAATTCACAAAAAAATAAATTCTTAGGACAGAACGGATGCAATCAACTATTGAACTAAATTTCTAGACAAGATAGATCTTACCATAATCAGAATCTATAACTCCCTCATCAATCAGCCTCTGGATGGAGTGACAGAAGCCCAAGGTAGTTGCAGAGGAAGGCCAGAGAAGAGCACCTTTAATCCCCAATTTGTGGCCAATTTCCAAGGCCCATCCCATATTCATGGTAACAACTATGCAAGTGATCTTGTTCTCACCATTATCCAAAGCATTGATTTCTTCTATAAGCTTGGGAAGCTTAGAAGGCATGGTGTTTCTCATTGAAGAAAGCAGCTTCGGCAGGTCATTTCTGTCATCCTCAGGATCCAAACCATCTGGGAGTGAGACTGAGATTACCTGTGATCTCAAGAGGGCTTCTTGCCCAGAACTTGCAGCCTTCATTCTTTTGTGGTTGAACTCTGTGCTTAGGAAAGTGACCTTGCAGCCATGTTTCATCAAAGCATGAGATAACTGCATAATGGGATTCACATGCACCTGAAATGGATATGGTATAACCAGAAAGTGTGGGATTCCCATTTCTGTGTTTGTGTGGAAGAGAGAGTTAGGTGAATAAGCTGGAATTTCAAGCCTAGCAGATTGAATCTAACCTATTTTTGAGTTTTTGACAGCTAATTAATTGCTTCTGTGCTTTAATAACAATGTGACACAAATAATAAACAATAGAATAATCTGACATATCTTTTTGATGTTGATGTCATGTTGGTAAATACAATTTTTTATTCAAAAAAATAGTATAAGAAATAAATGTACTATTTTGATTTAATAGTACATAGTATAAAGTTCAATATTTTCAAGAATAAAATTGTTGTTTTTGAAGTTTAAATATTTACCGATGAGTCAACACTGGATATCTTGTTGGTAGATATTTATTAATTGTAATGTATATTATCTTAGAATTAAAATAATTTATTAAACTCTGAATTTTTATTAAAAAAATTGAGTGTGTATTAACATGAACTAGAGAGATTACACCATTTAATTTATGCACTAAATTAATATCAATATTTTTAGTTAATTGTATAACCAAGGGTTTCTCAATTAAAATAGTTTTTAATCCATGTTTTCCTTATTTTGGGTTAATAGCATATTTTTATATTTTTAAAATATAAGATTAATTTCATTTGAAATATTGAAAGTATCTTTCTCTACATAAATTTTTTATAGACTTGACATTATAAAAAAATTTCAATTATCAAACTTAAATTTATTTACTATTTCAACTACAAACTCATGAATTTTTGTGAGTTTAATTAGTACTATCACACGGGTTGATCCGTTTAAAAGAAAAAAAAATAGATTCAATTTGTATATCTCACCAAAGTAACTCAAGGGTTAAAGGAAGACTTACATATTACTATCCTAAATAGATTATATGGCCAATCCATTTATGTTGGTTTTGATTGTTTTTTGCAATTTTTTAAATAAAAATATTTTTAAATTAAAATAATGTAAACTTTTTAACGGGAAAGTGTAATAAAAAATTATGATCACAATAATATAAATATGTATCAAAAAAATAATGTAATAAAATATAAAACTAATTCTGTTAAAGGTAAATGGCTAGAAACAGTTAAACATACTTAAGAACTAAACCCTAAACAGTTTAATAGACTTGAGATACGTTTAATTTGTCAAAATGTTTCTATTTTCATTTTTTGTTTTTATTTTTTGAAAATAATTTTCATTTTATTTTTTTAATATTTATGAAAATATAGATTTTTATTTTCAATTTATTTTTTATTTTTTTAATTATATAAATAATAAAAAAACTGTATTAACATATTGTAATAAATTCAGAATAATTGTAAAAATACTATTGCTATAATGCACTGTAGTAATAGAAATTTTAAAAATGGCTTTTTGAAGTTTTCAATTTTAAAAAATTTTAAAAATATTTTTTAAAATTGACAAAAAATGTTAATCAAATACGTTTTTATAATTTTTATTTTTATTTTAAGTAAAAATAAAAACTAAGAACAGTCATACTAAACTGTCTATTATTTTTTTAAATATTTTTAATAAATATATTAAGTGGACCAATTTACTAATTATAACTCATTTTCACTGCGCTAACTTTAATATGAATATAAAAAAATAAAAATCAGTTACGAGTTCGGGCTCCAAACTCAACGTAGAAGGCTGAACCCCAAAGGCAGGGTTCACGATGATCCTCCTTTTTTTTTTTTGACATTTTTAAATCAAATTTTTCTAAAAAACTGATACAAATTTCGAAGTTTTCTAATTTTTAATTTACGTATTAGAAAATTTTAAAAAGAAGTAATAGGGTTAGGTCGGGTATAGGGGAAAGATCAAACTGCTACTCTACCTAAAGTCTTACCCATCAAATTAGCCAATCCAACCCCTAAGCTACCAACATTTAACTTTCTAAAAGATATTCATTTGAAATCTTGAAATGTCGACTTTTATTTAGGCAAGTATATATCTAGCATGCTTAACCATGTGTTTTGACTTAGAATTCACTCCTAAAAGTCCCTTTCCATTTAGGATATATATATTTCTATAGGTAAGTTCTTTTCTTTTAAGACTGTGGCATTAATTATAAATAACAATAATCTCTATTTTATTATAAATATCTTGTGTGGATGTTTATGATCCCGATATTTCGGTTATCTTATCTGATAAGATATTATTTCAGTAATTATCTAAGAGGATAATTATTACTAAAGAGTGATCATACATCGGTATATCACTATTAGGATTCTCTCACCTACTTGTATAAATACCTCTTCATACATAAATAAAGATAACAATTCACTCTCTTATTTCTCTCTTACTTCTCTCTCTCTACTTTTAAGTTATTTCATAACATATTTTATTTTTTCTGCCTTTTTTGTTTACTTCTTTGTGTACAAATAAGTCTTTCAATTTTTTAAAAATACATTTGATTTTTTTTCAACATTTTGATTTGTGTTCTTTTGAGTATATTTAAAATTTTTTAGTGTTTCAATTTCTTTTGATATGATAATGATTTTCATGCTAAAGTTAAAAGGATTAGTAAAAATTTTACTCACATTTTAATCTAACAAAAAAATTATATAGACATTTATTTTTCTTTCAAATTTAATTGAAAGTTGAAAGGATCTATAATAAATGTCGTTGAAATTTGCTTTTGAATGAATCTTGTCATTTTATCAAATTTCGTTTTCCTTTTCTTACCATTTAGAGACTATATTCTTGACAGAAAATATAATTAATAAAAGCCAAATGCTCTTCCATTTATCTAAATTCAAAAAATAAATAAAAGAAATCAACAGTTAACATGGTATGGAAGACTCCTCACATTAACATAAACGTGGCTTAATAATATTTTTAGTTTCTCTAATTTATTTGTGAAAGTAAAATTTATTTAATAAATAGACTAAACAAACCAATCTCTTAATTATAATTCGTTTTGATAGTACTAATTTTACATGAATATAAAAGAATAAAACTCAATTTATGAGTTTGGGCTTCAAGCTCAACGTGGAAGGTCGAACACCAAAGGCAGGGGTCGCGATGATCAACCTTTCTTTTGACTTTTCTAAATTATATTTTTCAAAAAACTAATACAAATTTCTAAGTCTTCTAATTTTAAATTTGCATATAAAAAAATTCTGAAAAAAAAAGAAATAGGGCTAATTATAGACACCTTTTAATTTAGGATTAAATTTTTCTTTTCTTCTATAGCTAAGTTTTTTCCCTTTAAAACAGCTTTTGTCGTCCGTAGTTTGAGACTGTTACTATTAATTATAGACACCGATAGTTTCTCTTTAATTTTTTTTTCTCAGCTTTTTTCTTTTCTTCTTTGTGTACAAATAAGTCTTTCAATTTGTTTTTTGAAATAGATTTGAATTTTTTTTAATATTTTGATTTGTGGTCTTTTGAGTAGATCTGAAAGTTTTTAAGGTTGCAATTTGTTTTTATTGATAGATCAAAACAATGTTCGTTCATAATCAGATTGTTAGTGATTTTTTTTTAATCTAGGTATCATAAGATATTATGAAAATTTTTAGATTTAATTTAACAAATAAATAAAATTGATTATCTTGCTATAGCACCCATAATGATGATAATGATTGTCATGCCAAAGTTGAAAGGATCAGAAAATTTTTTACTCGTCTTTTAGTTTAATGAAAAAATTATATAAATATTTATTTTGCTTTTAAATTTAATTGAAAGTTGAAAGGATCTATAACTATTGTAAATGTGGTTGAAAATTGCTTTTGAATGAATCTTGTCATTTTTTAAAACCATAAAATTATATAAATGCAATAAATTAAAAGCGGAAGTTTAAAGAATATACATCCAGTCATAGTAATTAGATTCCTTAAAAATACGATCACTAAATATAAGTCAAAATAGAAAAAATTTGTCTAGTCTATCCAATATCTTAATTTGTATACTTGATGGAGAATCACAAACTTTCTTGTAGACTAAAAATCCTTATATCAGAATTTTTTTTTTTTTGAGTGTTTTACTATATCCTTCTTTCCATCAAAGAATGGATATTTATAATTGATAAATGATTGTCATAACCATCCTGTATCTTTTCACATAGGAGCACATTTTTTCATAAAGATTCCTTTTCATATAGGGACACCTTTTGACATAAGGACATCTTTTATATAGGGACATTTTTTCATATAGTCACATCTGTACATAAGGTCACCTTTTTCATGTAAGGTCACCTCCTTTCATAGGGTCACCTATGCATATAGGGAGATAACTATCAAATAAAAATGGACCACATATATATTTATTTTAATTAATATAATTAACATTCTCCCACTTGACTCATTAAACACTTTATATATGCCAATTCAATATTGATACATCTTTAAATTTTCCATGGATATAATATTTCCATACTCAAACAAAAGAATTTAAATTACATGAATCATAGTGGTAAGTCCTTTAGAATAAGTATTACCTTCTATGTATCACAATGCAACTAAATCCTCTTGAATGAGAACCATATGTGGTACATATCTTTATTAATGAACTTCCAAATGTTCATTCAGGGTCACCAAAAACATACATTAACATTCTCTTGAACTTTATGTATATAC
This sequence comes from Gleditsia sinensis, assembly GCA_037074535.1. Classification (NCBI taxonomy): domain Eukaryota; kingdom Viridiplantae; phylum Streptophyta; class Magnoliopsida; order Fabales; family Fabaceae; genus Gleditsia; species Gleditsia sinensis. Next base: position 13,562,673 of record CM073474.1, read on the forward strand.
AACTAAATAAGAGAAGACAAATATAAATTAATGGAGTTTTCAAATCGACAAAATGCGATACCAAAATATAAGAGTATCTCAATTACATAGGATTACATAATAGAACTGAGTCCCATATGCTCAACATGTTCTTTATAAGCAACAGGTGGTAAACTTTTGTTAAGGGATTTGCAATAATTTGTTTAGTACTGATGTGTTCTATAATCACTTTGTTTGTTTTAACATGTTATCTAATAGCTAGATACTCACTACAACAAAATAATGGCATAACGACGGTTTTAACCGTCATTATGCCATTTAACGATGGTTTCAAAATCGTCGTAAAACTCTAATCATAGCGACGGTTTAAACCAACCGTGGGAACAACTGTCACTACGACTGGATTAACGACCGTTTTAAAAACCGTTGTTAAACCGTTTTTAACGACTGTTTTGAACCGTCGTTACTTCTATAAATTTTTTTTAATAAAATTAATTTAAATTTTTATATCAATTTAATTTTTAATTTAAAATATAATATTTGGTGCTATCCACGGTACTAATAATGATTAAATTTTTTTATATTAAATTATTATGCAAAATAAAAATTAATTTATATTTTTAATAATTTATAAATTGATTTAGACACATTTTATTTTATTATATAATAATTAAACGTGTGAATTATTTAATAATTGAAAAAATTATTTTAAAATTTATTAATATTTAACTAGATACTAAATATGCATAAATTATTGAATTATAATGAATCTATATATAAAACAAATATATGTATACAAAAATTAATAGTAACAAACGTAACAAAATTACATATACAAATATAATAACTAAATTAAGTCGCAAAGAAGACCGCAGTACAAAAACTCAAAAATCACAACAAATAGTCTCAGGTAGTGTATTATATGAAAAAACTCTAATGAAAAGCGTTTGTAAGATAAATGAGGAGGGCTGGTGAATTTATAGGCGGACGCATGGTTTAATGACGGTTTATAACCGTCGTTAAACCACAAAAAACCGTCGATAAATGGGTTTAACGACGGTTAGAAAAGAAACCGTCATTAATTGTGTGTTTAACGACGGTTATAAGACAAACCGTCGTTAAACCACACGAATATCGAGCAACGGTTTGAATTCCGAATGTTGGGAAGACCACGGTTTGATCCTAACCGTCGGTATTTAACAACGGTTTTATGTAAACCGTCGTTACTTACTTAATTTTAACGACGGTTTCCAAACTGTCGTTAAAGTTGGCTTTAACGACGGTTGTTGATAACCGTCGTTAAATATCCGTCGCTATGCCCCGCATTTCTTGTAGTGACTTAATGTCAATGTGCTTATTGCGGCTTTCGCTCTTATTATTCTTAGTAAAAAACATTGATGCAGAATTATCACAGTAAATTCTCAATGTCTTAGTAATTGTATCAACAATCACAAGTCTAAAAATAAAACTCCTCATCCATATAGTCTATGATGTTGCTTCAAAGCATGATACAAAATCTGCTTTAGTGGTAGAAGTACCAATCAAATATTATTTTGCACTTTTCCAAGAAATGGCCCTTCCAGCTAATAAGAAAACATATCCAAATATTGACTTCCTTAAGTTGAGGCAACCAGCAAGGTCAGAATCTGAATATCCAATTACTTCCAAATGATCAGATCATCTATATGTAAACTTGTAGTCCTTAGTTCTCTGAAGGTATCACATGACTTTCTTTGCAGCTCTCCAATAGTCCAAACTAGGGTTACTTTGATATCTTTCCAATATTCCAACTGCATATGCAATGTCAAGTCTTGTACAAACCTGAGCATACATTAAACTTCCAACTACAGAAGCATAAGGAATAATTTTCATTTGTTCCCTCTCTAAAACATTTCTTGAACTTTCTTCCAAACTGAATTTGTCACCTTTGATTACAAATGCAACACTGAATGAACAATCCTTCTTGCAAAATCTCTCTAAAACTTTATTGATATATGCCTCTTGGGACAATCCTAATATCCCTCGGGATCTGTCTCTCTCAATGTTTATGCCTATGACATAAGAGGTTTCGCCTATATCTTTCATGTCAAATTACTGTGAGAGAAATCGTTTAACCTCATGAAATAAGCCCAAATCACTTGAAGCAAGTAAAATATCATTTACATATAGGACCAGAAAAATTATTTTACTTCCACTAACTTTATGGTATATACATTGATCCATAATATTATCTGTAAAACCAAATGAAGAAATAACATTATGGAATTTAAAAAATCGCTGACAGTAGGCTTGTTTCAGTCCATATATAGATTTCTTAAGTTTGCAAACTAAGTGATCATTGCCCTCTAAAATTAAATCTTTTGATTGTTTCATGTAAACACCTTTATCTAAATCTCCATTGAAGAATGTTGTTTTCACATCCATTTTGATGCTAACCCATAAGGGTAGATCGTAGAACCCGTAGCCAAACATGGCAATGCGAACCCAAGAGGATTTATACCTTAGAACCCACAGCCAATGCAATGATATATATACCCCAAGAAAGCCCAAAAATTTCTGGTTGATATACTAAGAACCCTTGAACAAGAGAGAACAAGGACAGCCAGTATTGAAGACACTACAAGGTTGATCAAGCCTTAATAAGTCTGTTAGTTTTATGAAAAACCCTAGAGAAGAACTCTCCTCTCCAATTTGCTATTTCCAGAAAAATATGATTTGATTTCAATGACAAAATCCTTACAACAATGAAAGAGGTTACAATATATAGAAAAGTCTAATTTCTAGTTAAGAAAATCAGCAATGATAAAAGCAATTAATGCACATGTAATGGATTGACTAAGGAGCCTTTTACGCCTGAAATTTCAAAGTTTGAAAAAATGCAACTAATGTACATGGGCAGATTTGACTAAGGAGTCTCCTAAGTCTAAAATTTCGCTCATGTACATTATAAAATACTAAATCAACATATTTTTTTTCTCCAATTAGCATAATTAAGGCTCAATGAGTCAACCATTTTGTGATCAATGGACCTAGCTCTTTATTTAATTGTACTTAGGCCCCAAAAGCTTTATATAATCCCATCTTCAGCCTGGATAATGTTCAGTACGTCCTCATAAGTTTTGAACTCAGGTTCTTGAGTCATTTGCTTAGCTAAGGTATCTTGAACGAGTCCATTAAAATTTTGTTCAATTCTTTTAGCTCGAGTTCTAGTAATTGGTCCACTTAGAATTTGAAATGGATCACTTCAACATTTCGAGCTAACTTGATCATTATGATGGTTCTAATCATCTCCTCATTCCTCAAAAGGATTTGTCCTCGAATCTTCACCTGGTAGATCAATCTTGTCTGCATTATCATTGATTCGCTCGAGAACTTAGAATGGACCATCCCCTCTTGGAGCCATCTTTGATTTCCTTTGGGCTGGAAATCTTTCCTTCCTCATATGCACCCACACCCAGTGTCCAGGCTCAAAAGTAACACACCTTCTTCCTTTGTTGGCCTTGTTTGCATATTGTTCATTTTTCTTCTCAATTTGTTTCTTGGCATGTTCATGAATTTGCTTCACCAGCTCAGCTTTCTTGTGACCATCGAGGCTAGCTCTTTCATCAATTGGCAATGGGATTAAATCCAAAGGAATTAACAGATTAAAATCGTAAACAATTTCAAAAGAATAATATTTAGTAATTAAATGTACACTCCTATTATATGCAAATTCGATGAATGCCAAACAATTTTCCCAATTTTTCAAATTCTTTTGAATGACAGTTCGAAGTAATTGAGTTAAAACTCTATTAACAACTTCAATTTGACCATCTGTTTGTGGATGATAAGCTGTAGGGAACAATAATTTAGTACCAAGCCTTCCCCACAAAACCCTCTAAAACTGACTAAGGGATTTTGTATCCCTATATGAAACAATGCTTTTAGGAACACCATGAAGTTTCACAATTTTCTTAAAAAATAAATCAGTAATGTGAGTAGCATCATTAGTTTTATTACATGAAATGAAATGTGCCATTTTGAAAAATTTGTCAACGACCACAAATATTGAGTCAGAACATCTCTTTAACCTAGGTAATCCCAAAACAAAGTCCATGGATATGTCCACCCAAGGTTCACTAGACACCGGTAAAGGTGTGTACATACTGTGTGGTGAGACTCGAGATTTAGCTTTCTTACATGTAATGCATATTTCATAAATTCGTTTAACATCACGTTTCATTCTAGGTAAAAAGAAATGCTCATGCAATACATCTAAAGTCTTTCTTACATCAAAATGTCCCATTAAACCTCCCCTATGAACTTCCCTCACAAGTAATTCACGCAAAGAGCATTGAGGCACACATAACTTATTTCCCTTAAATAGATAACCATCAACTTTATAAAACTTATCGAATGCCCTTTTTTCACATGCAAGAAACACTTCAACAAATTCATCATCATTTGCATACAAATCCTTGATATACTCAAACCTAAGCAATCTTGCATTCAGAGAAGTAAGAAGAATATACCTCCTAGATAATTCATTTGGAACAACATTCTCTTTACCTTGTTTGTATTTGATGACATATAAAAATGTCTCAATGAATTCTAGTCACCTTGCATGACTCTTATTCAACTTACCTTGACCTTTGCGATGTTTTAGAGATAAATGATATGTGTAAATGACAAACTCTTTAGGCTAGAGGTAGTGTTCCCATGTCTATAGTGCTTTCACAAGTTCATAAAGCTCCTTGTCATAAGTTGGATAACTCAAGGCAACACCATTTAGTTTCTCGCTAAAATAAGCAATTAACCTTCTTTCCTGCATTAAAACAGCCCCTATACCAACTCTAGATGCATCACACTCAATCTCAAAGATTATAGAAAAATTAGGTAATGTCAAAATAGGTGCAAAACATAACCTTTTCTTTAAAACATTGAATGCATCCTCTTGTGCCTTTTTCCATTTAAATCCAACAGATTTTTTACCACTTCAGTGAGTGGGACTGCAAGTGTGCTAAAATCTTTCACAAAACGACAGTAAAAACTAACTAAACCATGAAAACTTCTTAACTCGATGATAGATCTAGGTGTTGGCCACTCTTTGATAGCCTTGACTTTTTCTTCATCAACTTCTATTCTCTGTGCACTTATGACAAAATCAAGAAACACAACTTTGTCCATGCAAAAATTACACTTCTGTAGATTAGCGTACAATCTTTCCTTTTTCAACACATCAAGCACACAACACAGATGATTCAAATGTTCATTTAAACCTTTGCTATAAATCAAAATATCATCAAAATAAACCACAACAAATTTTCCAATGTATGCAAGCAAAACATGATTCATTAATCTCATGAAAGTGCTAGGTGCATTAGTTAGTCCAAATGGTATGACTAACCATTCATGCAATACATGCTTTGTTTTGAAAGCAGTTTTTCACTCATCACCTTCCCTCATCCTAATTTGATGGTATCCATATCTTAAATCAATTTTAGAAAAGATACTAGACCCACACAATTCATTAAGCATATCATCCAATCTAGGGATAGGATGACGATATTTTACCGTTATGTTGTTTACGGCTCTACAATCAATGCACATCTTCCATGATCCTTCTTTCTTTGACACTAAGAGTATTGGAACTACACAAGGACTCAAACTTTCTCTCACATAGCCTTTTGCCATAAGCTCTTCAACTTGCCTTTGAAGCTCCTTTGCTTTTTCTAGATTTGTCCTATAGGCAGGGCGATTAGGAATTGTTGCTTCCAGAATGAAGTCAATTTGATGCTTAATTCCTCTAATAGGTGGTAGCCCTGGAGGAATTTTTTTGGCAGCACATCTTGGAATTCCTGCAACAAAGACCCAACAATACTAGGAAACGAAGAGTTAAGTTCATTAGTGTTTAAAAAACCTTCCTTATATATAAGTATGAGCAAAGGTTGCTTAGCTAGAAAAACACTCCTCACTTCGCTCTCCTTGGCATAAAAACTCATTCTTGCATTTTTATTTCTCTCCATTCTCTTTTTCTCATTTTTTGAATCATTCTCCTTTTTCATATCAAGTTATCTTCATACACTTGCTTAAGTGTTAATGGAGCAAGAGTAATTATTCGATCATTCTTAACAAATGAGTATCTATTTGTAAATTCATCCTTGACAGCCCTGCAGTCAAACTCTCATGGTATCCAAGAAGTATATGACAAGCATGCATAGGAACAACATCACATAGCACTTTATCACTATACTTTCCAATTGAGAATAAAACTAGAACTTGCTTATTAACCTTGATTTCTCCACAATCATTTACCATTATAGTTTGGATGGTCTAGGGTGTGGAATAGCTGGAAAATCTAATTTCTCAACTAGTGTAGTGCTAGTAACATTAGTTCAACTCCCCCCATCAATAATCATGTTGCATATTGTCACACGCTACTGACTAGCATCTTATTTCATACATCCATATCATAGAATATTCCCCCAAACTACCTTTTAGTATTATATTTTTTTTTCTTATTTGTAAATTTCTAGCAATGTCTACCTAACCCATAAATTAACCTATTCACTTATATTGTTTATCTTTCTTGGATGAACATCCAAGTGCTTCAAACTATTCCAAGCATTTTCAAATTTCATTTCCTTATAGGCAACTAACTAGGCATGATAGGCATTACTTACAACAAAAGGCTCTCATGCCATAAAAGAAAATGGTACAGTCCATAACTTATTTTACATCACATTATAAGCTGTCTAAAAGAGACTTGGCACTCAACTAAGCCATCCCACAAATATTACACAACCAAAGAAAATACAATCTATATCCATAATCAGATGAGTCAATCTTGAGACCCCTGTTGCTCACTTCTTGCTAGAGTACCTGGAATGTGATTATGTGGACATAAAAATATGAGATGACAATCTCAATAGCTAGCAAATTTTTCAGAAAAACAGTACACATTCAATTCCTTAAAACATCTCAATTTATTTCACTGAAATATAAGCACTGACCATACATACATACATTATCTTGGTCACACTAGGGACCCATAATATTTTGGTCTATTTACCCAATGCAGTCCCATACTTGTAAAAAGCTTATGCATCTCCTATTATTGGCCAATACGTGGGGGAAATGGGGCTTACTTGGCACACTTTGGGCAACCCCTTAATTCTCGAGAATGTATACATAACATATCTTTAGACCATCATTCATCATAGCATTAAAGTCAAGCAACCAATGAAATTGATATATTCAAGTTCATAAACATAAAGTGTTTTAAGAAAAAACTAGCTACCTCAATTTCTGCACAATCACTTTCTTTCTAAGGATGCCAATGTTACTACCAGCAATTCAAACTAAAAAAAATGAGATCTTTTGGTTAATGCATTTATATTAGCACCTGAAATCATAAGTCTCTAGTTTAAGAGCTTCTGCTCCCCAAAACAAAACTATGATTATGTTGAGATTTGGAATTATTACTAAATATGACAAAAGTCCTCTAAAATTCTAAAAATTTCCATGGAGATTCCTTTACATGTCTATTTTATTTTGTGGTTATCTCAGCCCTTAACTCTTCCATTCACCCTAAGAACTATCTCCAAAACCCAGAATAGTGCATATTGGTTTCAGTTCCATTTCTATTTTGTTTTCCATTCCTTTGGATGGGTAAAACTTCTTACAAATTCATGCTATTTGATATGGCGCATCCTAGATATGTTATATAACCTCCATAAAAAGTTTAAGTAAAAATTAATTCATTTGACCCCTCAAATAACACACTTTTTATGGCTATCCCCAATTCTGGTCTGTTCTAATTCACTTCTTGTCCCACCGATTTTCCATATTTTATTATATGCCTTACCCTACCCATAATTCTCTAAAATTTGGTGAAATCTTTAATTAGGATCCCTGTAATATTTCATAAAATTTTCATATGAAAATACAATACCTAACCCCTTCAATGGTTAGCATTTCCATCAACAACATAAGCTCTCTAGCAGATTGTTTTCAGCACTATTTTAATTGTAAATGGCCTACTTTTAAGTTCTCAAAAATTACTAAAATTTTTAGATTTTATTATCAATCTTTCAAGACTTTGGTCACCAAATATTGAAAAATTTAAAGGCCATTTGCCCAATCAAACAATCCAAGAATAGAGGGCCTAAAAATTTTAGGTGCAGAATGTTTGGTGTTTCAGCATATTTGTTACTTAGATGGAAATAATTGTTCCCTATCACTAGAGTTGCATGTTTTTAACTTTAACATCTTGCATCTCATGCTCAAGAATCACCCATGCAGAACCCAAAATGAGCTTTACTCACTACAAACTAACTTTTCTCAAGAGGGGAAACTCACCTTGTACAGAAATGCTCTTATGGTTCTCAAATTTCAGTTTGCTTCTCCTCTTGGTTTCCCTTGCAACTTAACTACGTTTTTTTTCTAGTTTCTCTCCCCTTTTGGGTCTAAGTTTTTTGGCTGCCTTCTCTCCCTCTTGGGTGCTAATTGCATGAGGAATGGGGTTTGAATTTGCTGCCCAAAATAATACCTAGACAATATGATTCTTGGCTGTTGGTTTCCATCACTCAAGAGGAAAAGGAGGCTGTGTTTTTCAGGGATTTCTTTGTGTTTTTGTAGGGATTCCCTTGTGGTTTTTGTAGGGAGGGCATGATAATGCAGAGGCATGATGTGGGACAGCAGCCTTTGCATTATTTTTCTAATTGTGGGCAGAAAATGGCTGAAGTGGGTAGCTATTTCTTGGCTAGAATGTTGTTGAAATAATTATGGCTATGTGGCAGAATTTCCTTGCTGAAAGGTGACATTTTTCTTAGCTGAATTTTGCTGAATTTTTTTGGAAAATGTGGCATGCTATGTGGCTGCAACTCTGTGGGGAATGTGGCATGCTTTGGTAGGTGCAAGGTGGCTGCAATTTTGTGGACAATGTGGTATGCTATGTGGCTGCAACTTTGTGGGCAATGTGGCGTGCTTTGGTAGGTACAAGGTGGCTGCAATTTTGTGGCCAATGTGGCATACTATGTGGCTGAAATTTTGTGGTGCTACTTAGCTTAGTTGTTTTATATTGCCTTAATATACTACTAATCCTAGATTAGTAATGTCTTAAAAATGTATTTGTACCTTCTCCCCATCCATTATGCTCCTAAGAAATTTATTTATATGATTCAAGATTAACTATATGTCACCTATTTTATAAATGCCTTATTGTTACATAAATAAGCATTTTAATTCTTTGTCATATGTATTTTCTACTTATTCTTAGATTTATCTAACTTTATTAGAGACTTAGGATGTTACACATACTTTATTGTTGATAAGACAGCGAGTGTGAAAAATATTTTCCCTTTGTTGCTCCACATCATCTTCCTTAGCCTAAGCACTCAAGGCACGGCTAGTGACAAGTGCTTCTCCTTTCACTGCATACTCAAGCCCATCATCACTAGCATCTTCAAGTGAAGGTATGGAATTATCACTCTCACTTTCAGTCATCACTTCATTATCCCTCATAATCATGACTCTTTTGTTGGGGCATTGTGAAACTATATAACCTGTACCTAAACACTTGAAACATTTTGTATCTTTATATCTAGAAGTTTGAGGTTCAGATTTACCTTTGTCCTTAGTTGAAGAAATCTCTTTTTGAACATCTTTTTCTTCCTTCTTCCAACTCTGTTTCATTGAAGAATTAGAGTTAGAATTAAATCTTAAGGCACCTTTGCGCTTGAGTTATTTTTCCACCTTAATTGCCACATGTAACATATCCTCTAACTCCACATAATGCTACAATTCTACTACGTTGGCTATGTCTTTATTCAAACCATTCAAAAAACGAGCCATTGTAGCTTCCCTATCCTTCTTGACATTAGCCCTTATCATAGTGACCTCTATTTTTTTGTAATACTCCTCCACACTCTTGGATCATTGTGTAAGAGTCTGCAATTTTTGGTAGAGGTCTCTGTAGTAATGGCTAGATACAAATCTCCTCCTCATTACAGCCTTCAGTTTTGCCAAGTTTCTATGGGCTGCTCACCATTTTTCATCCTATTTAAACCCAACTTATCCCACAAAATAATTGCATAATCAACGAACTCTATCGCAACCAACTTCACCTTTTTCACTTCAAAATAATTATGACACTAAAAAATTAGCTCAACCTTTTTTTCCCACTCTAAGTAAGCTTCAGGATCATTTCTACCTTGGAAAGATGGTATTTTTATTTTAATACTTCCTAGGTCTCTATCTACCTGCCTTCCTTCTCTAGGAATATTTCTCCCATGATGCATTTCTAGTTTTAATTATTGTATGCCTATTTCTTCTTACACCAACTTCAGATTCATAACCATCATCATCCTCACTCCGTACTTCTTCTTCAAACTCATCTTCAGCCCAGACAACTCTTCTAGGATTAGGACTCCTATTAGATTGCATCTTTTGTAAATTGGTGATCCTTTTGCCTATCTCTTATATCTCCAAACACCACATTAAAGTGCTCAAATTGTTGTTGCATAGCTTTTATGACAAGCTTTATGTTTGGTGAGTTTCCACCGCTGGTTGACTCCTCCCTGTTAGACATTTTTTTTCTTAGCTGCAAGAAAAATTGGTTAGTGAAAATAAAAGATCCTCACAGATTTCTTTATGTGTTTGCACTCAAGGAAAGTCGCTCTACACTCGTGTTTCGCTCCTTATAGGCTTTTTATCAATATGTGTCACTCTTGCCTTTTTTCCTTGTACCAAAACTTGTACAGTCAGTTAGACACTTGGGGATAAGAAAACAAATCTGGATCAAAGGAAAAAAATTCTGAAATTTGATATCAAGAATTCCGAAGCAAAAATCAAAATAAAACAAATTCTAACAAAATTTCAGTAGAATCCTACCCTTTTTCCCCTTTTTTATTTCTTTTTTTTTCTCCTCTTTTTTTGGCAGAAATAGGAATAAAATAATGAAAATCACACAAAGAAGCTTAAATAAGCTAATCAATTTGGGAAATTCAGGAAAACACGTCTGGGTAAAAATGACTATAATTCATGGTAGAAATTTTGGATTGAAGCGATTCCAAAATGAGTAGAAAGATGATATTCTGAACTATTAAAATAACATAAGAATCGTTGAAAAAATCAAAGGGAAATGTGATGAACGAAAATTCAAAAGGTATGTGACGAACAGAGAGACACACAAAGATAAGCAAACACAAGAAATACAATCAGAAGATAAAAAATACAAAACAAAAGATATGACCTGATAGGGAGCCGTGCTTTGATACCAAGATGGTGTGAACCCACAAGGAAAGATCGTAGAACCCGCAGCCAAACACGGCAATGTGAATCCAAGAGGTTCTATACCTTAGAACCCACAGCCAATGCAATGATATATACACCCCAAGAAAGCGTAAACAGACATGGTTGATCTACTAAGAACCCTTGAACAGGAGAGAACAAGGACTCCCAGTATTGAAGACACCACAAGGTTGACCAAGCCTTGGTAAGTCTGTTAGTTCTATGAAGAACCCTAGAGAAGAACTCTCCTCTCCAATATGGTATTTGTAGAAAAATATGCTTTGATTTCAATGACAAAGTCCTTATAACAATGAAAGAGGTTACAATATATAGGAAAGTCCGATTTCTAGTCAAGAAAATCAACAATGATAAAAGCAATTAATGCACATGTAATGGATTCACTAAGGAGCCTCTTAAGCCTGAAATTTCAAAGTTTGAAAAAATGCAACTAATGCACATGGGCAGATTTGATTAAGGAGTCTCCTAAGTCTAAAATTTCGCTCATGTACATTATAAAATACTAAATCATCATATGTTTTTCTCCAATCAACATAATTAAGGCCCAATAAGTCAACTATTGTGTGCTCTATGGACCTAACTCTTTATTTAATTGTACTTAGACCCTGAAAGCTCTATATAAACCCATCTTCAGCCTGGATAATGTTTAGTACGTCCTTATAAGTTTACAGCTCAGGTTCTTGAGTTATTTACTTAGCTAAGGTATCTTAAATGAGTCCATTAAAAGTTTCTTGAATCCTTTTAGCTCGAGCTCTAGTAATTGGTCCACTTGGAATTTGAAATGGATTACTTGAACATTTCAAGCTAACTTGAACATTATGATGGTTCTCATCTCATCACATTTGATGTAGCTCCATATCAAAATGAGCTACTAATGCCATGATTATTCGAAATGAATCCTTCTTAGAAACGGGAGATATGGTATCGTGATAATGAATTCTTTCTTATTGAGTGAATCCTTTGGCTATAAGATTTTCCTTATACCTTTTAATATTGCCTAAAGAGTCTCTTTTGATTTTAAAAACCCACTTACAACCAATAACCTTTCTCCCTTTAGGAAATTCAACAATATCTCATACTTGATTGTTAGCCATTGAATTCATCTCATCCTTTATGACATCATACCATAATGTGGATTTATTTCCACTCATAACCTGTGCAAACATAACAGGGTCATCTTCAACACTAATGTCCATCTCAGATTCTTATAGGTACACAATATAATCTGAAGAAATTACAAGTTTTTTTACTCTTGAAGATCTTTTTAATGTTACATCAACATCTCCAGTTTGAGAATCCTGAGTAACCAAATCTACAAGGGTGTCCTCCTGATAAAATAGTTCTCCAACCATTGGTTATTTTTGAGTAATCGAATCCTGATGATTATCATAAAAAATAACCAATCAATTTAAAGATGTGAGAATATATTCTTCTCTCTTATGTTCCTCAAAGACTAAGTTTCGAAGATGACTACTCCCACTAATCTCATCATTCTCAAGGAACTGTGCATTTTTAGATTCCACAATTCTCGTTGTACGAGATGGATAGTAAAATCTATATCCCTTAGAATTTTCTGTATAGCCAATAAAATATCCATTGAATGTTCAAAGTCTAACTTTGTCTCATGTGAATCATAAACCCTAACTTCAACTAGGCATCCCCAAACATGTATATGTCTTAAACTAGGTTTCCAACATTTCCATAACTCAAAAGGTGTTTTCTGAACTGCCTTGGTTGGAACCCTATTTAGTACATATGCCGTAGTTTTTTAGGTTTCACTCCACAAAGACATTGGGAGATTGGAGTTATTAATCATACTCCTCACCATGTCCATTAATGCCCGGTTCTTTCTTTCAGCCACACCATTTTGTGATGGTGGGCCAGGCATTATGTATTGTTCCACAATTCATTCTTCCTCTAGGAACCTTACAAATGGACCTGGTAACTTATCATAAAGCAAGTAAAGATACATATATCTTAAATAGTCATCAATAAAGGTAATGAAATATTTTTGACAATTAAAACACATATCATAAGGTCCTAAAATATCAGTGTGTATGATCTCTAATACATTAGAACTCCTCCTAGCACATTTCTTAAACTTGTTAGTTTGCTTTCCTTTAATGCAATATAAACAAGTACTAAAATCAATAAAGTCAAGAGTCTCAAGGACTCCATCATTTACTAATCTCTTAATTCTATTAATGGAGATATGAACTAATCTCTTATGCCATAATATAGAAGATTTTTCATTTATAACAATATGCTTAATACCAATATTATTACCATGCACAGTTGTAAGGCTACAATCAAAGGTGGAATTCAAATAAAGTTTAAACAACCCATCATTCATAATACCATTACCAACTAGAACATTGTCTTTGTACAAATGTAAAGTATTATCAATGAAATTGAAAATAAAACCACAAGGTACAAGTCTTGAAACTGAAATAAGGTTTCTTGAAAAGGAAGGAACATAAAAGGTTCTTTCAAGGTCTAATACAAAGCCAAAATCAAGTACAAGTTTATAGGTTCCAACTGCTTCTACATGTGAACGCATCTTGTTTTCTGAATTGATGGAACATTCACTTTTGGTCGGTTTCCTGTGGTTTACAAAACCCTGCATGGTATTGGCAACATGGATTGTAGAACCAAAATCAATCCACCAAGTGTTATATGAAATATGAACCATATTAGATTCAAAACACACTAAGGAGAAGAGATTATCTTTCTTTTCAAACCAATGCTTGAATTTGGGATATGTCTTCTTTATATGTTCTTTCTTCTTATAAAAGAAGCATTTGACATTGCCCTTATTAACTTGATTAAGAGGCACTTTACCCTTCCCTTTCTTAGATGATTTCTTATCAAGAATCACTAAATGTGCACTTTCAATCCTTTCTTGATTCAATCTCCCTTCCTCTTGTACACACATGGTTAAAAGTTCATTAATTGACCATTTCTCCTTATGTGTATTATAAGATATATTAAAAGGTCCAAAATAAGGAGAGAGTGAGTTAAGGATGAAGTAAACCAAAAATGACCTAAAAATCTCAACCTCCAAAGATTTTAGTTGAGACGCTATGTCTCGCATCTTCATTATGTGCTCATGTACACCACTAGTACTATTAAACTTCATAGAACACAATTTTATCATTAGGTATTTGCTAATGCCTTGATAGAAGTCTCAAACTGGTCCTGAATAACTTTAAGATATTCCTTAATTTTAGTACATTCAGAGATAGATCCACAGATACTTTTTCCAGTATGAGACTTAATAAACATCAAACTCAAACGATTTGATCGTTTTCAAAGATCATATGATGTTTTCTCATCTTGGGTGCTTGATTCCGTGGGTTTTGGTGGTTTATTTACTCGAAGTGCTAAATCAAGGTCTATGCACCCCAATGCAAGGAGAATTTTCTCCTTCCAATCAGAATAGTTATCACCACTCAGAGGAACAATATTTGAGGAATCAAATGTTAGGACATATAAAGTTTGAACTACTGCAAAATAAATAACAAGCTTGCTACTCATGCAATGAAATCTAATATGAAATATTTACCTATGTAAATAAATCAAAACAAATAAATCAATACGTTATTATAATCTTTCTTGTGGGCTTAGACTATAACACGCAAGTGATTTAATTTTTTTATGATAGGACTATAACAGGATCTATAAATAATAATCTAGGCCTGCGGGCAACTAGAATTTAAATATATCAATGTTACTATCACATTTTAATTAATTACATAATTATAATAATTACCTTGTGGGGTTAAATTATTATATAACCATAATTAATTACTATTATTGATGTCATTAAATTTATGTGACTAAACTTAATATCACTTGATATTTTATGTAATTAAAAATGATGTGGCTATTACTTAACTACGCAAATGTAAACTTAAATATGACATCAAAATTATTGACTAAACTTTATATCAATAGTCTATATTTTTTACTTATTTATTTAGGAAAACCAAATATATGCATATAAAATTAAGTATGCATAAAATCTTAATATATATATATATATATATATATATATATATATATATATATATATATATATATATATATATATATATATATATATATATATATGAAGGATTAACAAATTTGCAAATAACTTCTCTCATAATGTCAACAATTACTATAAATAAAATTATTGCATACACTTTCCTAACCATGTTGATGGTTGAGTTGGAGAAGAGGTGTAATTATTCCTATAGGGAACGTGGGTTCAAATCCCATGGAATAGGTGTGAATGTTTTTTTTTATACATCAAAGACCCAGCACCCCATAAGAGAAAACTCCAAACAACTTATAACATTCTCATATTTCTATTTGAAATTTTAATAGAATAAAAAATTAGACTAGAAGCATGGCTCTAATATCAAATGAAATTCATAAAATTACATAAGTGGAATAAATTAAAAGCAGAAGTTTAAGGAACATACCTCTAGCCATAGTAATTAGATTTCTTAAAAATACGATCACCAAATATAAGTCAGAATAGAGAAATTTTTTTTAGTCTATCCAAAATCTCAATCTGTGTACTTAATGAAGAATCACAAGCTTTCTTGTAGACTAAAGACCCTTATATTAGAAAAAAAATTCTGAATATTTCACAATGTTCTTTTTTCTATCAAAGAATGGGTATTTATAATTGATGAATGGTTGCCATAACCACCCTGTATCTTTTCACATAGGGACACATTTTTTCATAGATATACATTTTCATATAGGAACACCTTTTAACATAGGGACACTTTTTTATATAGAGACACCTTTTATATATGGACATCTTTTCATAGAATCACATTTTTATATAAGATCACATTTTTCATGTAGGGTCACCTCTTTTTATAGGATCACCTCCTTTCATAGGGTCACCTATTCACAAAGAGAGATAACTATCAAATAAAAATGGATCACAAATATATTTATTTTAATTAATATAATTAACAATTTTATCAAAATTCGTTTTTCTCTTATTACCATTTAGAGACTATATTCTTGAAAGAAAATATATTATTAATAAAAACCAAATGCTCTTCCATTTATCTAAATTCAAAAAATAAATAAAAGAAATCAATAGTTAACGTAGTATGGAAGACTCACGTTAACATAAACGTCGCTTAATTATATTTTTAGTTTCTCTAATTTATTTGTGAAAGAAACTTAATTCCTCTAATTTTCATTAAAGCAATATTAGCCCTCTATCTAATTTTCTAGAGAAATTTAGTTCTTGTAGTATTAATTTAAGTGATTTATCCCTTTAATTATTAATAAAAGTAATTAAAATTAATAATTTATAGGAAAAAATAAATATTATATTATGCCACAAAAAATAATTTAAATTCCCTTCAATTTTTAAATAGAATTAGAGATGCGGTATTCATCTAATTAACTAAAATTCGAGACTATATAATAATAAACTAGAAGAGCAACCTTACTTTAATTAAAATTAAATTACTTCTTTAAATAAATTAAAAGAAAAAAAAATGAAATTAAACTTTTTTTTAATGTTTCTGTTTAAGTTCTTATATTCTCTCATCCAAAGTCCTTTCCATGTTTAAGGAATATTCCAATTTTGACAATCACCTAATAAATATCTTATAAATAAATTTTGAATATTTGAAAATATAAATCTAGTTACCAAAATCCCCACCAAAATATGCAACTACTTCATCCAATCAAAACATTGATTTTGATTGATTTTAGTTGAATTGATTTAAATAAATTTGATTAAAATTGAATGAAATCGATTTTGAAAAACCCTAACATGCATACATAATGAAATTCTTGAATAAAATGTGATAGATGATAAAAATTAAAAAAACACAATTTTTTTAAAAGGAACCTACCAACCCAACAGTTTGAACTTACACAACATGACTAACTGCCACAACTTTATTATTATTATTATTATTATTATTTTGCTAATTGAGCTAACTAGTGTTAGCTATATCTAGTTTTATTAATAAAAAAAATTCTAAATTAAAAAAAAAGTACATGTTCCTTCTTTCAAACAAGAATGAAGAGTAAATTTAAAGAGAAAAAAACTATTTATATCTGAATAAGTGAATTTCACTTATTCATTAGTAGATCCTCATTCCTTGGCCCAGTTGATAAACTTGATGAGATTTTTAGTAGATTGTCCACCTTCTGCTATGTTATTCAAAGTCATTTTTTTTAACTTGAAAGACCTTTCTTTTATTTCTTCATCACCAAGCAATTGCTCAACCTTCTTCTTTATCTCTTCCCTTGTTATTACTCCATTTTCATCCTTATCAAATCCTACCCCAACCTTCCATACATCACAAATATAGAACTTGTCTTGAAATTGGTCACTGCCAAATGGCCAACATAGAAAAGGTACCCCACTGTATATACCTTCTATGGTAGAATTCCAACCACAATGGCTAATGAAACAAGCTATGGAAGGGTGGCTCAAAATCTTTCTCTGTTGCGCCCAACCAACAATTTTACCCTTAGTTCCTTGAAATTCACTTGGGTATGCGTTGTTTACTTTCTTAGGATCATTATCTGCAATCAGAATTTTTGTTAAATGTTGTCACTCGTACTATAACATGATAACAATAATAAAAATAAAAATAAAAACAAAATTACATTTCAATGTTTGTAAAGTAGTCCTTATAATATTTATATTTTTTTAATCCATGCATTATAATTTCATTAAGAATAGTATTGTGTGCTCATTTTTCTAAAAAATTATCAAAATAAGGAAGCTATTAGGCTGAGATTAATTTAAAGGAATGATTAAATGAGTGCCAACATATTAGGATACTAAGGAAATAAAATTAAAACTATGGTATACAAATCCTCATAAATTATGTATGATTCATTTATTGGGATACAAACATTACTTGCTTTATCTATAAATGTCTTATTGGACTTAAACTTGATTACAGATTTGGCAACTCGTCTAATTCAAAAGAAACGGCTATTAGTTTCAATTCAAAGAGTAAATAAAATTGGGATCAGATTTAAACTTTTATTTGAAAATAGACCTAAACCCAATTCAACCATATATATATCAATTTAATCTAACTTTTTTTGCAAAATAAATATTAATAATAAGAAGTTTGTTGTTTAAAAGTATGTATTATTTTATAAAAAATACTTTTTAAATAAAATCTTAACTTCGTACTAGACTTTTAAGCTTAGATAAATATATTTTGGGCCGAACATGGAGTTAAGCCCATATTTTATTTTTACTATTTTTTTAAAACGTTCAACCAAAGCCAAGTTTGATATGTGAGCAGGTCTAATTGGAATAAGTAAAAAAAAAATTAGCTGAAACACTATCTTATTTATATAAAATATAATAAATTAAATTAAGAAAAATAATATTGATATACTAGATCAAGTAGGGCAACTTGCAAAAATGATAATTACCTGGACGCACAACCCAAAGAAAAGGTTTGTTCAAGAGATCAAGTCCAAGTGCGAGTTCTCTGAACTGGTTAGCCTCCATTGATGCCAAACTCCCAAAGGAAACATAAATGACAGATTGAGGTGGCTGCTGGTCTAGCCATTCCAAGCAGGTTCTGTCTTCTTCCCAGAAATTACTCGGGTTTTGGTCACTTGCAATCAATGGGCCAATGGGGAGGAGCTTTGGTGATATGGAAAATGACCCAGCTTCAAGTTCGTAAGTTGTGTTACAAAGCCACCATTCTGCTAGCCTCAAATTTTGCAGCTCTGCCACAAGATGGTCAAAGACGAACTTACCCATTCTGGTCCATCCGAGGTTAGTTGGGTCCATCAGAGGCATGTTTGGGGACAGTTGAATTTTCTCTGTTTTCATTGGGATTCCTATAACGTCAAGAGAAATCATGAACTCAGTTCTTGTACTACAGGTTAAGAAAGTATGAATAATTTTCCAAACGAAAGAATTGAATAGATGTATTTAAAATTCCATGAATTTATTAATTTCACTATGGAAACACAAAATATAAATATTAGGAAACTCATGGATAACAATTAGTATTGTCAAACAGGATAGTCATAAACAAACTGAGTTGGACTGTTTATTAAAGAAGTTTGAATTTTGAAATTCATACCCGCCCATGAACTTGGAGGGTTAACAGATCAGTCAACAAATTTTTATGTTAATTAGGCCCGTTTTGATATTTTGAAAAGAATTTTTTTTTTAAAAAAATACATTTTTGAGTTAAATAAATATAAAAATTTCATTTAAAAAAGTTAAAAACACAACATATATATATATATATATATATATATATATAATGTGGAAAGAGTGAAATTAATTTTTTAGTTTAATATTTTTTTATTTTTTTTTCATATTTTCGTAGGTTGGCCTGTACTTGTATGCATCAGTTCGTTTTGACCAGTAAATTGAATGGGCTGGCATGTTTAAACTCATTTTTAAATAAACCTAATTTTGAATGTTCAAATCCATCCAATAAATAAATTAAATGGACTGAATTGTAAATCACAATCCATTTTAGCAGTACTGTCAGTAATATTTTTTATTTGACATGGAAAATACTTGATGAAGTTTTATAAGCAAATCATGGTTGAATTGAGCATAAGGATATAAGAATTCAGTAGGCCTCAATATTTCTTACCATTTTCGGAACTAATAATCCCATCATCGATCAGCCTTTCGATGCAGTCCGTGGAAGCCATGGTAGTAGCAGAGCCAGGAAAGAGCACAGTCCCTTTAATCCCCAGTTTCTGAGCAACTTCCAAGGCCCATCCCATATTCATACTAACGACTATGCAAGCGATCTTACTATCTTCACCTTCCAAAGCGTTAATATCTTCAATCAGCTTGGGAAGCTTAGAAGGCATGGTGCTTTCCATGGACAAAATAACTTTGGGGTGGTCGTTTCTGTCATCTTCTGGATCCAAACCATCTGGGAGAGTCACCAACTTTATTTGTGATGATCCCAGGAGGTTGTGATCTTGCCCAGAACCTGCGGCCATGGCTCGGCTGTGGCTGAACTCTGTGTTTAGAAAAGTGATCTTGCAGCCGTGTTTGGCCAAAACGTGAGAGAATTCCATTAGTGGATTCACATGTCCCAGAACTGGATATGGTATAACAAGAAAATGAGGGATTCCCATTTCTCTCGAGTTTGGAAGAGAAAGAAGTTTTAGTATGGAAAATCTAAGAATAAGTTTCTGCAATTTCTGTTTTTCATGGTTTTTGTCTGTGGTTATCATTCCTTTATAAATGTCCAACTCCATGTCAGAGGTTGCCACTTTTCCAAGAATACGAGTCAACAATTCAAAAGAAGAGTCCGTCTTGCCTTCTTTTGTTTTGAATAAAATCTAAAATAAGGGGAGACTAGTTTATTTTAAGATTTGAATATACCGGGAGTTTCAACAAAAGTTAGTATTCATCGATTGTCTACTAAAAATAACTATCAGCAGCATAAATCAAGCATACATCATACTAGTTAATTGTTTTTATTTTTACAAATTGAAGCAACTTCTGTTGATTTCTCCTTTTCTCTTTTTTTTTTTTTTGATACTATGAAAATCATTAAATAACTCTAGATTTTTTTCTGTTATGAAAATTTCTAGACCTTTTAAATTTTATATTAACCTAGTATTTTTGTTCTCAGTAAATTATATGTATTTCTCTTAAATTTTTTTAAAATTCCTTTTACATTCACTCTAATTTTAAATTGAGACAAAAATCTTTGTTGAAGTTTATAGAACTTATACGCACTTTCACAAGCATTAAAAAAATAAAATTTTTCTTTAAAGTAAATTGCTCTCCCCTCCTCTATTACACAACCTTTCCTTTTATTTTAAAAATATACAAAAAGCTATTTTCAAACTAAAAATGTAGAATAAAAAATTATACTCTCTTTTAATTAATGCGTTTATTACATTACTATAACTTCTATTATAAAAAATATATACACAAATCTCTTTTAAAAATAAAAAATATATTACAACTTAATTCAAATGTCTCAAATACTTTTTATATAAGATAAACAAATAATAAAATAAAATATCATTTCCTCAAAAAAAAATTTCATTTCATTGTCCTCTAATATCAATTATTTCTTTTTAAATAATTGTGAAGTAGTTTAACTATTTAAATATCAATTTGGTTGGTTTAAAAACTAGGTTAAAAATTGAGATGAAAACAAATTGAGAAATGATCTTCTTTTTTTGTTTCTCTTTCAAAAAAAATATTTGAAATATTTAAATTAAATTTTAATATATGTTTTTATCTTTTTAAAAAAATTCATGTATATTTTTATAATAAATGAGAGAGTTGTATAATAAAAATATTAATTAATAGAAGAGAGAGAATTTAATCTTATTTTTTATATAGAAATTTTTGTATATTTTTATAATAAAAAATTTGTGTAATAAAATATTTAATGAAAAAATAATTTATTTTTTATTTTTTATTTTTATAAATATTAATTTAAAATTTTAAAATAATTAAAGACGAGTCTGCAGGACGAATGTTGAATTGACTAGGAAAAGTCCTCTCGATGGATGTTGAACTGACCATAGCGCAACTGCATGTTGTAAACATGTCGACAGGCACAGAAAAAAAATGTAAGAAATTTCTTGGTTCCGTGAGACAGTCACCTAAGTTTATGGTTTTATTATTATGAATGTTGACAGGTACAAGAAAAAAAAAATCCTAAAAACATTTGGGCTTAAGTTTAAGATTTTTTTTTATAATAATTAAAAATATTTTTAAATTTATCTAAAATTTTATATTTGAAATAATAAATAAATTTAAATATAAGATATTTTTATAATATCAAGAATTTAAATATATATAAAAAATATTTATAAACAGAGTATTTTTAACGATATTAGTTTTATATTTAAAAAATATAAAAAAATATTGATACTTCCTTTAAAAGTTAATATTCTTAAAGTTTATTAGGCTAAATCTCTTTCTTAACAAGGGTATATTTTTCATATTAACCTAAAATTTTTAAAACTTTTATTTTTTATATAAAAGAATGCTGTAAAAATAGAATACTTCAAGTTTTAGACTCATATTTATCAAATTTATATGACATAAAAACAAAGCCTACTAAAAGACAAAGGTTTACTAGAATACCACACCCTCGAATCTCTCTAGAAAAAAGTTGACTTTCAATGTGAGTTCCTAACATTAAAAAGAATCAAACTCATACAATGTATGTATATATATAATTGTGAAATATCAAACATGTTTTTGTCCATGGAGCCAATTGGTGTCACCCTGATAATTTCTATTTGGTGCAACTGTTGGTTGAATCTAACAAAATACTTTAGTTCAAAATTTGACGGAAATTAAAAATTGATGACACTGTATACTCATCAACTCGACTAGATTAAACGAATCATCAAGTTTCTAAAGATGTTTCATTTGGAATTTGCCTGCTTTTATTAGCTTTAAATCTTAATAAATTTTATTTTTTATATTAAAAAATTGTACTAAAAATAGAATATTTTAATATTATTGATTAAGCCGAAGCGTTAATAACATGTTTAAAATTTCTTTTAACTCTACACTGTTTAATATATAACACTTATGTTTAATATTTTAGTATATAAATTAATATAAAAATACAGTCTACTGGAGAATAGAAACTCATTAGAAGACTGAATATTAAAAAATCTATTTTTTTAAAAACTTAATTTTCTATACGAACTCTTAATATATATTAGAAATGATAGTTAGGAAGAACTTTTCAAATGTCGTTTATTAGTTTATAGAGAAGTTCAATTTGGAATTTACTTGCTTTTTTGACGGAAAGGAAAGGCTCGCCTCTAGGGTGTGATTATTTGGTGACTTAGTTGGGCTACGTGGAAGGAAGGCGTCTCATTGCTACATATATTTGTTCTTACTTACTTCTTTATTACTTGATGGACATCAATCTCAAGAATTGTTGTACTTTAGGGGTTTTCTTTTATACTGGTCGTTATTTTGCATAAAATTTTCTATTTTATTATTATTAATAGAATGATAAAATTTTATGCAAAAAGAAAGCACAACAAATTTATAAGATTTGATAATAAATGAATATTTATAATTTTTTCGTTGAAATAAAAAATAAAAAACCTCTATCAATTTCTTAAATTTTAAAATAAAAATTGTCTATTATTATTTATGTTACAACAAAATAATTGCTTGTGTTATGAACTCATTTATTACTGTGGATATCCATTTAATTTCTCAGCTCTTAAAATAATAAATATTATAAATTCATTCATTATTATAAATGTCCTTTTATTTTTTCAACTCCTAAAACCATTAAATCTCATTCATTCTCCTTGACTTTTGGATTATCTACTTTTATGATTGCCTGCTTATAAATAGAGAATTGTATGAAGCAATTGAATAAGAAATATATTTTTCTTCTCTAAGTGTCTTTACATTCTACTTTCTCATTGAATAAAATTTCACTTACAACACGTTATCAATACGAATTTGCTCTTGGCTATTCGTTTTCAAATCACAAGGAAGAGATTGTGTTAATAAGATTTTCTTAACTTACTTGAAAAGTTTTCACTGATTTTATTTTATTTAATTTTAGAATAATGTCAAATCTTACAAAACTTGAATTTGCGACTCTTGATATTTCGGGCAAGAACTATTTATCTTAGATACAAGATGTTAAAATTCATCTTAGTACAATGGGTCTTGAAAACACCATTAAAGAAGAAAATGATGAATCAATGCAAAATCGTGTTAAGGTGATAATCTTTGTTCGTTACCACCTTCACGAAGGACGAAAATCTAAATACCTTACTGTAAAAGATTTAGTTCTTTGAAAAAAATTCAAAAAAAGGTATGACCACCAAAAAATAGTTATTCCAAAAGCTCGTTATGACTGGATGCATTTATGATTGCAAGATTTTAAAATAGTCAGTAAGGATAACTCTGCAATATTTCTTATTAGCTCTCAATTAAAATTATGCAGAGAAGAAATTACTGATAAGGATATGTTAGAGAAAACTTTCTCTACCTTTCATACCTTGAATGTGCTCTTGCAGCAATAGTATCGTGAAAAAAAATTGAAAAATACTCACAATTGATTTCATGTTTTCTTATGGCAGAAAAAAATAATGAGCCTTTAATGAAAAATCATGAAGTTTATTGATGAGTGAGTTTTATACTCATAAATTAAATATTTTCATCTTATCTTTTTTTTCTTAATTAAATATTTATCTCCCTTATTTGTCTTTATTTTTGTCACGACCCTACTCTTAAGGGCACGTGAAACACACACTTTATGAACATATTTTCTCCATAACATGTATAATACACTTCTTTACAAATAGGTATTCCCATGTATACACAATATACAGACCAAGTCTATAAAAATCAAAGTAAAGTAGAAGTAAGGATCATGCCTGTGGCGTTCAGAGCATACTCTAGAGTACAAGTACATTATAAATCAAAATCTACGAGCTCTAGAAAAAAAGTAGGTTCACCTAGAGATTTTATCATCTAGCTGATCAACTATCTGAAGGGAAATGACCAAACCATGTATTCTTATCTGAAAAAAAATATAGATATCGTGTAGTGAGTTTGACAACTCAGTGAACAAATAATATCTCCTATAACCTCTTAGGTCAACATATGGATGTACTCATATTTCAAAATTTATTACGAAGAAAATTAGAGTTCGGAGGTACATCCATATGGTGACCCGTATTTCAAATATTTTCAAATCAAATGAATTTCAGATATCCAAAACTATATACTGTACTATATGATCATTAAACAAATGTTATTACGCATCAAAATATTTCACATGAAAACATTAGGAGGAACCCATATTAGAGTTTAAACCCTTCCGTACTTTGGTGGTGTAGGATTTGCCTATACTTAATATCTCAATTAAGGTTTGCTCTACCACCATTGAAGAGGACACGCGAAGGGCTCTAATATGGGCAATTTTCTAAGCACACAGTAAAGAAGGGCAAATCACATATCATATAGTCGACATCTCATCTAAATAGGAGGCATCCCGCTCTCCTTCACATATTATATCCCGTGTGTTGGCCGTCACACGAGGCTAGTATCACCCCTGCTAGCTGAGGTGTTAAGGTGCATTAGGACTAACATCACCTGTTGTTAGCAAATAGTATTTTAAAAAAGATTCTTCCATAAAAATCATATTTGCATATATACCATATCTTTCAAAACAGAGGTTCTAGTATAATACATAATTTTCAATCTTAGTACAATTCCTCTGTTATAAACTTTCCAATGAGGATAATCACATATATATGCCCATTTCCAAGGCAATCTTATAGCTTTACATATGAATGCCACATGCATAACATATTTTCTTTTCCATATAATGAGAAATACAATTTAAAATAACATATTTAGTGAGTTCAAAAATCTATTTTTCAAAACTATACTCTTCTTGAACTATATATCAGATTGTAAACAATTCAGATAATTAAATCTATTTCAGAGACATATAAAAGTATAAATAACTTGTAAACCTAATTAATTATCTATTTAAAGTTCAAGAAGAGTATATGGTAAGTCATAAAAAGAATTATCTACTCACAGGGTAAGGCTCCAAGTTGGACAGCCCTAAAATGTACTTTTTCAATCCAAATTTGACCAAATAGATCTCAAAATTGAGTTCAAAACATCCAAAACTTAAAAAAAATGACTCATTGCGAAATTTGACCTCTGGGAGTTTGGTCAACACTGGTCAACTGATGGAGAATATTCACTACTGAAAATTACTATTCATACCAGTTGGATTTACTATTCACAACGTACAAAAAGTTGTCAAATGACTGAAAAATTTAATATCCTGAGGTTTATCTATCTCCTGAATCATCTACAGTGTAAGATTCTCAATTCGAAGACTCTAAGTAGGAGTTTTGGAATTTACCATTTTCTAAAATTTTCTACCTCCGATCTACAGCAATTGTTCTTCTTGAATCTAGTGGTACCTTTAGTTTTAAGATCGAAGGCTCAAAGATACGCTAGATCTAAAGAAAAAGAAAATGAGAAAAAAAAATATTATTCACTTTCATTATTCATTCGCTCGAAACTCTCTCCGTCTCTTTTTTTTTAAATAATAATGGAGGGACCAATTAGCAATTTGCTAATTGTTGAAGAATGTCCTTACAAATTTCGTTATTTACATTTGACCCCTAAGCTTTTAGAAAATTATATTTTAACCCCTAAACTTTTAAGAAATTATATTTTGACTTTTAAACTTTTAAGAAATTACAATTTGACCCTAAAAATATTGAAAAGTTTTCATTTTCATCCTTAAAATAACTCAATTACATCTCTACTCCTTCATTTATTTTAATAATCCATACATAAATGAAATTACTAAATTTTAGGGTTATTACATTCTTCTCCCTTAAGAAATTCGGTCCCCGAATTTTAAACCATCCTATCACAAGTAAGGATTGAAGTCAAGGCATAAATTACAGTTATTAACTTTACTACTCAAGTTATTGGAGATCTCTCTTTTGTATATTATCTTCACTAATATATGAATTATCCTCAAATTCGCATATTTATATCCATAAGTCAATATAATTAGAAACCATATACATAAAAGAACATATACACATCAATATTGGGTAACCAACTTTTCTTATTCCAAACTTCTATCAAGTCATCTTTGATTCTCTCATGTCAACATCCTCCAATGAATCTCAGACCTTTCTTACTTTTATTTCTAAAAGTATATCATTCTAGTTCCTATCAATTTCATTTAACTAGCTCGTTTATTCTAAGAAGACTTTTCTCAACAATTATTCACACATGAATTTTCAATCTCAACATAATTCACATCATAGATACTAGATTCAATTTAACATGGTATAAACCCTAAACACAAATATCTTGATCACTTTGTATTATTTTTGGACATGATTCTCAAAATATTCACCATATTTTCAAATTAAGAGTTTAAAGATTAATTTGAATCCTACTTCCCATATTTTGTTTCTCAAGAATTTCAACACCATTAATTCAACGTCAACACTACTAATTTACTTGATTACATTCCTCAAGTATCTTGATACTAGATACTAGATTCAATTTAACATGGTATAAACCCTAAACACAAATATCTTGATCACTTTGTATTATTTTTGGACATGATTCTCAAAATATTCACCATATTTTCAAATTAAGAGTTTAAAGATTAATTTGAATCCTACTTCCCATATTTTGTTTCTCAAGAATTTCAACACCATTAATTCAACGTCAACACTACTAATTTACTTGATTACATTCTTCAAAGCACCATAAGGCCATCATCCGCCTATTCTTTTTACCTAAAATTTTTTATACAGTTCGATATTCAAACTCACTATTTTAAATTATGAATAGTTTAATGCCTAACTTCCTCCAAGATTTCCTAATTTTTGTCTTACCTATCCTCCAATAAACCCAATATGCTCAAATCTTCCTCTTATAACACTTTCCCATCACTAGCTAATCCTTAAGCAATCCTAACATATCTTACTTTCACCATTCCTAACATGTCTACTACCTACTCATCTCAATTTACTTCTCACACATTCATACATTTTAGTGATATACTATCCAAATCTCAAACATCATCCAAGTTACAATCTAAACAAACAAAAATAATCATAAATATACATTACATAACCACATTATATAGCTTATAAATTTTGAGAAAAATATATAATTTTTCTCTATGCTATAATTTATGTCATTTACTCACTTAACTATTAGAAACTTACGATGTTTCATGTAAAACCTCAGATAGTGCCATTCGTATACTGATTTGGTAGCAATTGTTATAAGTAAATTCAGCTAGAGGCAAGAATCTTCCTCAACTACCTTGAAAATTAAGCACACATGCTCAAATCATGTCTTATAATATTTGGATGGTTCGCTCAGACTATCCATCTATTTAAGGATAGACAGTAGTACTGAAATTTAACTTCGTGTCCAAATCTTCTTGGAAGGCTCTCTAAAAATAAGTTGTGAACTGTGGTTCTCGATCAGAAATAATCTATATTGGTACCCCATGAAATCTCATTATTTCATTCAAATACAAATTTGCATATTGAGCTACGTTATATATGATTTTCACTGGTAGAAAATGTGCTGATTTAGTCAACCTATCAATGATCACCAATATTGAATCAAATCCTTTTGGTGTCTGCAATAGCCCTGTAACAAAATCTATAGTTATTTTCTCCCAATTCCATTCAGGTATTTTTATTTGTTGATGTAACCTCGAAGGCCTTTAATGTTTTGCCTTTACTTGTTGACATGTTAAACACTGAGAAACATAATCAGCTATATCTTTCTTCATACCATCCCACCAATAAATTTCTTTTAAATGTTGATACATTTTAGTTGATTTAGGATGGATGTTGTATATAGATTGATGGGTTTATCCTAGAATCTCTTTCTTGAATTCTTTTTTATTAGGTATACACAACTGTTTGCTCAATCTCAAAATTTTGTCAGAGTTTACAGTAAATTCAACATCACTACCATTCTTCACCTCTTCAATTTTTGTGTGTGCACAAATAGGCATCTTCTTCCTTTACCTTTCTCATATGCTCAACCAAAGATGATTGAAACTATATATGTGCCAATAATATCCCAAGTTCCTTTACTTTTAATACTAACCCATGACTTTCCAACTTATGCATTTCTTTAATCAATGGCCTCCTTACCATTGTTATATGAGCCAAACTTCATGCTTAATGCATTAGGCACTACATTGGCCTTACTTGGATGATATAATATTGTACAATCATAATCTTTAAGTAACTCCATGCATCGTCTTTGTCTCAAGTTAAGATCTTTTTGTTGGAAAATGTATTTAAGACTTTTATAGTTTGTATAGATTTCACATATCTTACCATACTGATAATGCCTCCAAATTTTTAGAGCAAAAATCACTGCTACCATTTTCAAATCATGAATCGAATAATTTTGCTCATGTGATTTAAGTTGTTTAGATGCATATACATTGACTCGACCATGTTGCATCAACACACACCCTAATTCAATTTTTGATACATCACAATATACTGTATATCCTCTAATACTTGAAGGAATAGAAGTGCTGGCTCCGTAGTCAAACATTCTTTTAGTTTTTGAAAACTTCTCTCACATTTATCTGATCAGTCAAATTTTATTTATTTCTTTGTCAATCTCGTCAAAGGAGTAGCATTTTTTGAAAAATCTTTAACGAATCTACAGTAATAACCTACTAAACCAATAAAACCACAGATCTATGTAATTGTGGTAGGACGTGGCCATTGCTGCACTGCTTTTACCTTTTAAGATTAACTTGAATATTATCCTCAGTAACCATATGCCCTAAGAAAGTAACACTACTAACCTAAAATTTACATTTTGAAAACTTAGCATACAACTGGTGTTTTCTTAGGGTTTGCAAAACTATCCTTAAATGTCCTCATACTCCTCAGAACTCTTTGAATATACCAAGATATCATCTATGAATACAATAATAAATTGATCAAAGAAATATTTAAATACTCTATTCATCAAATCTATGAATGCAGCTGGAGAATTTGTTAAACCAAATAGTATTACTAAGAAATCGTAGTGCCCATATCGAATCCTGAAATTAGTTTTCGAAATATCCTCTTCCCTTATCCTCAATTAATGATACCTAGATCTCAAATCAATTTTTGAAAAAATATTGAGTACACTATAGTTGGTCAAACAAATCATCTATATGAGGTAATAAATTTTTATTACTCACTATCACTTTATTCAATTATCTATAATCTATGTATAACCGTAGTGATCCATCCTTCTTTTTCACAAATAGGATTGAAGCATCTCAAGAATAAGTACTAGGGCATATAAATCCCTTGTTTGACAAGTCTTGTAACTAATTTTTTTTAAGTTCTTTAAGTTCAGTCGATATAATTCTATATAAGGATGCAAATACTAATTAAGTTCAAGAAAGTAAATCAATATCAAATTCTATTTCTCGTTTCGGAGTAATCTAGGCAATTCTTTTGGGACCATATAAGGAAATTTTTTAATCACTGAAACCTGATCTACATTAGTATACTTTATACCAACATCTCTCACCATTGCTAAATATTCTTGACACATTTTTTGTAATAACTTATGTGCTGCTAAAACTAAAATTAAATTACTGGGTACATGCTTTCACTAATTTTTCACTACTTGTAACTCCTTTACCAACCTTTTATACTATTGATGATATCTTCATACTGTATCAGCTAGAATGCACTTCAAAAACACTTAAATAAGGCCAACCTATTTTGACTTTATTCTTTAACATGCTTATGCAATGTTTTAACAATTAATCATGAAAAGCTTATGTCTATCCAAGAGTCCTTTACATGAATTATCCATCTTAATACCACAAATTTTAAATTTTCATGAGCAAACCTTCCTTTCTCATAATGCTTGTACATAATATTATTAAAAACCAAACTATCTTCAAATCCTTTATATCAACAAAATCTATCATTGAAAGCATTATCTTCATAGATTCTTTGCTATGAAATTCATTCTACCCCACAGCTTGCAAAATCCATTTATATACATAGGTTCCAACTCATCCATCCAAAAAAAGATTTATATCTATTTTCAAAACAATCACTTTATTACAAACCGTTATCTTGGAGTTAACATCCACGATTACATCATGACCTACTATCAATATTGTATTAGCCATTCATCATACTGTTTCACATAAGCAAATCAAACAACCAATTCAAATCTTCTTGACATTTAAACAAGCCCATCACTTTTGTGTTCAAATAGAATCTTCTTATTTTCAGCTAATTATTTTTCTTTGTACCCAAGAGGGTTCTCTTTATCACTATTCATCAAAATGAGTTCAAAAGCTGAACTGGTAGTCCACACTCAAGAGGCACCATCTAGGACATATGCATTGATACTTATACATCACATACCTAAGGACAAGAGTCAGAAGGAAGAACAAGATGACAACCTATAGAATTCCACAACAGCACCGTGAGTATAAATATGTCTGCGATTACAGACCCATACTCAAAGTCCTACAACAGAATTCTTGCTTCAATAGCCACAGGAAAGCCTAAGGCTTTGATACCAACTTGTCACGCCCCTACTTTTAAGGGCACATGAAACACACACTTTATGAACATATTTTCTCCATAACATATATAATACACTCCTTTACAAATAGTTATTCTCATGTATGCACAATATACATACCAGGTTTATAAAAATCAAAGTACAACAGAAGCAAGGATCCTACTTGTGACGTTCAGAACATACTCTAGAGTACAAGTACATTATAAATCAAAATATACGATCCCTAAAAACAAGGTAGGCTCACCCAGAGATTTTTTTCGTCTAACTGATCAACTATCTGAAGGAAAATGACCAAACCCTGTATTCTTATTTGAAAAAAATGTAGATATTGTGTAGTGAGTTTGACAATACGGTAAACAGATAATATCTCCTATGATCTCTTAGGTCAACATATGGATGTACTCATATTTCAAAATTTATTGCGTAGAAAATTATAGTTCGGAGGCACATCCATATGGTGACCCGTATTTCAAATATTCTCAAATCAAATGAATTTTAAATATCCAAAACCATATACAGTACTGTATGATCATTAAACAAATGTTATTATGCATCAAAATATTTCACATGAAAACATTAAGAGAATCCTATATCAGAACCACCATATTAAAGTTTAAGCCCTTCCGTACTTTGGTGGTGTAGGATTTATCTATACTTAACATCCCAGTTAAGATTTGCCCTACCACCATTTAAAAAGACACGCAAAGAGACTCTAATATGGGCAATTTTTTAAGCACACAACAAGGGAGAGCAAATCACATATCATATAGTCGGCATCTCACCTAGATATGAGGCATCTCGCTCTCCTTCACATATCATATCCCATGTGTTGGTCATCACATGAGGCTAGCACCACTCCTACTAGTTGAGGTGTCAAGTTGCACTAGGGCTAACATCGCCTGCTGTTAGTAAACAGTATTTACAAAAGAATTCCTCTATAAAAATCATATTTTCATATATGTCATATCTTTCAAAACAGAAGTTCTAGTATAATACAAAATTTTCAATCTCAGTACAATTCCTCTGTTAAAAACTTTTCAATCAGGGTAATCACATATACATGTTTGTTTCTATGGCAATCTTATAACTTTACATATCAATGACACATGTATAACATATTTTCTTTGCTATATAATGAGAAATACAATTTAAAATCACATATTCAATGAGTTCTAAAATCTATTTTTAAAACCATACTCTTCTTGAACTATATATTAGATTGTAAACAATTCAGATAATTAAATCTATTTCAAATATATATAAAAGTATAAATAACTTGTAAACCTAATCAATTATCTATTTAAAGTTCAAGAAGAGCATATGGTAAGTCATAGAAAGAATTATTTATTCACAAGGTAAGGCTTTAGGTTGGATAGTTCTAAAATGTACTTTTCCAATCCAAAGTTGACTAAATAAACCTCAAAATCGAGTCTGAATGGTTCAAAAATCTAGGAAATGACTCTGGAATTGCGAAATTTGACCTCCGGGTACTTAGTCAACACTAGTCAACTGATGGAAATTTATGGTCGAAAATACTATTCATCGCTAGAAATCATTATTCATACCAATCGGATTTACTGTTCTCGACACACAAAAAGTTGGTAGAAGGTTGAAAATTTTCATATCCTAAAATTTATCTATCTTCTGAATCCATTTACGGTATCAGATTATCAATTTGAAGACTTTAAGTAGGAGTTTTAGAATTTACCTTTGCGGCAACTTTGCGATTGATTTAAAAAATTATTTGGCCAATATCGCAGTATTTTTCGTCCTGAATCCAGTGGTACTCTTAGTTTTAAGATCAAAGGCTTAAAAATACACCAGATCTAAAAGAAAACGAAAATGAGGAAAAAAATACTATTCACTCTTACTATTCATTCGCTTAAAACTCTCTCTGTCATCTCTTTTTTTTAAATAATAATTGAGGGACAAATTTGTAATTTTCTAATTGTTGAAGGATGTTCTTACAAATTTTGTTATTTATATTTAGCCCCTAAACTTTAAAAAAATTATATTTTAACCCTAAACTTTTAGGAAATTATATTTTGACCCTTAAACTTTTAAGAAATTATAATTTGACCCCAAAAATATTGAAAAGTTTTTATTTTTATCCTTAAAGTATTTCAATTACATCCATACTCTTTTATTTCTTTTAATAATCCATACATAAATGAAAATTACTAAATTTTAGGGTTATTACAAGTTTTGTGAGATTTATACAGATCACAAGAGCATCAAGTATATTTTTCAACAGAAAGATCTCAATTTGAGGCAAAGAAGATGGATGGAACTACTGAAAGATTATGATTGTACGATTTTGTATCATCCAGGCAAAGCAAATGTAGTAGCTGATGCTCTAAGCAGGAAGTCCATAGAAAGTTTGCCTCATATAGCAGAGGTGCGACGACCATTGTTAGAAGAAATCCATAAGTTAGAAAGTAAGGGGATAAAGTTTGAAGTAAAAGAACTGGGAAAATTATTGGCTTATGTGCAGCTCTAATCTTCCTTAGTTGAGCAAATCAAAAGCCAATCAAGACAAGGATGCTAGTTTGCTCAAGATTAAGAGTGAATTGAAGGATAGCAAGGATTCTGAATTCTCAGTGGATACTGAAGGGGTATTACGATACGGTAGACGATTATGTGTCCCAAATGTTAATAATTTGAGGAAACAAGTTTTGGAGGAAGCACATCGATCTACATATACCATACACCCAGGAACGACAAAGATGTATCAAGACATGAAGGAATTGTATTGGTGGGATGGTATGAAGAGGGATATTGCAGAATATGTTTCCCATTGCTTGACATGCCAGCAGGTAAAAGCTGAACATCAACGACCTGCAGGGTTACATCAGCGAATAGAAATACCAGACTGGAAGTGGGAGAGAATTACTATAGATTTTATCACTGGATTACCAAGAACTCCCAAAGGAAATGATTCTATCTGGGTTATTATAGACCGCATGACGAAGTCAGCACACTTTTTGCCTGTGAAAACAACTTACAACGTAACTCAGTATGCAAGGCTCTATTTAAATGAAATAGTTAGGCTACATGGAGTCCCTATATCGATTATATCCGATCAAGGGCCACAGTTCACAGCACGATTTTGGAAAGCTTTTCAGGAAGCATTAGGAACGAGATTGGATTTGAGCACAGCTTTCCATCCCCAAACTGATGGTCAGTCTGAACGTACGATTCAGATTTTAGAAGACATGCTCCGAGCCTGCATTTTTTATTTTCGTGGAAGTTGGGATATGTACTTGTTTTTGGCTGAATTTGCATATAATAGTAGTTACCAGAATAGTATACAGATGGCCCCATTTGAAGCTTTGTATGGTAGACGGTGCAAATCCCCCATTGGATGGTTCGAAGTGGGTGAGGCTAAACTTATAGGGCCAAATCTTGTACAAGAAGCATTGAATAAGGTAAAGCTGATTAGAGAAAGGCTGCAGGCAGCTCAGAGTAGACAAAAGGCATATGTTGACAATAGACGAAGGGAGTTAGAATTTTCAGAGGGTGAACAAGTGTTCCTGAAAGTCTCACCCATGAAAGGAGTGATGAGATTTGGAAAGAAAGGGAAGTTAAGCCCTCGGTATATAGGCCCTTTTGAAATATTGGATAGAATAGGTGCAGTGGCATATCGCATAGCTCTGCCATCAGAACTGAGTGATGTTCATCCAGTATTTCATGTGTCTATGTTACGAAAATATTACTAAATTTTAGGGTTATTACAAGTTTTGTGTATTTGTTATAGATAGAGAGAAGAATAGAAAATTGACTCAATTGGAGGAATCAAAGCTAAATTGTGGCTCTTTAAAAATTATGTCTATAAATGAAGTAGACAAAATAAATTTATTAAGAATGGCTGAGTAAGGAGCATTATCTTTTTTACTCTTAAGACTCATCCTAATAGATATATGTATCAATTTAATCTTGATTTATTACTACATTTCTAAAAGAATTGAAACATAAAGATTCAAGGTAGAACACTCAATGTTAAAAATCTATGTGCTGTTTGCTTTCTAACTTGATCTAATTACAGTATTTTGGTTGTATCTCAGAAAATATGTATATATTATGTATGAAATTTGGTATATGAATAGCTAACATAATTTCATACAACTTTTATGTTTATGTGATCAGCAAATTCAGACATCCAAAGTGCCAAAATTGGGTTAGAAAAGAACATGTTTACTGTTATTGTCTAGCCCAATCTTATAGTAGTATTTGAGCTATATTTTAGAAACTAAATATCCAATGGATACAAAATTTGGTAGGTGAATATAAAATAAATTTTTCTACAACTTTTATGTTCAAGTAGTCAGTAAAGTCGGACATTAAAAGGGTCAAAATTGTGTTAGATTAGATCATTTTTGCTGTTACAGTCTAGCCTGACCTTTCTCCAGTTTTATGGTTATAAATCACAAAATACATGGCCAATTTTTTTCCACCTTATATGGTTGGAAAGATAATGAACATATCTACAACTTTTATGTTGATGGGATTAGCAGATTTGGGGGTCATCAAGGAGATATAGCACACTTACTTTTGGGGCATATAATGCAACACAACTTGTCAACTTTAGTGCAATTTGCTACCCACGATTTTTGTCACCTACTCCTCTTGTTTTGTATATAAATAGAGACATCTTGTGAGTTAGAGAGAGGGGAGAAAGGCCAAAGAGTGAGCTTGTAAAAAGTTTTTTGAAGTTCTAAGTGTTTGTAATATTTTTCTCTCTTTACATTTTGTATCTTTACTTTCTTTCATAAATTTTATCATGCTGTCTTTTATTTTGCTTTCTTACCTTAATTATGGAGAACTAATTTCCTAATGCTAAGGTGAAAGGGTGAAACTCTTGGTATGAAAATAATAATTTATCTAACTCTTAATTTCAATGTTTATATTTGATGTTGTATTTATCTTCTTATTTATTTTCTTGTTATTTACTTTCTTAGAGGATGGTTTTGTTGCCGCTCTGTTATTTATTATTTGCACCTCTGTTATTTATTTTCTTGTTATTTACTTTCTTAGAGGATGGCTTCGTTGCCCCTCTGTTATTTATTTTCTTGTTATTTACTTTCTTAGAGGATGGCTTCGTTGCCCCTCTGTTATTTATTTTCTTGTTATTTACTCTCTTAGAGGATGGTTTTATTGCTCCTCTGTTATTTATTTTCTTTATCTCTATTATTTATTTTTTACACCTCTGTTATTTATTTTCTTGTTATTTACTTTCTTAAAGGATGGTTTTGTTGCCCTTATGTTATTTTTATTATTATTTACTTTCTTAAATGATGGTTTTGTTATCCCTCTATTATTTATTTTCTACTCTTCTATTATTTATTTTATTTTTATTTTATTTTTTAATGGCTAATTTTACCACCTACTTTATATTATTATTATTGACTTTGTTGTTATGTTTTTCTTTCTTTTACATCTTTTTATTTTAAATTTTGTAAAGTGCGAATCTTGTTACATTGTAGACAATATTTGGCACAATAAATACTTGATTCATTCTTGATTTATTGTAGACAATATAATGATTAGCACGGTGTATATTTGAATCCATTTTACAAGAGTTATTTATTATTAGGAATACAATAAAAATAAGGCAAATACACTTCATTTGTAAACCAAAGCGCGTTTAATGTAACATATCTTTCTGATGGAACCTCATTTGTGTGAGGATTCTATTTGAGTAATACAAAAGTTAAAATTTATTTTTATTTGATGTACAAAGAGTGGATCCCCTAATCTTAGCATGTTTCTTTACTTTGAATATGTAATAGCTGTAAATTTAACGAAAATTTCAAATAAAGAAAATTTAGAATAAAAGATATAATTTTGAAAATGAGGATTCAAATTAAAGAAAATTTGGAATTAAAGAGAGCATTTCGAAAAGGAAGTTAGAACCCGGTGAAAATAAGTTATTATTTACATGGATTAAAAATTATAAAAGAAATGTGAGAAATTTACGTTTTGGGGCAAAAATGCAATTACCTAAAAGTTTTGGGGTCAAAATGTAAATATGGAAAATTTGCAAGGATCTTCCTCAAAAATAGAAAATTTGCAGATTCGTCCCTTAAGATATTTTAAACCCTCTGCAGCAAGAAAACTGGAGAAAATTCGGATCCCTTCCTCTCTCTCCCTATTTTCTCTCTCTAAAATCCCTAAATCTTCTCTGTAGGATTCTCGCACTTTCGGAACTCAGATTTCGACACCACCACCACCAACGGACTTAGGACGAAGAGTTCTTCAAATACATCCGATTGGTTTTTGGAGAATTGGCCGGAAATTGGCCGAAAAATTGAAGGGAAAATCGGCAAAAAAGGTAACCCCTGAAACTCTTATTTTTAGTTCTCAAACGCAAAAACTAACACCGTAGATCGATCCAGAAGGCACCGAAACCTTTGGATCTCAAATTTCAGCCAGATCCACCATTGCACGCGCCCCCACGCGCCGCATCTCTCTCAGAGAGTGAAGCCCACGCGCAGCTCTTTGGGCGGCGCGTGTAGCGCGTGGCAGCCGGACCTCCTTGCGTTGACCTGCGTTGACCGAGCTCCCGGAGGCCAAATTTCAAAAATCCGGAGTCGTTTTTAAGGTTTTCGAACGTTCCAGACTCGATTTTGGGGTTTATTTTGTTGAATTCGGATGAAAAACTAGGATTGTAAGGGTGTCCAACTTTGTACTTCAAAGTGGTGAGTAGATAATTCTTCCTATAGCTTGTTTTTACTCT
This sequence comes from Gleditsia sinensis, assembly GCA_037074535.1. Taxonomy (NCBI): domain Eukaryota; kingdom Viridiplantae; phylum Streptophyta; class Magnoliopsida; order Fabales; family Fabaceae; genus Gleditsia; species Gleditsia sinensis. The sequence goes on from CM073474.1 coordinate 13,600,793, forward strand.
TCTTGAACTTTTCATTGATAAATGAGTATGACTACATGTTATTTATATGTTCATATGTTTCTGAAATGGTTTGAAATATTTGAAATGATTGAGAAATGATATCTAGTTCAAGAAAAGTATGATTTTTGAAAGGGATTTTGAAATGCTTTGAATATGTTATTTCTAAATGCATTTCGCATTACATTGCAAAGAAAATATGGTATGCATATGACATTGATTTTATAATGTTATGTTTGCCTCGGATATGGGCATGATTATATGATTTCTCTGATTGAAAAATTTATGATAAAAGATTTTGTATTGAGACTGAAAGCTCTGTTTTGAAAGTGATAAGTTGCTGAATATGAAAGTATGGCGAGTTATATGATAATTATGCATTGCATTTGATGGATATGCACTATTATACATGTTTATATATATGCATTGATGAGTAATGACGGGATTATATGGCTTGAGACGGTATTGTGAAGGTGGTATTAGTGGTAATGTGAGGAGGCAGTAGGGTGATGAACTCACATTCCCTAATTATCTATTGTGATGATGACAGTGGTAATGTGAGGAGGCAGAAGGGTGATGAACTCACATTCCCTGTTGATCTATTGAAATTGTAGTCAGTGGTAATGTGAGAAGGCAGTAGGGTGATGAACTTATATTCCCTGATGATTGTGGCTATGGTATTGTGAGGAGGCAGAAGGGTGATGAACTCACAATCCATGTTTAGCTATTGAGTATATTGAAGTTATGGCATACTTGAACATTATATAAAAGAATTGATTTTTATTGCATGTCAAATTTGATTTAAGATCAATTTGTATCATATGTGGGTACAAGAACTGAGAATATTTTGAAAATGCGGGTCCCATAAGGATGTACTTCTGAATGGTAGATTTTAATATGATAAATTTTTTAAAATAAGAGTACATCCTTATGTTGATATGAGAGGTTATATGAGGTATTAACTGCTCACTGAGTTGTAAAACTCACTACACGTGGTTGATATATTTTTCAGATAAAGACCCAGAATTTGGTCCTGCGGCTACTTGATCGATTGGGTGTCATATTAAGTGGTGAGCCTAAATTGTTTCTAGGCTCTTAGAATGTAAACTTGTAAAATATTTGTACTCTAGAGTTGCTCTGAACATCACGGGCAGGATCCTAGTTTCTGTTGTAAAACTGATAAGAGTAGACCTGGCATGTATAATTAACTATACTTAGACCTAGCATGTATAATTAGCTATTCTGAATAATGTGTAAATGTATGATATTATTCTGTTATGACTTATTATGTGGTCGATTGTAATTAGTATTGCAAATATGTAAACATATGGTAATACTTGAATATGTTATATTGTGAAACTATTTTCAAGAACATAATAGGAAAATTTATCGGATATGAGAGATTTTCGCGTCCCTTAAGTAGGGATGTGACAGAATACATTCCTATTTAATTTCAATATTTTAGTTCTTTACATACTCTATTCAGTACTTCTCACAAAACAAACATTCTGGAAACTAGGGAATACATTCCTATTTAACCCCTTCCATTCTTTGGTGGTATAGGATTTGTTTAAACTCAGCATCTAGCTGAGGTTTGCCCTACTACCATTCAAGAAGACACGCAAAGGGACTTTATATGGGTATTTCTCAAGCACACAACAAGGGAAGGCAAATCACATCTCATATAACTAGCATATTGCCCATATATGAGGTATTTTGCTCTCCTTCACATATAATCTCCCATGTGTTGGCCCTTACACGAGGCTAGCACCACCTCCCCTGCTAGCTGAGGCAATCAAGGTACACTAGGGCTAACATCACTTGCTGTTAGTAGACAGTATTTTCAATAGGATTCCTCCATAAAACCACAATCTCATATATTCCATATTAATCAAAACAGAGGTACTATTATAAAACAACATTTTTATTCTCAGTATATTCCTCTGTCAAAACTTCCCAATTAGGGGAATCACATATACATGCCCATATCCGAGGTAAACATATCACTGTATAAATCAATATCATGTGCATAACATATTTCATTTTCCATATAATGAAAAATACATGTAAAAATCACATGTTCAATATATTTCAAAATTCATTTCAAAAGTCATACTCTTCTTGAACTACATATAATATTGCAACCATTTCAGATATTATAAACCATTTTAGGAACATATAAAAGTATAAATAACTTGTAAACATACTCATTTATCAATTTAAAGTTCAAGAAGAGTAAAGGCAAGTCATAGAAAGAATCATCTACTCATGAAAATTAGGGTACCAAGTTGGACAACCCCAAAATTTATGTTTTTGGTTCGAATTCAGTAAAATAAACCCCAAAATCGAGTCCGAAAGGTGTAAAAACCCCAAAATCGGTAAAATAAACCCCAAAATCGGTCAACATAACAGAGTCCGACTGTCACACGCTACACACGCCGCCCAAGGAGCTGTTCGTGGGCTTCACGCGCTGAGGAAGAAGAGGCGTGTGGGGCCGCGTGCGGTGGCTGGTCGGCCTGAAATTTGAGATCCAAAGGTTTCGGTACCTTTTGGATGGATCTACGGTATTAGATTTTGCGTTAGACAACCACATATTAGAGTTTCAGATATTACCTTTTTAAGCGATTTTCCTTCAATTTTCTGGCCAATCTCCGACCAATTCTCCAGAAACCAATCAGATAGATTTGTAGAACTCTTCGTTCTGAGTCTATTGGCGATGGCGGTGTTGAAATCCGAGGTCCGGAAGTGGAGAAATCTTAGAGAGAAGTTAGAGGGTTTCGGGAGAGAAATTTCTGAGGAGAGAGAGATTTTGGAAATTATAAGCTCCTCGGTGTCTGAAGCCCATTAAAATATCCCGAGAGACCTTTCTGCAAAAATTCACCTTAAGATGGAGGTCCTTACAAATTTTCTTTATTGACATTTTGACTCCGAAACTTTTAAGAAATTGCATTTTGACCCCAAAATGTAAATTCTCATACTTCTTTTGTAATTTTTTAATCCATGTAATAAATAAACTTATTTTCACCGGTTCCTATCTCCATTTTCAAAATCCTCTCTTTATTTCACAATTTTCTTTAATTTGAACTTTATTAAATTTACGGTTATTACAAAAACAAAAGGAGAAAGCCGTTGAAATAAATTTTTTAATATATATGATGATTTTTTCAATGATCCTACAATTACTACACATTTAGATGTGTCAGATTTCTTTACTAATCCGCAAAAAAATATTTGTATTGTTGGTGACGAGGAATATCTAAAATAAGTTTACTTATTTTATTTTGAAATTACTTGTAAGTTTACTTATTTTATTTTGAATTACTTATATGATTGCAAATTTAGCTAATGTAAGGTTTTAACTTTATATGAAAATTTTAAGCATGATTTCTATTTATATCTAATGTTTCTTTAATTACTTTGTAATATGTATTACATTTCTTCATTTATTTAATTGAAGAAAATATAGATGAAGATATATGTTTTGTAGACAGCGCAACAACTCACATTATCCTTAAAGATAGAAAATATTGTTCTTTAATAAAAATAGGTGAAGCTTATGTTACTACAATTTCTGGTAGTACAAAACTAATTGAAGGTTCTGGCAAAGCTATAATCATACTACCGAAATGAACAAAATTTATCATAAACAATGTTTTATTCTCTTCTAAATCTCAAAAAAATTTGTTGAGTTTCAAAGATATTTGTTGTAACGGATATCACATAGAGACTGTATTTGAGGAAAATAATGAATACATTCATATTACAAGCATTATTTTAGGAAATAAAATTGTCTTAGAAAGATTACCTATTTTCTTTTCTGGATTGTACTATACAAGAATTAGTACAATTGAGATACATGCTACAATAAACCAGAAGTTTATTGATTCGAAAACTTTCACTATTTGACATGACCGGTGGGGATATCTTGGATCAATAATGATACAAAAAATTATTGAAATTTCACATGGGCACCCATTGAAAAAATTGAAGATTTTTCAACCTAATCAATTCTTATGTGCTGCTTGTTCTCAAGAAAAATTGATTATTAAGCCATCACCAGCTAAAGTTAAAATTGAATCTCCAACATTTTTGGGACATATACATGGTGATATATGTGGACCTATTCATCCTTTATGTGGGCCATTTAGATATTTTATGGTATTAATAGACACATTCAGTCGATGATCTCATATGTGCTTACTATCAACCCGCAATCTAGTGTTTGCAAGATTACTTACTCAAATAATTCAATTAAGAGCCTGATTTCTAGATTATACAATTAAATCTATTCGCTTTGATAATAGTGGTGAATTTTCTACACAAGCTTTTAATGAATATTGTATATCGATTGGTATAAATGTTGAATATCCTGTAGCTCATGTTCATACACAAAATGAGTTAGCTGAATCATTTATTAAGTAACTTCAATTAATAGCTAAACCCTTGCTTATGCTAACAAAGCTCCTTGTCTTTGTTTAGGGACATACAATTTTACATGCAGCAGCACTAGTATGAATCATACTAACAAGTTATCATAAATATTCCTCTTTACAATTGGCTTATGGTCATGAGTAAATATTTTTCATATCAAAATTTTTAAGTGTGCGGTATATGTTCCAATAGCCCCACCACAATGCACTAAAATGAGTCTTCAAAGAACATTAGGAATATATGTTGGATATGACTTTTCTTCCATTATAAGATATCTTGAGTCAATGACAGGAGATGTATTTATGACATGTTTTGCCGATTGTCATTTTAATGAACTAATCTTCCCAACATTAAGGGAAAAAAATAAAAAATGGCCGGTTAAATAAATTACATAGAATACTTCGTCATATCTTGATCCTCGCACAAGACAATGCGAATTTGAAGTTTAAAAGATAATTCATTTACAAAGTATAGCAAATCAATTACCAGACGTATTTACTGACCTAAAAAGAGTGACTAAATCACATATACCAACTATAAATATTCTTGCACAGATTGATGTCCCCGAGGGACAATCCATTAGTAAAATCGCTAGTAAGTCTAAATCACGTCAAAAGCGTGGTAGACCAATAGATTCAAAAGACAAAAATCCCTATAAAAAGAAAGAAACAATTATCCAAGATCAACCCATTAAAGAAATAGATGCTCTTGAAGAGACTGGAGACATAATAAACAAAATACTTCTTGAAGAAGTTCAGGTACCTAAAATTGATAAAATTGAAGAGATCTCAATAAATTATGTATCTATGAACAAATGATTAAACCGGAAAAAACAGTTGTCGACAACACTTTTGTGTATATAGTAGTACTTAATATTTTGAATGATAATGAGGATTATAAACCTACATCTGTCGATAAATGTCGACGTAAATGTGATTGGCAAAAATAGAAAGATGCAATTCAAGCAGAATTGAATTCACTTAAAAAACGTGAGGTTTTTAGACCTATAGTTCGAACACCTGAAGGTGTAATAACCGTTGGACATAAACGGATATTTGTACGTAAAAGAAATGAGAAAAATAAAATTTGGAGGTACAAAGCATGACTTGTTGCATAAGGTTTTTCACAAAGACTTAGAATTGATTATAATTTCACATATTCTCCTGTGGTAGATGTAATTACATTTTGTTATCTTATTAGTCTGACAATACATGAAAACTTGATGTGCATTTTATGGATATTGTTACAGCCTATTTATATGGCTCACTTGATAGTGACATATATATGAAAATTCTAGAAGGATTTATGATGCTTAAAGCATATAATTCAAAATCCCGAAAATTGTATGCATTTAAATTACAAAGATCTTCATATGGATTAAAGCAGTCTTGACGAATATGGTATAACCGTCTCAGTGAATAATTGTTAAAAAATGGTTATAAGAATGACCATATATGTCCATGTGTTTTTATAAAGAAAGTAATTCAAGATTTGCTATTATTATTGTGTATGTTTATTATTTAAATATTATTAGAACTCTTGAAGCGATTATGAAAGTAGTAGAATGTTTGAAGAAAGAGTTTGAAATGAAAGATCTTGAAAAAAAAAATTTGTCCTAACTTACAATTTGAGCATTTGAGAAATGTAATTTTTATTCATCAATAAACTTATACAGAAAAAGTCCTTAAAAATTTTTATATGGACAAAGCACATCCATTAAGTACCCCAATAGTTGTTCGCTCAATTGATACGAAACAAGATGTTTTCCGACCTCAAGATGATAATGAATAAGTTCTTGTTTCTGAGGTACCATATCTGAGTACAATTGGTACACTGATGTATTTTGACAATAATACAAGGCCTGATATAACTTTTGCTATCAGCCTATTAGCTAGATTTAACTCTTATCCAACATGAAGACATTGGAATATAATTAAACATGTCTTTCAATATCTCTGAGGTACTATTGATATGGGATTGTTATATGTAAATGGATCTAGACCACAACTCATTGGTTATACAGATACTAGATATTTATCTAATCCACACAAGGCTCGATCTCAAACAGGTTATTTATTTACATGTGGTGATATAGCTATATCATGGCGTTTTATAAAACAAACACTTGCTTCTACTTGTTCAAATCATGCAGAGATTATAACAGTTCATGAAGCAAGTCATGAATGTATTTGGTTGAGATCCATGACTCAATAAATTCGAGAGACATGTGGACTATCTTTAAGAAAAGGGACTCCAACTATACTATATGAAGATAATATTGTATGTATAGCTCAGTTGAAAGAAGAATATAGTAAAGGAGATAAAACAAAATATATCTCACCAAAGTTCTTTTTCACTCATGAACTTCAAAAGAAAGGTGATATTGACGTACAACAAATTCGTTCAAGTGATAATTTGACAGATTTATTCACCAAAGCCTTACCTACTTCAACATTTGAAAGATTAGTATATAAAATTGGGCTACGTCGATCCAGAGATCTTCAATGATATTGTGAACAGGGGCAGTATATAAGGAATGATGTACTTTTTTCCTTCACTAGGGTTTTTTTCATTGGATTTTTCTATAAAAAGGTTTTAATGAGGTATATTCCTTGTAAAATGGATATCCAAGAGGGATTGTTATGAATTCATCTATTATTTTGGATACCAATTTAGTTTTTCAACTCTTAAAACAATGAATGTTGTAAACCCATTCATTATTATGAATGTCATTTTATTTTTTCAACTCCTAAAGCTATTGAATCTCATTCATTCTCCTTGACTTTTGAGTTATCTACATTTATGATTGTATGCCTATAAATAGAAGATTCTATGAAACAATTGAATAAGAAATATGTTTTTCTTTTCTATGTGTTTTTCTTCTCTAAGTGTCTTTACATTTTACTTTCTCATTAAGTAAAATTTCACTTACAACATTTTGTTAAATCAGATTTATAATTTTTTTGGAATATCATGAAAGACTTATTTATCCAAAAATAAAATAAAAGAAGCAGAGGAAATGGGCTGCCGCTGTCTCAAGCTAATGGCAGAAACTCCAAAACATTATTGATAGAAGCTACTTTGAAGGAAAAAAAAATCTACTTTGCTGACTCTGTCCATAATTTGATTACATTGAAATATTAATGGAAATACATACACATTTTCATCTTTAGAATACCGAAAATTACTTGAATTGTGTTTGGAGGAAAAATTTTATCAATTCATGTAATTTGAAATATAGGGAATTTCCCTGATTTGGAAAATCATAATTATTATAAAGAAAATTTACATTTCTAGTATTTTTTTCATAATATTTTTTATTTTTTTTGGTGACTACCAAAATATTTTCCGTCTAATTAGATGAAATGTTAACCCCCCCCCCCCAAAGAAAATACATTAGATAAAGCTCTTCTCAGATTAGCATTTCTAAAAATTAAACTTTTATCGTTTTTTTTTATTGTAACCATTAGTAAATTTATCATATTTTTTATACCATCTAGTGTTGTAGTTCGGGTTTAGTTTGGTGCCAAGGTGTAAGAACTGAGTTCAATCTATCAAGAGCGGTTCCAACATGATTTGTTTGAAGTTAGTAAAAGGAAAATGAATAAAGGATTTGAAAATTCAACTTAAAGTATAAAAAATTCCTAAAATTCTTTTTTTTTGACACACAAAAAAAATATTACATGTTGAAATTATTTAGTATTTTTAAAACTATTTGATTAATTATCAAAACAAAATATAAAAATTTATAAATTTACTTTTTTTTAACTTAAACTACATCATCCAAAAAAAGAAAAAGGTATTGATAGAATAGCAAAACAGCTATTCTCCCATTTTACTATCTTACCTTGTTTTTTAACACACTAAATTATATTTATTTTTTTAAAATTTTAAAAAATTATATTAACACTTTTTTAATTTAAATTTATACAAAAATTTTGTCTTTAATAACAAAATTGTTAATAGAATTTATATTTTATTCATTTTTACTTCTAAAAACTTATAATTAGTCATAAATAGTTAAGTAAATTACTCTCATTTTCCATAATTAATACACTTATTATATGATAATCTTCTCTATTTTAAAAATTGTAATAGCCTTAAAATTAAATAAAATCTTAAATTAAAGAAAATTTTGAAGAAAATTGAAGATTAAAAAAATAGAAATAAGAACCGTTGAAAATATGTTTATTTATTATATGAGTTAAAGAATTATAAGGAAAATATGAGGATTTATGTTTTGAGACTAAAATGCAATTTCTTAAAAAGACCTTGCTTATGGCACATAGAGCATGTTCTAAAATACAATATACAGTACAAACCAAATACTATAAGCGCTTGAAGTAAAGTGGGATCACCTAGCAGAAATGCATCCTAAATGTTCACTTAGTAGCAAAGGAAAGGCCAGACTCAATATCCCCATCTGAAATACATAGAAATAACGCATAGTGATTTTGATATCCAAGTGAACAAATAAGGCTTATTGTAACTATGCAAGGCCAGTATATGAATAAACTTTTATATAAACAACATTTACAAGAATAAGAATGACTCATAAGTAAATCCATAAATGACCATTCTTAGTAACATAATCAAATTAGAAATAACATGAAGTCAAAAGAGAAGTATTTCAACATGACTATAAAAAAAATCCGTTTCCATGCAATCAAGGAAAACTAGTATATGTTTCAATAAATAGTTTAATTTTTAGGAGGATTTTCAAATGGAGCCGTATTTTAGTCCCAAGCACATAGTAAGGAAGGGCAATTATAAGTTAGATAGTTATTTGAAATTTTTCCTAATAATAATAAGAAGCCCTCCGCCACTTCTTTATAATAACACATCCCGCGTGTTAGTCTACACGTAAGGCTAACAATACCCCTACTAGTTGAGGTTGTAAGGTGCACCAAGGCAAATATCTCCGACTGTTAGCAAACAGTGTTTCTGAATGAAACTCCTCCTAAAGAAATAGTATTTGAAAAGTAATTTGTCTTCCAAAAATAAGAAACATTTTTTAAAATAAATTCCTTCATTAAACAAACTTTAGTCAAAACTTGGCACATATTGCTTAGCAAGAGCATAGACTCAGAAGGAGCTGGACAATTGACGTCATAGGTAAAATATAGAATATTTTATGTATTTATAATAATTAACGCCCAAATATTGAGCGTTATTCATTTTATATTTTGACAGATGAGACCGGTCAGGTGATACCCAGACAGATGACTGTCGACGATGTTTGGGGGTTACCTCATGGACACAAGGTGGTTGTCTGGTTCAACGACACCTACCAACCCATCGGAGACAGAGGTGGTCTCCTTGGTGTCTTCCTCGGCACCATTGGGGATAACTTCTGTTTCTTTTTTATCTCATATAAAGATTAGAGGAGCATTTCTAAATATTACAAGAAAAGAGTGTTCATAAACACAATACAAGTATGAACTGTTAATTCTTCTTAATTATACATTAATATTTTTAGTGTTTTATTGATATTTGTACTATTTTTTGTAGACACATTTTTATGTGATGGGCTTCCACAAGAAGTTAATTTTACAGTCACTTGGAGCAAAGTGGAGAGCCGCACATTATAATGTGTTTTGGCTCATGTACGATGGGACGAAGTCTAGGGAGGAGTTGCTAACTGACGTCCCAACTAGCATCCTATGTGACCAGTGGGCTATGTTCATTGACTACTGACTTAACGCGACAAGTATGAACTGTTAATTCTTCTTAATTATACATTAATATTTTTTGTGTTTTACTGATATTTGTACTATTTTTTGTAGACACATTTTTATGTTATGGGCCTCCACAAGAAGTTAATTTTAATGTCACTTGGAGCAAAGTGGAGAGCCGCATGTTATAATGTGTTTCAGCTCAAGTACGATGGGACGAAGTCTAGGGAGGAGTTGCTAACTAACGTCCCAACTAGCATCCCATGTGACCAGTGGGCTATGTTCATTGACTATTGACTTAACGCGAAGACCAGGGTAATTATTATTTATATTTATTTTTTCATATATGTTTTTTTCAAAGAGATTGATCAATTAATCTATTTATGCAATTATTTTGGATGTGGCTGCTCAAAATAGACGTAACAGAAGACGTATGACGATGCCACATACCACTAGATCCAAGATCCTTGCATATAGAAAGGTTGAACTTGTGAGTTTTCTTAAAAATCTTATCTTATTTCATTTTAAATAAAATACAAATTTGTTCAAAATTTTTATTAATCGTTAACATAATCAGGAGGTTAAGGTTGGGGGCCTAGTGACTCGTGGCGATGCATGGACAGCGGTTCATAAAAGGACTGACGGAACATATATCAATGACGAGGCTCGAGTAGTTGCGGTACGCATAATTTTGTTATTGTTTTGTTTATTTATTATTTTATTTGATTTTTTGTTAATTGTTATCAAAATTTATTGTCTATTTTTTTATTTTGTAGGCAAAAATTGCCTCGATCCAGTAGGAGAATAGTTCTTCCCAATTTCTCTCGACAAGTGATTCACTTGCGAGAGCCTTGGGAACTGTGGAGCACTCGGGTCGTATTTGAGGATTTGGGTTAGGTGTTTGCCCAACCTAAATCTTCGGAGGTGGCTCATTTGGGTCGAGTTCTAGGTGTGGGCCTTCATACGAGGATTTACAGATTGAGGTGGTTCGTCTGAAAGCGGCCATAGATGAACGGGACGTCGAGCAGCAGCGATGAGAGGCAGAGCAAGAGGCACGTGACGCAGACATCGTAGCTCGACAGAGACAGATGGAGGCAGCTATGGCGTTATTGCTCCAGAACTTTCAGGATTAAGTGCCGCTTGAAATTACACTAGTTCACAGGGAAAATCCTAGGTTAATTTTTTAATCCTAAATTGCATAAATAATTGTTACTATTAATTTATTTAATTTCAAAATGCTTACATAATAAAATTGATTTTTAGGTCCTTAATGATAAAGGCAGTGGATATCAGCCAGATTAGACGCCACAGGGTCCTCAGGGTCCGCATTCATGATTATATTTTATATTATTATTTTTGTAGTAAATTGTAAATTGTAATTTTAAATTTTAAGTGATTATTAATTTTATTTTTACAATTTATTTATAAATGTGATTTGCATTAAATTATTTTTTATATTTAAATTATGAATATATATCGATATATGTCATTAAAAATTTAACATTATAAAATAATAATTCTTAAAAAAAAGTATATACTTTAAAAGATTAAATATGAGAATAATAATATAAAATTAAATTATAATGTAAATTAAGAAGAATAAATAATTTTAAAAAAATTATAGGAAATAACGACAATTTCGTAATTGTCGTTATAGACAATGGCATAACGACGATTTCAAAAACCGTCGTTAGTCCTTGACATGGCGATGGTTATGAAACCATCGCTAAGAAAAGTCATAATGACGGTTAATCCAATCGTCGTGAAATTGAAAAAATAACAACGGTTGTTGAACCATCGCTATACCTAGTCTTAACGATGCTATTCCCACGGTTGTCCTAAACCGTCGCAAAGACACTCGCTCCACGACGATTTTACCAACCGTCGTCATGGTTTTTAGTGACGATTAAAACCGTCGCGAAAGACAATTAAAAACCACCGCTAAATTCCATTTTTGTTGTAGTGACTCAACATCCCAACTGAAGTTTGTCCCACCACCATTTAAGAGGACACGCGAAGAGACTATAATATAGGTATTTTCCAAGCACACAGCAAGAGAGGGTAAATCACATATCAGAATGTCGGCTTCTCACTCAGATAGGAGGCATCCTGCTCTACTTCACTTATCATATCATGTATGTTAACTGTCACACGAGACTAGCAACAACCTTACTAGCTGAGGCGTTAAGGTGCACAAAGGCTAACAAAACATGCTGTTAGCAAACAATGTTTCTAATATGATTTCTCTACAGAAATTATTATTTGCATATATGCCATATTATTTAAAACAGAGTTTACAGTATAATACAGAAATCACAATCTTAGTACAGTTCCTTTGTTAGCAATTTTCTAGTCAAAGTTTAACACATATCCATACCTTTTTTTAAGGCAACTTTATCGTTATACATATCAATGCCTCGTGAACATAATATTTACTTTAACAAATGATGAGAAATATATTTAAAATTAGATATTTAATAAATTTCAAAATCTATTTGTAAAACCATACTTTTCTTGAACTATATGTCAGTTATTAAGAAAAACGGATATTTAACACATTTGAGAAACTTATGATAGCATAAATAACTTGTAAATAGAACCAATTATACATTTAAAGCTTAAAAAGAGCATACGGTAAGTTATAGAAATAATTATCTACTCAAAAAACTAAGGTTTTAAGTTTGATAGCCTTAAAAATATAATCTTCCAAGCCAAATATGATCAAATGAATTTCAAAAATGAATCAGGAGGGTCCAAAAACCTAAGAAATAACTCTGGAATCCTAAAATTTGTCCTTCGAGAGTTTAATCAATATTTGTCAACTTATGGGTACTATTTACGGTTGAAAATACTATGCACACCACTAGAATCACTATTTATACTGGTAGGATTTATTATTCACGACATACAAAAAGTTATCAGATGGTTGAAAAATTTCTTATCCTAAGGTCTTTTCACCTCCTGAACCCATCTATAGTGTTAGATTTTTAATTTGAAAACTCTATGTAGAAGTTTTAAAACTCACATTCTTAAGATTTCTCCTCTACTTTTCAGCCAATCTCCAGCTAAAACTCCAGAAACCAATAGGATAGATTTATAGTTCTCGTTGTTTTGAATCTGTAGGCAGTGGTGGTACTGAAATCTATGGTCCGGAAGAGTTAGAAATCTAGAGGGAATTTTTGTATTTTTTAGAAAGATAAAATAGAGAGAGAGAGAGAGAGAGAAAGTTGTTGTAGAAGTTGCACGTCATTTTTGCTTCAGATTTCTCTAAAAGTCATTTGAGAAACCTATTAGCAAAATTTTAATTGTTAAGGGACGTTCTTGCAATTTTTATTATTTACATTTTTACCCTAAAATTTAAATTCTCATATAACTTTCATAATTCTTCAAACAATGTGATAAATAAACATATTTTCAATGGTACTTATCTCCATTTATCATAATACTCGCTTACATTCATAATTTTTCTTTATTTCAAAAAATTTCCGTTATTTATGGTTTTTTTTCTTTATTTTAGAGCTATTACACTACACATTGATGAAATTTGATGATGTGACTACTAAAATTTTCACTTAATTGTAAAAGGATTTCTAACAAAGAGACTTGATTGTAATGTCATGTAAAATGTTAAGAATCAAATTGGTATATGTTAAAATAAAAAGGATCAAATTGAATATTTTTAAAAATAAAGATATCGAATATGCAGTCAAGCCAAAAGTTTATACAAACTATAATTTGACTTAAACTTTTTATAGTTTTTATGGTCTAATGGATACAATTAATTGTTTTACATTTGTATGCATGTTTGCGAAGGAAACGGCTAAGCGCAACATTAATAAATACATGAAGGCATGAATCATTGAATTTTATTTATTTATTTATTTAACATTACAAGGAATTTTTGAGAATTTAGTATGTATTTATTTGGGACTGGCTTTTCGCTTCGTTTTTGTTTTTTTGGACTGGCAGTCTAGTATCAGATAGGACCTATACAATTAGGACGCTAGTTGATTCATGAAAAAAAAACTAGCACTCAAAATTTTAAAATTTATGTTTATACATAACGATAACACTTTGTAATACATATATACATTATTGTGTTTATACCTTTTCTACTAAAAAGTTTGTTGTTCAATCTAAAAGTGCTTTTTTTTTAAAAAAAAATTTACTTAAAAGGAAACCACTTATAGTTTGACTTGTTTAATATGCCATCCTACATGATAGAGTCTAAACAAAGAGTTACGTCAATTCCACTCACAAGTAGCTTTAGTAAGGATGGAATGCTCTCGCAAGGAGGGGTTCCTTACTCTGTTCAAAGAGAGACCTTTACTCTCTTAAAGGAGAGATTTTGGTTTTGATTTGAGTGCTTTTGACAAAAATAATCTAAGTTCGGGGTAGATAAGTCTGAGTAACAGATGGAACAGGGAATTAGCAACAGAAATGAAGAATGGGAGCCACAGGGAGATACACTTCTGCTGGAACCAGACGTGCAACACTCATCAAACATAGCCAACAGTAGTTTGGTGGGCAAGATAATAGCAGACAAACCTCTAAACAGGAAAATAGTCAAGTCAATGATATGCAGGGGTTGGGGAGATCCTAAAGGGCTGAGGATAATGGATGTAAGGGTTAATACCTTCTTGTTCAACTTTGATTAGGAAGGCAATGCAAAAAGAATACTGGAAGAGTCTCCCTAGAACATAATGGGACACTTATTCAATATCCAAAGATGGAGGCGGGACCTAACAATCCAAGAGATGGAGTTTAGCCGAGCTCCCTATTAGGTTCAGGTCCACGGTCTAACTCTGGAGAATCTGAATGCAAAAAATGGGGCCATTATAAGGGACAGTCTGGGAGAAACCTTAGAAGTGGAGGATCCGGTGGTAGAGGGAAGGATTATGAGACATTTCTTGAGAGTCCGCATCACCAAGAACCTGAAGAAATCTTTTTGTATATGATTCTGGGTTCCTAGGAAGGACCTGCCCAGGTTGTGGGTAAGGTTGAAATATGAAAAGCTTTAAGAATACTGTTATAGGTGCGAGAAGCTTGGGCATGAACAGAAGGAATGTAGGAAGCATGATGAGTTACATGGGGAGGAGGACAATAATCTGAGGTATGGACCAGGATTAGGAACGCAACCAGCAAAACCGATGAGTTTAATAATAAAGGAGAGTCAGAGATGGAGAGACCACGACGGAGGAGGGTGGAGCTCAGGCGAGAAGGAGGGTCAATGGAGAAGCAAAGAAGTCAATGGCACATAGCACGATGCAGACACCAACAGAATAGGGGCGAAAAGCTGGGCTGCGGACAGCCTGGGCGTAACAGAGGACAAGAAAAGAGAGAGCCAGGAGAAAGCAGTGTTGACAAAGGAACTAAACACAGAAATGGAACCTGGAGCCACCGGGAAGAAAGAAGTTAACAGGAAGATACATGAAATCAGAAATAATGGGGCAGCAGAAAAAATGAGGCATACAGAAAAGGAGTTGGAATATATAAATTCTAAACAAAAGGAGATGACTTGGCAAGCAGTAACGGAAACAGATGTAAGGGGGGAAAGGTGTGGTGGAGCACTGGAATCTAGACAGATGGAAAAAAATAACCAAGTGTGCTATATGGATCTGGGTAATCACCTAAGCAGAGTAGGTGAGGGCCCAATACACAAAGGGCCTAGGGACCATGAACCACAAGGTAAGCCAAAACAAACAGCAGCCCTCTGGATGGAAGAAAGATGTCATGACACCCAACCCAGAATGCATGAAGGAATGATGACGGGGAGGAGAAAAGGGAAGGAAATAGAAAGGAAAGAAGAGGAAGTATCAGGAAAGCATGGAGAACCACCAAGAAGCAGCATAATCCCCGTAAAGAACCTCACGGAAGGCAAAAAAATTAAAGAGAAAACCTAGGAAAATAGAGGTCCACCAAAGATACTATGTTGAAATTCCAAGTGAAGACGAAGTGGAAGAAGAGCTGGAAGGTAGAGAGGAAGATAAGGGTAGATCCTGGGCACTGGTGGAAAATGAGCTATTTATAGCAGTGAAGAAATTTCTAAATTTAAAGAGAGTCAGGGAAGGTGCAGAGGAAGATAAATAGGAGTGGGGGGATATGGCCCAAGGAGTGTGTGAAAAGGAAGAAGCAGATAACACCTGGATTATGAAGAGAGTTAGACGCTATGGACAAGCAGAGTTGGGGTATGAGAAGAAGGTTCTGGACCGAGAATCCAAAAAGGCTGGGGAGGTGGGCCAAAGCAAGCCCCATCCCCCGAAATGACTACCATAAGTTAGAACTGTCGAGGGGTGGGGGTTGCTTTGACAGTTCGGGAACTTAGAGACTTATGTCTCAAGAATAAACCCTCGCTTTTGTTCCTTATTGAAACAAAAGTAAAGAAAAGGAAGATGGAAAACCTGATGAGAAGACTCGGCTTTGAGGATTTAGAAACAGTAGACCCTATTGGAAGAAGGGGAGGACTCTTCCTTATGTGGAGAAATGGGACCAAGGTGGAAGTTCTAAGGAAGAGCCAAAACTTTATCCACGCTAAGGTCCAGCTGGAAGAAGAATCAAAAGGAACTTTTAGCACTTTTGTTTATGGCTGCCCAGAACCCAAGGAGAGAAGACAGCTATGGGGGAGTATAGCAGAGCTTAATCCGGGCAAGAATTATCCTTGGCAATGCATAGGTGATTTTAATGAAATTCTATATCACTATGAAAAAGAAAGGGTAAGACCCCACAATAGCAAACAGATTGAAAATTTTAGAAATTTCCTGATGGACAATGAGCTAATTGACTCCCCTATTAAAGGTTGCAAATTTACATGGTGTAACACGAGGGAAGTGGGGGAGGTTAGGGAGAAAATCGATAGGCACCTAGCAAATGAAAGATGGATCAAAAAATACAACAAAGCTAGCATCATTGCCCTCCCAGCAGTGGGCTCTGATCACAGCCCTATTATACTGAATGTGAAACCCCACTAAAGAGAAGATCAAAAAATTTCAAATTTGAAGCTTATTGGGCTGATCATGAAAACTTTAGAGATGAAGTAGAGAGAACCTGGAATAGAGATGAACCAGCACAGAACCCAACTAGCCTTGCAACTAAAATTCAGAGAATGGCAATACACTTCGAAGTCTGGAAAAAGGCAAATTTCAGGAGAGCTGATGTTCAAATAAAGCAACACAAAAAAAGATTGCAGCAGCTACAGAATGGAGCACAGAGCAGGGAGGCAATAAGGGAGAGGAAAAGCATCAAGGAAAAAATAAACCACCTATGGAAACAAGAAGAAAAATATTGGGCACATAGAGCAAACGTTAAATGGCTGGAATGTGGGGATAAGAACACCAAATTCTTCCACCAAACTACCTTGCAAAGAAGGAAATAGAACATGATAGAAAGAATCAGAGATGAAGAAGGGAGATGGATAGAAGGAGAGGAAAACATACAAGAGGTATTCCAAAAAACCTTCATGAAACTTTTTGAATCCACCATCACGAATGAACCCCTGTTTTGGCAGAAGGGGTCCCCAGATACGTTACTGGAGAAATGAACAAAGAGCTACTGAAGGTTGTAACCGAAGAGGAAGTGGACAGGGCTGTTTTCAACCTAGGAGCCATGAGAGCCCCTGATCCGGATGGGATGAGTGGGGTTTTTTTATCAAAAGGCTTGGGATGTTGTAAAGGATGATGTATACAGGGCTGTTAAGACTTTCTTTGGCGAGGGACACCTTCCTAGAGAACTTAATGAGACTCACATCACTCTTATCCCTAAGACCCAGCAGCCAGAGAGTGTGGGGAATTTTTGGCCTATTAGCTGCACAAACTTCAGCTACCAGATTATATCAAAAATCATGGTAAATAGAATGAAGCCCATCATGAATGGACTGATCTCACAAAATCAGAGTGCCTTTGTGAGCAATAGGCTTATCCAAGATAACATCCTCCTAGCTCAAGAAGCTTTTCATGCCCTAAGACACAGCAGAAACAAGAAAATGCACAATATGGCCCTAAAACTAGACATGAACAAAGCCTATGATAGATTGGAATGGAAGTTCCTGGATAAAGTATTAGAAGCTATGGGTTTTGAGGATAGGTGGAGGAGGCTGGTCATGGCTTATATAAATACTGTCAGTTATAGAATTAAAGTGAATGGGACTCTAGGCCCACTATTTTACCCCCAAAGAGGGTTGAGACAAGGGGACCCCCTTTCCCCCTACCTCTTCATAATAGTTGCTGAAGCACTATCTAGAGAAATTACTAGAGCAATGGAGAACAAGTGCATCAATGGAATCAAGTTGGCTAAACACTCCCCTGAACTAACCCACCTTTTTTTTTGCAGACGACTCAATTATTTTTGTGAATGCTAATGAGCAGCAGGTGAAATGTTTGAGGGGAATTCTGGAAAACTACACCAAACAATCTAGGCAGCTGATCAACCTAGATAAATCTGGCCTAATCTTCAGTAAAGGCACCCCTATGGGCATAAAGGAGAAGGTACAGGGAGAGCTTAATATACCTACATGGGATGACCCAGGCAGGTATCTGGGGATGCCAGCAGTTTGGGGAAGATCAAAATGTCAAGCTCTCAAATGGGTAATAGACAGAGTTAAGCAGAAGTTGACAAGTTGGAGGATGAAGTTTATTTCAAAAGGGGGGAAGGAAGTCCTTATTAAGGCTGTAATACAAGCTATACCCACCTACACTATGTCTGCTGTCCTCTTTCCTAAAAACTTCTGTGCAACACTCTGTTCAGAGGTAGCTAAGTTCTGGTGGAGGGGAAGAGGAAGGGAAAATGGGATCCACTGGATTAAGTGGGAAGAGTTGACCAAGAGGAAGATGGAGGGTGGAATGGGCTTCAGGGAGTTCCAAAGTATGATCCTAGCTCTATTGGCCAAACAAGCATGGAGGATTCTGCAAGAGCCTAATGCCTTATGGGCTAGAATCCTAAAACATAAATATTTCCCGAAATCTAACCTCCAAAATGCCAAGAGAGGAAGGTGTAGCTCATGGAGTTGGCTAAGCCTATGGGAAGGAAAGGAGTTCCTATTCAAACATGGAATTTGGCAAGTGGGAAATGGGGAGGACATTAACATTTGGGGTGACAAGTGGCTGAGGTCAGGTGATCTAGTTATGAACCAATCAGACAGCAGCCTGGAGAGAGTGGCATCTCTCATTGACCAGGAAACTAAGACCTGGAAAGCTGAGATCCTCAGAGAAATGTTGCCTATCCATCAACTAAAAGATGCCCTGGCCACACCCATCCTCTCCCCCTCTCAACCAGACAAATTCATTTGGCCTAAGGTTTCTGAAGGTTAGTACAGGGTAAAGAGCGGCTATGGCATTGCCAAGGAAGGAGGACAGGAATTAACAACAAGCAAGGCCTCTACATCTGTGTCTACCAATTCTAAGGTTTGGGGAAAGCTGTGGGATTCCTCGATACCCCCGAAAACCAGAATCTTCATATGGAAGATGATCCATAATGCACTACCTAGTATGGATAATCTACACAGAAGGAAAATGGTCCAAGAACCAACCTGTCCAATATGCAACGAGGCCCCAGAGACCATAGAACATATCACGCTGAGGTGTTGCTGGACAAGACCAGCATGGTTTGGTGCAGGTATCCAAACCTATGTTGATATAGATGAGGGGTATAAAATTGGGGAATGGCTGGAGACAAAGATCAATTCTTACAACAGGACACAGAACCTAGACGTAAAGAAGGAGATTGCCAAATGTTTTCTCATGATGTGGTTCATATGGAAGGAGAGGAATAACTGTGTGTTCGACCAGATCAAAATTGATCCTAGAAGACCAATACAAAAAACTATGGCCCTACTAACAGACATCTCTAACCTACAGCGCCTAAGAAATCCTAGAATGGAAATCAATAGAGCACCAAAAGTAGTGGAAGATCGCGGGTGGAAACCAACTCTAGCAGGATGGATTAAAATCAATACAGATACAACCCTACCAAATCTAAGATCAAAGTGTTACCTGGCCGTGGTTGTGAGAGATGAGAAGGGAACAATGCTTACAGGACACACAAAGCCAAGCCTAGCCCACACTGTTTTGGAAGCCGAGTGCAGAGCCATGGAGGAAGCTGTCCTTTTGATTCGAAACTTGCAAATAAACAAGGCAATAATAGAGACGGATTGTAAGCAACTGATGGAAGTATGCAACAAAAAAAGACAGAATTGGTGCGTGAATCACATCCGGAGTAAGATCGAAGAGATTACCTCAGGGGGGAGGCAGATTAGGGTAGAATGGACGAGCTGGGAAGGAAACATGGTAGCCCACACTGCTGCCAAGATGCTAGCTCGAGGAGGCCTTCCAAGAAATTGGACCAGCAACCCGCCAAGAAGCCTCAAGGACCTTCTGAAGAAAGAAGCCATGGCTGAAGAGGAAGGTTCTCGATGGTGATCTCGAAGGAAAAGGAGTAGTTTTCTGGGTTTTTTCCTGAAGTGTGGTGCTTCAATTTGCTCACCCAATAGGTCCTATTAGATTCTGAGAGCCAGACCCGTGGCAGCATCCTGCGATACGGGGCCTCTGTGCCTTTCAGTTTGGGCTATATGCCCACCAGTTGTAATTTGAGGCTTCGGCCTAAGTCCAAAAAAAGAAGAAGATAGAGTCTAAACTTGGATTAGTGGATATGTTTAATAAATAAGATGACCTAACTTGATTTATTTATAATAATTTGTTTGACAGCATTATATTACTAGTTACATTAAATCTCATAGAAGTTTGATATCGTATAACATGTAAGTATAATTATTTTAAGAGTAAAATGCACTCTCCTCCCTTACATATTGTCTTTATTAAACAATCTTTTTTTATTATAAAATATATACATACTTTTCATAAAAATAAATTATTATTTTTATCAAAATATCTTCATATATATATATATATATAATTATTAATTAATTTTATAATAATATTTAATTTTATAAAATTTTGATTAAATGATTAAAAATTATTAATAATAAATAAATTCAAAATTATATTAATTTATACTAATTAAAATGAACAAATTTTTATGATATTTTTTTGAAAAATAGAGGATCAATATAAAATAAATGAGGATATTTTGGTCCAAAAAAATAAGATATGAGTTAAGTGTAGTATATTTTTAAATTTCAAGATATATTTGTGTATATTCTGAAAATAGAGAAGATGACTATGTAATAAAAATAATATATAAATAAAAAATATATATTTTACTCTTATTTTAATTAGCAGGGATATATTTGAATAGTGAATGTTCTTTGCCTTTGTGCTAAGACCAACTTCAACATCATATAACACCTAAGTTTATTGTAATTACTTTATTGGTTCACTTCTCAACCAACTAATACATCAATTTGTATTTAAGAATTGATTTCATTTTTTTAGTATTGTTTGGATAAATTATACGCATATCAACTAATTAAATTTCTTTTACTTTATTCATACACACGAGGGAGGAGATGGAATGAGCAAACTCAAGGGCCTTAACCCACTTCAAATTTTAATTTCGAAGGGATCAACAAAAGCATTTTTATTTTTTGTTAATATTGTCTGTTTGGTCTAAGTCGACTAGTTGACTTGTTTTCACAATGCTAAATATGATAAGTTTATATTGGCTTGTTTTTACAGTGTTATTCCTTGACCCAATGGATAAACTTTTTGAGATTTTTTGACGACTGACCATCACTATCTAAGTTATTGATGACGATTTCTTTCAATTTTAAAGACCTTGCTTTTATATCTTCATTGCCAAGCACTTGCTCCACCTTCTTCTTTATCTCTCCCCTTGTTATCACTCCATTTTCATCCTTGTCAAATCTTAGTCCAACCTTCCATGGGTCACAAATAAATGACTGGTTTATATACTGGTCACTGAAAAATGGCCAACACAAGAAAGGCACCCCACCATATAAACCTTCTGTGGTAGAATTCCAACCACAATGGCTAATGAAACAAGCTATGGCTGGATGGTTCAAAACCTTCTTCTGTGGTGCCCAACCAATAATTTTGCCCTTCATTCCTCGAAACTCATCCGGATATGCATTGTTTACCTTGTTATGATCATTACCTGAAGTGACGGATTCAAAATTTTTGTCAAGTAAGTCTGCTCATTCTATATCATAACAACAAGAATAATTTAAAAAATTAAATAAGAAATAATAAAAATAGAATTAAAATATCATTTGTACATTATTAAGTAGATAAAAAGGAATTCCATCAAATTTTATAATTGATATTTTCTTTATAAGTCTTTATATTTTATAATCAATGAATTATAAATTTATTAGAATTAATATAAAATACATATTTATCTTCTTTTTTTATGCATCATACTAAACAATTATTAAAATAAGGAAAGCTGTTAAGGGGTTCCTTAAGACACAATTATCTCAAAAATAATTAGATGGGACACTATTTTAATGTATGTATATTTATACATTATTAAGTAGATTAAAAGGAATTGCATCAATTTTTCTAATTAAATTGTTCTTTATAAGTCTTTATATTTTAGAATCAATACATTATAGATTTATTAGAATTCATAAAAAAAATACATATTTATCTTCTTTTCTTATGCATCATACTGAACAATTATTAATATAAAGAAAGCTGTTAAGGGGTGCCTTAAGACACAGTTATCTAATAAAAATAAAAAATAATATAATGAGTTAATTTATTATTTGATCTTTAAATTTGTAGAGCTTTTTTACATTTTTTTTCTTGAATTTCTTTGAGCAGAAAAATTAATCTATTAAATTATCAACTCATTACATATTAGTTATTTTACTTGTATAAAAAAAGTCAAACTCATTACATATTAATATTTGAAGTGTAGCATCCTGTAATTTTTTTAAAATAATAATATTTTTCTATAAACAAATATATTTTTATTATAAATGATTATGTTTTACTAAAAGTAAATACACTTTTAATTTAAACGACTTTTTTTACTTAAAAAAATTATATTTGGCTTTAAATAAATTTTATTTTTTATTTTTATAATTTTATTTCTTTTAATATGCATGAAGATATTTTATATTGTGATTTTTTATTAAAATTTTATTAAGAAAAATCATGATTTGATATGGCAACTAAAGTTTTGCAATAATGTAAATTTTTAAAATTTTTTGGAATTATTTAGGATGGAAAACGATATTTATATGTATATATAAAAAAATCCCAGATAATCAATTATTAAATAATAATAATTTTAAAAAAAGAGTACAATAGAATTGGAAGATGCAGAAAACGCTTGGGTAGTAGGCAGGAGGAAATCATTTTTTTCCTCTTTCTCTCTCTATGATTCTTTACCTTCTCTCTAAGATATCTTTCATTCTAGATATCCAATTGAGATACCGGATGCATCGTTGGACTCGTGGCAACGAAAGTTTCAAAACCTACCGATCAATTCCATCAAAAGTTCACCGAAATTTTTTCGAAAAATCATAAATAGTAACTCATAGGTAATTTTTCTAAAATACTAAATTTTTTATGGTTTTTCAAAATTTTAAGTTAGGGTTTTTGTTAAGGATGTAAAGTATTGGCTGTATGATAAATTTTACAATCAAAAAACGTGATTTGATACTCTGATTTTGCAAATTGTTATTCGTTGAATAGTGTGCGAACGATATTTTCTGGCATAAAGTACCCCATCAGTTGACCGAGGTTCTGAACTCATTTCCTTGATTTTTGAACTCTACGGACTCGTTTTTGAGGTCTATTTGGTCACACTTGGATTGAAAAAGTAAATTTTAGAGCTGTCTAATTTGGAGCCTTACCGTGTGAGTAGATAATTCTTTCTATAACTTACCATATGCTCTCCTTCAACTTAAAATGTATATTTGATTTTTTTTACATGTTATTTATACTGTTATATGTCTCTGAAATGGATTAAGTTATTTGAATTGTTTACAATCTGGTATATAGTTCAAGAAGAGTATGGTTTTAAAAATGGATTGTTGAACTCATTGAATATGTAATTTTAAATGTATTTCTCATTATATGGTAAAAGAAATATATTGTTAAAGCTATATATTGCCTTTGAAAATGGGATGTATATGTGATTACGCTGATTGAAAAATTTTTGACAGAAGAATTGTACGGAAATTGAAATTTCTGAATTATACTGAAGCTTCTGTTTTGAATGATATGGAATATGTTGAAATATATTTTTATGGAGAAATCCTATTGAAAACACTGTTTGCTAACAGCTGGTGATGTTAGCCCTAGTGCACCTTGACAACTCAACTAACAGGGGTGGTGCTAGCCTCGTATGTCGTCTAACATACATGATATGATATGTGAAGGAGAGCGGGATGCCTCCTATTTGGGCGAGATGCCAACTATATGTTATGTGATTTGCCCTCCCTTATTGTGTACTTGAGAAATTGCCCATATTAGAGTCCCTTCACGTGTCTTCTTGAATGGTGGTAGGACAAACCTTAACTGTGATGCTAAGTTTAGACAAACCTTAGCTAGGATGCTAAGTATAGACATACCTTAGTTGAGATGCTAAGTATAGGCAAATCTTACACCACCAAAGTACGGAAGGGTTTGAACTCTGATATGGTGGTTCTAATATGGAATCCTCCTAATATTTTTATGAGAAATATGTTGATACATAACAATATTTGAATAATGATAATATCGTATTGCATATAATTTTGGATATCTGAATGTGATTTGAACTGAGAATATTCGAAATGCGACTTCCATATAGATGTACTTCTGAATTGTAATTTTCTATATGATCAAATTTTAAAATATGAGTACGTTCATATGTTGACCTAAGAGGTCATATGAGGTATTATCTGCTCACTGAGTTGTCAAACTCACTACACAATATTTATATTTTTTTTTCAGATAAAGATACAGAATTTGGTCCTGCAGCTACGAGATCCGTTAGGTGTCATATAATTTGGGTGAGCCTACGTTGCTTCCAAGGTTCACAATGTTAAAAACATTATGTAATTGTAATCTAGAGTATGCTTAGAACACCACAGGCAGGATCCTTACTTCTACTGTAATATTGATAAGTGTAGACTTTGCATATATATTTGGCTGTACTAGAAACTTGTGAACATATGTTTTACTCCTATTATGTGATATATTTGAAGCATGTATTATATAAAATAAGGGTAAAATTATTTGTTATTTGTGTCAATCGCGTTCTATTAAATTGGGGTGTGACAAGTTGGTATCAGAGCATTAAGTTTCCCTGTGGCTATCAGAGCAAATGATTCTTTAGTAGGACCTTTAGTATGGATATGAGCCGAACATATTTATACTTTGGGTACTGTTGAGAGATTTCTATAGGATATTAACTTTCTTTCTATTTCAAGTTTGCTAAAGTTCTTAGTATAAGGTTGATTGAATATTATGGTATTTTAAAAGGTATTTTGTTCTGTATAGTCTATGATGCTGTCAATAACTAGAGCGGTTACTAAAGAAGCTGTAGATCATACACCTTCTTCAAAAGAGTCTATACAATTTATAATTTCAGTACAAAGAAGTCGTGGTAGAGGCCGACCTAAAGGAAGAGGCAGAGGCAGAGGGCGTGCATGGGGTATGAGAACCCTAAGACATAATGAACATGTCCATGTATCTGATAGTCTCTGAAGAAAGAGTAGAACTCGCTCAGAAGCCATATGATAGAACAACTGATATGATTGCTGGCATACATAGGAGTTTAGAAATTTTGGTTGAATTTATAGTATAACAGGGCAGAAAGGATAGTCAGCCACTAGAAAATGTTCCTAAAGGGCAAGAATTGAGAAGAACAACTGAGCAAGAGGACAAATTTATAGGGATTGAAGTGACATTACCATAATTCTTTAAGCTGAAACCCCCAACCTTTTCTGAGTCAGATATTTAGGAAAACCCACATATATTCATTGATGTTGTGGAACGAGTTTTTAGAGTTTTAGGATGTTCCACTAAAAGATTTGTTGAACTAGTGTCCTTTCAACTATTAGATGTAGCCCTATTTTGGTTTGAGACACTGGTACAAGGAAGAGCAATTACTTTACCACCAATGGAGTGGGATGAATTTAAGGAAGCATCTATGAATCATTTCCTACTCATGAGTGAAAGGGAAAAGCGGGTCAGGGAATTTAAAGAATTAAGATAGACACCGAACATGATAGTTTCTGAATATGACATTCGTTTTACTCGGTTATCTAGATATGCACCATATTTGGTTCCTAATGAAAAAGATAGAATTAGAAATTTGTTTCAGGGCTGATACGTCCATTGTTTAAATTGGTGGATCCTCAGATGAAACATTTTTCAACTGATTCAGCGGCTGTGGATTGTGCAAGAATGATGGAAACATCATATTTATTAGACAAGGGATTTATACGCCTTAGCACTTCTCCTTGGGGTGCTCGAGTCCTATTTGTGAAATAGAAAGATGGATTGCTACGGTTGTGTATTGATTACAGATAGTTGAATAAGGTGATAGTATGTAATAAGTACCTATTACCTCGCATAGATGATTTATTTGACCAGCTACAGGGTGCCCAATGTTTTTCAAAAATTGATTTGAGATCTGGGTATCATCAATTGAGGATAAAGATTATGACTGCACAATACTATATCATCCTGGTAAGGCCAATGTAGTAGCTGATGCATTAAGTAGGAATTCTATGAGTAGTTTGGCTTATATCACAATGGTAAGGAGGCCGTTGGTTAAAGAAATGCATAAGTTGAAAAGTCATGAGATAGTATTGGAAGTAAAGGAGATTGGGATACTATTGGCCCATATACAGTTTCAATCGTCTTTGGTTGAGCAGGTGAAAATGTACAAAAAGAGGATGCCTATTTATGCAAGAAAATTGAAGAGGTGAAGAATGGTGGTGAAGTTGAATTTACTATAGATTCTGAAGGAATTCTAAGATTGGGCAAGCGGTTGTGTGTACCAAACAAAGAAGAATTCAAGAAAGAGATTTTAGAGGAAGCTCATAAATCCATATATATCATTCATCTTGGTGTTACTAAAATGTATAAAGATCTAAAAGAAATTTATTGGTGGGATGGTATAAAGAAATATATAGTTGATTATGTCTCTCGATACTTAACTTACCAACAGGTAAAAGCAGAACATCAAAGGCCTGTTGGATTATATCAGCAGATAGAGATACTTGAATGGAAATGTGAGAGAATAATTATGGATTTTATTACAAGGTTACTATGGACACAAAAAGGCTTTGATTCAATATGGGTGATCATTGATAGGTTGACTAAATCAGAACATTTTCTATCAGTGAAAACCACATACAACGTAGCTCAGTATGCAAAGCTGTATTTGAATGAGATAGTGAAACTTCATGGAGTGCCAATATTAATTATTTCTTATCGGATACCACAGTTCACAGCTCATTTTTGGAGAGTTTTTCAAGAAGCTTTGAGCACGAAGTTAAATCTCAGTACTACTTTCCATCTTCAAACAGATAGACAATCTAAGCGAACCATCCAAATATTGGAAGACATATTTCGGGCATGTGTGCTTGATTTTCAAGGTAGTTGGGAAAGATTTTTACCTTTAGCTAAATTTGCTTATAACAATAGTTATCAACTCAATATTCAAATGCCCCCTTTTGAGGTATTATATGGTAGATGTTGTCGTTTTCCAATCGGATGGTTTGAGATGGGCGAAGCTAAGATTTTAGGACTTCATTTGGTACAAGATGCACTTGACAAGGGAAAATTGATTAAAGAAAGGTTATTAGGAGCTCAGAGTAACATAAATCTTATGTTGACAATATACGTTGACCATTGGAATTCGTCATAGGTGAACATGTCTTCTTGAACATATCTCCTGTAAAAGGAGTAGTAAGATTTGGGAAGAAAGAGAAGTAAGTCCACGAAACATATGACCATTTGAAATTTTTGATAGGATCGGTCCAGTAGCTTATCGTTTAGCTTTGCCACTTGAATTGGGTAATGTGCATTCAGTCTTTTATGTGTCTATACTACGAAAGTACTTACCAGATCCTACACATGTTATATAGTGCCCACAGATTAAGCTATGGGAAGACTTAATTTATGAGGAACAACCAATAGCGTTAGTGGACAGATAAGTAAATAAATCGCGTTCAAAAAAAATACCTACAGTGAAAGTTATATGATAAAATCACTCTTCTGAAGAGGCTACTTGGAAAATAGAGGATGATATGCGCGCCAGATACCCACATTTTTTTTGAATCATGAGATTAGTTTTCATTGTAAATATGGAGATGAAATTCGGGGACTGAATTTCTTAAGGAGGGAAGAATGTAGTATCCTGTAATTTTTTTAAATAATAATGTTTTGCTATAAAAAAATATATTTTTATTGTAAATGATTATGTTTTGCTAAAAGTAAATACGCTTTTAATTTAAATAATTTTTGTTTTGCTTAAAATAATTATATTTGACTTTAAATAAATTTTACTTTTATTTTTTATAAATTTCTTTCTTTTAATATGTATGAAGATATTTTATATTGTGATTTTTTTTATTAAAATTTTATCAAAAAAAGTCATGATTTGATATTACAACTAAAATTTTGCAATAATATAATATTTAAAATTTTTGGGATGCTTTTGGATGAAAAGTGATATTTATATGTATATATAAAAAATAATCTGAGATAGTCAATTATTAAATAATAATAAGTAAAAAAAAGAATACAATAGAATTGGAAGACGCAGAGAACACTCGGGTAGCAAGCAGGAGGAAACCATTTTCTTTCCTCTTTCTCTCTCTATGATTCTCTACCTTCTCTCTAAGATATCTTCCATTCTAAACTTACAATTGAGATATCGAAGGTACCGTTGGACTCGTGGCGACGAAAGTTTCAAAACCCATTTGATTAATTTCGTCGGAAGTTCACCAAAATTTTGTCGAAAAATTGTAAATAGTAATTTATAGGTAATTTTTTCTAAAATGCTAGATTTTTTATTGTTTTTCAAACTTTTAACTTAGGGGTTTTGTTAAGAATTTAGAGTATTGATTGTATGATAAATTTTACAGTCAAACAACGTGATTTAGTGCTCTAATTTTGCAATTTGTTCTTTGGTGAACAGTAACTATGAACAGTGCCCCTGAACAGTGTGTAAACAGTATTTTTGGTATGAACAATATTTTCTGGCATGAACAGTTTTTTTTGGCATAAACAATACCCCATCAGTTGATCGGCGTTAACCGAGTTTCTAGACTCATTTCTTAGGTTTTTGAACTCTCCGAACTCGTTTTTGAGGTCTATTTGGTCACACTTGAATTGGAAAAGTACATTTTAGGGCTGTCTAATTTGGAGCCTTACCCTGTGAGTAGATAATTCTTTCTATTATTTACCTTATGCTCTTCTTGAACTTAAAATGTATATTTGATTCTATTTACAAGTTATTTATACTTTTATATGTCTCTGAAATGGATTAAGTTATTTGAATTGTTTATAATTTAGTACATAGTTCAAAACGAATATAGTTTTGAAAATAGATTGTTGAACTCATTGAATATGTGATTTTAAATGTATTTCTCATTATATGATAAAGAAAATATATTGTGCATTTGGCATTGATATGTAAAACTATATGATTGCTTTTGAAAATGGCATATATATGTAATTACCCTGATTAGGAAATTTCTGACAGAGGAATTGTTCTGAAATTGAAAATTTTGAATTATACTAAAACCTCTGTTTTGAACGATATGGAATATGTTGAAATATGATTTTTGTGGAGGAATCCTATTAAAAATATTGTTTGCTAATAGCAGGTGGTGTTAACCCAGGTGCACCTTGACACCTCAACTAGTAGATGTGGTGCTAACCTCGTGTGTCGGCTAACACACATGATATGATATGTGAAGGAGAGTGGATGCCTCCTATTTGGGCAAGATGCCGACTATATGTTATGTGATTTTCCCTCTCTTGCTGTGTGCTTGGGAAATTACCCATATTAGAGTCTCTTTACGTGTCCTCTTGAATGGTGGTAGGGTAAACCTTAACTGTGTTGCTAAGTATAGGCAAATCCTACACTACCAAAGTACGAAAGGACTTGAACTCTGATACAGTGGTTCTGATATGGGATCCTTGTAATGTTTGCATGAAAAATATGTTGATACATAACAATATTTGAATAATGATCATACCGTATTGCATTTGATTTTAGATATCTGAGTGTGATTTGAACTGAAAATATTTGAAATGCGGGTCACATATGGGTGTATTTCTGAACTGTAATTTTCTATATGATCAAATTTTAAAATTTGAGTATATCTATATGTTGACCTAAGAGGTCATAGGAGGTATTATCTACTCACTGAGTTGTCAAACTCACTACACAACACTTACATTTTTTTTTCAGATAAAGATACAGAGTTTGGTTCTGCAATTATATGATCAGCTAGGTGTCATATTCTCTGGGTGAACCTACGTTGCTTCCAAGACTCACAATATTTAAAACATTATGTAATTGTAATATAGAGTATGCTCTGAACGTCACAAACAATATTTTTGCTTCTACTATAATATTGATAAGTGTAGACTTGACATGTATATTTGGCTGTACTGAAAACTTATGAACGTATATTTTACTCCTATTATGTAATATATTTGAAGTATGTATGTTATAAAATAAGGATGAAGTTATCTGTTATTCGTGTCAATCGCGTTCCATTAAATTGGGGTATAACATGAAGACACTAATATTCAATGAGTTTAATATATTTAAGCACTAACTTAGGTACTCAAGAAAGTTCGAAGATTAAAATTAAGTGAATTATAAATTTAAGGACTAAATTATTAGTTTACTCTGTTAGTATTGACAAACTTGATCAAGTGGGGTCTCTTGTCACCACTTGGTCTATATTTTATCGAAAAATCTTAGATGTTTTATATAGTGTATCAGTAGAATTAGGATCCTCTAAAGTTCTCAAAAAAAACTTTACATAATAAGTTTTAGAAAGAGAAAGACACAATTTGATAAAACTAATATTTAATAATTAAATAGAACGTATAGATTTGTATGTAAGTTTTATAAATGGTACTTTTCTCTCTTCAAATTTATTAATTAAAGTTTTTTAAAAACTTTGCAAGTTGTACCATGAATTAATATAAACTTATTAAAGTGAGTGTTTTAAATAGTAGAATCTACTAACATACTTATTTTAATGAATTTTTATCAATTTTTTATACTATTTGACTATGCAATGAGTATACCCACCCCTTGATTACCTTGTCGCACGACCCAAAGAAAAGGTTTATTGAGAAGATTAAGTCCAAGTGCCAATTCTCTGAACTGGTTGAGTTCCAATATTGCCAAACTTCCAAAGGAAACATAAATGACAGACTGAGATGGCTGCTGGTCTAGCCATTCTAGGCAGGTTCTATCTTCTTGCCAGAATGAAATTGGGTTACAGTCACTTTCCAACAATGGGCCAATGGGTGAAAACTTTGGTGATAGGGAAAATGCTTCAAGCTCAAGTTCATAAATAGTGTTACAAAGCCACCATCCAGCTAAGTTCAAAGTTTGCTTCTCTTGCACAAGATGCTCAAAGATCACCTTGCCCACGTTGCACCAAGGCAGGTTTTCGGGGTCCGTCACGGGCATACTTCGGAAAAGCTTAATTTCCTGGTTTTTTATTGGAAGTCCTGCAATGTAAAAAAGAAAACGAGTTTTTATGTTAGTGCTTTCTCTATAATTAGCTAATAAAGTGAGATCAATAAGTGGATAGTGTGTTTTTAAAATTGTTTCGAGATGAAAATTATTTAAGCATGAAAACACCCGTAATTGTAATAGTGTTTGGTAACTATATAAAAATGAAAAGTGTAACATTAAAATTGTCTTGGGAAAAAAAATTTGATTTTAGGCTCTGTCCAAAAACACTCGCAATTGTAATACAAAAAGTATTAACTCTGAAAGCTAATTAACTCTTTGGTAAGTATACTTTGAAAAACATTTTCAATGCCAAAAGTTAACAAAATTAACATGAAATTAAATATATTTCTTAGGCAATATTAAGAATACACTTTTTCATATCTATGTAGTGTATTTAAAATTTTATTCTCAAAATTTTTCTTAAAGAATCAAACCTATGATGGTAAGGAAAGATGTCATCTTTTCTTATCAACTAAACTAAAACTTCTAAATCTTTTGGTATATAAAGAAGGAGAGATTTAATCTTAAGATCTCTTACCGACGACTAACACTCTTCACCTATCTAGTGGCACGAAATGGTTGAGTTGAAAACAAATGGGATTTTTCAAGAGGATTTCATTATAGCACTTCTCAAAATATGACTACTTCAAAAGACACCACTTTATAGCAGAAGTAAGCTGAAAGTTACCAAACACTCGTAATTAATGCTTCCAATTAAGATAATAAAATTAGTATAAGAAATTATAAGAAACCATATTAAAATTTTCCTTTCTATCATATATAGGGCAATTGCATCAAAACTCGAAAAATATAATTGGTAATGTGGGTCATGGTGGGTTCTGGCTTGATTCCAACTTTCAACCCCTTCTTAAATTCGTTGAATTCAAGATGAAATTTTATTTATTTATTTATTTATTTATTCATATTATGATCTAATGTGTTCATTGTCGGAGTCAATTGATGTGCACTTCAATTAATTCAATTTTTTAATTTAGTTAAAAAACATACCATCTATATTGAGATCACAAAAAATAAAATAAAAAATTATTGTGATTTAATCTATGCAAATAATTTTAGAACTAAGATAATAGACAATACTTGAATACAATATTTAGATCAATTTCCTAATATTTCATTTTTCAACTAATCTAATTATTCGATTTGATCAAACACAAACTATACACACATAAATTATAAAATTCACAAAAAAATAAATTCTTAGGACAGAACGGATGCAATCAACTATTGAACTAAATTTCTAGACAAGATAGATCTTACCATAATCAGAATCTATAACTCCCTCATCAATCAGCCTCTGGATGGAGTGACAGAAGCCCAAGGTAGTTGCAGAGGAAGGCCAGAGAAGAGCACCTTTAATCCCCAATTTGTGGCCAATTTCCAAGGCCCATCCCATATTCATGGTAACAACTATGCAAGTGATCTTGTTCTCACCATTATCCAAAGCATTGATTTCTTCTATAAGCTTGGGAAGCTTAGAAGGCATGGTGTTTCTCATTGAAGAAAGCAGCTTCGGCAGGTCATTTCTGTCATCCTCAGGATCCAAACCATCTGGGAGTGAGACTGAGATTACCTGTGATCTCAAGAGGGCTTCTTGCCCAGAACTTGCAGCCTTCATTCTTTTGTGGTTGAACTCTGTGCTTAGGAAAGTGACCTTGCAGCCATGTTTCATCAAAGCATGAGATAACTGCATAATGGGATTCACATGCACCTGAAATGGATATTGTATAACCAGAAAGTGTGGGATTCCCATTTCTGTGTTTGTGTGGAAGAGAGAGTTAGGTGAATAAGCTGGAATTTCAAGACTAGCAGATTGAATCTAACCTATTTTTGAGTTTTTGACAGCTAATTAATTGCTTCTGTGCTTTTAATAACAATGTGACACAAATAATAAATAATAGAATAATCTGACATATCTTTTTGATGTTGATGTCATGTTGGTAAATACAATTTTTTATTCAAAAAAATAGTATAAGAAATAAATGTACTATTTTGATTTAATAGTACATAGTATAAAGTTCAATATTTTCAAGAATAAAATTGTTGTTTTTGAAGTTTAAATATTTACCGATGAGTCAACACTGGATATCTTGTTGGTAGATATTTATTAATTGTAATGTATATTATCTTAGAATTAAAATAATTTATTAAACTCTGAATTTTTATTAAAAAAATTGAGTGTGTATTAACATGAACTAGAGAGATTACACCATTTAATTTATGCACTAAATTAATATCAATATTTTTAGTTAATTGTATAACCAAGGGTTTCTCAATTAAAATAGTTTTTAATCCATGTTTTCCTTATTTTGGGTTAATAGCATATTTTTATATTTTTAAAATATAAGATTAATTTCATTTGAAATATTGAAAGTATCTTTCTCTACATAAATTTTTTATAGACTTGACATTATAAAAAAATTTCAATTATCAAACTTAAATTTATTTACTATTTCAACTACAAACTCATGAATTTTTGTGAGTTTAATTAGTACTATCACACGGGTTGATCCGTTTAAAAGAAAAAAAAATAGATTCAATTTGTATATCTCACCAAAGTAACACAAGGGTTAAAGGAAGACTTACATATTACTATCCTAAATAGATTATATGGCCAATCCATTTATGTTGGTTTTGATTGTTTTTCGCAATTTTTTAAATAAAAATATTTTTAAATTAAAATAATGTAAACTTTTTAACGGGAAAGTGTAATAAAAAATTATGATCACAATAATATAAATATGTATCAACAAAATAATGTAATAAAATATAAAACTAATTCTGTTAAAGGTAAATGGCTAGAAACAGTTAAACATACTTAAGAACTAAACCCTAAACAGTTTAATAGACTTGAGATACGTTTAATTTGTCAAAATGTTTCTATTTTCATTTTTTGTTTTTATTTTTTGAAAATAATTTTCATTTTATTTTTTTAATATTTATGAAAATATAGATTTTTATTTTCAATTTATTTTTTATTTTTTTAATTATATAAATAATAAAAAAAACTGTATTAACATATTGTAATAAATTCAGAATAATTGTAAAAATACTATTGCTATAATGCACTGTAGTAATAGAAATTTTAAAAATGGCTTCTTGATGTTTTCAATTTTAAAAAATTTTAAAAATATTTTTTAAAATTGACAAAAAATGTTAATCAAATACGTTTTTATAATTTTTATTTTTATTTTAAGTAAAAATAAAAACTAAGAACAGTCATACTAAACTGTCTATTATTTTTTTAAATATTTTTAATAAATATATTAAGTGGACCAATTTACTAATTATAACTCATTTTCACTGCGCTAACTTTAATATGAATATAAAAAAATAAAAATCAGTTACGAGTTCGGGCTCCAAACTCAACGTAGAAGGCTGAACCCCAAAGGCAGGGTTCACGATGATCCTCCTTTTTTTTTGACATTTTTAAATCAAATTTTTCTAAAAAACTGATACAAATTTCTAAGTTTTCTAATTTTTAATTTACATATTAGAAAATTTTAAAAAGAAGTAATAGGGTTAGGTCGGGTATAGGGGAAAGATCAAACTGCTACTCTACCTAAAGTCTTACCCATCAAATTAGCCAATCCAACCCCTAAGCTACCAACATTTAACTTTCTAAAAGATATTCATTTGAAATCTTGAAATGTCGACTTTTATTTAGGCAAGTATATATCTAGCATGCTTAACCATGTGTTTTGACTTAGAATTCACTCCTAAAAGTCCCTTTCCATTTAGGATATATATATATATATATATATATATATATATATATATATATATATATATATATATATATATATATATATATATATATATATATATTTCTATAGGTAAGTTCTTTTCTTTTAAGACTGTGGCATTAATTATAAATAACAATAATCTCTATTTTATTATAAATATCTTGTGTGGATGTTCATGATCCCGATATTTCGATTATCTTATCTGATAAGATATTATTTCAGTAATTATCTAAGAGGATAATTATTACTAAAGAGTGATCATACAGCGGTATATCACTATTAGGATTCTTTCACCTACTTGTATAAATACCTCTTCATACATAAATGAAGATAATAATTCACTCTCTTATTTCTCTCTTACTTCTCTCTCTCTACTTTTAAGTTATTTCATAACATATTTTATTTTTTTTGCCTTTTTTGTTTACTTCTTTGTGTACAAATAAGTCTTTCAATTTTTTTAAAATAGATTTGATTTTTTTTAACATTTTGATTTGTGTTCTTTTGAGTATATTTAAAATTTTTTAGTGTTTCAATTTCTTTTGATATGATAATGATTTTCATGCTAAAGTTAAAAGGATTAGTAAAAATTTTACTCACATTTTAATCTAACAAAAAAATTATATAGACATTTATTTTTCTTTCAAATTTAATTGAAAGTTGAAAGGATCTATAATAAATGTCGTTGAAATTTGCTTTTGAATGAATCTTGTCATTTTATCAAATTTCGTTTTCCTTTTCTTACCATTTAGAGACTATATTCTTGACAGAAAATATAATTAATAAAAGCCAAATGCTCTTCCATTTATCTAAATTCAAAAAATAAATAAAAGAAATCAACAGTTAACATGGTATGGAAGACTCCTCACATTAACATAAACGTGGCTTAATAATATTTTTAGTTTCTCTAATTTATTTGTGAAAGTAAAATTTATTTAATAAATAGACTAAACAAACCAATCTCTTAATTATAATTCGTTTTGATAGTACTAATTTTAACATGAATATAAAAGAATAAAACTCAATTTATGAGTTTGGGCTTCAAGCTCAACGTGGAAGGTCGAACACCAAAGGCAGGGGTCGCGATGATCAACCTTTCTTTTGACTTTTCTAAATTATATTTTTCAAAAAACTAATACAAATTTCTAAGTCTTCTAATTTTAAATTTGCATATAAAAAAATTCTGAAAAAAAAAGAAATAGGGCTAATTATAGACACCTTTTAATTTAGGATTAAATTTTTCTTTTATTCTATAGCTAAGTTTTTTCCCTTTAAAACAGCTTTTGTCGTCCGTAGTTTGAGAATGTTACTATTAATTATAGACACCGATAGTTTCTCTTTAATTTTTTTTTTCTCAGCTTTTTTCTTTTTTTCTTTGTGTACAAATAAGTCTTTCAATTTGTTTTTTGAAATAGATTTGAATTTTTTTTAATATTTTGATTTGTGCTCTTTTGAGTATATCTGAAAGTTTTTAAGGTTGCAATTTGTTTTTATTGATAGATCAAAACAATGTTCGTTCATAATCAGATTGTTAGTGATTTTTTTTAATCTAGGTATCATAAGATATTATGAAAATTTTTAGATTTAATTTAACAAATAAATAAAATTGATTATCTTGCTATAGCACCCATAATGATGATAATGATTGTCATGCCAAAGTTGAAAGGATCAGAAAATTTTTTACTCGTCTTTTAGTTTAATGAAAAAATTATATAAATATTTATTTTGCTTTTAAATTTAATTGAAAGTTGAAAGGATCTATAACTATTGTAAATGTGGTTGAAAATTGCTTTTGAATGAATCTTGTCATTTTTTAAAACCATAAAATTATATAAATGCAATAAATTAAAAGCGGAAGTTTAAAGAATATACATCCAGTCATAGTAATTAGATTTCTTAAAAATACGATCACCAAATATAAGTCAAAATAGAAAAAATTTGTCTAGTCTATCCAATATCTTAATTTGTGTACTTGATGGAGAATCACAGACTTTCTTGTAGACTAAAAATCCTTATATCAAAAATTTTTTTTTTGAGTGTTTTACTATATCCTTCTTTCCATCAAAGAATGAATATTTATAATTGATAAATGATTGTCATAACCATCCTGTATCTTTTCACATAGGGGCACATTTTTTCATAAAGATACCTTTTCATATAGGGACACCTTTTGACATAAGGACATCTTTTATATAGGGACATTTTTTCATATAGTCACATCTTTACATAAGGTCACCTTTTTCATGTAAGGTCACCTCCTTTCATAGGGTCACCTATGCATATAGGGAGATAACTATCAAATAAAAATGGACCACATATATATTTATTTTAATTAATATAATTAACATTCTCCCACTTGACTCATTAAACACTTTATATATGCCAATTCAATATTGATACATCTTTAAATTTCCCATGGATATAATACTTCCATACTCAAACAAAAGAATTTAAATTACATGAATCATAGTGGTAAGTCCTTTAGAATAAGTATTACCTTCCATGTATCACAATGCAACTAAATCCTCTTGAATGAGAACCATATGTGGTACATATCTTTATGAATGAACTTCCAAATGTTCATTCAGGGTCACCAAAAACATGCATTAACATTCTCTTGAACTTTATGTATATACAACTAAATAAGAGAAGACAAATATAAATTAATGGAGTTTTCAAATCGACAAAATGCGATACCAAAACATAAGAGTATCTCAATTACATAGGATTACATAATAGAACTGAATCCCATATGCTCAACATGTTCTTTATAAGCAACAGGTGGTAAACTTTTGTTAAGGGATTTGCAATAATTTGTTTAGTACTGATGTGTTCTATAATCACTTTGTTTGTTTTAACATGTTATCTAATAGCTAGATACTCACTACAACAAAATAATGGCATAACGACGGTTTTAACCGTCATTATACCATTTAACGATGGTTTCAAAATCATCGTAGAACTCCAATCATAGCGACGGTTTAAACCAACTGTGGGAACAACTGTCGCTATGATTGGATTAACGACCGTTTTAAAAACCGTTGTTAAACCGTTTTTAACGACGGTTTTGAACCGTCGTTACTTCTATAATTTTTTTTAATAAAATTAATTTAAATTTTTATATCAATTTAATTTTTAATTTAAAATATAATATTTGGTGCTATCCATGGTACTAATAATGATTAAATTTTTTTATATTAAATTATTATTCAAAATAAAAATTAATTTATATTTTTAATAATTTATAAATTGATTTAGACACATTTTATTTTATTATATAATAATTAAACGTGTGAATTATTTAATAATTGAAAAAATTATTTTAAAATTTATTAATATTTAACTAGATACTAAATATGCATAAATTATTGAATTATAATGAATCTATATATAAAACAAATATATGTATACAAAAATTAATAGTAACAAACGTAACAAAATTACATATACAAATATAATAACTAAATTAAGTCGCAAAGAAGACCACAGTACAAAAACTCAAAAATCACAACAAATAATCTGAGCTAGTGTATTATACGAAAAAACTCTAATGAAAAGCGTTTGTAAGATAAATGAGGAGGGCTGGTGAATTTATAGGCGGACGCGTGGTTTAATGACGGTTTATAACCGTCGTTAAACCACAAAAAAACTGTCGATAAATGGGTTTAACGACGGTTAGAAAAGAAACCGTCATTAATTGTGTGTTTAACGACGGTTATAAGACAAACCGTCGTTAAACCACACGAATATCGAGTAACGGTTTGAATTTCGAACGTTGGGAAGACCACGGTTTGATCCTAACCGTCGGTATTTAACAACGGTTTTGTGTAAACCGTCGTTACTTACTTAATTTTAACGACGGTTTCCAAACTGTCGTTAAAGTTGGCTTTAACGACGGTTGTTGATAACCGTCGTTAAATATCCGTCGCTATGCCCCACATTTCTTGTAGTGACTTAATGTCAATGTGCTTATTGCGGCTTTCGCTCTTATTATTCTTAGTAAAAAACATTGATGCAGAATTATCACAGTAAATTCTCAATGTCTTAGTAATTGTATCAACAATCACAAGTCCAAAAATAAAACTCCTCATCCATATAGTCTATGATGTTGCTTCAAAGCATGATACAAAATCTGCTTTAGTGGTAGAAGTACCAATCAAATATTATTTTGCACTTCTCCAAGAAATGGCCCTTCCAGCTAATAAGAAAACATATCCAAATATTGACTTCCTTAAGTTGAGGCAACCAGCAAGGTCAGAATCTGAATATCCAATTACTTCCAAATGATCAGATCATCTATATGTAAACTTGTAGTCCTTAGTTCTCTGAAGGTATCACATGACTTTCTTTACAGCTCTCCAATAGTCCAAACTAGGGTTACTTTGATATCTTTCCAATATTCCAACTGCATATGCAATGTCAGGTCTTGTACAAACCTGAGCATACATTAAACTTCCAACTACAGAAGCATAAAGAATAATTTTCATTTGTTCCCTCTCTAAAACATTTCTTGAACTTTCTTCCAAACTGAATTTGTCACCTTTGACTACAAATGCAACACTGAATGAACAATCCTTCATGCAAAATCTCTCTAAAACTTTATTGATATATGCCTCTTGGGACAATCCTAATATCCCTCGAGATCTGTCTCTCTCAATGTTTATACATATGACATAAGAGGCTTTGCCTATATCTTTCATGGCAAATTACTGTGAGAGAAATCGTTTAACCTCATGAAATATGCCCAAATCACTTGAAGCAAGTAACATATCATTTACATATAGGACCAGAAAAATTATTTTACTTTCACTAACTTTATGGTATATACATTGATCCATAATATTATCTGTAAAACCAAATGAAGAAATAACATTATGGAATTTTAAAAACCGCTGACAGTAGGCTTGTTTCAGTCCATATATAGATTTCTTAAGTTTGCAAACTAAGTGATCATTGCCCTCTAAAATTAAATCTTTTGATTGTTTCATGTAAACACCTTTATCTAAATCTCCATTGAAGAATGTTGTTTTCACATCCATTTTGATGCTAACCCATAAGGGAAGATCGTAGAACCCGTAGTCAAACACGGCAATGCGAACCCAAGAGAATTTATACCTTAGAACCCACAGCCAATGCAATGATATATATACCCCAAGAAAGCCCAAAAATTTCTGGTTGATATACTAAGAACCCTAGAACAAG
This sequence comes from Gleditsia sinensis, assembly GCA_037074535.1. NCBI lineage: Eukaryota > Viridiplantae > Streptophyta > Magnoliopsida > Fabales > Fabaceae > Gleditsia > Gleditsia sinensis. The sequence continues at coordinate 13,641,495 of CM073474.1, forward strand.
AGAGAACAAGGACAGCCAGTATTGAAGACACCACAAGGTTGATCAAGCCTTAATAAGTCTGTTAGTTTTATGAAAAACCCTAGAGAAGAACTCTCCTCTCCAATTTGCTATTTCTAGAAAAATATGATTTGATTTCAATGACAAAGTCCTTACAACAATGAAAGAGGTTACAATATATAGAAAAGTCTAATTTCTAGTCAAGAAAATCAGCAATGATAAAAGCAATTAATGCACATGTAATGGATTGACTAAGGAGACTTTTACGCTTGAAATTTCAAAGTTTGAAAAAATGCAACTAATGTACATGGTCAGATTTGACTAAGGAGTCTCCTAAGTCTAAAATTTCGCTCATGTACATTATAAAATACTAAATCAACATATTTTTTTCTCCAATTAGCATAATTAAGGCTCAATGAATCAACTATTTTGTGATCAATGGACCTAGCTCTTTATTTAATTGTACTTAGGCCCCAAAAGCTTTATATAATCCCATCTTCAGCCTGGATAATGTTCAGTACGTCCTCATAAGTTTTGAACTCAGGTTCTTGAGTCATTTGCTTAGCTAAGGTATCTTGAACGAGTCCATTAAAATTTTCTTCAATCCTTTTAGCTCGAGTTCTAGTAATTGGTCCACTTAGAATTTGAAATGGATCACTTCAACATTTCGAGCTAACTTGATCATTATGATGGTTCTAATCATCTCCTCCTTCCTCAAAAGGATTTTTCCTCGAATCTTCACCTGGTAGATCAATCTTGTCTGCATTATCATTGATTCGCTCGAGAACTTAGAATGGACCATCCCCTCTTGGAGCCATCTTTGATTTCCTTTGGGCTGAAAATCTTTCCTTCCTCATATACACCCACACCCAGTCTTCAGGCTCAAAAGTAACACACCTTCTTCCTTTGTTGGCCTTGTTTGCATATTGTTCATTTTTCTTCTCAATTTGTTTCTTGACACGTTCATGAATTTGCTTCACCAGCTCAGCTTTCTTGTGACCATCGAGGCTAGCTCTTTCATCAATTGGCAATGGGATTAAATCCAAAGGAGTTAACAGATTAAAATTGTAAACAATTTCAAAAGAATAATATTTAGTAATTAAATGTACACTCCTATTATATGCAAATTCGATGAATGCCAAACAATTTTCCCAATTTTTCAAATTCTTTTGAATGACAGTTCGAAGTAATTGAGTTAAAACTCTATTAACAACTTCAATTTGACCATCTGTTTGTGGATGATAAGCTGTAGGGAACAATAATTTAGTACCAAGCCTTCCCCACAAAACCCTCTAAAACTGACTAAGGGATTTTGTATCCCTATATGAAACAATGCTTTTAGGAACACCATGAAGTTTCACAATTTTCTTAAAAAATAAATCAGTAATGTGAGTAGCATCATTAGTTTTATTACATGAAATGAAATGTGCCATTTTGAAAAATTTGTCAACGACCACAAATATTGAGTCAGAACATCTCTTTAACCTAGGTAATCCCAAAACAAAGTCCATGGATATGTCCACCCAAGGCTCACTAGACACCGGTAAAGGTGTGTACATACTGTGTGGTGAGACTCGAGATTTAGCTTTCTTACATGTAATGCATATTTCATAAATTCGTTTAACATCACGTTTCATTCTAGGTCAAAAGAAATGCTCATACAATACATCTAAAGTCTTTCTTACATCAAAATGTCCCATTAAACCTCCCCTATGAACTTCCCTCACAAGTAATTCACGCAAAGAGCATTGAGGCACGCATAACTTATTTTCCTTAAATAGATAACCATCAACTCTATAAAACTTATCGAATGCCCTTTTTTCACATGCAAGAAACACTTCAACAAATTCATCATCATTTGCATACAAATCCTTGATATACTCAAACCTAAGCAATCTTGCATTCAGAGAAGTAAGAAGAATATACCTCCTAGATAATTCATTTGGAACAACATTCTCTTTACCTTGTTTGTATTTGATGACATATAAAAATGTCTCAATGAATTCTAGTCACCTTGCATGACTCTTATTCAACTTACCTTGACCTTTGCGATGTTTCAGAGATAAATGATATGTGTAAATGACAAACTCTTTAGGCTAGAGGTAGTGTTGCCATGTCTATAGTGCTTTCACAAGTTCATAAAGCTCCTTTTCATAAGTTGGATAATTCAAGGCAACACCATTTAGTTTCTCGCTAAAATAAGCAATTAACCTTCTTTCCTGCATTAAAACAGCCCCTATACCAACTCTAGATGCATCACACTCAATCTCAAAGATTATAGAAAAATTAGGTCATGTCAAAATAGGTGCAAAACATAACCTTTTCTTTAAAACATTGAATGCATCATCTTGTGCCTTTTTCCATTTAAATCCAACAGATTTTTTACCACTTCAGTGAGTGGGACAGCAAGTGTGCTAAAATCTTTCACAAAACGACAGTAAAAACTAACTAAACCATGAAAACTTCTTAACTCGATGATAGATCTAGGTGTTTGCCACTCTTTGATAGCCTTGACTTTTTCTTCATCAACTTCTATTCCCTGTGCACTTATAACAAAATCAAGAAACACAACTTTGTCCATGCAAAAACTACACTTCTGTAGATTAGCGTACAATCTTTCCTTTTTCAACACATCAAGCACACAACACAGATGATTCAAATGTTCATTTAAACCTTTGCTATAAATCAAAATATCATCAAAATAAACCACAACAAATTTTCCAATGTATGCAATCAAAACATGATTCATTAATCTCATGAAAGTGCTAGGTGCATTAGTTAGTCCAAATGGTATGACTAACCATTCATGCAATACATGCTTTGTTTTGAAAGCAGTTTTTCACTCATCACCTTCCCTCATCCTAATTTGATGGTATCCATATCTTAAATCAATTTTAGAAAAGATACTAGACCCACACAATTCATTAAGCATATCATCCAATCTAGGGGTAGGATGACGATATTTTACCGTTATGTTGTTTACGGCTCTACAATCAATGCACATCTTCCATGATCCATCTTTCTTTGACACTAAGAGTATTGGAACTACACAAGGACTCAAACTTTCTCTCACATAGCCTTTTGCCATAAGCTCTTCAACTTGCCTTTGAAGCTCCTTTGCTTTTTCTGGATTTGTCCTATAGGCAGGGCGATTAGGAATTGTTGCTTCCAGAATGAAGTCAATTTGATGCTTAATTCCTCTAATAGGTGGTAGCCCTGGAGGAATTTTTTTGGCAGCACATCTTGGAATTCCTGCAACAAAGACCCAACAATACTAGGAAACAAAGAGTTAAGTTCATTAGTGTTTAAAAAACCTTCCTTATATATAAGTACGAGCAAAGGTTGCTTAGCTAGAAAAACACTCCTCACTTCGCTCTCCTTGGCATAAAAACTCATTCTTGCATTTTTATTTCTCTCCATTCTCTTTTCTTTTTTTGAACTCTCTTTTTCTCATTTTTTGAATCATTCTCCTTTTTCATATCAAGTTATCTTCATACACTTGCTTAAGTGTTAATGGAGCAAGAGTAATTATTCGATCATTCTTAACAAATGAGTATCTATTTGTAAATTCATCCTTGACAGCCTTGCAGTCAAACTCTCATGGTATCCAAGAAGTATATGACAAGCATGCATAGGAACAACATCACATAGCACTTTATCACTATACTTTCCAATTGAGAATAAAACTAGAACTTGCTTATTAACCTTGATTTCTCCACAATCATTTACCATTATAGTTTGGATGGTCTAGGGTGTGGAATAGCTGAAAAATCTAATTTCTCAACTAGTGTAGTGCTAGTAACATTAGTGCAACTCCCCCCATCAATAATCATGTTGCATATTGTCACACCCTACTGACTAGCATCTTATTTCATACATCCACATCATAGAATATTCCCCCAAACTACCTTTTAGTATTATATTTTTTTTTCTTATTTGTAAATTTCTAGCAATGTCTACCTAACCCATAAATTAACTTATTCACTTATATTGTTTATCTTTCTTGGATAAACATCCAAGTGCTTCAAACTATTCCAAGCATTTTCAAATTTCATTTCCTTATAGGCAACTAACTAGGCATGATAGGCATTACTTACAACAAAAGGCTCTCATGCCATAAAAGAAAATGGTACAGTCCATAACTTATTTTACATCACATTATAAGCTGTCTAAAAGAGACTTGGCACTCAACTAAGCCATCCCACAAATATTACACAACCAAAGAAAATACAATCTATATCCATAATCAGATGAGTCAATCTTGAGACCCCTGTTGCTCGCTTCTTGCTAGAGTACCTGGAATGTGATTATGTGGACATAAAAATATGAGATGACAATCTCAATAGCTAGCAAATTTTTCAGAAAAACAGTACACATTCAATTCCTTAAAACATCTCAATTTATTTCACTGAAATATAAGCACTGACCATACATATATACATTATCTTGGTCACACTAGGGACCCATAATATTTTGGTCTATTTACCCAATGCAGTCCCATACTTGTAAAAAGGTTATGCATCTCCTATTATTGGCCAATACGTGGGGGAAATGGGGTTTACTTGGCACACTTTGGGCAACCCCTTAATTCTCGAGAATGTATACATAACATATCTTTAGACCATCATTCATCATAGCATAAAAGTCAAGCAACCAATGAAATTGATATATTCAAGTTCATAATCATAAAGTGTTTTAAGAAAAAACTAGCTACCTCAATTTCTGCACAATCACTTTCTTTCTAAGGATGCCAATGTTACTACCAACAATTCAAACTAAAAAAAATAAGAGCTTTTGGTTAATGCATTCATATTAGCACCTGAAATCATAAGTCTCTAGTTTAAGAGCTTCTGCTCCCCAAAACAAAACTATGATTATGTTGAGATTTGGAGTTATTACTAAATATGACAAAAGTCCTCTAAAATTCTAAAAAATTTCATGGAGATTCCTTTACATGTCTATTTTATTTTGTGGTTATCTCAGCCCTTAACTCTTCCATTCACCCCAAGAACTATCTCCAAAACCCAGAATAGTGCATATTGGTTTCAGTTCCATTTCTATTTTGTTTTCCATTCCTTTGGATGGGTAAAACTTCTTACAAATTCATGCTATTTGATATGGCGCATCCTAGATATGTTATATAACCTCCATAAAAAGTTTAAGTAAAAATTAATTCATTTGACCCCTCAAATAACACACTTTTTATGGCTATCCCCAATTCTGGTCTGCTCTAATTCACTTCTTGTCCCACCGAATTTCCATATTTTATTATATGCCTTACCCTACCCATAATTCTCTAAAATTTGGTGAAATCTTTAACTAGGATCCCTGTAATATTTCATAAAATTTTCATATGAAAATAAAATACCTAACCCCTTCAATGGTTAGCATTTCCATCAACAACATAAGCTCTCTAGCAGATTGTTCTCAGCACTGTTTTAATTGTAAATGGCCTATTTTTAAGTTCTCAAAAATCACTAAAATTTTTAGATTTGATTATCAATCTTTCAAGACTTTGGTCACCAAATATTGAAAAATTTAAAGGCCATTTCCCCAATCAAACAATCCAAGAATAGAGGGCCTAAAAATTTTAGGTGCAGAATGTGTGGTGCTTCAGCATATTTGTTACTTAGATGGAAATGATTGTTCCCTATCACTAGAGTTGCATGTTTTTAACTTTAACATCTTGCATCTCATGCTCAAGAATCACCCATGCAGAACCCAAAATGAGCTTTACTTACTACAAACTAACTTTTCTCAAGAGGGGAAACTCACCTTGTACAGAAATGCTCTTATGGTTCTCAAATTTCAGTTTGCTTCTCCTCTTGGTTTCCCTTGCAACTTAACTACGTTTTTTTTCTAGTTTCTCTCCCCTTTTGGGTCTAAGTTTTTTGGCTGCCTTCTCTCCCTCTTGGGTGCTAATTGCATGAGGAATGGGGTTTGAATTTGCTGCCCAAAATAATACCTAGACAATATGATTCTTGGCTGTTGGTTTCCATCACTCAAGAGGAAAAGGAGGCTGTGTTTTTCAGGGATTTATTTGTGTTTTTGTAGGGATTCCCTTGTGGTTTTTGTAAGGAGGGCATGATAATACAGAGGCATGAAGTGGGACAGCAGCCTTTGCATTATTTTTCTAATTGTGGGCAGAAAAATGGCTGAAGTGGGTAGCTGTTTCTTGGCTGGAATGTTGTTGAAATAATTATGGCTATGTGGCATAATTTCCTTGCTGAAAGGTGACATTTTTCTTAGCTGAATTTTGCTGAATTTTTGTGGGAAATGTGGCATGCTATGTGGCTGCAACTCTGTGGGCAATGTGGCATGCTTTGGTAGGTGCAAGGTGGCTGCAATTTTGTGGACAATGTGGTATGCTATGTGGCTGCAACTTTGTGGGCAATGTGGCGTGCTTTGGTAGGTACAAGGTGGCTGCAATTTTGTGGCCAATGTGGCATACTATGTGGCTGAAATTTTGTGGTGCTACTTAGCTTAGTTGTTTTATATTGCCTTAATTTACTACTAATCCTAGATTAGTAATGTCTTAAAAATGTATTTGTATCTTCTCCCCATCCATTATGCTCCTAAGAAATTTATTTATATGATTCAAGATTAACTATATGTCACCTATTTTATAAATGCCTTATTGTTACATAAATAAGCATTTTAATTCTTTGTCATATGTATTTTCTACTTATTCTTAGATTTATCTAACTTTATTAGAGACTTAGGATGTTACACATACTTTATTGTTGATAAGACAGCGAGTGTGAAAAATATTTTCCCTTTGTTGCTCCACATCATCTTCCTTAGCCTAAGCACTCAAGGCACGGCTAGTGACAAGTGCTTCTCCTTTCACTGCATACTCAAGCCCATCATCACTAGCATCTTCAAGTGAAGGTATGGAATTATCACTCTCACTTTCGGTCATCACTTCATTATCCCTCATAATCATGACTCTTTTGTTGGGGCATTGTGAAACTATATGACCTGTACCTAAACACTTGAAACATTTTGTATCTTTATATCTAGAAGTTTGAGGTTCAGATTTACCTTTGTCCTTAGTTGAAGAAATCTCTTTTTGAACATCTTTTTCTTCCTTCTTCCAACTCTGTTTCATTGAAGAATTAGAGTTAGAATTAAATCTTAAGGCACCTTTGCGCTTGAGTTATTTTTCCACCTTAATTGCCACATGTAACATATCCTCTAACTCCACATAATGCTACAATTCTACTACGTTGGCTATGTCTTTATTCAAACCATTCAAAAAACGAGCCATTGTAGCTTCCCTATCCTCCTTGACATTAGCCCTTATCATAGTGACCTCTATTTTTTTGTAATACTCCTCCACACTCTTGGATCATTGTGTAAGAGTCTGCAATTTTTGGTAGAGGTCTCTGTAGTAATGGCTAGGTACAAATCTCCTCCTCATTACAGCCTTTAGTTTTGCCAAGTTTCTATGGGCTGCTCACCATTTTTTGTCCTATTTAAACCCAACTTATCCCACAAAATAATTGCATAATCAACGAACTCTATCGCAACCAACTTCACCTTTTTCACTTCAAAATAATTATGACACTCAAAAATTAGCTCAACCTTTTTTTCCCACTCTAAGTAAGCTTCAGGATCATTTCTACCTTGGAAAGATGGTATTTTTATTTTAATACTTCCTAGGTCTCCATCTACCTGCCTCCTTCTCTAGGAATATTTCTCCCATGATGCATTTCTAGTTTTAATTATTGTATGCCTATTTCTTCTTACACCAACTTCAGATTCATAACCATCATCATCCTCACTCCGTACTTCTTCTTCAAACTCATCTTCAGCCCAGACAACTCTTCTAGGATTAGGACTCCTATTAGATTGCATCCTTTGTAAATTGGTGATCCTTTTGCCTATCTCTTATATCTCCAAACACCACATTAAAGTGCTCAAATTGTTGTTGCATAGCTTTTATGACAAGCTTTATGCTTGGTGAGTTTCTACCGCTGGTTGACTCCTCCTTGTTAGACATTTTTTTTCTTAGCTGCAAGAAAAATTGGTTAGTGAAAATAAAAGATCCTCACAGATTTCTTTATGTGTTTGCACTCAAGGAAAGTCACTCTACACTCGTGTTTCGCTCCTTATAGGCTTTTTATCAATATGTGTCACTCTTGCCTTTTTTCCTTGTACCAAAACTTGTACAGTCAGTTAGACACTTGGGGATAAGAAAACAAATCTGGATCAAAGGAAAAAAATTCTGAAATTTGATATCAAGAATTCTGAAGCAAAAATCAAAATAAAACAAATCCTAAAAAAATTTCAGTAGAATCCTACCCTTTTTCCACTTTTTTTACGTTTTTTTTATTTCTTTTTTTTCTCCTCTTTTTTTGGCAGAAATAGGAATAAAATAATGAAAATCACACAAAGAAGCTTAAATAAGCTAATCAATTTGGGAAATTCAGGAAAACACGTCTGGGTAAAAATGACTATAATTCATGGTAGAAATTTTGGATTGAAGCGATTCTAAAATGAGCAGAAAGATGAGATTCTGAACTATTAAAATAACATAAGAATCGTTGAAAAAATCAAAGGGAAATGTGACGAACGAAAATTCAAAAGGTATGTGACGAACAGAGAGACACACAAAGATAAGCAAACACAAGAAATACAATCAGAAGATAAAAAATACAAAACAAAAGATATGACCTGATAGGGAGCCGTGCTTTGATACCAAGATGGTGTGAACCCACAAGGGAAGATCGTAGAACCCGCAGCCAAACACGGCAATGTGAATCCAAGAGGTTCTATACCTTAGAACCCACAGCCAATGCAATGATATATACACCCCAAGAAATCCTAAACAGATATGGTTGATCTACTAAGAACCCTTGAACAGGAGAGAACAAGGACTCCCAGTATTGAAGACACCACAAGGTTGACCAAGCCTTGGTAAGTCTGTTAGTTCTATGAAGAACCCTAGAGAAGAACTCTCCTCTCCAATATGGTATTTGTAGAAAAATATGCTTTGATTTCAATGACAAAGTCCTTATAACAATGAAAGAGGTTACAATATATAGGAAAGTCCGATTTCTAGTCAAGAAAATCAACAATGATAAAAGCAATTAATGCACATGTAATGGATTCACTAAGGAGCCTCTTAAGCCTGAAATTTCAATGTTTGAAAAAAAGCAACTAATGCACATGGGCAGATTTGATTAAGGAGTCTCCTAAGTCTAAAATTTCGCTCATGTACATTATAAAATACTAAATCATCATATTTTTTTCTCCAATCAACATAATTAAGGCCCAATAAGTCAACTATTGTGTGCTCTATAGACCTAACTCTTTATTTAATTGTACTTAGACCTTGAAAGCTCTATATAAACCCATCTTCAGCCTGGATAATGTTTAGTATGTCCTTATAAGTTTACAGCTCAGGTTCTTGAGTTATTTACTTAGCTAAGGTATCTTAAATGAGTCCATTAAAAGTTTCTTTAATCCTTTTAGCTCGAGCTCTAGTAATTGGTCCACTTGGAATTTGAAATGGATTACTTGAACATTTTGAGCTAACTTGAACATTATGATGGTTCTCATCTCATCACATTTGATGTAGCTCCATATCAAAATGAGCTACTAATGCCATGATTATTCGAAATGAATCCTTCTTAGAAATGGGAGATATGGTATCGTGATAATGAATTCCTTCTTATTGAGTGAATCCTTTGGCTATAAGATTTTCCTTATACCTTTTAATATTGCCTAAAGAGTCTCTTTTGATTTTAAAAACCCACTTACAACCAATAACCTTTCTCCCTTTAGGAAATTCAACAATATCTCATACTTGATTGTTAGCCATTGAATTCATCTCATCCTTTATGACATCATACCATAATGTGGATTTATTTCTACTCATAACCTGTGAAAACATAACAGGGTCATCTTCAACACTAATGTCCATCTCAGATTCTTGTAGGTACACAATATAATCTGAAGAAATTACAGGTTTTTTTACTCTTGAAGATCTTTTTAATATTACATCAACATCTCCAGTTTGAGAATCCTGAGTAACCAAATCTACAAGGGTGTCCTCCTGATAAAATAGTTCTCCAACCATTGGTTATTTTTGAGTAATTGAATCCTGATGATTATCATAAAAAATAACCAATCAATTTAAAGATGTGAGAATATATTCTTCTCTATTATGTTCCTCAAAGACTAAGTTTCGAAGATGACTACTCCCACTAATCTCATCATTCTCAAGGAACTGTGCATTTTTAGATTCCACAATTCTCGTTGTACGAGATGGATAGTAAAATCTATATCCCTTAGAATTTTCTGTATAGCCAATAAAATATCCATTGACTGTTCAAAGTCTAACTTTGTCTCATGTGAATCATAAACCCTAACTTCAACTAGGCATCCCCAAACATGTATATGTCTTAAACTAGGTTTCCAACATTTCCATAACTCAAAAGGTGTTTTCTGAACTGCCTTGGTTGGAACCCTATTTAGTACATATGCTGTAGTTTTTTAGGTTTCACTCCACAAAGACATTAGGAGATTGGAGTTATTAATCATACTCCTCACCATGTCCATTAATGCCCGGTTCTTTCTTTCAGCCACACCATTTTGTGATGGTGGGCCATGCATTATGTATTGTTCCACAATTCATTCTTCCTCTAGGAACCTTACAAATGGACCTGGTAACTTATCATAAAGCAAGTAAAGATACATATATCTTAAATAGTCATCAATAAAGATAATGAAATATTTTTGACAATTAAAACACATATCATAAGATCCTAAAATATCAGTGTGTATGATCTCTAATACATTAGAACTCCTCCTAGCACATTTCTTAAACTTGTTAGTTTGCTTTCCTTTAATGCAATATAAACAAGTACTAAAATCAATAAAGTCAAGAGTCTCAAGGACTCCATCATTTACTAATCTCTTAATTCTATTAATGGAGATATGAACTAATCTCTTATGCCATAATATAGAAGATTTTTCATTTATAACAATATGCTTAATGCCAATATTATTACCATGCACAGTTGTAAGGCTACAATCAAAGGTGGTGTAATAACCGTAAAATTTAACGAAAAATTCCAATTAAAGGAAATGTAGAATAAAAAAAGAGAATTTTGACAATAGAGATAAGAACCGGTGAAAATATGTATATTTATTACATGGATTAAAGAATTACAAAAGAAATATGAGAATTTATATTTTGACGCGCTATTAGCAAAAATATTTTTATTTATGTAGAAATAATTATAATTTGTTAAAAGTAAGTGGACTTTTAAGTAAAAGAAGTATTGTGTTGCTTAACATAATTATATCGGCCTCTATTGAATTTTTATGGTATTTTTAGAAATATTCTTTCTTTTAATATGAATAAAGATATTTGTTTTGAAATTTGTTTTAATATGATTTTTATCAAGAAAAATCATGATTTAAGAGTTTAACTAAAGGTTGAGGAGAAAGGAAATTTTTAGAAATTTTTGGGATATTTTATGATGAAAAATGGAATTTATATGAATTTTTATAAAATAAAATCCTATTATTAATTATTTAATAATTATAATTATTATAAAAAAAAAACGAAAGTTGATAAACGAAAACCGGGGGCGGAGGATTTCAGAAGAAAAAGAAAGGAAAAAAAAAAGAAAGGAATAGTGCATGCATAGTGAGTGAATAGTAATCTCAAATTTTATCTTTCGATTTGGAGTGCTTAAGGGCTTTCAATCTCAAAACTGAACGTATTATTGGATTCAGGACGAAGAGTACTTCAGTTTTGACCGATCAGTTTTTGAAATCAACCGTTGAATCGCCGTAGATCTGAAATAGAAAATCTCGGTAAAAGGTAAGTTCTGAAAAACCTTACTTAGGGACTTCTAATTAGAAATCTGACTCCGTAGATGGATTCAGAAATTAGATAAATATTAGGATATGAAATTGTTTTGTTGATTCGGTAAAATTTTTGTGACAGTAAATAGTATTTTCCGGTGATGAATAGTGGCAGTCAATAGTATTTTCCGGTGTGAATAGTATTTTCCGGCGGTGAACAGTGACCAAGCTCATTTAAGGCTTTTGGACCTTCCAGACTCGATTTTGGGGTCTGTTTTACCGAATTCAGACCAGGAACTAGGATTTTAGGGCTGTCCAATCTGGAGCCCTTACCTGTGAGTGGGTTTTTCATACTATAGCGCATGTTTTATGAATTCGGTTTATAACTCTCTCTCTCGTATGATTTTAACTAGTTGGAATGTATGCTAAATTGTTTTACTGCTTTGAAAACCAATATGTTCCAACCATGTTAGAAATTATAAATTTAAATCCTAGTTGAACTCTAGGTATGCAGGGCAAGCATCTAGGCTGATAATTCTCCATTTGAGCTAGATTTATAGAAATGCGAACTTAGTCATAGAAATGAACTAAGTTAGCCATGAAATGATTTGATGCATGATGAGCATCTATGTGACGTCTACGGACGATCTATGGTTAAAAGGGAAAGTTTATGATTATAAAGGTCTCCATGGAAATTCATGGATGAGATATATTTTAGAACGGAATTTTATGCATGAAAAGAGCTAGATGGAGAATTATAGCTTTATTGTAAAGTTATTGAAATGTTTTACTTTAAACTCTTTGAATAGCATATTTCAAATGTTTTCTATTGGAGAGACCCTTTTAGATCACTGTTAGCTAGCCGCAGGTAGTGTTAGCCCTGGTGCACCATGATCATGTTAAGGCTTCGGCCTAGGATACTGTGACGGGCATATGACTGCCTAAGACACAGGGATTTAGGGTTGACCTATGTCTTCGCCTACAGTGATTGCCATACCCATTGCTATGTGCTTGGGAAAATTTAGGGTTGACTTATGTCTTCGCCTACAGTGATTGCCATACCCATTGCTATGTGCTTGGGGAAATTTAGGGTGGACTTATGTCTACGCCTACAGTGATTACCCTACCCTTGCTGTGTGCTTGGGGGAGATGATAGATCTGTTAGGAAAGACCTCCAATAAACTGATGCATTTTTCTTAAAGATTAAATATTTCTAAAAAAGCTCATTCATCATTGTTATTGCATAAATATCTTCATGTATTACTTACCATGCATAATTGATTTGCTTACGGTTATTGATTTAATCATGTTTTATCTTTTGAACACACATTTGAACTGTTTAGCATTCTTTCAATAAATTATGGTTAAATGCTTAATGTTTCTATTGTTATCTTTACATTTGGATTTCAATTATTAAACCCATTGCAAAACACTCGTGCTTGGTTTGCCCTGTTTCAGTTATAGTGTGATTTACTCATTCACTGAGATGTGGTAATCTCACCCCTCTTTTGTTTCCTCCCCACAGATAGTCAAAGAGACTTTGATCCAGCTACAGCTTCGTAGGAGGCTGAAGATAGTGTTGGTGAGCCCCAGTTTGGGCAAGGCTCTTTTGTATTGTTTATTTAGTTTAGTTATGTCTAGAGTATCTCCATGAACATACAGGCAGGATCCTCGCTTCTCGCGTATTTCGATGTGTTGTTTGAAAAAATAGTTTTATATTTTACAATAATGTTGGTATTATGAGGCTTTGGGCCAAGTTGAATCACATGAATATTATGAGGCCATGGGCCAAGTTGAATCAGAATGTTGGATTCATGAGATATCATGAGATATATATATATATATATATATATATATATATATATATATATATATATATATATATATACATATATACAGTATTTTCTGATATTGGATGTGACATATGTGGCCAGTTATATTTATTATGTACTCTGGATTGTGTGCTGGATTTTTGTGCATGCTATGTGTTAGGCTTGCGGCTAGGGGGAAACCCTTATGTCATGCCGGTCATGTGTTCCATCATTTGGGGCCGTGACAAAGTTGGTATCAAAGGATTAGGTTTCCCTGTGTTCATGGAGTAACGGACCTTTAGGTAGGACTTTGAGTATGTGTATGAATCCGGACATGCTTATACTCACGGTGCTGCTAAAGTGGTTCGATAGGATGTTGTCTTTTTGTTTAAGTAAGTCAGTTTATAGTATGCTATGTTGGCATGGTTAAGTAACGGTTGGGTTATCTCTATTTTATAGCGAGATGTCAGTTATATGAGATGTTATTTGCTTTCCCTTGCTATATACTTGGGAAAAGATCCATACAGAGTCTCTTCGCGTGTCCTCTTGAATGGTAGTAGGGCAAACCTCAACGGAATGCTGAGTTTAGGCAAATCCTATACCACCAAGGTACGGAAGAGGTCAAACTCTGGTATGATGGTTTCTGAATGTGACATCTGTTGTACCCGGTTGTCTAGATATTGTAGATTGTGATGTGATATTGAGAATGAATTAGTTGGCATTATGTCATGTCATTTTGAAATGTCACTAGAAGGTGATTAAATTCAATATTCTTGGAGAATATTTTTCTCTTGATACAAAGAAATCTTAGTGAGATACCCAGTAACCTAATCTCTGCTTTAGCAGTCCATAAGTGATTATAAAAAGGTGCCAAGGATAGTTGGCAGTGGTGAGGGATGCTGATATAAAGTATATCAGTGTAAATCAAATTCCAGTGATTAGAGAATTTTTTTGATATAATTCTTGAAGAATTGTCAGGATTACCCCGAAATAATAAATAGAGTTTGGTATTGATTTATTTCCTGGCCAGCGTCTATATTTTCAAATAGAATGGCACCCACTGAACTTAAAGAACTGAAAAATAAATAGTTACAAGACATGTTAGACAAGGGATTTAAAAGCCCTAGAAATTTTACTTGGAGTGCTCCAGTTCTATTTGTGAAAAAATAAAGATGGATCACTATGACGATACATAGATTAAAGACAATTGAATAAAGTGACAATGTGAAATAAATACTCATTACCTCGTATAGATGATCTATTTGATCAGTTAGAAAGTGCTCAACATTTTAAAAAAATAAATAAATATAAAATTTAACTTGATTTGATATTTAGATATCATCAATTAAGGATAAGAGAAGAGGATAAAAAAAATTTGTTTTCAGGATTCGGAAAGGACACTATGAGTTTATAGTTATGTCATTTGGATTGACAAATGCCCCAGCTACATTCATAGAGTTAATGAATAAGTAATTAAGCCATCCCTAAATCAAGTTGTTATTATATTTATTGATCATATACTAGAATATTTCAAGAGTGCAAAGGATCATAAGCAATATTTAAAGATAGTAATACAAACTCCAAAGGAGTATCAGCTATATGCTAAGTTCTCAAAATATAAATTTTAACTTAGTAATAGTACTTTCTTAAGGTATGTGGCTAGCAGGATGGTATCCAAATAGACCCTAAGAAAATAAAAGTGGAACAGCAATGGCTACGTTCTACTACAGTTACAGATGCAGATCCAAATCCAATTTGTGCTTCCTGCGGTTGTCTGCCGTCCATTCTATTTGAGCAATAGTTGGATCAGGTACATGAACATATGCTTGTAAAGCATCAATCAACTCCTCAGCATCTGAAGCTAAGATGAGAATTCGTCGTGCTGAGTGTGGGATAAACCTTTGTTTCACAGCATGATCAAGGAAAGATAACAAACCATCAAAGAAGTGATTAACATTTAACAAACCTATTGGTTTATGATGCAGATTCAGTTGTGCCCAAGAGACTATTTGGAAAATCTCCTCTAAAGTACCAAAACCACCTGGTAAGGCAATGAAGGCGTCAGCATTACTCATCATTCTAGCCATGCGTTCATGCATGGAAGCTACTCTATATTCTTCTCCAATTGTTTTCCCTATGTTGCTGGATGCAGCTAGAGCTGTAGGAATAATACCTAGAACTTGGCATCCTCCTACATGTGCAGCTGTAGCCACACACCCCATTAACCCACAGTGACCTCCACCATAGACTAGTTGAATTTTTCTTCTGGCCAGCACCATACCCAGATTTTGTGCTGCTTTAACATACTCCCCATCTTTTCCAAGACTGGAACCACAAAAGACACAGATATTTCGAAACTGACGGAATGCGGTTCCCTCCATAATTTCTATCACCTTAACTCTGAGTATGAAGATAAAGATACTAATGTAAGCATTTATAGAACTCAGAGAAGGGCATATTTATAATAGTTATGCGAAATGGCCGGGTATTATTAGAATAACTATGTGAGTGATTGGTGGATATCAGCTAAATTAAAAAAAAAAATTTCAAAAATGACGGCAAGCATGTATATGTACAGTAGTTATGACTGTGACCCATATTAAGCACATAAAGAGCATAAGATAAGATATCATCAGAAATCTGTCTTTTTCTTGTTGTCTTTGATGAAGCATTGATGTCTTGAAAGGGTGTAGGTGATAGCCGTCATTGTAAAAAAAAAAAAAAAAAGTGAAAATGCAAACCAATTAATGGTTGAAGAGGAACAATCAAATGGTTTATTTTGTTTTCTCAATGTTTTTACCAGTCGACTATTGGTTTATAAGTCGACTAGCTATTTTGAGAAATTTTAATTTGGACTGGTTATTTACAATTGATTGATTATATATTTTGAAGCAACCAACTGCATCCTATCAGTTAACTATGTGCTCTTGTTATTCACAGACTTTATAGGCTCAGAAATATTTCTTTTCCATATGATATGCTTCTTCCGAATAACAATATCTTTGAATTAAATTTTGGCACATATATTCAAAATTTGCGGCCACCGATTGCGGCCACCGTTTTTCGCCGAAATAGCAGCTAGATTTTGTTTACAGATTTTCAAGAATTACGGCCACCGATTTTAATGCTTTTCAATGTTTGTCCAAATTTTTGACTTTCTATTTTGGCACCATTCTCTGTTGTGCTTTTTGTCTGTTTCACTGCATTCTCCCTCATTAACGGTTGGCATTAAATGCAAGGTTGTTTTCCCTCATTGCAAGGAAAGATAATTTCTAATCTTTGGAACTCAGTTATTATGGTGATCAACTTATTAGTAAAAAAGAATAGATGGATGATGATGTAATGGTGCTTTGACGAATGTAATCAAAGGAGTTAACTGTGTTGAAGTTTTTGAGGAGTAAAGTATGGAAAGTAAGATTTAAGCTAATCTCGAAATTTTTAATTTGAAAACATAGAGAATATTTTGAGAATCATCTCTGAGAATAATGTAAGTGATTAAGATATTTGTGTTAAGGATTTATACCTTGCTAAATTGAGACTAATATCTAGAATGTAAATTATGTTGAGATTAGAAATTCACGTATGGATAATTGTTGAGAAAGGAGATTTCAGAAGAAGCCATAAATTGTAAATATGGCTAAACCGAGATAATAAGGATATACTGAGATAAAAATGGTACTAGTATAATGGTAAAAAGAAGATACAAGTTAAATTTTTCATTGGCCGATATGTTGGCAAATACGAATTGAATATATTATCTCAAGAGAGTTATTCAGGAAGTCTAAGGATCTTTATTAGATTATAATATGACTAATACTAAATTTAAATGATGTGTTTATACATTAGAAGTTATGCTTTAAGTATCTTTATATTATTGTGGTAAAAGTTGGAAGAAATTAATTGTCCTTAGTTGAACTTAATCATAGCAGTAATTATCATGCCAATATACAATGGCATCATTTAAAGTTTTACATAAACATCATAGGTTTCTTAATATGTGGGTGAATTGAGAAAAGTTAAACTTTAGAAATTTAATTTGGAATAACATACAATAGATAGAATATGACTTATCTAAATTGATGATGCTAGCTTGGAGAGCATGCTTCAAGCATTTTTTTTAAGATTGGTGAGAGATTCCTTAGCAGAATCTGTCTATAATAAAATGATTTAAACCGTATGTAAGAGGGGTTACAAATGTTCTGTTAAATGACTCAGTTGAGTTAGATTTATTATCAGATGTCATTGATAAAGTGAAATTGATTAAAAAAAAAATACTGAAAACTCAATACAAGTCAAAAGTTTATAAGGACTATGAATGTTGAGCACTAGGAATTATCAATTGGTGATCACATATTCTTAAAGGACTCACCAATGAAAGAGGTAATGAGATTTGGAAAGAAAGGAAAGTTACACCCTTGGTATATAGAACCATTTGAAATTCTTGATAGGATCGGTCTACCACTTGCATTGGATAATGTTTATCCAGTTTTTTTTCATGTGTCTATACTACGGAAATATTTACCGGATTCTACACATGTTATACAGTATCCATAGATTCAGTTACAGAAAGATTTAACCTAAGAGGAACAACCAGTAGCAATAGTGGACTGACAAGTAAAGAAGTTATGGTTAAAAGAAATACCTATAGTAAAGGTGATATGGAAAAAAGTCACTCTACTGAGGAAGCTACTTGGGAAAGGAAAAATGATATGTGTCAGATATCTGTGTTTATTTGAACAATGAGATTAGTAATTATCTGCAACTAGGGTGAGAAAATTCGGGGACCGAATTTCTTTAAGGGGGGAAGAATGTAATAACCGTAAAATTTAACGAAAAATTCCAATTAAAGCAAATGTAGAATAAAAAAAGAGAATTTTGACAATAGAGATAAGAACCGGTGAAAATATGTATATTTATTACATGGATTAAAGAATTACAAAAGAAATATGAAAATTTATATTTTGACGCGCTATTAGCAAAAATATTTTTATTTATGTAGAAATAATTATAATTTGTTAAAAGTAAGTGGACTTTTAAGTAAAAGAAGTATTGTGTTGCTTAGCATAATTATATCGGCCTCTATTGAATTTTTATGGTATTTTTAGAAATATTCTTTCTTTTAATATGAATAAAGATATTTGTTTTGAAATTTGTTTTAATATGATTTTTATCAAGAAAAATCATGATTTAAGAGTTTAACTAAAGGTTTAGGAGAAAGGAAATTTTTAGAAATTTTTGGGATATTTTATGATGAAAAATGGAATTTATATGAATTTTTATAAAATAAAATCCTATTATTAATTATTTAATAATTATAATTATTATAAAAAAAAAAACGAAAGTTGATAAACGAAAACCGGGGGCGGAGGATTTCAGAAGAAAAAGAAAGGAAAAAAAAAAGAAAGGAATAGTGCATGCATAGTGAGTGAATAGTAATCTCAAATTTTATCTTTCGATTTGGAGTGCTTAAGGGCTTTCAATCTCAAAACTGAACGTATTATTGGATTCAGGACGAAGAGTACTTCAGTTTTGACCGATCAGTTTTTGAAATCAACCGTTGAATCGCCGTAGATCTGAAGTAGAAAATCTCGGTAAAAGGTAAGTTCTGAAAAACCTTACTTAAGGACTTCTAATTAGAAATCTGACTCCGTAGATGGATTCAGAAATTAGATAAATATTAGGATATGAAATTGTTTTGTTGATTCGGTAAAATTTTTGTGACAGTGAATAGTGTTTTCCGGCGATGAATAGTGGCGGTGAATAGTATTTTCCGGCGGTGAACAGTGACCAAGCTCATTTAAGGCTTTTGGACCTTCCGGACTCGATTTTGGGGTCTGTTTTACCGAATTCAGACCAGGAACTAGGATTTTAGGGCTGTCCAATCTGGAGCCCTTACCTGTGAGTGGGTTTTTCATACTATAGCGCATGTTTTATGAATTCGGTTTATAACTCTCTCTCTCGTATGATTTTAACTAGTTGGAATGTATGCTAAATTGTTTTACTGCTTTGAAAACCAATATGTTCCAACCATGTTAGAAATTATAAATTTAAATCCTAGTTGAACTCTAGGTATGCAGGGCAAGCATCTAGGCTGATAATTCTCCATTTGAGCTAGATTTATAGAAATGCGAACTTAGTCATAGAAATGAACTAAGTTAGCCATGAAATGATTTGATGCATGATGAGCATCTATGTGACGTCTACGGACGATCTATGGTTAAAAGGGAAAGTTTATGATTATAAAGGTCTCCATGGAAATTCATGGATGAGATATATTTTAGAACGGAATTTTATGCATGAAAAGAGCTAGATGGAGAATTATAGCTTTATTGTAAAGTTATTGAAATGTTTTACTTTAAACTCTTTGAATAGCATATTTCAAATGTTTTCTATTGGAGGGACCCTTTTAGATCACTGTTAGCTAGCCGCAGGTAGTGTTAACCCTGGTGCACCATGATCATGTTAAGGCTTCAGCCTAGGATACTGTGACGGGCATATGACTGCCTAAGACACAGGGATTTAGGGTTGACTTATGTCTTCGCCTACAGTGATTGCCATACCCATTGCTATGTGCTTGGGGAAATTTAGGGTTGACTTATGTCTTCGTCTACAGTGATTGCCATACCCATTGCTATGTGCTTGGGAAAATTTAGGGTGGACTTATGTCTACGCCTACAGTGATTACCCTACCCTTGCTGTGTGCTTGGGGGAGATGATAGATCTGTTAGGAAAGACCTCCAATAAACTGATGCATTTTTCTTAAAGATTAAATATTTCTAAACAAGCTCATTTATCATTGTTATTGCATAAATATCTTCATGTATTACTTACCATGCATAATTGATTTGCTTACGGTTATTGATTTAATCATGTTTTATCTTTTGAACACACATTTGAACTGTTTAGCATTCTTTCAATAAATTATGGTTAAATGCTTAATGTTTCTATTGTTATCTTTACATTTGGATTTCAATTATTAAACCCATTGCGAAACACTCGTGTTTGGTTTGCCCTGTTTCAGTTATAGTGTGATTTACTCATTCACTGAGATGTGGTAATCTCACCCGTCTTTTGTTTCCTCCCCACAGATAGTCAAAGAGACTTTGATCCAGCTACAGCTTCGTAGGAGGCTGAAGATAGTGTTGGTGAGCCCCAGTTTGGGCAAGGCTCTTTTGTATTGTTTATTTAGTTTAGTTATGTCTAAAGTATCTCCATGAACATACAGGCAGGATCTGTAACATCCTTAATTTCGTTTCTTTTATTGATAAAGGTACATAAAAAATTTAATTAAGGAAATAAAATTTATTAGACAATATTTTAGATATCTAAGGAAATATAATCCTTAGAAATTATTCACCTTATGTATATGCATAGAAAATGTTTCTAACATTAAGAGAACAAATAAGGAAGGAAAATCTAAAGAAATTAAAAATAACATACTAAAGAGATGCTAAATTCTTGGATAAGGAAGATAAATTTTTAGAAACAAGTAAAGGTCTTAAAATTTCAAAGAACATTGAATTAGGGTAATTTTTCCTAATTCAAGAACTATAGTTACTAAGTTTAAAATCTTTACCCATACATTGGGCTTTTACCTATGGACACTTCATATAGAGTTTTTTCCACTTCACATAAGTTTCTAGCAAGCCCATTGGATAACCTAAACAAGAAATTAAACATAGACTTAGACTAGGATATAGTAATTTCACCAATAGCCCAAAAATTATGAAAATGTGACCAAGCCCACCAAGAAAGGAAGAATTTTATCCAAAGCAAAGAAAATGGGTAGGACAAGCCCATAATGGGTAGGAATAAGCCCAAATCCAAGAGGAAAAATAAAATAAAATAAATTAGATGATGATATAATAATAAGAATAAAGATTAGGTTACATGGCATTAAGACAAAAAAATTTAGCAAGTGGTGTGATTCTACATTCATCATTTAAGCAAGTGGCATGATAATACAAGGCTTTAGGACAAAAACATCTATATCCTACACTCATAATTTTAGCAAGTGGTATGATAATACATGGTATTAGGACAAAACATTCATAGCCCACACAAATAATATCAATCAAATAATGGAGATTCAAGGGCTAGAAATTTGCCACCTAAAAAGGCAAACCTATCATATTTGTTTAAGACAAAAGAAAATGGAAATGAATCCCTAAATCAAAGGGACCTTGTCCCATATCTTAAGAACATATTATCATAATTTTCAAAATACAAATCTCCTTTTCCTATGCATATCTTGACTAAGGAAGAGGAAGACAAGAACATAAGTTGTTTGTTTTCCAAAAATTCAACAAAGTGTATCCTAATTGTGATAAGGTAGACCCATGATCATGAAAGGTGAATTATTTGGTGGTCTATATAAGAAAACCCACCCTTACAACCCACCCTTACAACATTAGAATTTCGTCCAAGTGAGTGAGAGAAAAAAATAGAAGCAAGGTAGAGTGAGGAAAGGAGAGGAAGAAAGGAAGAAAGAGGAAGGAGAAGTCTAGAAGACTAAGTGTTCCAAGTAAGTTTAACAATATTTCTTTTGGAAGAAAACTTTTGAAACTTATAATATTTATATGAGATTTTGATCTTAGAACTTTTATGATTGGTCATGATATTGCTATATCATGTTACATATTGATCTTGCATGTGATGTATGTTTGAATACTTAGGTTGGTGTAGATAGTTCTGCATGGTTATGGCTATGGGTGGCAGAATTTTAAGCTTCGGTATTTTAATTTCTGGGAACAATCTATAAGGCATTAAAATACATGGTTAACATAAGAATTAAAGATATATGTGTCCCGGATTTTTAGCCACTGGAATCATTCCATTTGGAGTCCATATGAGGTAGATATGGTCTGATTAGTAGTCAAAGGTCAGAAAATGAATCATCAGGGAAGAATATGTTATGATAGCTTCGGTAATTTAATTTCTGGGAATTATTGGTAGGAAATTAAAATAAATGGTTAACATAAGAATTAAAGATATGTATGTCATGGATTTTAAGCCACTGGAATCATTCAATTTGGAGTCCATATGAGGTAGCTATGGTCTGATTAGTAGTCAAAGGTCAGAAAATGAATCATCAGGGAAGAATATGTTAGGATAGTTTCGGTAATTTAATTTCTGGGAATTATTGGTAGGGAATTAAAATAAATGGTTAACATAAGAATTAAAGATATGTATGTCATGGATTTTTAGCCACTGGAATCATTCAATTTGGAGTCCACATGTGGTAGATATGGTCCGATTAGTAAGCCAAGGTCAGAAAATGGTTCATCAGGGAAGATTATGTTAGGACAGCTTTTGTATTTTAATTTCTGGGAATTATTTGTATAGAATTAAAATAAATGGTTAACATGAACCTTATATATCTATGTCTCATGGAAATATGCCCACTGGAATTATGCAATTTGGAGTTCATATGAGGTAGATATGATCCGATTAGTAAGCAGAGGTCAGAAAATGTTTATTCAG
This sequence comes from Gleditsia sinensis, assembly GCA_037074535.1. Taxonomy (NCBI): domain Eukaryota; kingdom Viridiplantae; phylum Streptophyta; class Magnoliopsida; order Fabales; family Fabaceae; genus Gleditsia; species Gleditsia sinensis. The sequence goes on from CM073474.1 coordinate 13,664,612, forward strand.
GGAAGAGTATGTTATTAATGTTTTAGTTTTTGAATTTCTGGGAATATTCTGTAGAGAATTAAAATAGCGCGCCAACATAACAATTATAGATATATGGCTCATGGAATTTTACCAACTGGAATAACTCAATTTGGAGTTCAAATTTGAGAGATATTGTCTAATTAGTTAGTAAAGGTCAGAACCTAAACGAGAAGAAATAATACTAAATTTAAAGGAGTAATAACACCACAATATCATACTATTTTGTTGATATGATTAACATAATAGTTTTAGATAATTGTCTTAGCTTTTCATAGACACTAATATCATCTTAATTGGAGTTAAAATGAGAGAGTTATGCTCTGATTTGTAAGCAAAGGCTGTGTTAAAAGTTAGTAAACCTATTTTCAATATTTTTCTACCCTAGATGAATTTTTAAGGTAATAATAGAAATCAATTTGAGGAAAAATGCTCTATAAAATTTGTAAGAACATATGTTGGAAATGATATAAGTAGAAATAAAATGACTAAATGCCTAGACATAAAGAAAATGAAAAGAATTATTCTAGTTACTGGAAAAAAATTGTGATTTGTGAAAAGTGCATGTCTAAGGAAAGCTCTGGCAAGGAAAGACTTGGTACTTAAGCGTGTCCATTAGTGACCCAACTCTCTTTTCTGGGAACTTTCCTGGTGCGCTATTTACAGACTACAATTACTATCCAGTTATCGAGGTATTAGTGTGAAATTTTGACATGGAAATATTTTATAAAGTGAAAATTAGAAAATGATTATATTCATGGCATAATTTCAGTTTACCAATGAATTTTGAGAATGATTATGTTTTGATACATTATGGCATGAGAATATAATGAACATACTCGTTATTGGAATCATATTTTCGGCTATTAATATGAAAAGAAAAGAAATGAGCACGGTCACATGGCAATCCGTGTGGTGCACCAGTAGGGGACGCCCTACCAACGGTTATGATTATATTCATGAGAAAAGAAAGAGAAAGTGTGCCATGTCGGACGGAGCGAGATAAGCCCGTACCGAAAAGTAGAGAATACTTACCCTGACCGGGGTATCATGAAGTAAGAATAAGTTGATAGCCATCATATGAAATTCGAAAAAAATAGTTATTCATGCCATACATGTCATAACTGTATAATTTTCATGTGCATGATAAAGTGCATTCATGTGACTTAAAGATATTTTCTGTAGTTTATACAGCTGAACATGACATGATGAACTATAATGGTAAATTATGATTTATTGTTGAACTTACTGGGATTTAATTCTCACTATATTTCCATATCATGTTCAGAAGAATAAATATGCAGATATTCTCTATGAAACTTATTATCTCTGTACGTTGGATCGAGGTGCCCTACCTTGGGCAACTTCCAGTTATTTCAGATATAACTGTCGTAGATGTAACTGAGATTCCGGTGGACGTGCCACCCGAACCAGTGTCTCCGGAAATAGTCGATATAGATGATTAGAACTAATATGTATCTTTGTACAAATGTTTGTAAAATAATGGTGTGTAGTTTGTAAAATAATAGTGTGTATGGAAACTCAGTATTGTATAAATTAAATAAATGTTATATTGAGTTAAGTTGTAACGAGGTAATAACTTCATGGTATTTTAAAAAAAAAAATTACATAAATGGAGCTGTTACATAATTGGTATCAGAGCAGGTCGATCCTAGATGGCCAGTGGTTTGATGGTTATCTGAATCGATCTTATAGTGTCTTGAGTATGTTGTGGTTGTGCTGTGTAGGGGATCAGTGATTCATATAGGTAAGAAATTACTAGTGTTTCCTATCTATATGCCGAGGTGGTGTTATGACTGCTATTAAATATTTTTGAACTAACTATTGGGCTTGATCACCTCAATAGCAGCATAACTTTGTTTTGTACCATAGTAGGAAATGGCACCACCAAGGAGGAATCCAGCAACCAATGCAGAAGAAACCCTGCACAACCTGGCCACGGCAATTCGAGACCAAGTTATGACCACCAACCAAATTTTACAACATCTCCAGAATACTAATAACACAAATGTTGAGATTGGTCCTAACAACCGGACAGCTGGAAAAGATAATGGTATATCCGAGTTCCTGAGGACTAGACCACCTTGTTTCCAAGGTGGTTATGACCCAACGGTAGCCGAAAGGTGGATTAGGGAATTAGAGAAAATCTTTGAAGTGATGGGCTGTACTGAAGAGCAGCAAATCATTTTTGCTGCATATATGTTAAAGGATGAAGCAGAATACTGGTGGTGTGGAGCTAGAGAACTTTTAGCTCATCAGGGAAGACAGATCACCTGGCAAGTGTTCAAGGACATTTTTTTTGAAAAGTACTTTCCAAGTACTGTACGGGCAGAGAAAGAGATCGAATTTCTCCAACTCAGGCAAAGAAGCATGACCGTGGACCAGTATATCGCAAGGTTCGAGGAGCTGTCTAAGTTCTCCTCTTATCTGCGATATAACCCAGATGAAGCATGGAAGGCGGTTAAGTTTGAAGCGGGACTAAACCCAGAGTTAAAGAATGCTGTTATAGCTATGGAGATCAGGGAGTTTGTACCTCTGATAAATAAATGCAGACTCCTGGAAAAGAGTTTAAGGGCAGTGGAGGACGAGAAGCAAAGGCGAAACCTATGGAAAAGGAAGAAAAATTTTCCCAACCCTAGAAAGAACGTGAGAAGAAGTGGATATGGAGCTGGTAAGAGGCCATTGATTGCGGGTCCTAGGCCTTTTCAACAAGACCTTGCCTCAGTCAAGTGCGCTAAATGCGGACGCATGCATGGTAACCGGCCATGCTACATGGGACAAGATGTCTGCTTCAATTGCGGATAGAAGGGACATTTTGCGAAAAACTGCCCACATAATGTAGAAAAGCAGCCAGAACAGAGGCCTCAGGTGAAAGGAAGGGTTTTCACCCTAAGCGGCCAAGAGGCAGCTCAATCTTTTGAAATGATTCAAGGTACATGCTATATTTATGGATTTGCTCTTATGGTGTTATTTGACTCTGGTGCTAGTCATTCATTTATATCAGAAGAATGTATTAGGAAGTTTCAGTTCCCTATTTCTGAGACTCCCTATGAGCTATCTGTAGTAACCCCTACAGGGGAACGGGTATTAACTTCCTCTGTATGTAAGGACTGTCAAGTCACCATCCAGGAGAAAACTTTTTCTGTAGACCTCGTCAGTTTACCTTTAAGAGGTATTGAGGTCATTCTAGGGTTAGACTGGATGTCTAGAAATCGAGTCTTGTTGAATTGTTGTAACAAGACCGTTGAATTTCTACCTTCTACTCCGAAAGAGGAGGTCCAGTTATTGATGCTAAATGCCAATCAAGTTAATAGGGAGTTGAAGAATGGAGTACTTGGATACATTCTCTTGTATTTATCAAACCTAGAAGTCGAACCGAAGCTTGATGAAATTCCAATAGCCAACGAGTTTCCTGAAGTGTTTCCATCAGATATTCCAGGCTTACCTCCCAAGAGAGAGATAGAGTTCTCTATTGATCTCCTACCTGGGACAGGGCCTATCTCTATTGCACCATATCGAATGGCCTCGAAGGAACTACAGGAACTTAAGAAACAGTTGGAGGAACTGTTAGACAAGCAATTTATTAGACCAAGTGTATCACCTTGGGGAGCTCCTGTATTGTTTGTTAAGAAGAAAGATGGAAGCTTGAGACTATGCATAGATTACAGACAGCTGAATAAGGTGACTATTAAAAACAAGTACCCTCTCCCTAGGATAGATGACTTATTGGATCAACTGAAGGGAGCCTCTATTTTTTCTAAAATTGACTTGAGGTCAGGATATCATCAGATTAGGATCAAGGATGAGGATGTATCAAAAACTGCCTTCAGGACTAGGTATGGGCACTATGAGTTTCTCGTAATGCCCTTCGGGTTGACTAATGCACCTGCAATTTTCATGGATTACATGAATCGCATTTTTCGACCCTACCTAGATCAATTTGTTGTAGTGTTCATTGATGACATCTTGATATATTCTAAGAGTGAGAAAGAACATGAACAACATCTCCGAATCGTGCTGCAAGTGCTGAAAGAGAAAAAGTTATATGCTAAATTGGAGAAGTGTGAATTTTGGCTGTCAGAGGTAAAGTTTCTCGGACATGTCATCTCTAATAGAGGGGTAGCCGTAGATCCTAGCAAGACGGAAGCAGTGATTAAGTGGGAGACACCAAAGACGGTTACGGAAATCAGAAGTTTCCTTGGTTTGGCAGGATACTACAGGAGATTTATACAAAACTTCTCTCGTATAGCCTTGCCATTGACTAAATTGACCAGGAAGGGAAGTCCTTTCAAATGGACTGATCAATGTGATGCTAGTTTTCAGGAGCTGAAGACAAGACTGACCACTCCTCCTGTTTTAATTATTCCAGACCCCACAGGATATTTTGAAGTGTATAGTGACGCTTCAAAGAAAGGGCTAGGATGTGTGCTAATGCAAGATAAGAGAGTAGTTGCTTACGCCTCTAGGCAACTGAGACCTCACGAAGGAAACTATCCAACCCATGATCTTGAATTAGCGGCAGTAGTGTTTGCCTTAAAGATTTGGCGACACTATTTGTATGGGGCAACCTTTGAAGTATATTGTGATCATAAGAGTCTTAAATACCTCTTTGATCAGAAGGAGTTAAATATGAGGCAACGAAGATGGGTAGAATTCCTCAATGACTACAAGTTTGAGATAAAGTATCATCCCGGAAAGGCGAATGTTGTAGTAGATGCCTTGAGTCGAAAATCTCTGCACATGGGTCAGATGATGGTGTATGAGATGAAGATGCTAGAGGAGTTTCGAAATTTAAAGCTAGCCACTACTCTTACTCCAAAGAATCTAGTCATTAATAGTTTAAGTATAGGGTCTGACCTTAGAGCCCAAATCAAAGAGGCTCAAGCTCACGATCAATACTTACAGGATCATAAAGACCAAGGTAATTTTTCTGTCATGGAAGATGGAGCAATCATGTATCAGGGAAGGATTTGTGTCCCTCAAGAACAAGAGTTGAGGACTAAGATACTGCAGGAAGCGCATCAAAGTAAATACACAATCCATCCTGGATGCACTAAAATGTACCAGGATTTAAAAAGGATGTATTGGTGGCCAGGGATGAAAAATGACATTGCTGAATTTGTGGCGAAATGTCTCATTTGTCAAAAGGTGAAGGTGGAGCATCAAAAGCCAGCGGGATTTCTACAACCTCTTGAGATCCCTAAATGGAAATGGGATAGTATCTCGATGGACTTTGTTGTAGGTTTACCTAAGACTTCAGTGGGACATGACTCTATCTGGGTAATAGTTGACAGATTAACCAAATCTGCTCACTTTTTGCCAATAAAAATTAACTTTTCACTAGATAAATTGGCCCAATCGTACGTTCAGGAAATAGTTAGACTTCATGGGATTCCCTTAAATATTGTTTCTGATAGAGATCCGAGGTTCACGTCGAGGTTTTGGAAGGCGTTGCAAGAAGCTTTTGGTACTCAGTTGCGGTTCAGTACTGCCTACCATCCTCAGACTGACGGGCAGACAGAACGAACCATTCAAACCCTAGAAGATATGTTAAGGGCCTGTGTGATAGAGCAAGGTAAAGGATGGGATAAGTACCTACCTTTAGTAGAGTTTGCTTATAATAATAGCTATCACTCTAGTATTAAGATGGCCCCCTATGAAGCTTTATACGGTAGGAAGTGCCGATCTCCACTATGTTGGTTCGAGGTAGGAGAAAAGAACTTGTTGGGTCCTGATCTAGTTCAACAAACCACTGAACAAATCAGGATGATACGAAACAAAATACTTACAGCGCAGAGTCGGCAAAAGAGTTACTACGATAAGAGACATAGACCTCTAGAGTTTGAGGAAGGAGACCATGTATTTTTGAAACTTTCCCCGACTACTGGAGTTGGTAGGTCTCTCAAAACAAGAAAGTTAAGTCCGCGATTTTTAGGACCCTACCAAATTCTAAAGAAAGTTGGGACATCAGCATATCAAGTTGCTCTCCCACCTAATTTGTCCAACCTGCATAATGTTTTCCACGTATCACAGTTGCGGAAGTATCTTTCAGATTCATCACATATAATACTGGATGAACCAATCCAAATAAAGGAGAACATGACATACCAGCTACTACCTGCATCCATATTGGACACTGACGTGAAGCAACTGAGAAATAAAACCATTCCCCTAGTTAAGGTGTTATGGGAAGGTTTGACTTCGGAAGAAGCAACTTGGGAGCTAGAAGAAGTCATGAGGAAGAAATATCCGCAATTGTTCTTATAAGGTAATTTCTGAAATTTTGAGGACAAAATTACTTTTAGGGGGAGAGAAATGTAACATCCTTAATTTCGTTTCTTTTATTGATAAAGGTACATAAAAAATTTAATTAAGGAAATAAAATTTATTAGACAATATTTTAGATATCTAAGGAAATATAATCCTTAGAAATTCTTCACCTTATGTATATGCATAGAAAATGTTTCTAACATTAAGAGAACAAATAAGGAAGGAAAATCTAAAGAAATTAGAAATAACATACTAAAGAGATGCAAAATTCTTGGATAAGGAAGATAAATTTTTAGAAACAAGTAAAGGTCTTAAAATTTCAAAGAACATTGAATTAGGGTAATTTTTCCTAATTCAAGAACTATAGTTACTAAGTTTAAAATCTTTACCCATACATTGGGCTTTTACCTATCACTACAAGAAATTTAGTTTTTCGTGGCGACTTTTCAGTGGCGACATTTAAATTCGTCACTAAAAGCTACTTTCAGTGGCGACATTTAAGGTCGCCACTGAAAGTTATACTTTTAGTGGCGACACAAGAATGTCGCCACAAAAACTCGCCTTTTTCGTGGCGACATATGAATGTCGCCACAAAAACTCACCTTTTTAGTGGCGACTTGAATAATGTCGCCACTAAAGAATGGGGTAAAAACTGATTTATAATTTTTTTCGGCAAAAAATACACTTTCAGTGGCGACATTTGTTGTCGCCACTAAATCCTGGATTCAGTGGCGACTATTTGTCGCCACCGAAAGGGTTTTGGTGGCGACCTGTAACGTCGCCACTGAATCTCTTGGCTTCAGTGGCGCCTCATTGTCGCCCCGAAAAGGGTTTTAGTGGCGATTTAAACTAAATCGCCACCAAAAGGTTACTTTCAGTGGCGACATGTGGAGTCGCCACGGAATCTTGGCTTCAGTGGCGACAAATAGTCGCCACTGAAAGGTTTTAGTGGCGATTTAAAATAAATCGCCACTGAAAGGTAAAATTAATTTTTTTAAAAAAAATTTATCTTTAATTTATTTTTAATATATGCATAAAATTTAAAGTTTTTATATAAATTATATAAAAAAATTATATTTTTTAAAAGATTGTTTTGTTGAGAGTGTTAAAAGAAATTTGATTAATATAGAGAAAATTTTAATATAATTATATATTTATTTCAACTATATAAATTCTTATTTATACTAAGTAAGAAAAGATGTGAAATACACATTGTTGTCACGTTCTATCTTTTTTTTGTTAATTTAATTTATTTTAATAACAAAGGGTTTGTTTCAATTTTAATTAATAATCAAAAAATTTCAAAATTTAAAACTTTTAGGTTAAAAGATCATTTTGTTATTTTAATCAATTAAAAATAAATTTTGAATTTAATTTTGTTGAAGTTTAATTTTTAAACATATTACTTAAAAAATTATTTTCCTTGTATAAATAATTGTGCATTAACTATATTAATTGAAATTGAATAAAATTTTGTAACTAATTAAAATGAAATTTTAACTAAACTTTAGCGTTGCTTTAATTATAATTTTTTTAAAATATTTATAAATAAAATAAATTTGAAGACATTTTTTAATTTAATTAATTCTTAAAAGATTAAATTGATGAAGGTAAATTTTTAAAAATAAAGTTGAATATATATATATATATATATATATATATATATATATATATATATATATATATATATATATATATATATATATGAAATATGCAAAACCTGATTATCCATTAATATATTTTAAGAATATATTTCGTTTTTTTCTTTAATAATTAAAATAATTTAAAATAGTTCATGTATTAAATACAAGATATCAATTGTTATGAAAAGATGGCAATATTTTCTCGTAAAATTTTTATTAAAAATTCTAATAGATAATACCACTAGCGCAGCCTTAATAGAAATTGTTGTTGCTCATTCTAAAATTTTAACTATGATTTCTAATTCTTCTTTTGTAAAAAATGATTGTGTAAAACTTAAAGGCATGGTATAAATACATAAAAGTACAACATATAAGAAATGTAAAGAAGGAATATAATGTGTTATGTACAAAAGTAAATACATGTAAAAAAGTTGCTAGGAATAATATATGAACATTCTACTAACATAACTTGCTAAATATGATAAGCCACTTTTACATATAGAGTATGTTTGACAAGTTAAATAAGCTAACTTATAGCGTATTTGACTAACTTATATGTTTGTTTTACCAAATTAGAGGTGTTTGGTAAACAAACTTATTTAAGTAGCTTATAGCGTATTATCATACGCTACTTTAAGTAGCGTATAGCTTTTAGCTGATAACTTTTATAATTTTATTCCTTTTTTATCTTTATTATTTTATTCAAATTTCAACACTATCCTACTCATAAGATGTCACTGTTTTTACTATGTTTAAACAACATTCAAATTATATACCCTATGATGAACTTCCATATATTATTGATAGTGAAACAAAAAATAAAAATTTAGAGACATCTATATAATATTGTGGGACACTAAGATAAAAGAGATTCGTAACAATATTACTAATTTATTGTGGGACACTATATAATATGTTTATTTTGTAATTTTTCGGATTACATAATGAAGTGTAATTACTAATAAAAAATGATTAATTTTATATAAGTATATCATTTTATGTTATTTTACATTTATCAACTAATTCAATAGATAATTTTACCAAACACTTGTAATTCAATAAATTAACTTATCAGCTTTCAGCTAAAAATTAGCTTTTAAGTTTTCAGCTAACTTTTAAATTTTCAGCTAACTAGTCTTTTTTTTTTCTTCGAGTTTCTTCTAATTTTCGTTTTAAGTCGCATACCAACCTCATACAAGAAAAAAACAAGTTAAAATCAAACAAATTTATTTTGATTATAGAAGATCATGTCTTAAATCTCTAGAAAAATGTAAAAGAAATGTAATAAAAAATGTTATAAATTGATAGAATTATGAACTTAAGATCATCTCATATATATTAATATAGAGGATGTAATAGAATTGGAGAAATTTAAACAGTAATTTGCTTGGAACTCAATGTCAAGCCCATTGCCAATTTCACATAATATATACTATGGAACAATTAAAATAATTGTAACTAAGATGAAAAAAAAGTATAATAAATCAATCATCTTTACACTATATCTCCAAAAAACAAAATTGGAATATGTCCTTACACTATAATTTTAAATTATTTATTGGAAATTTTAATTTTTAAAAATATATTTAAAATGAATTTAAAAATAAAAAATTTAAAATTCAGCAAAAATGAAGTGTTTTAGAACAGAGCACCCTCTAAGTACAATTTCCACACCTCAAATATCTTTCAATAAATTTGATAGTTATCATGCGCTTGGTGTTAACAAATTATTGTGTAGAATACACAATAATTTTAAAAAAAATTATTAAATTGCCATCAGACATCAGAGATAATGAATGTCTACTCAATACCTTACTCACCAATATAATCTTATTGTTTTATAAATATTAAGTGGGGCCAAACACAGTGTATCAGTTATTTTAAAAAAAATCTAAAAGAAAATTATAAAATACATACAAATAAGTGAAAGTAGTAAACATATTATTATTCAATATTTATAAACTTATGATTTAAAGTATAAATAAATAAAACTTCTGTGATTGAAAGATTTTTGTAATATAAATAGTCAAAATTTACTAAAAAAAATTTTAGAGATAAATAATTTTAATACTTCGAATCAAATTAATCGTAATATAGAAAATAAAAAAATTATTGTGTAATAAAAAAATTAATTTTTTATTATTACATTAACTGAGTGCTTCCATTTATCATATGAATAATGAATCTGTCTATTTTGTATATATATGGTCAATATTGGTAAATAATTTTTATAATTTTAATTTTTTTATACACTAAATAATAACTTTTTTATAAATATAAAAAAGAATAATTAATTTTTTAATCTTTTTAACTTTTTTTTAAAATTGAAGTACTGTTGGTTTATAATTTTCATAATTATAGAATACATTATGTTAAATTAGTTAATTAATTGTGTTAGTAATAAATTAGTTAATTAATTATGTTAGCGCTATATATATATATATGTTAAATTGTATATATTTAATTATTTATGAATATATAAATTAAATTATTATTTACTTATTTAATTATATATACATAGAGTCACGTAAAGTAATTAGAATTTTTATTAGCTTTTCTTAAATTTTTTTTCTCTTTAAGCTATAAAAACTTATTTTCATATTTTGCAATCTAAGTATTGACTTCACGTGAAAAATGCTTTTCAGATGGGACAAATCATATATATATATATATATGGGACAAATTATATATATGTTAAAATATATATATTTAAATTTTATTATTATTTATTTATTTAATTATATATAAATAGAGCCCCGTAATCCAAAAATTTATTCGTTTCTCTCAACTTTTCCAACGGCAAAAATTGTGCATTTTTATGTTGTGTAGCAAACTGAAAATGTTTGACTTGATGGGACAAATGAAGCTAACTACTACAATTAGACTAAGCATAACAACAGATACATGAATTCTCTTTCTCTGCAGCAAAGTTCCCTCCTTTCCCCAATGTCACTGTTTTCCCAATCTTTCATGTGTCTTAAATTAAACCCCTAACGTCACTTGGCTAAGACAACTTTTCCCAAAAATTTATTCTCCTCATTAACGAGTCATCAGAGCTTAACACAAGCAGCTTTTCTGAGCTTCTCTATTTTCTCCTTGTAATTTTTCACTTGTGGACATTTGAAATAGGGCCAACTGAATGCAAATTAATTACAATAAATAAATTAGCATGGATGCAAATTATTATTCTATCTATTAGCTAAGTCAAAAAAATATAATAAAAAACATGAATAATAACCTGTTTAGCATGATATTTATTTTCAATCAATAAATTACAATAAATTATCACTCTCTCAACTAAATGTTAGATAAAGACAATATTATTAATCGATGATCAAAGGCCATAAATATCCATTTTACTTTTATAGAACATAAAGTGTCAATTTTAGGGAAATCCATTGTGCGCAAGAGCTTATCCCAAGTCACAATAACATTTTAAAATATAATTAGTTTAAAATAATTTTATCTTAAAATTTTTGTTGAAAAAATTTAAAAATTTGTCAAAAAATCAAAAGTGGGAATAGTTTTTAGGAGATAATAATTTTTTAGATAAATTATTTTAAAAAATAAAATATGGGAATAATTTGTTGGAAAAATAATATAATCTATTGAAAAAAATAAAATAGAACGCAACTGTACTTCAAATAATATTGGGGAAATAATTGCATTTGAAATGTTTCTAAATATTAAAAGTGTTGATAAAATGAGATTAATTCTTGTCAACATAGAATTGATTCCCTTAAAATGTATTTTAAAAAATAAATTTTAAATATATTAAATCAATATAAAATAATATAAATTTAATATATTATGAGATTTAATTTGGAGTTTAGTTCAAAGATATCTTAACTATTACATAAGAAAATTTTTTTTTTAAATAAATAAAATAAAATAAATGAAATAGTGTAAATTTGAATATTTTTATTGTAATTTTACTAAATATTAAAAAAATGATAATTTATTATATGTGTTGTATAGATAAGTGGAATATTTTATATTTTTATTTTTATTTCATTTTAAAAATATTCTACAAGAAGTAGAATTCCTAAAAGAAAAATAAATTAAAATTTGTAACTACACAAAAAATAAAAACTGATGCATTGATTCAACGGCTACACATTGACCCAACGGCTACACAAGGACGAGCTCCTTCTGCAAGGATGTGACGAGATTTGACCCAACGTCTCTCAAAATAAAAGCTGTCCAGAAATAAACTGAGTAAAATAAAAGCTGATTTCCTTCTTTCCATTTCTCACAAAATTTTGGTGACTAAGTAAAATAAACTGAGCTGTTTTGCCAAATTGTGTCCCGCGCCCAAACGAAAAACAGAGCGGGGTTCTTCTTTGATTTCTTGCGCTCAACTCACTCGATGCCATTTTCGGTTCTTCGCGAGTGAAAGGAGCTCTAATCTACAGCTTCGTGGGTGACAATATTGCTGGAGATTTCATCTTGAAGCGTCCAAGGTAGATTGATTAGTTTAGGGGTTTTGAACCTTCGTTTTTTGTTTTCTCGATTGCTCGATTTCTCCTTCGTTTTTTACCTTCTATTTAATCAGTTTGGGGGTTTTGAAATTTTGGTTGGGGGATTAATGTTGTTGGTTTTCTTGTTCTGCATTTGGTTGCATTTGGTTTTCTTGTTCTGCATTTAGTTTTCTTGCTGGAGATTTCGTTTTTTACCTTCGTTTTTGGTTCTGCATTTTTTACCTTCGATTGCTCCTTCGTTTTTTTCCTTCTGTTCTAGATTGCTGGATTGCTGGATTGCTCGATTGCTCCTTCGTATTATACTACTGTTAATGTTGCTTATTTTCATCCCATAAGTAAAATGATCAAGAAGCATTAAGGTGCTAATTGTTGCTGAGTTTGATTTCAGATCTTCGTAGTAAAAATACCATGCAGAACAAGAGTAAGGTGCTAATTGTTTGAATATACAGATCTGACAATATATATGATAATCATGTCTGTAGCCTAAAATAGATATGTTAGTATGTCTAGGTTTATGTTGCCTGATTTGTATGTATCTCTTTAAACTCTACTCTATTTCTTAATCAAAAAAAGAAAGAAAAAAAGATATAAACATTACCTGAGCTCGATGGCCATCTTGAGATGCATCTAATAGTTAGAAAGCTTATGAAAGATGTACTTCTCCATTGAGTTATCCCTATTAAGCGCTTCACTTATAGCTAACTTCCATTTCCAACTTGAAGTTATCTTTAATAAGAAGCGATAATTCTGAAATTTCTATAATAAGAAACTGCTTGGAGCTATCAAATTTTCTCTTCACAACTATCATCCCATACGTGCTTGTACACACATTGTTAGAATGATGTCTTCCCATCATCCAAATATACTTGTTTGAAACTGTTTCTGCTGCTACTAACAACAACCACAAGTTAGAATGATGTCTTCTATGTAGCTTTTGTTGTCATTACTTCTCCTTGCAAAGCCAAGATATTACCTTCCTGAACATGTATATTTTTCTGATCAAGTGATGCATCAAGCCTTACAATCTTTTTTGTTTTCACATTCATTGAGTTTGAGAAATTAAAGAGGTCAAAATAGATTCCTACAAGAAAATACGTATCAACAGCCATTGCTCCTAACTTCATTACAGGTGACATCATCACCCCTTTACCAAGTAGAAACTATGAGTTTATTTTGTAAGTTGTGACATCCTCAGGGAATGACAAGAAAAAAGGGTCGTGCAATAGGTATCCCTGTTACATATACTTCATAAATTAATGTGTAGAAGTAAGGGAGAAGACGATATTGAAGCTCAATACTTACTTTTTTGGCTGCGACAGCAACTGAATCACAAAGATAGAGCTCTTGATGACTAGAACCTATAGCTAAATGATCACTTGCAAAAGGGAAAAATGTGCCTAATTGCATTAAGGAAAAATAAGTGAATTAATTGATATGTAGTTTGTAATATAAAGTGGATATAAAGTCTCACCTTAGAAAGTTCAAAGTATCTCATAGCTTTTATGAAATAAAATAATTTTATTTTTAACATACTTGGCATTGTCATTGAGCTTGCAGTAGTGGGAATGGGATTATCTTGGAACTATGTGGTAAAGAAATTACAATTGTATATGTTGGTAGTTTTCTGGTCAGAACATACTTGGCATTCGTAATGGGAATGAGAAATTACATGGCAGTTTTCTCTTGAAGTAAAAATATAATGATGTGGGTGTAACTATATTGTGTTGCTTGTCTAAAAGTTTTACAATTGTATGTTGGTTTAACTTATTCCCTGTCCATTCTGCAGATTTTATCAGTTTTTCCAGGAGCTCTGTTAGAGAAGCAAATAGTTGTTGCTTGTTCTAACTTGGTATGTTTTTTTCCCCTTGTCTTAAGTTAATAAAAGTATTGTAAATATGAATAATATACCCTTTTTAATTGTTTTTTTGCTGTCAATGTTATCTGAACCGTTGAATAATGTTCCTCTTTGATAGCTAATGTACTAATCTGGGCTTGTAAAATGCTTAACAAACTATGTGACTTATGTATATTATATTGGACAAAAAATAGAATTAGCAGGAATAATCTAAATGTATATTATAAAGAAAGCTATTGATGTTGAAAATATTTTCGTCTCATAAATATTTTTCTCTTTTAGAATAAGGACCCAAATATCAATCACATTATATTCCATTTAGTTTCTGTATAAATGTAAATCTAATCATGTGTTAATTTTTAAACCTTGTTAATCTTATATAAATATTTGTCAATTTAAATTTTAAGCAAAAACAATTATAAAGAAATGTTATCAGAGTATAGTGTAGTTTTGAGTTCTTTAACAACTTGAATAAATTTGATCAACAACGTGAATATAGAGAAAGTGAGAAAAAATTTAAAAGCTTCTTAACCAAAGAGTATGTAATTTTACTTTCCAACACTGATTTACTTTCCAACACTGATTCTCTTCCTCTAATTAGGTTTATTATATAGCTGTTGATACTTGATATCTGGCTGATGTGATAAGTATTAGACACAATGGTGACTAAAAGCCAACTTTGTCTCCCTACAAAATGGTGAAAATAATATTAGTAATCAAATTAAAGAAAAACAGGATCCTTTTGGTTTTGAGAGGATAATGTTTAGCCTATGATTAAGGTATTGTACTGAGATTGGACCACCTCTGTGTCCTTATATATATCCCAAAATGCAACCTCAAGAAGAAAGAAACCTTGACAGCACCCAAAACATGATACTGTATAATCCAGTTTTGCAGCCCTTGCAGAAGGCCCCATATAGGACACCATGTATCCTTCTTATTCTCATATCATCATCATCTCTACCAATTCTCTGATTATTTCTGTGATTGGTGGTATTCAATTTTTCTTCTCTTCAACTTCAAAAGAATTAACTTTAATTTGCTGGTATAATTTGAAGGAGTAAGAAAGTTTATATAATCAGTAAGAATAACCTATAATTTATTATCCTATGATTGACAATTAGTTTGTATATCTCTAGGTGGTTTAAAGTGTGTCATGGGAAAATATGTCACTTCTTTGAGCAGCTCTAAGTAGATATCTTTCTACTTAATTCTGCAGACAACAATATATGAAGCAGATGATTAAGTAAAAATTATGTTGATTAAGTAAAAGTTTATATAATCAGTAAGGATAACCTACAATTTATTATCCTATGATTGACAATTAGTTTGTAGATCTCTAGGTGGTTTAAAGTGTCATGGGCAAATATGTCACTTCTTTGAGCATCTCTAAGTAGATATCCTTCTACCCATTTTCAGAGCTCAACTCATTAGGAATTCTAGTTCACAATATTCATTATCAGCAGAAAACATACCTGAACTAGTTAAGTGACTTCAGCCTTCAAAGAAGCATTCGTTGGGAACCTCGAGGCCAAGGATAAAGCAATCCTAGGATCGACGGAGAAGGCAGTCCTAGCATATTCTATCCATTTATATGAGCTAATCTTGAGTTGCAAATTACTTTCCCTAAAATTATACACCAGGTACAACCATACAAGAAAGCTCACGAAAAGAATGATACCATAAATTCATTTTTACAATAGCTAAAATGGTGTATATACATTGTGTTGCAAATTCAGTAGAATTAACACAAATGACATGTTGCAAATTCAAAGCCATGACATAGCTTTGTCTCCTAAACCAATGGTCCTCCCAAAACCTCAACCAATTACCAATGCCAACATGATGAGAAAAATGAGTAAACGGAATGAAATACCTCAGAAATGAACTTTCAAGGGCTTGCATGTGTAGCACCAATCCCAGAATTAGCATCATATCCATTTTGAGCTGCACTTCTCCTTTGTTTTCAGCTTTCCTAATGGTATGAAAGTTAACATTAATATGATTTGTCCAAATACATTGTTCACTCTCTATTTCAATTGCTCACTTCCACTTCAATCAATTTTGTAGGAAATATTATGGATAAAAGTTGGTTGAATGTTGGAAATAGAGCTGATCGAAGATATATACAAGGGGTGGATAATTTTCTTGAGTGGGCATACAGTAAGTTAAGAGCTGGTAGCAAACTTAGGTGCCCATGCAAAAAATGTAGAAACACATTATTCAAAGTGAGACATGAAGTGCGGTTTGACTTGTTACAAAATGGTTTTTGGCAGTCTTACAAGGTGTGGGATCTTCACGGAGAACCCTTAGTGACGACTTCAACTCTCCCTCATGGTAATAATGTTGAAGAGGATGATATAACTGAAATGATACACGATGCATATGGAGTTGCTAACACAGAGGATATGAATACTCTTGTAGAAAATAACGAAGAGCCAAATTTGCAAGCAAAGAAGTTTTACCAATTATTGGAAGATGCCGAAACAAGTCTATATCCAAATTGTGATAAAGTGTCAAAGTTGTCATTTATTGTTAGACTACTTAATCTGAAGTGTCTTAATCACTGGAGCGATAAATCTGTAGACATGTTGTTGGATTTATTTAAAGAAGTATTGCCAGCTGGGGCTCAAATACCAAATTCTTACTATGAGGCCAAGAAAATAATTCAAGACTTAGGGTTAGACTACACCAAAATAGATGCATGTAAAAACGACTGTATTCTTTACAGGAAAGAATATGCTAATGCACAATCGTGCCCTAAGTGCAATTTGTCCAGATGGAAATTAAATGGGCAGAAAGGTAAGAAACAAGCACACAAAGTGTTGCGATATTTTCCAATAAAACCTAGATTGCAAAGATTGTATATGGCAAGACACACTGCTAGAGATATGAGGTGGCATAAAGATAAACGTGTTAATGATGGTGTATTAAGACATCCAGCTGACTCCATTGCTTGGAAATCCTTCGATGAGAAATATCCTAGTTTCTCAGTTGATCCTAGAAATGTTAGGATGGGTTTAGCAAGCGACGGTTTTCAACCATATGGAAACATGAGTGCCAACCATAGTATCTGGCCAGTTATTCTTGTACCATACAACTTGGCCCCTTGGAAATGAATGAAACAACCATATTTCATGATGACACTTCTTATTCCAGGCCCTAAGTCTCCAGGAGATGATATAGATGTCTATTTAGAACCAATGATTGAGGAGTTAAAAGAATTATGGGAGGTAGGGGCAGAGACATATGATGCTCATTCACAATCAAACTTCAGTATGCGGGCGGCTATCATGTGGACAATAAATGATTTTCCCGCATATGGCAATCTTTCTGGGTGGTCAACCAAAGGGAAGTTGGCATGTCCTTGTTGCCACAAATATACTCATTCTATATCATTGAGAAGCAAATTATGCTATATGGGCCATCGTCGTTTCTTGCCAGCCAATCATCCATGGCGTCGAAATAAAAGGGCCTTTGATGGTAAAGTGGAGAATAAAGTCGCACCTACATATCTGACAGGTGAAGAAGCACTTGAACAATTAGAACTCTTATCAAATGTGACATTTGGGAAAGGTCAAAAGCGAATGCGCAGCCAATCTAGTGTTGCTTACAATTGGAAGAAGAAGAGCATTTTCTTTCAATTGCCTTATTGGAAAACACATTTGCTTCGACATAATCTCGATGTCATGCACATTGAGAGAAACATTTCAGATAATATTTTGTCTACAGTAATGGGAATGGCTGGAAAGACGAAGGATACAGTGAAGAGTCGATATGATTTAGTGGACTTGGGAATAAGGCCCGTCTTGCATCCTATTGATGATGGAAACAAAATTTTGCTACCGGCAGCATCTTATGTGCTATCACCACAGGAAAAGTTAAAAGTGTGTAAATTTTTGGCCCAATTAAAGGTTCCCGATGCATTTTCATCAAATATTTCGAGGTGTGTCAATGTCGAAGAGAAAAAGATATTTGGATTGAAGTGTCATGATCATCATATATTATTGCAAGAACTATTTCCAGTTGCAATACGTGGGTTGTTGCCTAAGGAGGTGAGTGATCCTATAATAGAGTTGGCACACTTTTTCAAGATTCTTTGTTCAAAGTGTTTAACAATGGAAGATTTGAATTCCATAGAAAAATTGCCATAACCTTGTGCAAACTAGAAACTGTGTTCCCTCCAGCATTCTTCGATGTCATGGTTCATCTACCAGTTCATTTGGCAAGAGAGGCAAGGATTGCTGGACCTGTTCAATACCGATGGATGTATCCAATTGAAAGGTAACAATGTGACATATACTTGGGCTTTAGTTTCATTTGTTAGTAGATAACATAGTTATTTCAATTCACATTTACAGGTATCTACATACATTAAAATCATATGTTCGTAATAAAGCTCGTCCCGAGGGCTCAATCGCTGAAGGCTATTTAGCAGATGAAAGTCTCACGTTTTGCTCAAGATATTTGAGCAATATCCCAACAAAGTTTAATAAAACTCCAAGGAATGATGATGGGAACATGACAGCTTATGGGGAGTCAATATTTGATCAGAGTGGGCAACCGAGAGGTGCTGCCAAATCAATTACTTTACCTAATAAAGAATTTGATCAAGCCTGTCTATACGTTCTACAAAATTGCGAAAAAGTTTGGCCATTCATAGAGTAAGTATACAATATTTTACTAGCAATTAAATTGTTACTAGATTAAACTCATTTGATGAAATGATGTGTTGTAGAGAGCACAAAAATGAGCTTCAAGCACGTGTATCAAATGTTGATTCAAGACACATCTCAGAGTTTCCTCAATGGTTTAATCATCAAGTAAGTGTCTTTCAATTACGCCTACAATGCAATATGTTATAAGTTGTGTCATAACCTCTAGATGTTTTATAATTTTCAATAGGTTATGAAGCCAGATTCACAGTGGCGAGGAGACAATGAGCTTGTTAGCTTAGCTATGGGTCCTCAAAGAGTTGTATGTAGGTACACAACATTCCTGATAAATGGATTTAGGTTCCATACAAAAGATCGAGAATCTCAAAGAAAAACTCAAAATAGTGGAGTTTTAGTGAAGGGGGATGATTCAAATCCTGAGAAAGAATATTATTTGAGGATATCTATGAGTTTTCTTACCTGGGAGAAAGGAAAATATATCTTTTTAAGTGTCATTGGTGGGATGTTGCTCACTTAGGAAGAGGATATAAAGTTGACAGATATGGATACACAAGTGTGAATACTCGTTGTTCGTTGAATACAAATGAACCATTTGTCATGGCATCTCAAGTAGAACAAGTATTTTATTTAGATGACACGGTCGATCAAGATTGGCTTGTTGTTGTGAAAACAAATCCCCGTGACCTTTTTAACATGCCTCGTCAAGATAATGAGGGTGAATCATTGTCTGCCGAAGATGCTTACCAACAAGAGGAGGTTGAACATAATTTATTTATTCACATTGAGGACACAAATGATATTGCAGTGGTGTTATATAGGGATGACATACAACCTCAAAGACTCAGCCATCAGAATGAGGGCATAAGTGCTAGAGAAGATAATTTCATCAATGACAATCAGGAAGATGAGACTGTGGATGAAGAAAGCGATGAAGGAGAATTTTTATCTGGAGACTCAATGTGAAACGTCATGTAGTGTAAAATGTTTACATATGCTTAATTTCTCGTTGTTTTATATTATTTGGATGCAGTTATTATATTTTTGTAATCATTTATGTCATATTTAAGTGTGGAAATGACAACATGTTCTATTTATATGCAACAGGTGGGTTTGATGATGGTGGGAAGAGGAAGAGGTGGACGAGGTGGTCGTGGTGGTCGTGGACATAAAGTAGTCGCGCAAGGCCCTTTAAATGAAGATCCTCCACAGCTATCTATACAGTCTCACAATGAAGAGACCCAGGCATTGCCCGCCACACCAACTTCTCGATGTCCAATTAGTAGTGCAGGTATAGATATAGAATACTCAACACGTGTTACTTAAAATTGATAATTGTAAAAATAATAACAAGCATCACTTGATTAACAGCTTCTTGCAGTGCATCTAAAAAGGTTAGGGGAAGTTATAAATGCCTTACTGTCGATGAAAAGACAAAAAATGGACAAAAAATTGTAGTTGAAATCTCCGATGAGATCCTTCGAGCCGTAGGAGAAGGATCGAGGGATATCGTCAACTATATTGGGCATATCACACGATGCATATGTCCATTGAAAGTGAGAAAGTGGACCAATATTTGGGAAGGATATGGAGAAGGGATTTTGATTAGAGTGAAGGTAACAACTAGTATATTTATCTATCATACTATTGTTAGTATACATTTCATAGATTTATCACCTTTGGGTTTATTATTATAGGAAAAATTTGAGGTCAGAAGAACTCCAGAGCGATGATTTGATGCATTTATTCATGCCACTGCACAAAGGTCTTACAGAACTTGAAGGACAAAATTGCACGACCACTACTCCTTGTATGACACTGACGAACAAAGACTTGCGAATCTTCCTCCTGGAGTCCATGATGATGATTGGAGGCATTTGATTAGTTATTTTGACTCAGATGAATTTAAGGTAGTTTCTATTAACACATTTTAGTAGCACGTACAATGACAAATGCACTAAGCTCATTTTATGTTAAACGCAGGACAAAAGCTCAACAAATGCACAAAATAGGGCTAAGCAAACAACAAAGCATTCGTGCATGATGAGTAACAATAATGTTTTATAATAGAGAAATCCTGAAACTGGAGAGAAGGCACCAATTGATCAAATATGGGAGCTGTAACATACACGTAAGACTAAAGAAGGCAATGTCGTGTGGTCCGATGCAAAATCTCAAGAAGTTCATGTATAATTACTGCAGCATTTATTACTATTTAGAAATTGTAATTTATATTTGTATTTTTATTTCAAATGTATGCTTTGTTTAATTGTAGGGTCAACTTCAAGAGATTATAGTCAAGCAATCTCAAGAAGATGCCACGACACGTTTAAGCAATGATGAAATCTTGACTCAAGTACTTGGTCAAAGGTCGGGGTTCTTTCACGGTAAAGGATACGGTGTGAAACCTCCCTCTAAGAGAGTCACTGATCGAATCACACCTCAAGAAATTCAAGAGCGGAAAAGGAAATTACGTGAAGAAGTTGTTGCGGAGGTACGTGAAGAGATGAGAGTTCGAGAAGAGAGGTTGCATGCACAGTTTGAAGAAAAGCTACAATCGCAGATGGCTTCTCTTATTGCATCTCTCCAACAGGTATTTCTTGATAATATTTGTTTGGTTCAATTACATTATGTAATTTTAACTACAAACTGTAAATCAAATTGATGAATCAATTATGTAGTTTTAAACTTGTTGGTTCAACTTAATCCATCTTCATGTATGCTTTCATATTATTATAAATAATTTTTTTTATCCTAATTCGCTTAAATAATTTTATTGTCTGTGAATAGGGGCAAATTCCGTTAAGTCTTATTGGTAGTGCTGCACCGGGATCTACAGCTAATACAACACAAACATCTCCAAGAGAACCACCAACTTGATTGGTTCATTTCACTTTATTGTTATGTGTGTTGATTTTTATTTACAGACGGTATTTGTCTCAAATATTTGTTAGATTTGAAATCATGTTAATGTATACTAAAGTAGAGAGATATTGTCTTGTCTATATTTGTAATATTTTTGAAAATTGAACCTAAGTTTTATTATCGTATTTCTTATAGATCTTTTATATGTCAATTTTCTTGACAAAGAAAGGGAAAATAATAGAAAATATGAACAAAGCCTTCGAGAAAGTTAAGACACTAGTGGGAATGGAGGTGGAAGAAGATGAACAACAAGCTATGGCATTTTAGGAGAGTAACTCATTCGTATATTTATAACTAATTTAGTCATAACTGCACCTGGTCCACCAACTAGGTGTTTGCTTTTATGGAATCTATTGTTAATCTTTTTCTTTTTGATATATTTGGTGACAGAAATATTTTACAAGCAGCAATTGGTATCAGGTATTTTTTTCCCCATTATGATTCTTATAATTAGAACTCTGTGCTTTATTATATTGGTTTTTACCTGCATGAAGCATGTACTGGGTGCATTAGTGATAAATTTAAATCTTCGTCTTTTAATTGTTGAGGATAACTAAGGGTTAAAAAGTGTTTCTTTGTTTGAGTTCATGCTCATCCAATAAGGTACTTAACTTACAAGAGTACTTCTGGCCTGCTTTGTTATGATGATTTCTGCTCTTAATATGTCCTTCTACTGGAGTCGTATAAAATTAGGTTGTTGAGGTCATATGCCTGTTGAATAAATTTTCATGTGAAAATATCCTGTCTTTGTATATCTCATGTTCAGTTACAATTGCATTGGGAGTGCAGTTGGAAACTTGTGGAGATTGACGCTGAATTGTTAGACTTGACTTTTGAAACCAGTCATGTTATGTCACTGATAGAACCTGCCAATACTTACATGGTACCAATAAAATTAATTATGTGCACCAGTAATTTGAATTTTGGTTATTGGTTTATGATTGATTTCTTTTGACAAATAATTCTTTTGTTTTAACTGTCTACTTTGCTGTTTGATATTGGGCTTAACATTCAGGAAGTATATGTTTTTTCCATAATTGATGGCTACTCCCTTGATGTATTTATGGTGGATGGATGGCTAGTGGAGGTACACTACTACTTATAAAGTGTTTTATGACATGTGTTGTTCTTTGGAAATCTTTTCAATATTGTATCTTCAACTACTTTCATTGTTTATTATTGAGAAGGGTTTATCTGATAGAGGCATTTGTGCTGTACTGCTGTTGTTTATGTTTGTAATCTCTTAAGTTTAATTTTAGTAAAAAAAAAGTCATAGAATTGAGGTTCTAGATTATTAAGGAACATTGTTATTATATCTTTTGTGACAGGAATCTGTGATCAGTGCAAATGTTGCTGACTACGTAATGTTGTGCTCAGGAAACAGATATTTGTATGAGGCTATGGAAAGAGCTGTAGTGAGAAGTGAGGTACGTTGTGTCTCCTTGACCTTGAATTTTGAAGTTCAGATGTTTGGTTTTATTTATGAAATGCTGAAATTTTAGAGTTTTCTTAAACATAACTTATGAGTATGGATTTTAGGGAAGGAGATACTAACCTGTATGTTTCCTGGTTAAATTTTTTTCATTTTGAGAAAATGATTGAGAGTATGCTCCAACCAAATCTGAATTTGAGCCTAAAATAGAAGTTATAATTTAAATTTACCTCTACCATCATTTGTATGATCTAAACGTATCTAAAAAGGGTGAGAAATTATTCTACTATTATATGTTGTCACCCACTTTTGTTTATATAGCCACTCTTGCTATGTTCTAACTTTTGAGATAGTTTGCAATCAATCACATATGGATTTGATGGTTATGTGGTCAATTTTTAATTTACTTGTGTTTCTCAAATTTGTTTGCACATTAGCATGTTGATTTATCTAGCTAAATATTTTTTTTCATATTCAATATTGTTATAATTAAGGTATCATGTCTTACACTATCTATCTTGTGATGTAGGTTCCTATAAAAAATTCATGACACATTTGTTCTCTGAACTTATCATGTCCCAGAAGATATTGACAACAGCACCAATAGCAAGTGATTTGTATATAATACTACAGAGTTGCAACTTTATTAGTGAAGAGAAGGAATATGTATAAACCTTTAGTTTTGTAAATGTATTGTATATATGAAATTTGTATTGGATTTAGTCTCTTGTTTTATTTTTACAGAACTTGCATGTATTGCGTATCTATTGTATTTAAACTATGTTTAATCTTGTTTTTTACTATGCTACAGCCATATTCCTGACAAGTATGATATTTGTTTGTTTTGTGCTCTTTATGTAATTCAGGGTGTATCTATACTCTATTTTAAATAAAAAGATCTTTTTTATCTATACATAAATGTTAAAGAAAAATATTTTGGATAATTTTTACTTTTCATTTGATTTTGTTATATATTATTAAATTTTTATGATAAAATATTGTGTGAATATAAAATAAATAAATAAATATAATTTTAAACTATCAATTTTAAAATTGTACAAATTTTAAAAATAAAAAAAAAATGGATTTACTAGCGACCATAATTTCTGTTGCTATTAAAAAATTATTTTTCGTAGCGACAAATATTGCAACTAAAATCTGTCTTTTAGCAGCGATTTGGAAATGTCGTTACAGAATGGTTTTCGGTGGTGATATCAAAAAGTCGCCACTGAAACCTTTCAGTGGCGACTTTTGTACGTCGCCACTAAAGGGTTTCTGTGGCGATCTAGAAAGGTCGCCACTGAACACTTTCAATGGCGACGGTAAAAGTCGCCACTGAAACGATTCCGTGGCGACAGAAAAGGTCGCCACTAAAACCTTTTCAGTGGCGACTATACATATCGCCACTAAAACCCTTCAGTGGCGACTATACATGTCGCCACTGAAACCCTTCAGTGGCGACTGAAAAGGTCGCCACTAAAACCTTTTCAGTGGCAACAGAGTATGTCGCCACTGAAACCCTTCAGTGGCGACCTAAGTCGCCACTGAATCTCCGAAATTCACAAATCGCCACCTTATACCCAATTTTTAGTGGCGATTTTTTATATTTGGATGTTAATTTTTTCTTTTAGTGGCGACTTATTTCGCCACTGATAATATAGTTTCTGTGGCGCATCATATAGTCGCCACTGAAGATATAATTTTTGGTGGCAACTCGTTTTTGTCGCCACAAAAACCCTTTAGTGACGGTCGTATTAGTGGCGACATTTTGGTGGCGAATTGTCGCCACTAAAAAGTATTAGTGGCGATTTTTTAACTTTTAGTGGCGAAAAAAGTCGCCACCGAAAGTTAAATTTCTTGTAGTGTATGGACACTTCATATAGAGTTTTTTCCACTTCACATAAGTTTCTAGCAAGCCCATTGGATAACCTAAACAAGAAATTAAACATAGACTTGGACTAGGATATAGTAATTTCACCAATAGCCCAAAAATTATGAAAATGTGACCAAGCCTACCAAGAAAGGAAGAATTTTATCCAAAGCAAAAAAAATGGGTAGGACAAGCCCATAATGGGTAGGAATAAGCCCAAATCCAAGAGGAAAAATAAAATAAAATAAATTAGATGATGATATAATAATAAGAATAAAGATTAGGTTACATGGCATTAAGACAAAAAAATTTAGCAAGTGGTGTGATTCTACATTCATCATTTAAGCAAGTGGCATGATAATACAAGGCTTTAGGACAAAAACATCTATATCCTACACTCATAATTTTAGCAAGTGGTATGATAATACATGGTATTAGGACAAAACATTCATAGCCCACACAAATAATATCAATCAAATAATGGAGATTCAAGGGCTAGAAATTTGCCACCTAAAAAGGCAAACCTATCATATTTGTTTAAGACAAAAGAAAATGGAAATGAATCCCTAAATCAAAGGGACCTTGTCCCATATCTTAAGAACATATTATCATAATTTTCAAAATACAAATCTCCTTTTCCTATGCATATCTTGACTAAGGAAGAGGAAGACAAGAACATAAGTTGTTTGTTTTCCAAAAATTCAACAAAGTGTATCCTAATTGTGATAAGGTAGACCCATGATCATGAAAGGTGAATTATTTGGTGGTCTATATAAGAAAACCCACCCTTACAACATTAGAATTTCGTCCAAGTGAGTGAGAGAAAAAAATAGAAGCAAGGTAGAGTGAGGAAAAGAGAGGAAGAAAGGAAGAAAGAGGAAGGAGAAGTCTAGAAGACTAAGTGCTCCAAGTAAGTTTAACAATATTTCTTTTTGAAGAAAACTTTTGAAACTTATAATATTTATATGAGATTTTGATCTTAGAACTTTTATGATTGGTCATGATATTGCTATATCATGTTACATATTGATCTTGCATGTGATGTATGTTTGAATACTTAGGTTGGTGTAGATAGTTCTGCATGGTTATGGCTATGGGTGGCAGAATTTTAAGCTTCGGTATTTTAATTTCTGGGAACAATCTATAAGGAATTAAAATACATGGTTAACATAAGAATTAAAGATATATGTGTCCCGAATTTTTAGCCACTGGAATCATTCCATTTGGAGTCCATATGAGGTAGATATGGTCTGATTAGTAGTCAAAGGTCAGAAAATGAATCATCAGGGAAGAATATGTTAGGATAGCTTCGGTAATTTAATTTCTGGGAATTATTGGTAGGAAATTAAAATAAATGGTTAACATAAGAATTAAAGATATGTATGTCATGGATTTTTAGCCACTGGAATCATTCAATTTGGAGTCCATATGAGGTAGCTATGGTCTGATTAGTAGTCAAAGGTCAGAAAATGAATCATCAGGGAAGAATATGTTAGGATAGCTTCGGTAATTTAATTTCTGGGAATTATTGGTAGGGAATTAAAATAAATGGTTAACATAAGAATTAAAGATATGTATGTCATGGATTTTTAGCCACTGGAATCATTCAATTTGGACTCCACATGTGGTAGATATGGTCCGATTAGTAAGCCAAGGTTAGAAAATGGTTCATCAGGGAAGATTATGTTAGGACAGCTTTTGTATTTTAATTTCTGGGAATTATTTGTATGGAATTAAAATAAATGGTTAACATGAACCTTATATATCTATGTCTCATGGAAATATGTCCACTGGAATTATGCAATTTGGAGTTCATATGAGGTAGATATGATCCGATTAGTAAGCAGAGGTCAGAAAATGTTTATTCAGGGAAGAGTATGTTATTAATGTTTTAGTTTTTGAATTTCTGGGAATATTCTGTAGAGAATTAAAATAGCACGCCAACATAACAATTATAGATATATGGCTCATGGAATTTTACCAACAGGAATAACTCAATTTGGAGTTCAAATTTGAGAGATATTGTCTAATTAGTTAGTAAAGGTCAGAACCTAAACGAGAAGAAATAATACTAAATTTAAAGGAGTAATAACACCACAATATCATACTATTTTGTTGATATGATTAACATAATAGTTTTAGATAATTGTCTTAGCTTTTCATAGACACTAATATCATCTTAATCGGAGTTAAAATGAGAGAGTTATGCTCTGATTTGTAAGCAAAGGCTGTGTTAAAAGTTAGTAAACCTATTTTCAATATTTTTCTACCCTAGATGAATTTTTAAGGTAATAATAGAAATCAATTTGAGGAAAAATGCTCTATAAAATTTGTAAGAACATGTGTTGGAAATGATATAAGTAGAAATAAAATGACTAAATGCCTAGACATAAAGAAAATGAAAAGAATTATTCTAGTTACTGGAAAAAAATTGTGATTTGTGAAAAGTGCATGTCTAAGGAAAGCTCTGGCAAGGAAAGACTTGGTACTTAAACGTGTCCATTAGTGACCCACCTCTCTTTTCTGGGAACTTTCCTGGTGCGCTATTTACAGACTACAATTACTATCCAGTTATCGAGGTATTAGTGTGAAATTTTGACATGGAAATATTTTATAAAGTGAAAATTAGAAAATGATTATATTCATGGCATAATTTCAGTTTACCAATGAATTTTGAGAATGATTATGTTTTGATACATTATGGCATGAGAATATAATGAACATACTCGTTATTGGAATCATATTTTCGGCTATTAATATGAAAAGAAAAGAAATGAGCACGGTCACATGGCAATCCGTGTGGTGCACCAGTAGGGGACGCCCTACCAACGGTTATGATTATATTCATGAGAAAAGAAAGAGAAAGTGTGCCATGTCGGACGGAGCGAGATAAGCCCGTACCGAAAAGTAGAGAATACTTACCCTGACCGGGGTATCTTGAAGTAAGAATAAGTTGATAGACATCATATGAAATTCGAAAAAAATAGTTATTCATGCCATACATGTCATAACTGTATAATTTTCATGTGCATGATAAAGTGCATTCATGTGACTTAAAGATATTTTCTGTAGTTTATACAGCTGAACATGACATGATGAACTATAATGGTAAATTATGATTTATTGTTGAACTTACTGGGATTT
This sequence comes from Gleditsia sinensis, assembly GCA_037074535.1. Lineage (NCBI taxonomy): Eukaryota > Viridiplantae > Streptophyta > Magnoliopsida > Fabales > Fabaceae > Gleditsia > Gleditsia sinensis. The sequence goes on from CM073474.1 coordinate 13,692,944, forward strand.
AATTCTCACTATATTTCCATATCATGTTCAGAAGAATAAATATGCAGATATTCTCTATGACACTTATTATCTCTGTACGTTGGATCGAGGTGCCCTACCTTGGGCAACTTCTAGTTATTTCAGATATAACTATCGTAGATGTAACTGAGATTCCGGTGGACGTGCCACCCGAACCAGTGTCTCCGGAAATAGTCGATATAGATGATTAGAACTAATATGTATCTTTGTACAAATGTTTGTAAAATAATGGTGTGTAGTTTGTAAAATAATAGTGTGTATGGAAACTCAGTATTGTATAAATTAAATAAATGTTATATTGAGTTAAATTGTGACGAGGTAATAACTTCATGGTATTTTAAAAAAAAAATTACATAAATGGAGCTGTTACAGGATCCTCGCTTCTCGCGTATTTTGATGTGTTGTTTGAAAAAATGGTTTTATATTTTACAATAATGTTGGTATTATGAGGCTTTGGGCCAAGTTGAATCACATGAATATTATGAGGCCATGGGCCAAGTTGAATCAGAATGTTGGATTCATGAGATATCATGAGATATATATATATATATATATATATATATATATATATATATATATATATATATATATATATATATATACATATATACAGTATTTTCTGATATTGGATGTGGCATATGTGGCCAGTTATATTTATTATATACTCTGGATTGTGTGCTGGATTTTTGTGCATGCTATGTGTTAGGCTTGCGGCTAGGGGGAAACCCTTATGTCGTGCCGGTCATGTGTTCCATCATTTGGGGCCGTGACAGGTGGAATTCAAATAAAGTTTAAACAACCCATCATTCATAATACCATTACCAACTAGAACATTGTCTTTGTACAAATGTAAAGTATTATCAATGAAATTGAAAATAAAACCACAAGGTACAAGTCTTGAAACTAAAATAAGGTTTCTTGAAAAGGAAGGAACATAAAAGGTTCTTTCAAGGTCTAATACAAAGCCAAAATCAAGTACAAGTTTATAGGTTCCAACTGCTTCTACATGTGAACGCATCTTGTTTTCTGAATTGATGGAACATTCACTTTTGGTCGGTTTCCTATGGTTTACAAAACCCTGCATGGTATTGGCAACATGGATTGTAGAACCAAAATCAATCCACCAAGTGTTATATGAAATATGAACCATATTAGATTCAAAGCACACTAAGGAGAAGATATTATCTTTCTTTTCAAACCAATGCTTGAATTTGGGATAGGTCTTCTTTATATGTTCTTTCTTCTTATAAAAGAAGCATTTGACATTGCCCTTATTAACTTGATTAAGAGGCACTTTACCCTTCCTTTTCTTAGATGATTTCTTATCAAGAATCACTAAATGTGCACTTTCAATCCTTTCTTGATTCAATCTCCCTTCCTCTTGTACACACATGGTTAAAAGTTCATTAATTGACCATTTCTCCTTATGTGTATTATAAGATATATTAAAAGGTCCAAAATAAGGAGAGAGTGAGTTAAGGATGATGTAAACCAAAAATGACTTAGAAATCTCAACCTCCAAAGATTTTAGTTGAGACGCTATGTCTCGCATCTTCATTATGTGCTCATGTACACCACTAGTACTATTAAACTTCATAGAACACAATTTTATCATTAGGTATTTGCTAATGTCTTGATAGAAGTCTCAAACTGGTCCTGAATAACTTTAAGATATTCCTTAATTTTAGTACATTCAGAGATAGATCCACAGATACTTTTTCCAGTATGAGACTTAATAAACATCAAACTCAAACGATTTGATCGTTTTCAAAGATCATATGATGTTTTCTCATCTTGGGTGCTTGATTCCGTGGGTTTTGGTGGTTTATTTACTCGAAGTGCTAAATCAAGGTCTATGCACCCCAATGCAAGGAGAATTTTCTCCTTCCAATCAGAATAGTTATCACCACTCAGAAGAACAATATTTGAGGAATCAAATGTTAGGACATATAAAGTTTGAACTACTGCAAAATAAATAACAAGCTTGCTACTCATGCAATGAAACCTAATATGAAATATTTACCTATGTAAATAAATCAAAACAAATAAATCAATACGTTATTATAATCTTTCTTGTGGGCTTAGACTATAACACGCAAGTGATTTAATTTTTTTATGATAGGACTATAACAGGATCTATAAATAATAATCTAGGCCTACGGGCAACTAGAATTTAAATATATCAATGTTACTATCACATTTTAATTAATTACATAATTATAATAATTACCTTGTGGGGTTAAATTATTATATAACCATAATTAATTACTATTATTGATGTCATTAAATTTATGTGACTAAACTTAATATCACTTGATATTTTATGTAATTAAAAATGATGTGGCTATTACTTAACTACGCAAATGTAAACTTAAATATGACATCAAAATTATTAACTAAACTTTATATCAATAGTCTATATTTTTTACTTATTTCTTTAGGAAAACCAAATATATGCATATAAAATTAAGTATGCATAAAATCTTAAATATATATATATGAAGGATTAACAAATTTGCAAATAACTTCTCTCATAATGTCAACAATTACTATAAATAAAATTATTGCATACACTTTCCTAACCATGTTGATGGTTGAGTTGGAGAAGAGGTGTAATTATTCCTAAAGGGAACGTGGGTTCAAATCCCATAGAATAGGTGTGAATGTTTTTTTTTATACATCAAAGACCCAGCACCCCATAAGAGAAAACTCCAAACAACTTATAACATTCTCATATTTCTATTTGAAATTTTAATAGAATAAAAAATTAGACTAGAAGCATGGCTCTAATATCAAATGAAATTCATAAAATTACATAAGTGGAATAAATTAAAAGCAGAAGTTTAAGGAACATACCTCTAGCCATAGTAATTAGATTTCTTAAAAATACGATCACCAAATATAAGTCAGAATAGAGAAATTTTTTTTAGTCTATCCAAAATCTCAATTTGTGTACTTGATGGAGAATCACAAGCTTTCTTGTAGACTAAAGACCCTTATATTAGAAAAAAAAATTCTGAATATTTCACAATGTTCTTTTTTCTATCAAAGAATGTGTATTTATAATTGATGAATGGTTGCCATAACCACCCTGTATCTTTTCACATAAGGACACATTTTTTCATAGATATACATTTTCATATAGGAACATCTTTTAACATAGGGACACTTTTTTATATAGAGACACATTTTATATATGGACATCTTTTCATAGAATCACATTTTTATATAAGATCACATTTTTCATGTAGGGTCACCTCTTTTTATAGGATCACCTCCTTTCATAGGGTCACCTATTCACAAAAAGAGATAACTATCAAATAAAAATGGATCACAAATATATTTATTTTAATTAATATAATTAACAATTTTATCAAAATTCGTTTTTCTCTTATTACCATTTAGAGACTATATTCTTGAAAGAAAAAATATTATTAATAAAAACCAAATGCTCTTCCATTTATCTAAATTCAAAAAATAAATAAAAGAAATCAATAGTTAACGTAGTATGGAAGACTCACGTTAACATAAACGTCGCTTAATTATATTTTTAGTTTCTCTAATTTATTTGTGAAAGAAACTTAATTCCTCTAATTTTCATTAAAGCAATATTAGCCCTCTATCTAATTTTCTAGAGAAATTTAGTTCTTGTAGTATTAATTTAAGTGATTTATCCCTTTAATTATTAATAAAAGTAATTAAAATTAATAATTTATAGGAAAAAATAAATATTATATTATGCCACAAAAAATAATTTAAATTCCCTTCAATTTTTAAATAGAATTAGAGATGCGGTATTCATCTAATTAACTAAAATTAGAGACTATATAATAATAAACTAGAAGAGCAACCTTACTTTAATTAAAATTAAATTACTTCTTTAAATAAATTAAAAGAAAAAAAATGAAATTAAACTTTTTTTTAATGTTTCTGTTTAAGTTCTTATATTCTCTCATCCAAAGTCCTTTCCATGTTTAAGGAATATTCCAATTTTGACAATCACCTAATAAATATCTTATAAATAAATTTTGAATATTTTAAAATATAAATCTAGTTACCAAAATCCCCTCCAAAATATGCAACTACTTCATCCAATTAAAACATTGATTTTGATTGATTTTAGTTGAATTGATTTAAATAAATTTGATTAAAATTGAATGAAATCGATTTTGAAAAACCCTAACATGCATACATAATGAAATTCTTGAATAAAATGTGATAGATGATAAAAATTAAAAAAACACAATTTTTTTAAAAGGAACCTACCAACCCAACAGTTTGAACTTACACAACATGACTAACTGCCACAACTTTATTATTATTATTATTATTATTATTTTACTAATTGAGCTAACTAGTGTTAGCTATATCTAGTTTTATTAATAAAAAAAATTCTAAATTAAAAAAAAAGTACATGTTCCTTCTTTCAAACAAGAATGAAGAGTAAATTTGAAGAGAAAAAAACTATTTATATCTGAATAAGTGAATTTCACTTATTCATTAGTAGATCCTCATTCCTTGGCCCAGTTGATAAACTTGATGAGATTTTTAGTAGATTGTCCACCTTCTGCTATGTTATTCAAAGTCATTTTTTTTAACTTCAAAGACCTTTCTTTTATTTCTTCATCACCAAGCAATTGCTCAACCTTCTTCTTTATCTCTTCCCTTGTTATTACTCCATTTTCATCCTTATCAAATCCTACCCCAACCTTCCATACATCACAAATATAGAACTTGTCTTGAAATTGGTCACTGCCAAATGGCCAACATAGAAAAGGTACCCCACTGTATATACCTTCTATGGTAGAATTCCAACCACAATGGCTAATGAAACAAGCTATGGAAGGGTGGTTCAAAATCTTTCTCTGTTGCGCCCAACCAACAATTTTACCCTTAGTTCCTTGAAATTCACTTGGGTATGCGTTGTTTACTTTCTTAGGATCATTATCTGCAATCAGAATTTGTGTTAAATGTTGTCACTCGTACTATAACATGATAACAATAATAAAAATAAAAATAAAAATAAAAACAAAATTACATTTCAATGTTTGTAAAGTAGTCCTTATAATATTTATATTTTTTTAATCCATGCATTATAATTTCATTAAGAATAGTATTGTGTGCTCATTTTTCTAAAAAATTATCAAAATAAGGAAGCTATTAGGCTGAGATTAATTTAAAGGAATGATTAAATGAGTGCCAACATATTAGGATACTAAGGAAATAAAATTAAAACTATGGTATACAAATCCTCATAAATTATGTATGATTCATTTATTGGGATACAAACATTACTTGCTTTATCTATAAATGTCTTATTGGACTTAAACTTGATTACAGATTTGGCAACTCGTCTAATTCAAAAGAAACGGCTATTAGTTGCAATTCAAAGAGTAAATAAAATTGGGATCAGATTTAAACTTTTATTTGAAAATATACCTAAACCCAATTCAATATATATATATATATATATATATATATATATATATATATATATATATATTCAATTTAATCTAACTTTTTTTGCAAAAGAAATATTAATAATAAGAAGTTTGTTGTTTAAAAGTATGTATTATTTTATAAAAAATACTTTTTAAATAAAATCTTAACTTCGTACTAGACTTTTAAGCTTAGATAAATATATTTTGGGCCGAACGTGGAGTTAAGCCCATATTTTATTTTTACTATTTTTTTAAAAACGTTCAACCAAAGCCAAGTTTGATATGTGATCAGGTCTAATTGGAATAAGTAAAAAAAAAATTAGCTGAAACACTATCTTATTTATATAAAATATAATAAATTAAATTAAGAAAAATAATATTGATATACTAGATCAAGTAGGGCAACTTGCAAAAATGATAATTACCTGGACGCACAACCCAAAGAAAAGGTTTGTTCAAGAGATCAAGTCCAAGTGCGAGTTCTCTGAACTGGTTAGCCTCCATTGATGCCAAACTCCCAAAGGAAACATAAATGACAGATTGAGGTGGCTGCTGGTCTAGCCATTCCAAGCAGGTTCTGTCTTCTTCCCAGAAATTACTCGGGTTTTGGTCACTTGCAATCAATGGGCCAATGGGGAGGAGCTTTGGTGATATGGAAAATGACCCAGCTTCAAGTTCGTAAGTTGTGTTACAAAGCCACCATTCTGCTAGCCTCAAATTTTGCAGCTCTGCCACAAGATGGTCAAAGACGAACTTACCCATTCTGGTCCATACCAGGTTAGTTGGGTCCATCAGAGGCATGTTTGGGGACAGTTGAATTTTCTCTGTTTTCATTGGGATTCCTATAACGTCAAGAGAAATCATGAACTCAGTTCTTGTACTACAGGTTAAGAAAGTATGAATAATTTTCCAAACGAAAGAATTGAATAGATGTATTTAAAATTCCATGAATTTATTAATTTCACTATGGAAACACAAAATATAAATATTAGGAAACTCATGGATAACAATTAGTATTGTCAAACAGGATAGTCATAAACAAACTGAGTTGGACTGTTTATTAAAGAAGTTTGAATTTTGAAATTCATACCCGCCCATGAACTTGGAGGGTTAACAGATCAGTCAACAAATTTTTACGTTAATTAGGCCCGTTTTGATATTTTGAAAAGAATTTTTAAAAAAAAAAATACATTTTTGAGTTAAATAAATATAAAAATTTCATTTAAAAAAGTTAAAAACACAACATATATATATATAATGTGAAAAGAGTGAAATTAATTTTTTAGTTTAATATTTTTTTATTTGTTTTTCATATTTTCGTAGGTTGGCCTGTACTTGTATGCATCAGTTCGTTTTGACCAGTAAATTGAATGGGCTGGCATGTTTAAACTCATTTTTAAATAAACCTAATTTTGAATGTTCAAATCCATCCAATAAATAAATTAAATGGACTGAATTGTAAATCACAATCCATTTTAGCAGTACTGTCAGTAATATTTTTTATTTGACATGGAAAATACTTGATGAAGTTTTATAAGCAAATCATGGTTGAATTGAGCATAAGGATATAAGAATTCAGTAGGCCTCAATATTTCTTACCATTTTCGGAACTAACAATCCCATCATCGATCAGCCTTTCGATGCAGTCCGTGGAAGCCATGGTAGTAGCAGAGCCAGGAAAGAGCACAGTCCCTTTAATCCCCAGTTTCTGAGCAACTTCCAAGGCCCATCCCATATTCATACTAACGACTATGCAAGCGATCTTACTATCTTCACCTTCCAAAGCGTTAATATCTTCAATCAGCTTGGGAAGCTTCGAAGGCATGGTGCTTTTCATGGACAAAATAACTTTGGGGTGGTCGTTTCTGTCATCTTCTGGATCCAAACCATCTGGGAGAGTCACCAACTTTATTTGTGATGATCCCAGGAGGTTGTGATCTTGCCCAGAACCTGCGGCCATGGCTCGGCTGTGGCTGAACTCTGTGTTTAGAAAAGTGATATTGCAGCCGTGTTTGGCCAAAACGTGAGAGAATTCCATTAGTGGATTCACATGTCCCAGAACTGGATATGGTATAACAAGAAAATGAGGGATTCCCATTTCTCTCGAGTTTCGAATAGAAAGAAGTTTTAGTATGGAAAATCTAAGAATAAGTTTCTGCAATTTCTGATTTTCACGGTTTTTGTCTGTGGTTATCATTCCTTTATAAATGTCCAACTCCATGTCAGAGGTTGCCACTTTTCCAAGAATACGAGTCAACATTTCAAAAGAAGAGTCCTTCTTGCCTTCTTTTGTTTTGAATAAAATCAAAATAAGGGGAGACTAGTTTATTTTAAGATTAGAATATACCGGGAGTTTCAACAAAAGTTAGTATTCATGGATTGTCTACTAAAAATAACTATCAGCAGCATAAATCAAGCATACATCATAATAGTTAATTGTTTTTATTTTTACAAATTGAAGCAACGTGTCACGGCCCCAAATGATGGAACACATGACCGACACGACATAAGGGTTTCCCCCTGGCCGCAAGCCTAATACATAGCATGCACAAACATCCAGCACACAATCCAGAGTACATAATAAATATAACTGGCCACATATGCCACATCCAATATCAGAAAATACTGTATATATATATATATATATATATATATATACCTCATGATATCTCATGAATCTAACATTCTGATTCAACTTGGCCCATGGCCTCATAATATTCATGTGATTCAACTTGGCCCAAGGCCTCATAATACCAACATTATTGTAAAATATAAAACTATTTTTCAAACAACACATCAAAATACGCAAGAAGCGAGGATCCTGCCTGTATGTTCATGGAGATACTCTAGACATAACTAAACTAAATAAACAATACAAAAGAGCTTTGCCCAAATTGGGGCTCACCAACACTATCTTCAGCCTCCTACGAAGCTGTAGCTGGATCAAAGTCTCTTTGACTATCTGTGGGGAGGAAACAAAAGAGGGGTGAGATTACCACATCTCAGTGAATGAGTAAATCATACTATAACTGAAACAGGGCAAACCAAGCACGAGTGTTTCGCAATGGGTTTAATAATTGAAATCCAAATGTAAAGATAACAATAGAAACATTAAGCATTTAACCATAATTTATTGAAAGAATGCTAAACAGTTCAAATGTGTGTTCAAAAGATAAAACATGATTAAATCAATAACCGTAAGCAAATCAATTATGCATGGTAAGTAATACATGAAGATATTTATGCAATAACAATGATGAATGAGCTTGTTTAGAAATATTTAATCTTTAAGAAAAATGCATCAGTTTATTGGAGGTCTTTCCAAACAGATCTATCATCTCCCCCAAGCACACAGCAAGGGTAGGGTAATCACTGTAGGCGTAGACATAAGTCCACCCTAAATTTCCCCAAGCACATAGCAATGGGTATGGCAATCACTGTAGGCGAAGACATAAGTCAACCCTAAATCCCTGTGTCTTAGGCAGTCATATGCCCGTCACAGTATCCTAGGCCGAAGCTTTAACATGATCATGGTGCACCAGGGCTAGCACTACCTGCGGCTAGCTAACAAAGATCTAAAAGGGTCCCTCCAATAGAAAACATTTGAAATATGCTATTCAAAGAGTTTAAAGTAAAACATTTCAATAACTTTACAATAAAGCTATAATTCTCCATCTAGCTCTTTTCATGCATAAAATTCTGTTATAAAATATATCTCATCCATGAATTCCCATGGAGACCTTTATAATCATAAACTTTCCCTTTTAAACATAGATTGTCCGTAGACGTCACATAGATGCTCATAATGCATCAAATCATTTTAAACATAGATCGTCAGTAGACGTCGTATATATGCTCATCATGCATCAAATCATTTTATGGCTAACTTAGTTCATTTCTATGACTAAGTTCGCATTTCTATAAATCTAGCTCAAATGGAGAATTATCAGTCTAGATGTTTGCCCTGCATACCTAGGGTTCAACTAGGATTGAAATTTACAATTTCTAACATGGTTGGAACATATTGGTTTTCAAAGCAGTAAAACAATTTAGCATACATTCCAACTAGTTAAAATCATACGAGAGAGAAAATAAAACATGCGCTATAGTATGAAAAACCCACTCACAGGTAAGGGCTCCAGATTGGACAGCCCTAAAATCCTAGTTTCTGGTCTGAATTCGGTAAAACAGACCCCAAAATCGAGTCCGGAAGGTCCAAAAGCCTTAAATGAGCTTGGTTACTGTTCACCGCCGGAAAATACTATTCACTGTCACAAAAATTTTACCGAATCAACAAAACAATTTCATATCCTAATATTTATCTAATTTCTGAATTCATCTACGGAGTCAGATTTCTAATTAGAAGTCCCTAAGTAAAGTTTTTCAGAACTTACCTTTTACCGAGATTTTCTACTTCAGATCTACGGCGATTCAACGGTTGATTTGAAAAACTGATCGGTCAAAACTGAAGTACTCTTCGTCCTGAATCCAATAATACGTTCAGTTTTGATATCGGAAGCCAATTGATACGCCAAATCGAAAGATAAAATTGAATGTCACTATTCACTCACTATTCACTACTATGCATCTTTTTTTTTCCGTTTTTTCTCGAATCCGATCGTCGCCCCCGGTTTTCATTTTATGGTTTCTGTTTTCGTTTTTTTTTAAATATAATAATAATTATTAAATAATTAATAATAGGATTTTCTTTTATATAAATTCATATAAATTCCATTTTTCATCATAAAATATCCCAAAAATTCTTAAAAATTTTCATTTTCATAAATCTTTAGTTAAACTCTTAAATCATGATTTTTCTTAATAAAAATAATAATAAAATAAATTTTAAAACAAATATCTTAATTCATATTAAAAGAAAGAATATTTCTAAAAATACCATACAAATTCATTAGAGGCCGATATAATTATTTTAAGTAACGCCATATTTCTTTTACTTAAAAGTCCACTTACTTTTAACAAATCATAATCATTTCTACATAAATAAAAATATATTTGCTTACAGCGCGCCAAAAACATAAATTCTCATATTTCTTTTGTAATTCTTTAATCCATGTAATACATATTCATATTTTCTACGTTTCTTATCTCTATTGTCAAAATTCTTTCCTTTATTCTAAATTTCCTTTAATTGGAATTTTCGTTAAATTTTACGGTTATTACATTCTTCCCCCCTTAAAGAAATTCGGTCCCCGAATTTCATCACCACAGTTGCAGATAAACACTAATCTCATTGTTCAAATAAATGTAAATATCTAACGCGTATATCCTCCTCTCTTTCCCCAAGTAGTTTCCTCAAATGAGTGATTTTTCTATATCACCTTTACTATAGGTATTTCTTTTAATCGTAACTTCTTTACTTGTCTGTCCACTATTGCTACTGGTTGTTCCTCTTAGGTTAAATTTTTCTGTAACTGAAGTTGTGGACACTGTATAACATGTGTAGGATCCGGTAAATGTTTTCATATCATAAACACATGAAAGGCTAAATGGACATTACCCAATTCAGGAGGTAAAGGCAAATAATAAGCCACTGAACCGATCCTATCAAAAATTTCAAATGGTTCTATATACCGAAGGTGTAACTTTCCTTTCTTCCCAAATCTCATTACCTCTTTCATTGGTGAGTCATTAAAGAATATGTGATCACCAACTGATAATTCCTAGTGCTCAACATTCATAGTCCTTGTAAACTTTTGACTAGTATTGAGTTACTTGTATTTCTTTTTCTAATCAATTTTCACTTTTTCAATAACATCTTATAATAAATCTAACTCCATTGAGTCATTTAACAAAACATTTGTAACACCTCTTACATAAGGATTAAATCTTCTAATATCATTTTATTATAGACAGATTCTGCTAAGGAATCTCTCACCAATCTAAAAAAAAAAAAATATGCTTAAAGCATGCTCTCCAAGCTAGCATCATCAATTTAGATAAGTCATATTCTATCTATTGCATGTTATTCCAAACTAAATTTTCAAAGTTTAACTTTTCTCAATTCACTCACATATTAAGAAACCTATGATGTTCATGTAAAACTTTAAATGATGCCATTGTATATTGGCATGATAATTACTGCTATGATTAAGTTCAACTAAGGACAATTAATTTCTCCCAACTTCCACCACAATAATATAAAGATACTTAAAGCATAACTTCTAATGTATAAACACATCATTTAATTTTAGTATTAGTCATACTATAATCTAATAAAGATCCTTAGACTTTCTGAATAACTTGCCAACATACTTGCCAATGAAAAATTTCACTTGTATCTTCTTTTTACCATTATACTAGTACTATTTTTTATATCTCAGTATATCCTTATTACCTCGGTTTATCCATATTTACAATCTATGGCTTCTTCTGAAATCTCTTTTCTCAACAATTAGTCGTACGTGAATTTCCAATCTCAACATAATTCACATCTTAAATGCTAAATTCGATTTAGCATAGTCTAAACCTTTAACACAAATAACTTGATTACTTACATTATTTTCAGACATGATTCTCAGAATATTCTCCATATTTTCAAATTAATAATTCAAAGATCAATTTAAATCATACTTTCTATATTTTATCCCTCAAGAACTTCAGTACCACTAATTCACTTTATTACATTCCTCAAAGCACCATAAGGCCATCATTTTTTTTTATTCCTTCCATCTAAAAATCATTATATAGTTCAGTGTCCAAACTCACTATTTTAAGTTATATTCCTCCAAGGTTTCATTCATTAGTCACTTCTAATCAATTGAAATCACAAATTTCCTACTTTTGTCTTATCTATCTTCCAGTAAACTCAATATGTTCACATCCTTCTCTTATAACATTTTTCTATCACTATCCAATCATTAAGCAATCCTAACATATCTTACTTTCACTATTCATATCATGTCTGCCACTTATCCATTTCAATTCACTTTTCACACATTCATATATTTTCATGACATACTATCCAAATATCAAACATCACCCAACTCACAATCTTGACAAACGAAATAGTCATTTACTCACTCACCTATTAGAAAACTTACAATATTTTATGTAAAACTTCTGCCCAAAACTTCTTAAAATGCTCTCTAAAAATAATCTGTGAACTATAATTCTCGATCAGATATAATCGATATCAATACTTTATGAAGTCTTACTATCTTATTCAAAGACAAGTTTGAACCTATCAATAATCACCCATTTTTATTCAGGTATCTCTATCTGATATTGTAATCTTGCAAGTCTTTGATGTTCTACTTTTACCTGTTGACAAGTTAATCATCGAGATACAAAATCAACTATAGCTTTCTTCATACTGTCCCACCAATAAATTTCTTTTAGATCTTTATACATTTTAGTTACTTCAGGATGAATTGTATATATGAATCTATGGGCTTCCTCTAAAATTTCTTCCTTAAGTTCTTCTTTATTAAATACACACAATCGCTTGCCCAATCTTAGAATTCCTTCAGAGTCTACAATAAATTCAATATCACTGCCATTCTTGACCTTATTCTCTTTACGTGCTTAATATGGGTCACAGTCATAACTACTGTACATATACATGCTTGCCGTCATTTTTGAAAATTTTCACCTTCAATTTAGCTTATCTCCGCCAATCACTCACATAGTTGTTCTCATTATGTCTAGCCTATTCGCATAGCTATTATAAGTATGTCTTTCTCTGAGTGCATTAGTATCTTTATTTTCATACTCAAAATTAGGGTGTGTGCAGCTATGGAGGGAATTGCATTTCGTCAATTTCTAAATGTTTGCGTCTTTTGTGGTTCCAGTCCTGGAAAGGACGGAGAATATGTGAAAGCAGCACAAAACCTGGGTATGGTGCTGGCCAGGAGAAAAATTCATCTAGTCTATGGTGAAGGTAACTATGGATTAATGGGGTGCGTGTCTACAGCTGTTCATGTAGGAGGATGCCAAGTTCTAGGTATTATTCCTACAGCTTTAGCTGCTTCTAACATTGTAGGCAAAACAATTGAGGAAGAGTTTAGGGTTGCATCAATGCATGAGCGCATGGCTAGAATGATGAGCAATGCTGATGCTTTCATTGCCTTACCAGGTGGTTTTGGTACTTTAGAAGAGATTTTCCAAATAGTCTCTTGGGCACAACTGAATATGCATCACAAACCGATAGGTTTGTTAAATGTTAATCACTTCTTTGATGGTTTATTGTCTTTTCTAGATCAAACTGTGGAACAGAAGTTTATCCTACACTCAGCACGACGAATTCTCATCTTATTTTCAGATGCTGAGGAGTTGATTGATGCTTTACAAGCATATGTTCATGTACCTGATCCAATCACAGCTCAAATAGAATGGACAACAGACCATAGCAGAAAGCGCAAATTGGACTTGGATCTTCATCTGTAACTGTAGCAAGATGTGGACCCACTTTTACTTTCTTAGGGTTATCTTGGATACCATCTTGCTTGCCACATACCTTAAGAAAGTACTATTACTAAGTCAAAATTCATATTTTGAAAACTTAGCATATAGCTGATACTCCCTTGGAGTTTGTAATACTATCTTTAAATATTGCTTATGAACTTCTGCACTCTTGAAATATTCTAGATTAACAATAATTATAATAACAAATTAATCCAAGGATGACTTCAATATTTATTTTATTTTTTATCAAGTCCAAGAATGCAACTGGGCATTTGTCAATCCAAATGACATAACTATAAATTCATAGTATCCATGCCGAATCCTGAAAGCAAAATTTTTTTTTCCTCTTCTCTTATCCTTAATTGATGATATCTAAATATCAAATCAAGTTAAATTTTTTTTTTAAAAAAAAATGTTGAGCACTTTCTAACTGATCAAATAGATCATCTATACGAGGTAATGAGTATTTATTCCACATTGTCACTTTATTCAACTGTCTATAATCTATGCATAGTCATAGTGATCCATCTTTCTTTTTCACAGATAGAACTGAAGCACTTCAAGTAAAAGTACTAGGGCTTTTAAATCCCTTGTCTAACATGTCGTGTAACTATTTATTTTTTAGTTCTTTAAGTTCAGTGGGTGCCATTCTATATGGAAATATAGACGCTGGCCAGGAAATAACTCAATATCAAATTCTATTTATTATTTCGGGGTAATCCTGGAAATTCCTCAGGAATTATATCAGAAAATTCTCTAATCACTGGAACTTGATTTACAAAGGTATACCTTATATCAGCATCTCTCACCACTGCCAACTATCCTTGGCACCTTTTTGTAATCACTTATGGATTGCTAAAGTAGAGATTAGGTTACTGGGTATCTCACTAAGATTTTCTTTGTATCAAGAAAAGAAAAATATTCTCCAAGAATATTGAATTTAATCACCTTCTAGTGACATTTCAAAATGACATGACATAATGCCAACTAATTCATTCTCAATATCACATCACACTCTACCATATCTAGACAACTGAGTACAACAGATGTCACATTCAGAAACCATCATACCAGAGTTTGACCTCTTCCGTACCTTGGTGGTATAGGATTTGCCTAAACTCAGCATTCCGCTGAGGTTTGCCCTACTACCATTCAAGAGGACACGCGGAGAGACTCTGTATGGATCTTTTCCCAAACACATAGCAAGGGAAAACAAATAACATCTCATATAACTGGCATCTCGCTATAAAACAGAGATAGCCCAACCGTCACTTAATCATGCCAACATAGCATACTATAAACTGACTTACTTGAACAAAAAGACAACATCCTATCCAACCCCTTTAGCAGCACCGTGAGTATAAGCATGTCCGGATTCATACCCATATTCAAAGTCCTACCTAAAGGTCCGTTACTCCATGAACACAGGGAAACCTAATGCTCTGATACCAAACTGTCACGGCCCCAAATGATGGAACACATGACCGGCACGACATAAGGGTTTCCCCCTAGCCGCAAGCCTAACACATAGCATGCACAAACATCCAGCACACAATCCAGAGTACATAATAAATATAATTGGCCACATATGCCACATCCAATATCAGAAAATACTGTATATATGTATATATATATACCTCATGATATCTCATGAATCTAACATTCTGATTCAACTTGGCCCATGGCCACATAATATTCATGTGATTCAACTTGGCCCAAGGCCTCATAATACCAACATTATTGTAAAATATAAAACCATTTTTCAAACAACACATCAAAATACGCAAGAAGCGAGGATCCTGCCTGTATGTTCATGGAGATACTCTAGACATAACTAAACTAAATAAACAATACAAAAGAGCTTTGCCCAAATTGGGGCTCACCAACACTATCTTCAGCCTCCTACGAAGCTGTAGCTGGATCAAAGTCTCTTTGACTATCTGTGGGGAGGAAACAAAAGAGGGGTGAGATTACCACATCTCAGTGAATGAGTAAATCATACTATAACTGAAACAGGGCAAACCAAGCACGAGTGTTTCGCAATGGGTTTAATAATTGAAATCCAAATGTAAAGATAACAATAGAAACATTAAGCATTTAACCATAATTTATTGAAAGAATGCTAAACAGTTCAAATGTGTGTTCAAAAGATAAAACATGATTAAATCAATAACCGTAAGCAAATCAATTATGCATGGTAAGTAATACATGAAGATATTTATGCAATAACAATGATGAATGAGCTTGTTTAGAAATATTTAATCTTTAAGAAAAATGCATCAGTTTATTGGAGGTCTTTCCAAACAGATCAATCATCTCCCCCAAGCACACAGCAAGGGTAGGGTAATCACTGTAGGCGTAGACATAAATCCACCCTAAATTTCCCCAAGCACATAGCAATGGGTATGACAATCACTGTAGGCGAAGACATACGTCAACCCTAAATCCCTGTGTCTTAGGCAGTCATATGCCCGTCACAGTATCCTAGGCCGAAGCTTTAACATGATCATGGTGCACCAGGGCTAGCACTACATGCGGCTAGCTAACAGAGATCTAAAAGGGTCCCTCCAATAGAAAACATTTGAAATATGCTATTCAAAGAGTTTAAAGTAAAACATTTCAATAACTTTACAATAAAGCTATAATTCTCCATCTAGCTCTTTTCATGCATAAAATTCTGTTATAAAATATATTTCATCCATGAATTCCCATGGAGACCTTTATAATCATAAACTTTCCCTTTTAAACATAGATTGTTTGTAGACGTCACATAGATGCTCATAATGCGTCAAATCATTTTAAACATAGATCGTCCGTAGACGTCGTATATATGCTCATCATGCATCAAATCATTTCATGGCTAACTTAGTTCATTTCTATGACTAAGTTCGCATTTCTATAAATCTAGCTCAAATGGAGAATTATCAGTCTAGATGTTTGCCCTGCATACCTAGGGTTCAACTAGGATTGAAATTTACAATTTCTAACATGGTTGGAACATATTGGTTTTCAAAGCAGTAAAACAATTTAGCATACATTCCAACTAGTTAAAATCATACGAGAGAGAAAATAAAACATGCGTTATAGTATGAAAAACCCACTCACAGGTAAGGGCTCCAGATTGGACAGCCCTAAAATCCTAGTTCCTGGTCTGAATTCGGTAAAACAGACCCCAAAATCGAGTCCGGAAGGTCCAAAAGCCTTAAATGAGCTTGGTTACTGTTCACCGCGCGGAAAACACTATTCACCGACACTATTCACCGCCGGAAAACACTATTCACTGTTACAAAAATTTTACCGAATCAACAAAACAATTTCATATCCTAATATTTATATAATTTCTGAATCCATCTACGGAGTCAGATTTCTAATTAGAAGTCCCTAAGTAAGGTTTTTCAGAACTTACCTTTTACCGAGATTTTTTACTTCAGATCTACGGCGATTCAACGGTTGATTTGAAAAACTGATCGGTCAAAACTGAAGTACTCTTCGTCCTGAATCCAATAATACGTTCAGTTTTGATATCGGAAGCCAATTGATACGCCAAATCGAAAGATAAAATTGAATGTCACTATTCACTACTATGCATCTTTTTTTTTTCCGTTTTTTCTCGAATCCGATCGTCGCCCCCGGTTTTCATTTTATGGTTTCTGTTTTCGTTTTTTTTTTAAATATAATAATAATTATTAAATAATTAATAATAGGATTTTCTTTTATATAAATTCATATAAATTCCATTTTTCATCATAAAATATACCAAAAATTTTTAAAAATTTTCATTCTCATAAATCTTTAGTTAAACTCTTAAATCATGATTTTTCTTAATAAAAATAATAATAAAATAAATTTTAAAACAAATATCTTAATTCATATTAAAAGAAAGAATATTTCTAAAAATACCATACAAATTCATTAGAGGCCGATATAATTATTTTAAGCAACACCATACTTCTTTTACTTAAAAGTCCACTTACTTTTAACAAATCATAATCATTTCTACATAAATAAAAATATATTTGCTTACAGCGCGCCAAAAACATAAATTCTCATATTTCTTTTGTAATTCTTTAATCCATGTAATACATATTCATATTTTCTACGTTTCTTATCTCTATTGTCAAAATTCTTTCCTTTATTCTAAATTTCCTTTAATTGGAATTTTCGTTAAATTTTACGGTTATTACACAACGTCTGTTTATTTCTCCTTTTCTCTTCTTTTTTTTGATACTATGAAAATCATTAAATAACTCTAGATTTTTTTCTGTTATGAAAATTTCTAGACCTTTTAAATTTTATATTAACCTAGTATTTTTGTTCTCAGTAAATTATATGTATTTCTCTTAAAATTTTTTAAAATTCCTTTTACATTCACTCTAATTTTAAATTGAGACAAAAATCTTTGTTGAAGTTTATAGAACTTATACGCACTTTCACAAGCATTAAAAAAATAAAATTTTTCTTTAAAGTAAATTGCTCTCCCCTCCTCTATTACACAACCTTTCCTTTTATTTTAAATATATACAAAAAGCTATTTTCAAACTAAAAATGTAGAATAAAAAATTATACTCTCTTTTAATTAATGCGCTTATTACATTACTATAACTTCTATTATAAAAAATATATACACAAATCTCTTTTAAAAATAAAAAATATATTACAACTTAATTCAAATGTCTCAAATACTTTTTATATAAGATAAACAAATAATAAAATAAAATATCATTTCCTCAAAAAAAAATTTCATTTCATTGCCCTCTAATATCAATTATTTCTTTTTAAATAATTGTGAAGTAGTTTAACTATTTAAATATCAATTTGGTTGGTTTAAAAACTAGGTTAAAAATTGAGATGAAAACAAATTGAGAAATGATCTTTTTTTTTTGTTTCTCTTTCAAAAAAAAATATTTGAAATATTTAAATTAAATTTTAATATATGTTTTTATCTTTTTAAAAAAATTCATGTATATTTTTATAATAAATGAGAGAGTTGTATAATAAAAATATTAATTAATAGAAGAGAGAGAATTTAATCTTATTTTTTATATAGAAATTTTTGTATATTTTTATAATAAAAAATTTGTGTAATAAAATATTTAATGAAAAAATAATTTATTTTTAATTTTTAATTTTTATAAATATTAATTTAAATTTTTAAAATAATTAAAGACGAGTCTGCAGGACGAATGTTGAATTGACTAGGAAAAGTCCTCTCGATGGATGTTGAACGGACCATAGCGCAACTGCATCTTGTAAACATGTCGACAGGCACAGAAAAAAAATGTAAGAAATTTCTTGGTTCCGTGAGACAGTCACCTAAGTTTATGGTTTTATTATTATGAATGTTGACAGGTACAAGAAAAAAAAAATCCTAAAAACATTTGGACTTAAGTTTAACATTTTTATTTATTTTGATAACAATTAAAAATATTTTTAAATTTATCTAAAATTTTATATTTGAAATAATAAATAAATTTAAATATAAGATATTTTTATAATATTAAGAATTTAAATATATATAAAAAATATTTATAAATAGAGTATTTTTAACGATATTAGTTTTATATTTAAAAAATATAAAAAAATATTAATACTTCCTTTAAAAGTTAATATTCTTAAAGTTTATTAGGCTAAATCTCTTTCTAATTAACAAGGGTATATTTTTCATATTAACCTAAAATTTTAAAAACTTTAATTTGTTATATAAAAGAATGCTGTAAAAATAGAATACTTCAAGTTTTACACTCATATTTATCAAATTTATGACATAAAAACAAAGCCTACTAAAAGACAAAGGTTTACTAGAATACCACACCCTCGAATCTCTCTAGAAAAAAGTTGACTTTCAATGTGAGTTCCTAACATTAAAAAGAATCAAACTCATACAATGTATGTATATATATAATTGCGAAATATCAAACATGTTTTTGTCCATGGAGCCAATTGGTGTCGCCCTGATAATTTCTATTTGGTGCAACTGTTGGTTGAATCTAACAAAATACTTTAGTTCAAAATTTGACGGAAATTAAAAATTGATGACACCGTATACTCATCAACTCGACTAGATTAAACGAATCATCAAGTTTCTAAAGATGTTTCATTTGGAATTTGCCTGCTTTTATTAGCTTGAAATCTTAATAAATTTATTTTTTATATTAAAAAATTGTACTAAAAATAGAATATTTTAATATTATTGATTAAGCCGAAGCGTTAATAACATGTTTAAAATTTCTTTTAACTCTACACTGTTTAATATATAACACTTATGTTTAATATTTTAGTATATAAATTAATATAAAAATAGAGTCTACTGGAGAATAGAAACTCATTAGAAGACTGAATATTAAAAAATCTATTTTTTTAAAAAATTAATTTTCTATACGAACTCTTAATATATATTAGAAATGATAGTTAGGAAGAACTTTTCAAATGTCGTTTATTAGTTTATAGAGAAGTTCAATTTGGAATTTACTTGCTTTTTTGACGGAAAGGAAAGGCTCGCCTCTAGGGTGTGATTATTTGGTGACTTAGTTGGGCTACATGGAATGAAGGCGTGTCATTGCTACATATATTTGTTCTTACTTACTTCTTTATTACTTGATGGACATCAAGCTCAAGAATTGTTGTACTTTAGGGGTTTTCTTTTATACTGGTCGTTATTTTGCATAAAATTTTCTATTTTATTATTATTAATAGAATGATAAAATTTCATGCAAAAAGAAAGCACAACAAATTTATAAGATTTGATAATAAATGAATATTTATAACTTTTTCGTTGAAATAAAAAATAAAAAACCTCCATCAATTTCTTAAATTTTAAAATAAAAATTGTCTATTATTATTTATGTTACAACAAAATAATTGCTTGTGTTATGAACTCATTTATTATTGTGGATGTCCATTTAATTTCTCAACTTTTAAAACAATGAATATTATAAATTCATTCATTATTATGAATGTCCTTTTAGTTTTTCAACTCCTAAAACTATTAAATCTCATTCATTCTCTTTGACTTTTGGATTATCTACTTTTATAATTGCCTGCTTATAAATAGAGAATTATATGAAGCAATTGAATAAGAAATATGTTTTTCTTCTCTAAGTGTCTTTACATTTTACTTTCTCATTGAATAAAATTTCACTCACAACACGTTATCAGTACGAATTTGCTCTTGGCTATTTATTTTCAAATCACAAAGAAGAGATTGTGTTAATAAGATTTTCTTAACTTACTTAAAAAGTTTTCACTAATTTTATTTTATTTAATTTTAGAATCATGTCAAATCTTACAAAACTTAAATTTGTGACTCTTGATATTTCGGGCAAGAACTATTTATCTTAGATACGAGATGTTAAAATTCATCTTAGTGCAATGGCTCTTGAAAACACCATTAAAGAAGAAAATGATGAATCAATGCAAAATCGTGTTAAGGCGATGATCTTTCTTCGTTACCACCTTCATGAAAGGCAAAAATCTAAATACTTTACTATGAAAGATTTAGTTCTTTGAAAAAATTTAAAAAAAAGGTATGACCACCAAAAAACAGTTATTCAAAAAGCTCGTTATGACTAGATGCATTTATGATTGCAAGATTTTAAAATAGTCAGTGAGTATAACTCTGCAATATTTCTTATTAGCTCTCAATTAAAATTATGCGGAGAAGAAATTACTGATAAGGATATGTTAGAGAAAACTTTCTCTACCTTTCATACCTTGAATGTTCTCTTGCAGCAGTAGTATCGTGAAAAAAAATTGAAAAATACTCACAATTGATTTCATGTCTTCTTATGGCTAAACAAAATAATGAGCCTTTAATGAAAAATCATGAAGTTCGTTGATGAGATAAATTAAATATTTTCATCTTATCTTTTTACCTTAATTAAATATTTATCTTCCTTATTTGTCTTTATTTTTGTCACGACCCTACTCTTAAGGGCACGTGAAACACACACTTTATGAACATAATTTCTCCATAACATGTATAATACACTCCTTTACAGATAGGTATTCCTATGTATACACAATATACAGACCAAGTCTATAAAAATCAAAGTACAGCAGAAGTAAGGATCATGCCTGTGGCGTTCAGAGCATACTCTAAAGTATAAGTACATTATAAATCAAAATCTACGAGCCCTAGAAAAAAAGTAGGTTCACCTAGATATTTTATCATCTAGTTGATCAACTATCTGAAGGGAAATGACCAAACCATGTATTCTTATCTGAAAAAAAAATATAGATATCGTGTAATGAGTTTGAAAACTTAGTGAACAAATAATATCTTCTATAACCTCTTAGATCAAAATATGGTTGTACTCATATTTCAAAATTTATTATGTAGAAAATTAGAGTTCGGAGGTACATCCATATGGTGACCAGTATTTCAAATATTCTCAAATCAAATGAATTTCAGATATCCAAAACTATATATTGTACTATATGATCATTAAACAAATGTTATTATGCATCAAAATATTTCACATGAAAACATTAAGAGGATCCCATATTAGAGTTTAAACCCTTCTGTACTTTGGTGGTGTAGGATTTGCCTATACTTAACATCTCAGCTAAGGTTTGCCCTACCACCATTGAAGAGGACATGGGAAGGGACTCTAATATGGGCAATTTCCCAAGCACACAGTAAAGGAGGGCAAATCACATATCATATAGTCGGCATTTCATCCAGATAGGAGGCATCCTGCTCTCCTTCACATATTATATCCCGTGTGTTGGTCGTCACACGAGGTTAGTATCACCCCTGCTAACTGAGGTGTCAAGGTGCATCAAGGTTAACATCGCCTACTATTAGCAAACAGTGTTTTCAAAAATATTTTTCCATAAAAATCATATTTTCATATATACCATATCTTTCAAAACAAAGGTTCTAGTATAATACATAATTTTCAAACTTAGTACAATTCCTCTGTTATAAACTTTTCAATCAAGATAATCACATATATATGCCCATTTTCAAGGCAATCTTATAGCTTTACATATGAATGCCACATGCATAACATATTTTCTTTTCCATTTAATGAGAAATACAATTTAAAATAACATATTTAATGAGTTCAAAAATTTATTTTTCAAAATTATACTCTTCTTGAACTATATATCAGATTGTAAACAATTCAGATAATTAAATCTATTTCAGAGACATATAAAAGTATAAATAACTTGTAAACCTAATTAATTATCTATTTAAAGTTCAAGAAGAGCATTGGGTAAGTCATGAAAAGAATTATCTACTCACAGGGCAAGGCTCCAAGTTGGACAGCCCTAAAATATACTTTTTAAATCCAAATTTGACCAAATATATCTCAAAATTGAGTTCAGAGCATCCAAAAACTTAAAAAATGACTCCGGAATTGCGAAATTTGACCTCTGGGAGTCTGGTCAACACTGGTCAACTGATGGAGAATATTCACTACTGAAAATTACTATTCATACCAGCTGAATTTACTATTCACAACGTACAAAAAGTTGTCAGATGGTTGAAAAATTTAATATCCTGAGATTTATCTATCTCCTAAATACATCTACTGTGTCAGATTCTCAATTCGAAGACTCTAAGTAGGAGTTTTGGAATTTACTATTTTTTAAAATTTTCTACCTTCGATCTGTAGCAATTCTGCGGCTAATTTGAAAAATTATTAAGTCAATATCGTAGTATTCTTCTTCTTGAATCTAGTGGTACCTTTAGTTTTAAGATCGAAGGCTCAAAGATACACTAGATCTAAAGAAAAAGAAAATGAGAAAAAAAATATTATTCATTTTCACTATTCATTCGCCCGAAACTCTTTCCGTCTCTTTTTTTTTTTTAAATAATAATGGAGGGACCAATTATCAATTTGCTAATTGTTGAAGATTGTCCTTACAAATTTCGTTATTTACATTTGACCCCTAAACTTTTAGAAAATTATATTTTAACCACTAAACTTTTAAGAAATTATATTTTGACCTTTAAACTTTTAAGAAATTACAATTTGACCCTAAAAATATTGAAAAGTGTTCATTTTCATCCTTAAAATAACTCAATTACATCTCCACTCCTTTATTTATTTTAATAATCCATACATAAATGAAAATAACTAAATTTTAGGGTTATTACATTCTCCTCCCTTAAGAAATTTGGTCCCCGAATTTTAAACCATCTTATCACAAGTAAGGATTGAAGTCAAGACATAAATTACAGTTATTAACCTTACTACTCAAGCTATTGGGGATCTCTCTTTTGTATATTATCTTCACTAATATATGAATTATCCTCAAATTCACATATTTATATCCATAAGTCAATATAATTAGAAACCATATACACATCAATATTGGGTAACCAACTTTTCTTATTCCAAACTTCTATCAAGTCATCTTTGATTCTCTCATGTTAACATCCTCCCATGAATCTCAGACCTTTCTTACTTTCATTTCTAAAAGTATATCATTCTAGTTCCTATCAATTTCATTTAATTAGCTCGTTCGTTCTAAGAAGACTTTTCTCAACAATTATTCATACATGAATTTTCAATCTCAACATAATTCACATCATAGATACTAGATTCAATTTAACATGGTATAAACCCTAAACACAAATATCTTGATCACTTTGTATTATTTTTGGACATGATTCTCAAAATATTCACCATATTTTCAAATTAAGAGTTCAAAGATTAATTTGAATTCTACTTCCCATATTTTGTTTCTCAAGAATTTCAACACCACTAATTCAACGTCAACACTACTAATTTACTTGATTACATTCCTCAAAGCACCATAAGGTCATCATCCGCCGATTCCTTTTACCTAAATTTTTTTATATAGTTCGATATTCAAACTCACTATTTTAAATTATGAATAGTTTAATGCCTAACTTCCTCCAAGATTTCCTAATTTTTGTCTTACCTATCCTCCAATAAACCCAATATGCTCAAATCTTCCGCTTATGACACTTTCCCATTATTAGCTAATCCTTAAGCAATCCTAACATATCTTACTTTCACCATTCCTAACATGTCTACTACCTACTCATCTCAATTTACTTCTCACATATTCATACATTTTAGTGATATACTATCCAAATCTCAAACATCTTCTAAGTTACAATCTAAACAAACAAAAATAATCATAAATATATATTACATAACCACATTATATAGCTTATAAATTTTGAGACAAATGTATAATTTTTCTCTATGCTATAATTTATGTCATTTACTCACTCAACTATTAGGAAACCTACGATGTTTCATGTAAAACCTCAGATAGTGCCATTTGTATACTGATTTGGTAGCTATTGTTATAAGTAAATTTAGCTAGGGGCAAGAATCTTCCTCAACTACCTTGAAAATTAAGCACACATGCCCAAAGCATGTCTTATAATATTTGGATGGTTCGCTCAAACTATCCATTTATTTGAGGATAGAAAGCAGTACTGAAATTTAGTTTCGTGTCCAAAACTTCTTGGAAGGCTCTATAAAAATAAGTTGTGAACTGTGGTTCTCAATCAGAAATAATCTATATTGGTACCCCATGAAATCTCACTATTTCATTCAAATACAAATTTGCATATTGAGCTACGTTATATATGATTTTCAATGGTAGAAAATGTGCTGATTTAGTCAACCTATCAATGATCACCAATATTGAATCAAATCATTTTGGTGTCTACAGTAGCCCTGTAACAAAATCTATAGTTATTTTCTCCCATTTCTATTCAGGTATTTTTATTTTTTGATGTAACCTCGAAGGCCTTTAATGTTTTGCATTTACTTGTTGACATGTTAAACACTGAGAAACATAATCAACTATATCTTTCTTCATACCATCCCACCAATAAATTTCTTTTAAATCTTGATACATTTTAGTTGATTTAGGATGGATGTTGTATATAGATTGATGGGTTTATCCTAGAATTTCTTTCTTGAATTCTTTTTTATTAGGTTAAACCAACTGCTTGCTCAATCTCAAAATTTCTTCAGAGTTTACAGTAAATTCAACATCACTACCATTCTTCACCTCTTCAATTTTTGTGTGTGCACAAATAGGCATCTTCTTCCTTTACCTTTCTCACATGCTCAACCAGAGATGATTAAAACTATATATGTGCCAATAATATCCCAAGTTCCTTTACTTTTAATATTAACCCATGACTTTTCAACTTATGCATTTCTTTAATCAATGGCCTCCTTACCATTGTTATATGAGCCAACCTATTAATTGACTTCATACTTAATGCATTAGGCACTACATTGGCCTTACTTGGATGATATAATATTGTACAATCATAATCTTTAAGTAACTCCATGCATTGTCTTTGTCTCAAGTTAAGATCTTTTTGTTGAAAAACGTATTTAAGACTTTTATAGTTTGTATAGATTTCACATATCTCACCATACTGATAATGCCTCCAAATTTTGAGAGCAAAAATCATTGCTACCATTTTCAAATCATGAATCGGATAATTTTGCTCATGTGGTTTAAGTTGTTTAGATGCATATACATTGACTCGACCATGTTGCATCAACACACACCCTAATTCAATTTTTGATACATCACAATATACCGTATATCCTCCAATACTTGAAGGAATAGAAGTGCTGGCTCTGTAGTCAAACATTCTTTTAATTTTTGAAAACTTTTCTCACATTCATCTGATCAGTCAAACTTTATTCATTTCTTTGTCAATTTCGTCAAAGGAGTAGCAATTTTTGAAAAAATTTTAACGAATCTACAGTAATAACCTACTAAACCAATAAAACCACAGATCTATGTAATTGTGGTAGGACGTGGCCATTGTTGCACTGCTTCTACCTTTTAGGATTAACTTGAATATCATCATCGGTAACCATATGCCCTAAGAAAGTAACACTACTAACCCAAAATTCACATTTTGAAAACGTAGCATACAGCTGGTGTTTTCTTAGAGTTTGCAAAACTATCCTTAAATGTCTTCATACTCCTCAGAACTCTTTGAATATACCAAGATATCATCTATGAATACAATAATAAATTGATCAAAGAAATGTTTAAATACTCTATTCATCAAATCTATGAATGCAGCTGGAGAATTTGTTAAACCAAATAGTATTACTAAAAAATCGTAGTGCTCATATCGAATCCTGAAAGTAGTTTTCGAAATATCCTTTTCCCTTATCCTTAATTAATGATACCTAGATCTCAAATCAATTTTTGAAAAAACATTGAGTACACTATAGTTGGCCAAACAAATCATCTATATGAGGTAATAAATTTTTATTACTCACTATCACTTTATTCAATTATCTATAATCTATGCATAACCGCAGTGATCCATCCTTCTTTTTCACAAATAGGATTGGAGCACCTCAAGAATAAGTATTAGGGCATATAAATCCTTTGTCTGACAAGTCTTGTAACTAATTTTTTTTTAAGTTCTTTAAGTTCAGTCGATATAATTCTATATAGGGATACAAATACTAATTGAGTTCAAGGAAGTAAATCAATATCAAATTCTATTTCTCGTTTCGGGGTAATCCAGGCAATTCTTTTGGGAACATATAAGGAAATTCTTTAATTACTGAAACCTGATCTACATTGGTATACTTTATACTAACATCTCTCACCATTGCTAAATATTCTTGACACATTTTTTGTAATAACTTATGTGCTGCTAAAACTGAAATTAAATTACTGGGTACATGCTTCCACTAATTGTTCATTACTTGTAACTCCTTTACTAACCTTTTATACTATTGATGATATCTTCATATTGTATCAGCTAGAACGCACTTCAAAAACACTTAAATAAGGCCAACCCATTTTGACTTTATTCTTTAACATGTTTATGCAATGTTTTAACAATCAATCATGAAAAGCTTATGTCTATCCAAGAGTCCTTTACATGAATTATCCATCTTAATACCACAAATTTTAAATTTTCATGAGCAAACCTTCCTTTCTCATAATGCTTGTACATAATATTATTAAAAACCAAACTATCTTCAAATCCTTTATATCAACAAAATCTATCATTGAAAGCATTATCTTCATAGATTCTTTGCTATCAAATTCATTCTACCCCACATCTTGCAAAAATCATTTATATACCTAGGTTTCAACTCATCCATCCAAAAAAAGATTTATATCTATTTTCAAAACAATCACTTTATTACAAACCGTTATCTTGGAGTTAACATCCACGATTACATCATGACCTACTATCAATATTGTATTAGCCATTCATCATACTGTTTCACATAAGCAAATCAAACAACCAATTCAAATCTTCTTGACATTTAAACAAGCCCATCACTTTTGTTTTCGAATAGAATCTTCTTATTTTCAGCTAATTATTTTTCTTTGTACCCAAGAGGGTTCTCTTTATCACTATTCATCAAAATGAGTTCAAAAGCTGAACTGGTAGTTAAGGGTGAGCAAAAACCAGATAATCCGATCCAACCCGACCCAATCCGATAAAAAAAGTCACTTTGGGTCAATTTGGATTGGGTGAGCGGGTTAAATTTTTTCAAAAAATCGGGTTTGATCGGGTGGGTCAGGTGATTTTTTCAAAAGAATTTCTTAGACCCAACCCGACTAACCCGACTGAAACCGACATAACTCGACGAACCCGGCCCAAATTAACCTGAAATTTTCGGATAGCTTAAAAATTCGATCGGTTTCGGGTCATTTTTTTTCAAACCAATTTTCATCAGGTTAGGTTGATAACTCGATCAACCCGACCCGATCCGACCCTGTGCTCACCCCTATTGGTAGTCCACACTCAAGAGGCACCATCTAGGACATACGCATTGATACTTATACATCATATACCTAAGGACAAGAGTCAAAAGGAAGAACAAGATGAAAACCTATAGAATTCCACAACAGCACTGTGAGTATAAATATGTCTGCGGTTACATACCTATACTCAAAGTCTTACAACAGAATTCTTGCTTCAATAGCCACAGGAAAGCCTAAGGCTTTGATACCAACTTGTCACGCCCCTACTTTTAAGGGCACATGAAACACACACTTTATGAACATATTTTCTCCATAACATGTATAATACACTCCTTTACAGATAGGTATTCCCATGTATACACAATATACAGACCAAATCTATAAAAATCAAAGTACAGCAGAAGTAAGGATCATGCCTGTGGCGTTCAGAGCATACTCTAGAGTACAAGTACATTATAAATCAAAATCTACGAGCCCTAGAAAAAAAGTAGGTTCAACTAGAGATTTTATCATCTAGCTGATCAACTATCTGAAGAGAAATGACCAAACCATGTATTCTTATCTGAAAAAAAAAATATAGATATCATGTAGTGAGTTTGACAACTTAGTAAACAAATAATATCTCCTATAACCTTTTAGGTCAAAATATGGCTGTACTCATATTTTAAAATTTATTACATAGAAAATTATAGTTCGGAGGCACATCCATATGGTGACCCGTATTTCAAATATTCTCAAATCAAATGAATTTCAGATATCCAAAACCATATACAGTACTGTATGATCATTAAACAAATGTTATTATGCATCAAAATATTTCACATGAAAACATTAAGAGGATCCTATATCAGAACCACCATATTAGAGTTTAAGCTCTTCCGTACTTTGGTGGTGTAGAATTTATCTATACTTAATATACCAATTAAGATTTACCCTACCACCATTTAAAAAGACACGCAAAGAGACTCTAATATGGGCAATTTTCCAAGCACACAGCAAGGGAGGGCAAATCACATATCATATAGTCGGCATCTCACCCAAATATGAGGCATCCCGCTCTCCTTTACATATCATATCCCATGTGTTGGTCGTCACATGAGGCTAGCACCACTCCTGCTAGCTGATGTGTCAAATTGTACTAGGGCTAACATTGCCTGCTGTTAGCAAATAGTTTTTGCAAAAGAATTCCTTTATAAAAATCATATTAGCATATATGTCATATCTTTCAAAACAGAAATTCTAGTATAATACAAAATTTTCAATCTCAGTACAATTCCTCTGTTAAAAACTTTTCAATCAGGGTAATCATATATACATGCTTGTTTCTAAGGCAATCTTATAACTTTACATATCAATGACACATGTATAACATATTTTATTTGCTATATAATGAGAAATACAATTTAAAATCACATATTCAATGAGTTCAAAAATCTATTTTTAAAACCATACTCTTCTTAAACTATATATCAGATTGTAAACAATTCAGATAATTAAATCTATTTCAAAGATATATAAAAGTATACATAACTTGTAAACCTAATCAATTATCTATTTAAAGTTCAAGAAGAGCATATGGTAAGTCATAGAAAGAATTATCTATTCACAAGGTAAGGCTTTAGGTTGGATAGTTCTAAAATGTACTTTTGCAATCCAAAGTTGATCAAATAAACTTCAAAATTGAGTTCGAATGATCCAAAAACCTAGGAAATGACTCTGGAATTGCGAAATTTGACCTCCGGGTGCTTAGTCAACCCTAGTCAACTGATGGAGATTATTTATGGTCGAAAATATTATTCACCGCTAGAAATCACTATTCATATCGGTCGGATTTACTGTTCCCGACACACAAAAAGTTGTCAAAAGGTTGAAAAATTTCATATCCTGAAATTTATCTATCTTCTGAATCCATCTACGGTATCAGATTCTCAATTTGAAGACTTTAAGTAGGAGTTTTAGAATTTACCTTTGCAGCAACTTTGCGATTGATTGAAAAAATTATTTGGCCAATATCGCAGTATTCTTCGTCCTAAATCTAGTGGTACTCTTAGTTTTAAGATCGAAGGCTTAAAGATACACCAGATCTAAAAGAAAACGAAAATGAGAAAAAAAAATACTATTCACTCTCACTATTCATTCGCTAAAACTCTCTGTCATCTCTTTTTTTTTAAATAATAATTGAGGGACAAATTTGTAATTTTTTAATTGTTGAAGGATGTTCTTACAAATTTTTTTATTTATATTTAGCCCCTAAACTTTTAAAAAATTATATTTTAACCCCTAAACTTTTAGGAAATTATATTTTGACCCTTAAACTTTTAAGAAATTACAATTTGACCCCAAAAATATTGAAATTTTTTATTTTTATCCTTAAAGTATTTTAATTACATCCATACTCTTTTATTTCTTTTAATAATTCATACATAAATGAAAATTACTAAATTTTAGGGTTATTACAAGTTTTGTGTATTTGTTATAGATAGAGAGAAAAATAGAAAATGGACTCAATTAGAGGAATCAAAGTTAAATTATGGTTCTTTAAAAATTATGTCTATAAATCAAGTAGACAAAATAAATTTATTAAGAATGGCTGAGTAAGGAGAATTATCTTTTTTACTCTTAAGACTCATCCTAATATATATATGTATCAATTTAATCTTGATTTATTACTGCATTTCTAAAAGAATTGAAACATAAAGATTCAAGGCAGAATACTCAATGTTAAAAATCTATGTGATGTTTGCTTTCTAACTTGATCTAATTACAGTATTTTGGTTGTATCTCAGAAAATATGTATATATTATGTATGAAATTTGGTAGATGAATAGCTGATATAATTTCATACAACTTTTATGTTTATGTGATTAGCAAATTCAGACATCCAAAGGGCCAAAATTGGGCTAGAAGAGAACATGTTTACTGTTGTTGTCTAGTCCAATCTTACAGTAGTATTTGAGTCATATTTTAGAAACTTAATATCCAATGGATACAAAATTTGGTAGGTGAATATAAAATACAATTTTCTACAACTTTCATGTTCAAGTAGTCAGTAAAGTCGGACATTAAAAAGGTCAAAATTGAGTTAGATTAGATTATTTTTGCTGTTGCAGTCTAGCCTGAACTTTCTCTAGTGTTTTGGCTATAAATCACAAAATACATGGCCATTGTTTTTCCACCTTATATGGTTGGAAAGATAATGAACATATCTACAACTTTTATGTTGATGGAATTAGCATATTTGGGGGTCATCAAGGAGATATATCACACTGACTTTTGGGGCACATAATGCAACACAACTTGTCAACTTTAGTGCAATTTGCTACCCACAATTTTTGTCACCTACTCCTCTTATTTTGTATATAAATAGAGACATCTTGTGAGTTAGAGAGAGGGGAGAAAGGCTGAAGAGTGAGCTTGTAAAATTTTTGTTGAAGTTCTAAGTGTTTGTAATATTTGTCTCTCTTTATACATTTTATATCTTTACTTTCTATCATAAATTTTATCATGTTGTCTTTTATTTTGCTTTCTTACCTTGATTATGGAGAATTAATTTCCTAATGCTAAGGTGAAAGGGTGAAACTCTTGGTATGAAAATAATAATTTATCTAACTCTTAATTTTAATGTTTATATTTGATATTGTATTTATTTTCTTGTTATTTACTTTCTTAGATGATGGTTTTGTTGCTGCTCTGTTATTTATTATTTGTACCTCTGTTATTTATTTTCTTGTTATTTACTTTTTTAGAGGATGGCTTTGTTGCCCTTCTGTTATTTATTTTCTTAGATGATGGCTTTGTTGTCCCTTTATTATTTATTTTCTTGTTATTTACTCTCTTAGAGGATGGTTTTATTGCCCCTCTGTTATTTATTTTCTTCATCACTATTATTTATTTTCTGCACCTTTGTTATTTATTTTCTTGTTATTTACTTTCTTAAATGATGGTTTTGTTATCCTTCTGTTATTTATTTTCTACTCTTCTATTATTTATTTTATTGTTATTTTATTTTTTAATGGCTGGTTTTACCACCTACTTTATATTATTATTATTGACTTTGTTGTTATGTTTTTCTTCCTTTTACATCTTTTTATTTTAAATTTTTTAAAGTGTAAATCTTGATACATTATAGACAATATTTGGCACAATAAATACTTGAATCATTCTTGATTTATTGTAGATAATATAATGATTAGCACGATGTATATTTGAATCCATTTTACAAGAGTTATTTATTATTAGGAATACAATAAAAATAAGGCAAATACACTTCATTTGTATACCAAAGCGCGTTTAATGTAACATATCTTCCTGATGGAACCTCATTTGTGTGAGGATTCTATTTGAGTATTACAAAAGTTAAAATTTATTTTTATTTGATGTACAAAGAGTGGATCCTCTAATCTTAGCATGTTTCTTTACTTTGAATACATTCCTATTAATTTCAATATTTTATTTCTTTGCATACTTTATTCAGTACTTCTCACAAAACAAACATTCTGGCAACTAGGTTAGAAATATTTATTTTGGATCTAAATTAGATTTTTTCTCAATTGGCAATCCTCGTAGAGTGACCTTTGATGTGCAAGTGTACGAATCGTTCAAGTAATAAAGTGTACAAAAGTACGGATATCGAACCCACAAGGAATGGCATTACTAAGTACCGAAATTGACTAATCCTAATTTTATCTGAAAACCAAATTGTTGATTGTTTAAAAGGCAAATTAACTTACAAATAAATTTAAGAACACAATTGAATGTTGTTCACAAATGATTAAAAACGCTAAGGCATCTGATTTCGCTGAATCAATTCAATCCGATTTCATGGCATGTTATATGAGGATCAAAGCTACAAGTGATGGTTGAAAAACCCAAACATATCTAATACTCTCTCTCGAGTTATATTAGAATTACTTGTCTATGCTAATCAACTATATTTCTATAAAGATTAATCACAAACAAGCACATTATGATCTATGGAATTTCCAGGATAACCACATACATTATGCATTAGTTCTCACACTCGCATTCAACATATGGTATTTATCACAAGAAGCATTCATTACACATCTCCTATCGGTCTCAATATAATGCAACTAATCATCTAAATCTTGGCCAGAAATTCAGAAGCATTAAACATAGAAATAAATACTCAATCTTGAAAACAATGAACTCATATAACCATAACCACAAAAATCAGAGTTTCATGATTCAACTACATCATAGCCTTAGCAAAAATGAATTAGCTCATAATGGAAATCAGAACAGCAACTATCTCAACTGAATACATAACTAGAAAAACGAAATAAACTGCAGAAAAACTGAGCTAAGGAAAAGAGATGAAGAACTCTTGGAGATGAACACTTGGCAGCAACAATTGTGATGATCCTTCAAGATTATCCAAGCTCTCTCTTCAAAATGGCTTCTTCTCCTCCAAAAACGCCTCTTCTAGGTCTATTTCGCCGTCCTCTCTCTCTGTGCCTTATGGTATTTATAGATCCAGGGTTTTGGGGACAAATTTGGAACAAAAAGTCTAGAAAACGCGTTTGGTCGCCGAAACTCGCCGCCGGCGAACTTATTCTCGCCGCGGCGAGTTTCTGGGAAATGATCTCGCCGCGGCGAGAGTCGTATTTCGCCGGCGGCGATCCATATTTCGCTGCCGGCGAACATGATTTCGCCGGCGGCCAGATTTGAATGCAAAATTTCGCTCTCGGGAAAATTTGCTGCAGCATTCTCGTCGCGGCCAGACTTCCAAACCTTGAAATCTTGCTTTTCTTGATTCTAACTCAATCCCAGACATTGGCATTTGTCCCTAACTTCTCCAAACTTATGATTTTACCTGAAATTTGCACTTTAAACACGAAATACCCGTGAAATGACATTTGTGGATTAAATAATCAAATAACCACAATTTTCACACAAATATCAATATTTAAATCATAACAAAAGTGCAATAATATGACTCCTATCAACAACCCCCAACCAGCTTCTTGCTAGTCTCTAGCAAGAAAAGCGATCTATAAATAAATTCAAAGGAGACATTAAAAGAAGAATTCAAAGAAAATTTATTCTATTTACAAAATTGCATTAAGCGTATGCAATAAGCCTTTAAACCCCTAGGCAGCCCTAGTAGGACGAGTTGTAGTCTCGTGAGGGCTTCCAGTGATGATACCCACAAACATCTTACCCTAAACTATACTGACTCAAACTAATCAAATCACACAACAATTAATTTGCACAAATGTTTCAAAAAAATTGTAAATAACACACAACAAGCAGCAACCGAAACTCGCCGCCGGCGAACTTATTCTCGCTGCGGCGAGTTTCTGGGAAATGATCTCGCCGTGGCGAGAGTCGTATTTCGCCGGCGGCGATCCATATTTCGCCAGCGGCAATCCATATTTCGCCGCCGGCAAACATGATTTCGCCGGCGGCTAGATTTGAATGCAAAATTTCGCTCTCGGAAAAATTTGCTGCAGCATTCTCACCGCGGCCAAAATATTCTCGCCGCGGCCAGACTTCCAAACCTTGAAATCTTACTTTTCTTGATTCTAACTCAATCCCGGTCATTGGCATTTGTCCCAAACTTCTCCAAACTTATGATTTTACCTGAAATTTGCACTTTAAACATGAAATACCCGTGAAATGACATTTGTGGATTAAATAATCAAATAACCATAATTTTTACACAAATATCAATATTTAAATCATAACAAAAGTGCAATAATATGACTCCTATCAACCTTACATACCACTAAATCTATACTCTAATAGATTCATGCGCTTGCAAGTTTTAATTAAAACAACAACACTCGTCTAATTGGTTCAACTCCATTCTCTGAAGTGAATGTGACTATAATTAATAATGGATGAGGACGTGGTCGTGGCCGAGGCTGTAGACGTGGCCGAGGAAGAAATAATGACTATTCTCATAAGTATGTTCCTTACCACCAAAAGAGGAATTAAAAAAAAGAAAAACAAGAAGATACAAGTGGAAGAAGGATGTATACAGAAAGTTCATGTTATCGTTGCGGTATGAAAGGACATTGGTCACGTATTTGTTGTACGGATAAACATCTTGTTGATCTTTATCAGGCATCAATAAAACTGTCATGCCCCTAATTTTAGGAATGCGAATAACACTACTATCCGATAAATTTATCTTTATTTATTTGCAATCATCTTCATATCAAACAACTTCATATTATGGCATATCAGGATAATATCATACGTTTGCAAGTTTCCAATATAACTAATTATACATACCAATACTACACTTAACAATATTACAACAGAAGCAAAGATCTTGCCTGTGGCGTTCAAAGCAACTATAGAGTACAAATATATTACAATTTTAAACACTGAGAGCCTAGAAACAATTTAGGATCACCATGGAAGTACGACACCTAATCGTTCAAGAAACCGCAGGACCAAACTCTAGGTCTTTATCTGAAAAACATATCAACTACGTATAGTGAGTTTTATAACTCAGTGAGCAGATAACACCTCCTATGACCTCTTAGGTCAACATATGAATGTACTCTTTATTTTAAAACTTGTCACATTGAAAATCACAATTCAGAGGTACATTCATATAGGACCCGCATTTCAAATAATCTCTATTCAAATTCATATTCAATTCATAAGTAATGCTGTAAAATCAACAAATAAATCATGATATGCATCAACATAATTCTTATGAAAACATTTGAAGGATCCCATATCAGAACCACCATATCAGAGTTTAACCCCTTCTGTACTTTGGTGGTATAGGATTTGCCTAAACTCAACATCTCGCTGAGGTTTGCCCTACTACCATTCAAGAGGACACACAAAGTGACTCTATATGGGTATTTCTCAAGCACATAACAAGGGAAGGCAAATCACATCTCATATAACTAGCATCTCACCCATATAGGAGGCATTCTGCTCTCCTTCACATATAATCTCCTATGTGTTGGCCCTCACACGAGGCTAGCACCACCTCCCCTGCTAGCTGAGACAATCAAGGTACACTAGGGCTAACAACACCTGCTGTTAGCAGACAGTGTTTTCAATAGGATTCCTCCATAAAACCACAATCTCATATATTCCATATTAATCAAAATAGATATACTATTATAAAATAGCATTTTCATTCTCAGTATATTCCTCTATCAAAACTTTCCAATTAGGGGAATCACATATACATGCCCATATCCGAGGTAAACATATCACTGTATAAATCAATATCATGTGCATAACATATTTCATTTGCCATATAATGAAAAATACATGTAAAAATTACATGTTCAATATATTTCAAAATTCATTTCAAAAGTCATACTCTTCTTGAACTCGATATCATATTACAACCATTTCAGATATTCTAAACCATTTCAAGAACATATAAAAGTATAAATAACTTGTGAACATACTCATTTATCAATTTAAAGTTCAAGAAGAGTAAAGACAAGTCATAGAAAGAATCATCTACTCATGAAAATTAGGGTACCAAGTTGGATAACCCCAAAATCCACGTTTTTGGTCCGAATTTGGTAAAATAAGCCCTAAAATCGAGTTCAGAAGGTGCAAAAACCTTAAAAATGACTTTGGATTTGTGAAATTTGGCCTCCGGGAGCTCGGTCAACGTAGGTCAACATAACAGAGTACGGCTGTCACGCGTTACACGCGCCGCCCAAGGAGTTGTGCGTGGGCTTCATGCGCCGAGGAAGAAGAGGTGCATGGGGCCGCGTACGGTGGCTAGTCGGCCTGAAATTTGAGATCCAAAGATTTCGGTACCTTCTGGATAGATCTACGATATTAGATTTTGCGTTAGACAACCACATATTGGAGTTTCAGATATTACCTTTATAAGCGATTTTCCTTCAATTTTTTGTCCAATCTCCGACCAATTCTCCATAAACCAATCGAATAGATTTGTAGAACTCTTCCTTCTGAGTCTGTTGGTGATGGCAGTGTCGAAATCCGACGTCCGGAAGTGGATAAATCGTAGAGAGAAGTTAGAGGGTTTCGGGAGAGAAATTTCTGATGAGAGAGAGATTCTAGAAATTATAAGATCCTCGGTGTCTGAAGCCCATTAAAATATCCTGGGGGACCTTTATGCAAAAATTCACCTTTAGAGGGAGGTTCTTGCAAATTTTTCTTATTTACATTTTGACCCCGAAACTTTTAAGAAATTTCATTTTGACCCTAAAATGTAAATTCTCATATTTCTTTTGTAATTCTTTAATCCATATAATAAATAAACTTATTTTCACCGTTTCCTATCTCCATTTTCAAAATCCTCTCTTTATTTCACAATTTTCTTTAATTTGAACTTTATTAAATTTACGGCTATTACAAAAACAAAAGGAGAAAGCCGTTGAAATAAATTTTTTAATATATATGATGACTTTTTCAATGATCCTTCAAATACTACACATTTAGATGTGTCAGATTTCTTTACTAATCCGCAAAAAAATATTTGTATTGTTGGTGACGAGGAATATCTAAAATAAGTTTACTTATTTTATTTTGAATTACTTATATGATTGCAAATTTAGCTAATGTAAGGTTTTAACTTTATATGAAAATTTTAAGTATGATTTCTATTTATATCTAATGTTTCTTTAATTACTTTGTAATATGTATTACATTTCTTCATTTATTTAATTGAAGAAAATATAGATGAAGATATATGTTTTGTAGACAGCGCAACAACTCGCATTATCCTTAAAGATAGAAAATATTGTTCTTTAATAAAAATAGGTGAAACTTATGTCACTACAATTTTTGGTAGTACAAAACTAATTGAAGCAAAGCTAATATCATACTACCAAAATGAACAAAATTTATCATAAACAATGTTTTATTCTCTTCTAAATCTCTAAAAAATTTGTTGAGTTTCAAAGATATTTGTTGTAACGGAAATCACATAGAGACTGTATGTGAGGAAAATAATGAATACATTCATATTACAAGCATTATTTTAGGTAATAAAAGTGTCTTAAAAAGATTACCTATTTTCTTTTTTGGATTGTACCATACAAGAATTAGTACAATTGAGATACATGCTACAATAAACCAGAAGTTTATTGATTCGAAAACTTTTACTATTTGACATGACCGGTGGGGATATCTTGGATCGATAATGATACAAAAAATTATTGAAATTTCACATGGGCACCCATTGAAAAAATTGAAGATTTTTCAACCTAATCAATTCTTATGTGCTGCTTGTTCTCAAGGAAAATTGATTATTAAGCCATCACCAGCTAAAGTTAAAATTGAATCTCCAACATTTTTGGGACATATACATGGTGATATATGTGGATCTATTCATCCTTTATGTGGGACATTTAGATATTTTATGGTATTAATAGACACATTCAGTCGATGGTCTCATATGTGCTTACTATCAACCCACAATCTAGTGTTTGCAAGATTATTTGCTCAAATAATTCAATTAAGATCCTGATTTCTAGATTATACAATTAAATCCATTCGTTTTGATAATGCTGGTGAATTTTCTACACAAGCTTTTAATGAATATTGTATGTCGATTAGTATAAATGTTGAATATCCTGTAGCTCATGTTCATACACAAAATGAGTTAGCTGAATCATTTATTAAGTAACTTCAATTAATAGCTAAACCATTGCTTATGCTAACAAAGCTCATTGTCTTTGTTTAGGGACATACAATTTTACATGCAGCAGCACTAGTATGCATCATACCAACAAGTTATCATAAATATTCCCCTTTACAATTGGCTTATGGTCATGAGTAAATATTTTTCATATCAAAATTTTTAAGTGTGCGGTATATGTTCCAATAGCCCCACCACAACGCACTAAAATGGGTCTTCAAAGAACATAAGGAATATATGTTGGATATGACTTTTCTTCCATTATAAGATATCTTGAGTCAATGATAGGAGATGTATTTATGACATGTTTTGCCGATTGTCATTTTAATGAACTAGTCTTCCCAACATTAAGGGAAAAAAATAAAAAATAACCGGTTAAAGAAATTACATAGAATACTTCGTCATATCTTGATTCTCGCACAAGATAATGCGAATTTTAAGTTTAAAAGATAATTCATTTACAAAGTATAGCAAATCAATTGCCACATGTATTTACTGACCTAAAAAGAGTGACTAAATCACATATACCAACTATAAATACTCTTGCACAGCTTGATGTCCCCGAGGAACAATCCATTAATAAAATCGCTAGTAAGTCTAAACCACGTCAAAAGCGTGGTAGACCAATAGATTCAAAAGACAAAAATCCCTGTAAAAAGAAAGAAACAATTATTCAAGATCAACCCATTAAAAAAATAGATGTTCTTGAAGAGACTGGAGACATAATAAACAAGGTACTTCAAGAAGAAGTTCAGGTACCTAAAATTGATAAAAATGAAGAGATCTCAATAAATTATGTATCTATGGAAAAATGATTAAATCGAAAAAAACAGTTGTCGACAACACTTTTATGTATATAGTAGTACTTAATATTTTGAATGATAATGAGGATTATGAACCTACATCTGTCGATAAATGTCGACGTAAATGTGATTGGCAAAAATAGAAAGATGCAATTCAAGCAGAATTGAATTCACTTAAAAAACGTGAGGTTTTTAGACCTATAATTCAAACACCTGAAGGTGTAATACCCGTTGGACATAAACAGATATTTGTACGTAAAAGAAATGAGAAAAATAAAATTCGGAGGTACAAAGCATGACTTGTTGCATAAAGTTTTTCACAAAAAATTAGAATTGATTATAATTTCACATATTCTCCTGTAGTAGATGTAATTACATTTCGTTATCTTATTAGTCTGACAATACATGAAAACTTGATGTACGTTTTATGGATATTGTTACAGCCTATTTATATGGCTCACTTGATAATGACATATATATGAAAATTCTAGAAGGATTTACGATGTTTAAAGCATATAATTCAAAATCCCAAAAATTGTATTCATTTAAATTACAAAGATTTTCATATGGATTAAAGCAGTCTTGATGAATATGGTATAACCGTCTCAGTGAATATTTGTTAAAGAATGGCTATAAGAATGACCATATATGTCCATGTGTTTTTATAAAGAAAGTAATTCAGGATTTGCTATTATTATTGTGTATGTTGATTATTTAAATATTATTAGAATTCTTGAAGCAATTATGAATATAGTAGAATGTTTGAAGAAAGAGTTTGAAATGAAAGATCTTGAAAAAAAAAATGTCCTGACTTACAATTTGAGCATTTGAGAAATGTAATTTTTATTCATCAATAAACTTATACAGAAAAAGTCCTTAAAAATTTTTATATGGACAAAGCACATCCATTAAGTACTTCAATGGTTGTTTGCTCAATTGATGTGAAACAAGATGTTTTCCGACCTCAAGATGATAATGAATAAGTTCTTGTTTTTGAAGTACCATATCTTAGTACAATTGGTACACTGATGTATTTTGACAATAATACAAGGCCTGATATAACTTTTGCTATCTGCTTGTTAGCTAGATTTAACTCTTGTCCAACACGAAGGCATTGGAATATAATTAAACATGTCTTTCAATATCTCTGAGGTACTATTGATATGTGATTGTTATATGCAAATGGATCTAGACCACAACTCATTAGTTATACAGATACTAGATATTTATCTAATCTACACAAAGCTCGATCTCAAAAAGGTTATTTATTTACATGTGGTGATATAGCTATATCATGGCGTTTTATAAAACAAACATTTGCTTCTACTTCTTCAAATCATGCAAAGATTATAACAGTTCATGAAGCAAGTCATGAATGTATTTTGTTGAGATCCATGACTCAATAAATTCGAGAGACATGTGGACTATCTTTAAGAAAGGGGACTCTAACTATACTATATGAAGATAATACTGTATGTATAGCTCAGTTGAAAGAAGAATATAGTAAAGGAGATAAAACAAAATATATCTCACCAAAGTTCTTTTTCACTCATGAACTTCAAAAGAAAGGTGATATTGACGTACAATAAATTCGTTCAAGTGATAATTTGACAGATTTATTCACCAAAACCTTACCTATTTCAACATTTGAAAGATTAGTATATAAAATTAGGCTGCGTCGACCCAGAGATCTTCAATGATATTGTGAACAGGGGCAGTATATAAGGAATGATGTACTTTTTTTCCTTCACTAGGGTTTTTTTCATTGGATTTTTCTATTAAAAAGGTTTTAATGAGGTATATTCCTTGTAAAATGGATATCCAAGAGGGATTGTTATGAATTCATCTATTATTTTGGATACCAATTTAGTTTTTCAACTCTTAAAACAATGAATGTTGTAAACCCATTCATTATTATGAATGCTATTTTATTTTTTCAACTCCTAAAGCCATTGAATCTCGTTCATTCTCCTTGACTTTTGAGTTATCTACATTTATGATTGTATACCTATAAATAGAAGTTTCTATGAAGCAATTGAATAAGAAATATGTTTTTCTTTTCTATGTGTTTTTCTTCTCTAAGTGTCTTTATATTTTACTTTCTCATTAAGTAAAATTTCACTTACAACATTTTGTTAAATCAGATTTATAATTTTTTTGGAATATCATGAAAGACTTATTTATCCAAAAATAAAATAAAAGAAGCAGAGGAAATGGGCTGCCGCTGTCTCAAGCTAATGGCAGAAACTCCAAAACATTATTGACAGAAGATACTTTGAAGGAAAAAAAATCTACTTTGCTGACTCTGTCCATAATTTGATTACATTGGAATATTAATGGAAATACATAAACATTTTCATCTTTAGAATACCGAAAATTACTTGAATTGTGTTTGGAGGAAACCTTTTATCAATTCATGTAATTTGAAATATAGGGAATTCCCTGATTTGGAAAATCATAATTATTATAAAGAAAATTTACATTTCCAGTATTTTTTTCATAATATTTTTTTTTTGGTGACTACCAAAATATTTTCCATCTAATTAGATGAAATTTTAACCTCCCCCCAAAGAAAATACATTAGATAAAGCTCTTCTCAGATTAGCATTTCTAAAAATTAAACTTTTTTTATTGTAACCACTAGTAAATTTATCATATTTTTTATACCATCTAGTGTTGTAGTTCGGATTTAGTTTGGTGCCAAGGTGTAAGAACTGAGTTCAATCAATCAAGAGCGGTTCCAACATGATTTGTTTGAAGTTAGTAAAAGGAAAATGAATAAAGGATTTGAAAATTCTACTTAAAGTATAAAAAATTCCTAAAATTCTTTATTTTTGACACACACACAAAATATTATATGTTCAAATTATTTAGTATTTTTAAAACTATTTGATTAATTATCAAAAAAAAATATAGAAATTTATAAATTTAATTTTTTTGACTTAAACTACATCATCCAAAAAAAAAAGAAAAATGTATTGATAGAATAGCAAAACAGCTATTCTCCCATTTTACTATCTTACCTTGTTTTTTAACACACTAAATTATATTTATTTTTTTACAATTTTTAAAAATTATATTAACACTTTTTCAATTTAAATTTATACAAAAATTTTGTCTTTAATAACAAAATTGTTAATAGAATTTATATTTTATACATTTTTACTTCTAAAAACTTATAATTAGTCATAAATAGTTAAGTAAATTACTCTCATTTTTCATAATTAATACACTTATTATATGATAATCTTTTCTATTTTAAAAATTGTAATAGCCTTAAAATTAAATAAAATCTTAAATTAAAGAAAATTTTGAAGAAAAGTGAAGATTTTGAAAATAGAAATAAGAACCGTTGAAAATATGTTTATTTATTATATGAGTTAAAAAATTATAAAGAAAATATGAGAATTTATATTTTGGGGCTAAAATGCAATTTCTTAAAAAGACCTTGCTTATGGCACTTAGAGCATGTTCTAAAATACAATATACAGTACAAACCAAATACTATAAGCGCTTGAAGCAAAGTGGGATCACCTAGCAGAAATGCATCCTAAATGTTCACTTAGTAACAAAGGAAAGGCCAGACTCAGTATCCCCATATGAAATACATAGAAATAACGCATAGTGAGTTTGATATCCAAGTGAACAAATAAGGCTAATTGTAACTATGTAAGGCCAGTATATAAATAAACTTTTATATAAACAACATTTACAAGAATAAGAATGACTCATAAGTAAATCCATAAATGACCATTCTTAGTAACATAATCAAATTAGAAATAACATGAAGTCAAAAGAGAAGTATTTCAACATGACTATAAAAAAAATCATTTTCCATGCAATCAAGGAAATCTAGTATATGTTTCAATAAATAGTTTACTTTTTAGGAGGATTTTCAAATGGAGCCATATTTTAGTCCCAAGCACATAGTAAGGAAGGGCAATTATAAGTTAGATAGTTATTTGGAATTTTTCCTAATAATAATAAGAAGCCCTCCGCCACTTCATTATAATAACACATCCCGCGTGTTAGTCTACACGTAAGGCTAACAATACCCCTACTAGTTGAGGTTGTAAGGTGCACCAAGGCAAGTATCTCCGACTGTTAGTAAACAGTGTTTCTGAATGAAAATCCTCCTAAAGAAATAGTATTTGAAAAGTAATTTGTCTTCCAAAAATAAGAAACATTTTTTAAAATAAATTCCTTTATTAAACAAACTTTAGTCAAAACTTGGCACATATCCACGTCTCTTCTCGAAGGCATATAAATATATATATCAATTTCATTTATGCAAAACCATACTCTTATCAATAGGTATAGTATTCCACAAGTTCAATCTAAAAAAAATATTCTCTTTTCCAACTATAAGATTCAAAGTTTCTAGTTCACAACAAATAAATCATAATCACCTTATAACAAGAGATTTTCTTGCATACATTCACTAATTGTGAGTTCTTTGTCCATCATACTTCAATCTATACATATTAAAATCTACCTTTCAAAAATATGGTGAGAGTTTAAAATGCAATTGCATATCTAAGGGTTCTAAATTAAATATGGTTTAAACATTGAAACCTCACTTAGTTCAAAATAATATTATCCAATTATAATAATTCATACATTTCCAGGGTCTAAAAATAATTAAAAGAACCATATGTTGAACCAAATTCAATCTCAGAATTCAAGGAAATAATAAAATATATTATAGTAAGTTTCATCTACTCACTAAGCAATGGTTCTTAAGTTAGATAGCCTAAAATGCATGTTTTCAAGTAAAA
This sequence comes from Gleditsia sinensis, assembly GCA_037074535.1. Taxonomy (NCBI): domain Eukaryota; kingdom Viridiplantae; phylum Streptophyta; class Magnoliopsida; order Fabales; family Fabaceae; genus Gleditsia; species Gleditsia sinensis. The sequence goes on from CM073474.1 coordinate 13,737,750, forward strand.
TTTGAAAAAATGAACTTCAAAATTGAGTCAAGAGGTTCCAAAAACTTAAAAAAGACTTTAAAATTGTGAAATTTGGCCTTTGAAAGCTCAGTCAATGCTAGTTAAGAAAACAAGGCTCTAGGAAATGCACTGGATGCACTACTATAGGGGTTATGCGTGGGCCTTACTCACTGAGTGAAGAAGAAGTATGTGTGGCTTCTGTAGAAGTGATTTGACCAAGAAATTTGGGCTCTCAAAATTTTTCCATCTCCTGAATTCATTTATGATATTAGTTTTTTACTTTGAGAACTCTCAATAAGATTTTCAAAACTCATTTTTTTGGAGTTTTCTTATCCACTTTTCTACCATTTTTGGCCAGTTTACGTAAAAATAATTAAATAGATTTATAGTCCTTAGTATTCTAAATCCATTGATGGCTTGCAATCTGAGGTTCAAAAGTGGTGAAAATTTTAGAAAGAGAAAACAGGGTCATAGGGGTTTCTCAATAGTTCACAGCCCTTTTCTAGCTGCAGGCTTAAAAATCATATAAGGGACTTATTAGCAAAATTTTAATTATTAAAGGGTGTTCTAGTATATTTGGTTATTTATATGTTCCAAAACTTTTTTAAATTTCATTTTCACCCCTAACATTAAATTTTCATATTTTACCATATAAAATTCTCATAACTAGGTAATAACTAAACAAAATCTTTTAGCTTAATAGCACCCTTCTCTAACTTAAGATAATTCTTTTTTTAATTTAGGGTTATTACATAATTAATCTCCACTATGACAATTACAGCATATAGTTTATATATTGATTATAGAAAGCTTAATAAAACTACAAGAAAATATCACTATCCCTTACCCTTCATTAATCAAATGCTAGATGGATTAGCGGGACATAGATATTATTGTTTTTTATATGGTTATTCAGGATATAATCAAATTTTAATAGCCCCAAAGGACCAAGAAAAGATGGCCTTCACTTGTCCATATGGCACTTTTGCATTTAGATAAATGCCTTTTGGCCTTTGTTATGCACCAACCACTTTTCATTGGTGTATGATGACTATATTTTTTGACATGGAGGAACGTTTCATAAAGGTATTATGGATGATTTGTCAAATTTTGGTTCCTCTTTTGATTTTTGTTTGGCTAATTTAACACAAGTATTAAAAAGTTGTGAAGAAACCAACTTGGTCTTAAATTGGAAAAAGTGTCATTTTATGGTACGGAATTATATTAGGCCACAAAGCGTCAACCAAAGTAATAGAAGTTGATTGTGCAAAAATTGAAGTAATTGAGAAATTACTACCACATACTACAATAAAAGAGGTTAAAAGTTTCCTAGGCTATGTAGGTTTTTATTACAAATTTATTAAAGACTTCTCAAAAATAACAAAGTCCCATGCAACTTGTTAGAAAAAGATATGGCACTTAATTTTGATGAAAATTAAGTGAAATATTTTGAATTATTGAAAAAGGTCTAAGTTTCAACACCTAACATAGTTGTTCCTAGTTTAGATTTACCATATGAACTTATGTGTGACGCAAGTTACTATACAATAGAGGCAATATTAGGGCAAATGAGAGGTAAGATCTTTCATACTTTATATTTGCAAGCAAGACCTTGAATGATGCATAAATAGCCAAGCAAGACCTTGAATGATGCATAAATAGCCACAACTGAGAAATAATTACTGGCAGTAGTATTTGTTTTTGATAAATTCCAACTATATTTAATTACACTAAAATTACAGTTTACATTGACCATTTTGCTATTAAATATTAAATTGAGAAAAAGATGCAAAACTAAGACTAATTAGACGAGTTATTTTGCTATAGAAATTTGATTTGGAAATTAAAGACAAGAAATGTAATGATTATCTTGTTTAGAGAAAGAAGAAACTAAGGCTAAACCCCAAGCTCCAATCAGAGAAACATTCCTAGATGAATAGATAATTCCTATTAAAACAAGTAATGTGCTTTTGTTTGCTGATTTTACTAATTATCTAGCTAGCAATGTATTACCTTTAGATTTATCAAGTCAGCAAAAAAAGGAATTCCTGGTAGATACTAAGCACTATATTTTGGATGACTTATACCTATTAAAGCACTACTCAGATCAAGTTATAAAAAGATATATGCCACAAGAAGAAATAGGTAGCATCCTACATCATTGTTGTTCCTTAGAATATGGTGGTCACTTTGGAGCTAACAAAACTACAATGAAAGTGCCACAATCTAATTTTTATTGGCCCACATTATTTAAGGATGCCCAAGCATACAAAGCTGCATATGATAGAATCCAAAGGATTAGAGGTATTTCTCACAGACATGAGATGTCTTTGAATAATATTCCGAAGACAGAGGTATTTAGTGTATAGGGAATAGATTTTATAGGACCATTTCTATCATCCTTTAGAAATCAATACATCCTAATAGCTATTAACTATGTCTCCAAGTGGGTTGAAGTAGTGGCACTAGCATTCAATGATTCCAAAGTGGTAATGAGCTTCCTAAAGAAAAATATTTTTACCCGCTTTGGCACCCCGAGAGCAATAATAAGCAATAGAGGTAAGCATTTTTATAATAAACAAATAATTGCTCTTCTAACCAAATATAGGGTGGAACATAAAATAGCCACTTCATATCAACCACAAATTAGTGGCTAAGTTAAAATTTCTAATAAGAGTTGAAGTGGATATTAGAAAAAATAGTATACTCCAACAGAAAAGATTGAGTCAAGAAACTAGATGATGCGCTATAAGCATAGAAAATAGCCTTCAAAACACCCATTGGCATGTTCCCTTACTGCATGATATTTGGAAAGACTTGTCACCCACTAGTAGAATTAGAACATAAATTCTATTGGGCAATTAATAAGTTAAATTTTGATCTACAAGTTGCAAGAGAGAAAGGATTACTTTAATTAAATGAGATGAATGAACTATGCCAAGGAGCTCAAGAGAATGCCAAGCTCTATAAAGAAATGAAAAAAATATGGCATGAAAAGAAAATAATGACGAGAGAGTTCTATCCAAAGTGTTACTTTTCAACTCCTGCCTACGCTTATTTCCAAGTAAGCTTTATTCTAATGGTTTGGTTTTTATTTAGTTATTGAAATTTTTCCTCATAGTGCTATAGTAATTCAAAGCAAAGGAAGAAGCTTTAAAGTCAATGGACAAAGGCTAAATAAATATATTGAAAGACGAGTAGATTTCCAAAATCCTCTATGAGTCTTTATGATCCAAGCTGAATTGTACACCTATCCAGCTAAAAGACATTAAAGACAGTGCTAACTGGGAGGCAACCTATCATTCAAAAAAAGAAGAGTTAGAAATTGACCACCTCTAAGCCAAATATTCAGGAAAGTTCTCGATACTCAATTTTTAATTTTTAATTTTAATTTTATTTTTACATTTAGAACAATGTAGAATTTAAAGTTAGGAGTAGGTGAATTTTGTGAATACATGAATGATTAAATTTTTTATTAAATATTTTGATTCTCCTCAATACATACACTATTTATTACATTCAACAAAGTTATGTAATTTGTGTGATTGCAAGTTTCAAATTTATGTTTTGAGAATCTAGTATGTGTTTTTTATTTTTTATTTTCTTGGGATTGGCTTTTCGCTTCTTCTTTTTTTTTTTTTGGACAGGCAATCTAATATGAGATAAATGAAGAGAGTTATGTATAAAAAACTTACTACCTCTAAACACATTTTCTTTTGGGACTAAAATTGGACCTCATATCGAAGGGGCATTAAACGGATTAAACTTGATTTGAGCTCAGTTTAAATGGGCCTAGGTGCATGGATCAAAATGGGGCCAATGCAATTTGGACACAAAGTGATCCATGAAAAATAAAATAACACTAAAAAATTTTAAAATTTATGTTTATACTTAATGATATCACTTTGCAATACATATATACATTATTGTATTTATAATTTTTTATGGAAAATTTTGTTGTTCAATCTAAAAGTGTACTTTGTAAATAATAATAAATAAATTTTCTTAAGAGGAACCAACTTGTAGGCTAGCTTGTTTAATCTACCATCCTATATGATAGAGTCTAAACTCAAATAAGTTGCTTTGTTTAATAAATAGGCTGACTTAACTGGACTTATTTATAAATAAGTCATTTGATGTCATCACATTACCACCTACATTAGATTTCATAGAAGTTTGATATCATATAACACTTAAGTATAATTACTTTAAGAGTAAAATACACTCATCTCTCTCATATATTACTTTTATTAAAAAAAAATTCTTTTTATTTTTAAAATATGCACAGTCTTCTCATGAAATCAAAACACATACTACAACTTAACACATTCCTTAATTTTTTTGATCATATTCTCATTTACATTAAGTATTTATTTAAGGTAAAAAAAATCTTAATAATTAAAAAAATATTATTATATTATTAAAAATTTTATTAATTAATTTTATAAAATTATTTAAATATTATTACAAATAAATAAATAAAATTATATTAAAAATTATATTAATTTATATTAATTAAAATGCATATTTTTTATAAGATTTGTGAGACATTTTGGTCACGAAAAATAAGATATGGGTTAAATATAGTATATGTTTTAATTTTAAGAAAGATTTGTGTATATTTTAAAAATAAAGATGATACTTGTATAATAAAAACAATATACAAGTGACGAGAGTATGTTTTACTCTTACTTTAATTAGAGATATGTTTGAATAGTGGATGTTCTTTACCTCCATCGCTAAGATCAAGTCTGAGATCATATAAAACCTAAGTTTATTTTAATTGCTTTATTGGTTCACTTCCCGACCAACTAATACATCAATTTGTATTTAATAATTTCTTTCATTGTTTTTAGTATTACAATTAGGTAGTGTTTGGATAAATTATATGCATATCAACTAATTAAATTTCTATTTTTAGTCATACACATGATGGAAGAGATGGGATGAACAATCTCAAGGGCCTAACCCCCTTCATATTTTAACTTCAAAGCAATCAACAAAAGCATTTTTATTATTTGCTAATATTGTCTGTGTAATAACTCTAAAAGAAAGAAAGAAATAAAACTTTAAATAAATGAGAAATCATAAATTAAAGAAAAGTTTGAAGGTAAGTGAGGATTATGAAAAAAAATACCATTGGAAATATCTTTATTTATCATATTGTTTGAGAAGTAATGAAGTTAATATGAGGATTTAAGTTTTGGGGCAAAAATGTAATTTCTTAAAAGTTGAGAGTTCAAAGTGTAAATAACAAAAAATTTGCAAGTACCTCCCTCAAAAATTAATTTTTTGCAAAATGGTCCCCCTGACATTATTAAACATTCTTTAGAAGAGGGGCGTAGGAAATTCAGACTTTCTCTCTCCCAAATTCACTTTCTCTCTCTAAAAATCATAAAACATTTCTCTAGATTTCTAGCACTTTTGGACCTTGAATTTTGACACCACCACCACCTACGAATTTAGAATGAGAAGAACTAAAAATCTGTCTAATTGATTTCTGGAAATTGGGTCAAAAATATGCCAGAAAATTGAAGAGTAATCTTATGAAGGTAAATTTTAAAACTCATACTTAGAGTCCTCAAATTGAAAATTTGACACCATAGATGAATTCAGGAGGTGAAAAAGCCTTAGGATATGAAATTTTTCAGACTTGGCAACATTTTGTGTGTCGTAAACAGTAAATCCGGTAGACATAAATAGTGATTCATGGGTTGAATAGTGATTTTGACCATAAATAGTACTCCATCAGATGACTAGTGTTGACCAAGATCTCGAAAGCCAAATTTCACGATTCCAGAGTCATTTTCTAGGTTTTTGAACCCTCCAGACTGGTTTTAAGGTTCATTTGATCAAATTTGACTTGGAAAAATATATTTGGGGATATCCAACTTAGAACCTTGATTTTGTGAGTAGATAATTCTTTCTATGAATTATCCTATGCTATTTATGAACTTTAAATGTATAATTGATTATGTTCATAAGTTATTTATACTTTTATATGTCTCTTAAATGGATTGAATTACTTGATTTATTTACAATCTGGCATATAGTTAAAAAAGAGTATGGTTTTGAAAATAAATTTTTGAATTCATTGAATATGTGATTTTAAATGTATTTATCATCATATGGTAAAGAAAATATATTATGCACGTGACATTGATATGTAAAGCTATAAGATTGCCTTGAAAAAGGACATGTATATGTGATTACCTTGATTGAGAAGTTTCTGACAGAGAAATTGTACTGAAACTGAAAATTCTGAATTTACACTGAATCCTCTATTTTAAATGATATGGCATATATGTAAATAATGATTTATGTAGAGAAATCCTTATTGAAAATACTGTTTGCTAACAGCAGGTGATGTTAGCCCTAGTGCACCTTGACACCTCAGCTAACAGGGGTTGTGCTAGCTTCGTGCTGGACTTTTGATGGTTTTTCGAGCTTCCAAGTTAGGGGCTTTGTTAAGGATATAGAGTATTGGATGTATGATGAATTTCACAATCAAACAACATGATTTAGTGCTCTAATTTTTTAAATTGTCCTTCAATGAATAGTAATTATGAATAATATTTTATCTGTGTGAACAATGCCTAAACTGTGTGTGAACATTAATTCCAACGGGCATGAATAGTGATTCTAGCAGATGTGAACAGTATTTTTAGCTGTGAACATTACCCCATCAGTTGACTACGTTGACCAACCTTCAGGAATCATTTTCTAAGTTTTTGGATCCTTCAGACTCGTTTTGGAAATCTATTTGGTCATATTTAAATTAAAAAATTGTATTTTAAGGCTGTTCAACCTGGAGTCTTACCCTGTGAGTGGATAATTCTTTCTATAACTTATCCTATGCTCTTCTTGAATTTTAAATGTATAATTGGTTCTATTTACAAGTTATTTATACTTTTATATGTCTTTGAAATGGATTAAATTACTTTATATATTTACTATCTAACATATAATTCAAGAGGAGTATGGTTTTGAACATAGATTTTTAAACTCATTGAATATGTGATTCTAAATGTATTTTTCATCATATGGTAAAGGAAATATTTTGTGCATATGACATTGATATGTAAAGCTATAAAGTTTCATTGGAAAAGGGCATGTATATGTGATTACCCTGATTGGGAAGTTTCTAACAGAAGAATTGTACTAAGACTAAAAATTCTAAATTTATACTAAAACATTTGTTTTGAACGATATGGCATATATGTAAATAATGATTTTTGTGGAGGAATCATATTGGAAACACTGTTTGCTAATAGCAGATGATGTTAGACCTAGTACACCTTGACACCTCAACTAGCAGGTATAGTGCTAGCCTCATGTAACGGCCAACACACAGGATATAATATGTGAAGGAGAACGGGATACCTCTTATCTAGACAAAATTCCGACGGTATGATATGTGATTTTCTCTCCCTTGCTATGTGCTTAGGGAAATGCCCATATTAGAGTCCCTTCACGTGTTTTCTTGAATGGTGGTAGAGCAAACCTTAACTGGGATACTGAATTTAGGCAAATGCTACACCATTAAAATAAGGAAGAGCTTGAACTCTGATATAGTGGTTCTGATATGGGATTCTCCTAAGGTTTTCATGAGAAATATTTTGATGCATAACATTATTTGATTAATGATCATACCGTATTGCATATGGTTTTGGATATCTGAATATCCTTTGTTTTGAGAATATTTGAAATGTAGGTATCATATGGATGCATTTTCGAATTGTATTTTCTATGTGAAAAATTTTAAAATATGAGTCATCCATATATTGACTTAAGAGATTATAGGAGGTATTAATTGCTCACTGAGTTGTCAAACTCACTACACAATATTTACATTTTATATATATATAAGAATATAGAGTTTAGTCTTGTTGATATGTGATTAACTAGGTGTCACACTCTTTCAGTGAGCCTATGTTGCTTCTAAATCTCACAATGTATAAATCATTTTGTACTTATAATTTAGAGTATGCTTTGAACGCCACAGACAGGATCCTTGTTGCTGATGTACTTTGATGTTTATAAACTTGGTCTGTATATTGTGTATACATGGGAATACCTATATGTAAAGGAGTGTATTATACATGTTATGAAAAAAAACATATTTGTAAAGTATGTGTTTCACGTGCCCTAAAATTAGGACCTTTAGTATGGATATGAGTCGGACATATTTATACTTCAAGTGCTACTGAAGGATTTTATAAGGTTTCAATTTCTTTTCTATTCCAAGTTTGCTAAATTTCCTAGTATAAGGTTGATTGAATATTGTGAGATCTTAAAAAGTATTTATGGGTCAATTTCTGTCTGAAGAATTGAAACAGACGCCAAATATGACCATTTCTGAATATGATATCCGTTTTACCGATTATCTAGATATGGTAGACTTTGATGTGATATTTGGATAGATTGGTTGGCATCATGTCATACCATTTTAGAATGTCATCCTAAGATGATTAAATTCAATATTTCTAGAGAATCTTCTTTCTTAATACAAAGAGACTGTAATGAGGTATCCAATAATCTAATCTCTACTTTAGCAATCCATAAGTTATTACAAAAAAGGTGCCAAGGATATTTGGCAATGGTGAAAGATGTTGATATAAAGTATATCAGTATAAATCAAGTTCTAGTGGTTAGAGAATTTTCTAATATATTTCCTGAGAAATTGTCAGGATTGCCCTAAAAATAAAAAAGAATTTGGTATTGATTTATTTCATAGAACTCAACTGATATCTATACCCCATATAGAAAGGCAACAACTGAACTCAAGGAATTAAAGAATTAGTTGTAAGATTTGTTAGACAATAGATTTATACGCCCTAGTACTTCTTCTTGGAGAGTTCTTGTTCTATTTATGAAAAAAAGAAAGATGGATCGTTGTTATTGTGCATAGATTATAGACAGTTAAATAAAGTAGCAATGCGTAATAAATATCCATTACCTTTTATAGATGATCTGTTTGACCAATTACATGGTGCTCTATATTTTTCAAAAATTGATTTAAGATCTAAGCATCAGTAATTAAGGATAAAGGAAAAGGATATTTTGAAAACTGCTTTCACTATTTGACATGGGCACTATGAGCTTTAGTGATATCATTTGGTTTGAAAAATACCCCAGTTGCATTCTTGGACTTAATGAATAGAGTACTTAAACTGTACTTGGATCAATTCATTATTGTATTTATTGACGATATATTATTATTATTCAAGAGTTCAAATGATCAAAAGTAACATTTGAAGATAGTTTTACAAACTCAAAGAGAGTATCAGCTATATGCTAAGTCTTCAAAATGAAAATTCCATCTTAGTAGTGTTACTTTCTTAGGGCATGTGGTTGGCAATGATAATATCCAAGTTGATCTTAAAAAAGTAGAAGCGGTACAGCAATGTCTATATCTTACTATAGTTACAGATGGAGATCCAAGTTCAATTTACATTTTTTACAGTTGTCTATCGTCTAATCTATATGAGTCATAGTTGGATCAGGTACATGAACAAATGCTTATAATGCATCAATCAACTCATCTGCATTGGAAGTCGAGATGAGAATTCATCGTGCTGAATGTGAGATAAATCTTTGTTCCACAGTTTGATCAAGAAAAGACAACAAACCATCAAAAAAGTGATTAACATTTTAAAAACCTATCGGTTTGTGATGCATATTCAATTGTACCTAAGAGACTATTTGAAAAATCTAATCTAAAGTACCAAAACTACCTAGTAAGGCAATGAAGGCATCATCATTGCCCATCATTCTAGCCACGAGTTCATGCATGGAAGCTACCCTAAATTCTTCCTCAACTATTTTTCCTATGATGTTTGATACAGTTAGAGCAGTAGGAATAATACATAGAATTTTACATCCTCCTACATGTACATCAGTAGACAAGCACTATATTAACCCATGGTTACCTCCACCATAGACTAAATGAATTTTTCTCCTAGCCAGCACCATACCTAAATTTTGTACTGCTTTCACATACTCTTCATCTTTTCCAGGATTAGAACCACAAAAGACATAAATATTTCAAAACTGACGGAATATGGTTCTCTCCATAACTGCACTCACCCTAACTTTGAGTATAAAGATAAAGATACTAATGTGTGCATTTATAGAACTCAGAGAGGGGTATACTTATAATAGCTATGTGAATAGACAGGGTATAATTATAATAGCTGTGTGAGTGGCTGGTGGATATCATCTAAATTAAAGGTGAAAGTTTAAAAATGATGGCACGCATGCATATGTACAGTAGTTGTGATTATGGCTCATATTAAGTACATAAAAAGAATAAGGTTAAGGTATCACCAGAAATTTTATTTTTTCTTGTTGTCCTTGATGAAGCATGGATGTCTTGATTCTTGTAGGGAAGTTGTAGGTGATAGCTTTCATTGTAAAAAAAAAGGAGTGAAAATGCAAATCAGTTAATTGTTGAAGAAAGACAATCAAATTATTTATCTTGTTTTTCTAATGTTTTTGCCAATCGGCTATCAATATTATTAAGTCGACTAGCTATTTTGAAATTTTTTAATTTAGATTGGTTTATTTTACAGTTGATTGATTACATATGTTTTGAAGTAACCAATTGCATCCTACTAGTTAACTACATGCTCTGTGTTCTCCACAAACTTTTATAAGTTTAGAAATGTTTCTTTTTAATGTTCTATTTTTTCATTGAATAACAGTAACTTTGAATTAGATTTTGGCACATATATTCAAAACTTGCACCCACTGATTTTTACCAAAATAGAAACTAGGATTTATTTATAGCTTTTCAAGAATTACGGCCACCGATTTTAATTTTCTTTCAATACTTCATCCAAACTTCTAACTTTCAATTTTAGGACCATGCTCTATTAAGTATTTCTCTTTTTCTACCACATCATCCTTGATTAATGATTGACATTAAATGCAAGGTTCTTTTTCCTTATTACAATGAGAGTTACTTTTTTTCTTTGAAACTCAGTTATTATAATGTTCAAGTGGTTAATAGGTTAAAGTAATAGAAATTTTGATAAGATTTATCTACCAAAGAACGTACTTGAAAAAAAAATCTTTATATCAAGTATGTATAACTAAGTAAGTTGGTAGACCATGTGCAAATTAGGAAGAATAATGAGTTTACAGTATATACTGATTGAGTACTAAGTGTGGAGGACACCCAAATTTATCTAATGCAGCTTAGTAGGAAAAGTATATTTTAGAAGAAGCAATAGATTTTGAATATTGATGGGATATACTAAAATCTGAAATAATTGTACTAGTATAATGGTAAAAAGAATATACAAGTGATATATTTTTCGTTGTTTGATGAGTCAGCAAGTGAGAATTGAATATATTATTTTAGGAGAGCTATTTAGAAAATCTTAGAATCTTAGTTAGATTATAGTATAGCTAATAGTAAATTTAAATGATGTATTTATGCATTAAAAGTTATACTTCAGGTATCTTTATATAATTTTGGTGAAAGTTGGAAGAAATTATTTGTCCTTAGTTGAACTGGTTCATATCAGTAGTTATCAGGTCAATATATAAATTTCACCATTTAAGGTTTTACATGAAACATCGTAGGTCTCCTAATAAGTGAGCGAGTAGAGTAAAGTAAAGTTTTTAGAATCTAATTTGGAATAATATACAATTGATAGAATATGACTAACCAAAATTGATGATGGAGAGCATGCTTCAAGCATATCTCTTCGAGTTTGGTGAGAGATCCCTTAGCATACTTTGTCTATAATAAAGTGATATTAGATGGCTTTAAGTCTTATGTAAGAGGTGTTACAAACTTTCTGTTAATAATTTAGTAGGGTCATACTTATTGTAAGATGCTGTTTATAAAATGAAATTGATTAGAAAAAGAATACAAGCAACTTAATACATGCCAAAAGTCTATAAGGACCATGAAAGTTAAGTGCTAGAAATTATCAGCTGGTGACCAAATATTTTTGGAGGACTCACCCATGAAAGAGGTAATGAAAATTGGAAAGAAGAAAAAATTAAGTTTTAGTATATAAGTTCTTTTGAAATCTTGAACAAAGTAAGTATAATAATATATTGCCTAGTCTTGCCATCAGAATTAAGTGATGTTGATACAGTCTTTCTATAAGAATTTGGCTTAATTATGAAAGAAAAAATTGATGTCTATTGTTTATCGATAAGTGAAGAATTTATGGTTGAAGGAAATCCCTATGGTTAAGGTTAAATGACAAAATCACTCAAGTGAAGAGACTTTTAAGAAAATAAAGATGATATACAGAAGAGATATCACCAATTGCTTGAGTAGTGAGATTAATAACTGTAATTTATGATTTGACTTCATTCCTTACTTGTGGTAGGATGTATTGAAATTCAAAGACCGAATTTCTTAAGGGGGAAGAATGTAATATCCCGTAATTTTTAAATAATAATGTTTTGCTATAAAAAAATATATTTTTATTTATTTAAATGATTATATTTTGCTAAAATTAAATACACTTTTAATTAAAATAATTTTTTTATACTTAAAATAATTATATTTGGCTTTAAATAATTTTTTGTTTTATTTTTATAAATTTATTTCTTTTAATATACATGAAGATATTTTATATTGTGATTTGTTTTATTAAAATTTTTGTAAAAAAAAGTCATGATTTAAGAGTTCAACTAAAGTTTTGCAAGAATATAAATTTTTATTAATTTTTGGGATACTTTAAGATGAAAAATAATATTATTACGTATATAATAAATAATAAATTTTAAATATTTAATTATTAAATAATATTAAGTAAAAAAAAGAGGGGGAGATGTAAACATGAAGAAAGAGAGGCTTGGCGCAAGAGAATTTCATCTTTCTCCTTTTTTCTCTAAGATATCTCCCATTTTGGACAACCAATTGAGATACCGGAGGTACCATTGGACTCATGGCAATGAGAGCATCAAAACTCATCAATCAATTTCGCTGGAAACTCGCTAGATGTTCGCCGAAAAATCATGAACAGTAATGTAATAGGTAATGTTTCTAAAATGCTGGATTTCTAATGGTTTTTTGAGCTTCGAAGTTAGGGGTTTTGTTAAAAATATAGAGAATTGAATGTATGATGAATTTTACGATCAAACAACATGATTGGTGCTCTAATTTTGCAAATTGTTCTTCAATGAACAGTAACTATGAATAATATTTTTATTTGAGTGAACAGTGTCTGAATAGTGTGTGAACAGTATTTTCGACTAGCATAAATAGCAGTATCCATTAGTTGACTAGCATTAACCAAGATTCCGGAGTCATTCTTTTTATTTTTGGATTCTCTGAACTTGTTTTTGAGGTCTATTTGGTTAAATTTGAATTGAAAAAGTGTATTTTGGGGATGTCCAACCTAAAGTCTTACCCTGTGAGTAGATAATTCTTTCTATAACTTACCATATACTCTTATTGAATTTTAAATGTATAATTGGTTCTGTTTACAAGTTATTTATACTTTTATAATGAATTAAATTACTTTATTTATTTACTATCTGACATATAGTTCAAGAAGAGTTTGATTTTGAAAATGGATTTTTAAACTCATTGAATATGTGATTGTAAATGTATTTTTCATCATATGATAAAGGAAATATTTTGTGCACATGGCATTGATATGTAAAGCTATAAAGTTGTCTTGGAAAAGGGCATGTATATGTTATTACCCTGATTGGGAAGTTTTTGACATAGGAATTGTACTGAGACTGAAAATTTTGAATTTATACTAAAACTTTTGTTTTGAACGATATGACATATATGTAAATAATAATTTCTGTGAAGGAATCATATTGGAAACACAGTTTGCTAATAGTGTGTGATATTAGACCTAGTGCACCTTGACACCTCAGCTAGCAGAAATGGTGCTAATTTCGTGTGATGGCCAATACACAGGATATAATATGTGAAAGAGAGCATAATACCTCCTATCTAGTCGAGATGCCGACTATATAATATGTGATTTTCCCTTCCTTTTTGTGTGTTTGGGAAATACACATATTAGAGTTCTTTTCCGTGTCCTCTTGAATGGTGGTAAGGCAAACTTTAGCTGTGATAATGAGTTTTGACAAATCCTACACCACCAAAGTACGAAAGGGTTTGAACTCTAATATGGTGATTCTAATATGGGATCCTTATAATGTTTTCATGTGAAATATTTTGATGCATAAAAATATTTATTTAATGATCATACAATACAATATATGGTTTTGAATATCTGAATATCCTTTATTTTGAGAATATTTGAAATGCGAGTCCCATATGAATGTATTTCCGAACTGTATTTTTTATGTGACAAATTTTAAAATATGAGTACATCCATATGTTGACCTAAGAGGTCATAGGAGTTATTAACTACTCACTGAATTGTTAAACTCACTACACGATATTTACATTTTTTCAAATAAGAATACAGAGTTTGGTCTTGCAAATACGTGATTAACTAAGTGTCACACTCTCTGAGTGAGCCTATGTTGCTTTCAAGGATCACAACGTATAAATCATTCTGTATTTGTAATTTAGAGTATACTTTAAACGCTACAGGCAAGATCACTATTTCTACTATACTTTGATGTTTATAAACTTAGTCTATATATTGTGTATACATATGAATATCTATTTATAAAAGAGTGTATTATACATGTTATGAAAAATATATGTTCGTAAAGTATGTGTTTCACGTGCCCTAAAATTAGGGGCGCAACAAAAAACTAGTTAAGTGTTTGGTAAGTATACTTTAAAAAACACTTTCAATGCCAAAAGTTAACAAAGTTAACATGAAACTAAATATATTTCTTGGGCCATCTTAAGGATACACTTTTCCATATCAATCTAGTTTATTTAATATTTTATTCTCAAAGTATTTTTTTTAAAAAAATAAAACACATAGTGATAAAGAAGAGACATCATCCTTTCTTATCAACTAAACTAAACCCTCTAAATTTTTTGGCATACGAAGAAGGAGAGATTTAAACATTCTTCACCTATCTAGTGGCAAAAAATGGTTGAGTTTATGAAAAGAAAATGAATATTTCAAGGGAATTTCATTATAGCACTTCTACAGATATGCCTACTTCTAAAGGCACCACTTTATAGCAGCAATAGTTTTCAAAAAGCAGCTGAAAGTTACCAAACACTCATAATTAATACTTCCAATTAAGATAATAATATTAGTATAAGGAACTTATAAGAAACCATATTAAAATTTTCCCTTCTATCATACGTAGCTCAATTGCATCAAAGTTGGAAAAATATAATTGATAATATGGGTCATGGTTCTGGCTTGATTCCAACTTTCAACCCCTTTTTAAATTCGTCAAATCCAAGTTGAAATTTTATTTATTTATTTATTTGAATTATGGTTCAATGTGTTCACTGTAGGAGTTAATTTATGTGCAATTGAACTAATTCATTTCTTTAATTTGGTTAAAAAAACATACGACTTATACTTAGATTATAAAATTTACAAGAAAAAAAAATCTCTTATGATCTGATCCGTGCAAATAAATATAGAACTAAAATAATAGACAATACCGGATACAATATTCAAATCAATTTCGGTATATTTCAACTAAACTAATTACTCAATCTGATCAAACACAGACCATACACATAAAAGTTATGAAATTCACAAAAAAAATTCTTAGATCAGAGTGGGTTCAAACAATTATTGAACTAAATTAAAAGACAAAAGAGATCTAACCATATTCAAAATATATAACTCCCTCATCAATCAGCTTCTGGATAGAGTGACAGAAGCCCAAGGTAGTTGTAGAGGAAGGCTAGAGAAGAAAATCTAAATGTTCGTTTGGTGGTCGGGATAGAACAAAGACAAATATAATAGAAGATTAGATAAGAGTAAAATAGGACAAGGGTAAATATGATAGAAGATTAAATAAGAGTAAGATAGGAAATAAGTTTGATAAACTTTTATTCTATTTAGGGTTTAATGTGCACCAGATAACCTATTATATATTATTATGTTATTTTATTGTGTTTGAGGTGGACCAAATAATATTAGAATATGATATAATTTTTTTGACTATTTTATACATTAGTATAATAATAATATATAATTAAAAAAATATTGTTCATAAATTAAAAAATAAACAGTATCAATAATAAGCATTTAAGCACTCCTCATTAGAAACTCTATTTCCTTATAATGCTAATATATTCATAATAACAAAGCATTGATTTTTTTTATACCTTGTCCAAAAAAAGATTTCTTCTATATGCTTGGGAAGCTTAGAAAGCATATTATTTTAGAACTAAAATAACTTATTAAACTCTTAATTTTTTTTTATTTAAACAAGAATGAGTGTGTAATAATATGGACAGTTGATGTTACACCATTTAATTTATGCACTAAATTAATATCAATATTTTTAGTTAGTTGTATAACCAAAAGTTTTTCAATCAAAATAGTTTTGTACTCCATTTTTCTCGTTCTTATTTTGGGTTAATACTATATTTTTATACTTTTTAAATATAAGATTAATTTTATTTAGAGTATTGAGAATATTTTTCTTTGTAAAAATTTTTTATAGACTCAAATATCTAACAAAAAAATTTCAATCATGAGACTCAAATGTATCTACTATTTCAAGCATAAATTTAGGAATTCTTGTCAATTTAATTAGCATCATCAAAGGGGCTAATCCGTTAAAAGAAGAAGTTTGAAATTCAATGTTTATATCAGTCGAAAATAACTCACAAGCCTTTATTTTGGATAGATCAAAGATCATAACATTCATTAAACAAGCATTAAACTTGAACTTACAGAAGTATTTAGCAAAGTAAAACAAGATAAATATTACAGATCAGCCTGCACTTCTGAAGAAAAGAAAAAATTTAGATTACAAGACAACACACCTTCTAACTTTTACTACCAACATCATAGAAAAAATAACAAATTTCACCTAAATACAACTAACTTTAAAATCAGAATGAAGAAATCAAACTCTTTTAAAGAAACGCAATACACTTTTCAATCTTCTCTGAAGATAAAGACTCATGACATTGAAGATTCTTTCAACCTTGAGATGTTGTAGATTTTGGACAAAATATGTAGATTTTTAAAAGTTGGTAAGCACCAGATAATTTTAATAAAAAAAATTTTCCTCAACAAAGAAATAAACCTTCATAAAAAAAAGAGATAGACTTTTCTAATGGAAGAAAGGAACTTTTCAAATAGAAGAAAAGAACTTTCCTACTGTTGGAAGGAGGCAAAGTAAAGAGAGAGGGGGGAGGAGGCTGCCATTGGCAGCAATCTCCCCAAGCAGGTCTGCGGCGTGCTAGGGTTTCTTCTTGGGATCTCTCGCGGCACTCTCCTCCGATGAAACTATCAATAAAATAACTGACAAGCTAAACGGGTCACCTTGCCCGCTACTATCCTAAATAGGTACATGGGCCAATACAATTATGTCCATTTTATTTTTTTTAATTTTTTTTAAAAAATTAAAATTAAACTAATGTAAACTTTTCCAAGAAAAGTGTAATTAAAAAAAATTATAATCACAATGATATAACAATAGATCAACAAAATATTGTAATAAAATATAATTTTTTTTTTAAGTTAACGGTCAGAAAGAGTCAAACAGACTTACTTTTTTTAAATTTAAGTTTATTTAATAAATAGACAAAACAGACCAATTTATTAACTATAATTTATTTTGACAATACTAACTATAAAATAATAAAATTCTGGCCGAACCCCCAAGGCATGGGTCACAGATGATCCACCTTTCTTTTGATTTTTCTAAATCATATTTTTCAAAAAAAAAAAAATGTAAGTCTTCTAATTTTAAATTTGCATATAAGAAATTTCTGAAAAGAAGAAATACGGTTAGGTCGGGTACAGGGGAAAGATCAAACTGCTACTCTACCTAAAGTCTTACCCATCCAATTAGCTAATCCAACTCCCCAAGCTACCCACATTTGACTTTCTAAAAGATATTCATTTGAAATCTTGAACTGTTGAGTTTTATTTAGGCAAGTATATATCTAGCATCCTTAACCATGTGTTTACAACCTTTTGAGCTAAAAAAATTACTTAGAAGTCACTCTTAAAAGTCTATTTTCATTTAGAATTAAATTTCTCTTCTTTTTTTCTATAGCCAAGTTTTTTTCTCTCTTTAAAGTAGCTTTTATCATCCGTATTTTGAGGCATTGAAAGGATCTCTCTCATTTTCTTTTTTCGATTTTTTTCTTCTTATTTGTGTACAAATAAATCTTTCAATTTGTTTTTTTAAATAAATTTGAAAATCTTTAATATTTTGATTTGTGTTCTTTTAAGTAGATCTAAAAGTTTTTATTGTTTCGATTTGTTTTTATTGATAGATTAAAATAGTATTTATTCATAATCAAGTTATCATTGATTTTTTTCATTATTTTGATTTAAGCATAATAAGATATTATGAAAAAAATTTGAATTTTATTTAACAAGTAAATAAAAGTAATTATCTCGTTAGAGCACTTATAATAATGACAATGACTTTCATGCCAAAGTTTTTGGACCAGTAAGATTTCTACTCATATTTTAGTTTAACAAAAAAAAAATTTATATAGACATTCATTTTGCTTTTGAATTTAATTGAAAGTTGAAAGGATCTATAACTATTGTAAATGCGATTGAAATTCGCTTCTGAATGAATCTTGTAATTTTATCAAAATTTGTTTTTCTTCTCTTACCATTTAGAGACTATATTCTTGAAAGAGAATATATTACTAATAAAAGCCAAATGCTCTTCCATTAATCTAAATTCAAAAAATAAATAAAAGAAATCAACAGTTAACATGATCATGGAAGACTCGCATTAACATAAACGTCGCTTAATTATATTTTTAGTTAAATAAATATCTTATAAATTAATTTTGAATATTTTAAAATATAAATCTAGTTACCAGACCCCTCCAAAATATGCAAATACTTCATCCAATTAAAACATCGATTTTGATTTATTTAGGTTTGATTGATTTAAACAAATTTAATTAAAATTGAATAAAATCAATAACATACACAACGAAATTCTTGAATACAATGTGATAGATATAAAATAAAAATAACACAATTTTTTTTTAAGGAACCTACCAACCCAATAGTTTGAACGAGCAGCTGCCATATATATATATTGCTAATTGAGCTAACTAGTGTTAGCTATATCTAGTTTTATTAATCAAAATAATATTCAAATTCAAAAAAAAAATTACATGTTCCATCTTTCAAACAAGGGTTTGAATCTCTTAAAGTTCTTAAGAACTATGCAAAACAAATTTAAAGAGCAAAAAATTACTTATGTCTGAATAAGTGAATTTCACTTATTCATTAGCAAATTTTCACTCCTTGGCCCAACCGATAAACTTAATGAGATTTTTAGTAGATTGTCCATCTTTTGCTACATTATTCATGGTCATTTTCTTTAGCTTTAAGGACCTTGCTTTTATTTCTTCATCACCAAGCAATTGCTCCACCTTCTTCTTTATCTCTTCCCTTGTTATTACTCCATTTTCATCCTTATCAAATCCTACCCCAACCTTCCATACGTTACAAATATAGAACTTGTTCAAAAATTGGTCATTGCCAAATGGCCAACATAGAAAAGGTATCCCATTGTGTATACCTTCTATGGTAGAATTCCAGCCACAATGGCTAATGAAACAAGCTATGGCACAGTGGTTCAAAATCTTTCTCTGTGGTGCCCAACTAACAATTTTGCCCTTAGTTCCCCGAAATTCATTTGGGTATGCGTTGTTCACTTTCTTAAGATCATTATCTGCAGTCAAATTTTTTGTTAAATAGAGTTACTCATACTATGACATGATAACAAGAATAATAATAATAATAAAACTACATTTCAATGTTTCTAAAGTTCTCCTTATAATATTTATATTTTTTTAATCCATGCATTATAATTTTATTAAGAATAGTATTATGTGCTCATTTTGGTAAACAATTATCAAAATAAGGAAGATATTAGGCTGAGGGTTTTTTTTAAAGGGGGGCAGAAATGATTAAATGAGTGCCAAGCACATTAAGATACTAAGGAAAAAAAATTAAAACTATTGTACACAAAGCCTCATAAATTATGTATGACTCATTTATTGGTGTATCTATGTAAACAAGGTTTGCTTTATCTATAAATTTTTTAGTGAAATTAGATTTGATTACAGATTGAATAACTCGTCTAATTAAAACGAAATAGCTATGAATTTCAAATTCGAGTAGTAAATAAAGTTTGAGCTTTTTTGAGCTCAAATAAAACTGGGGTTAGACTTGAAATTTCATTTGAAAATAGACCTTAACTTAGTTCCTGAATAGCATGTTTAAAAAAAATTAATTATATATGTCAATTTAATCTAACTTTTATTGTAAAAAATATATTAATAATAAGAAGTTTGGTGTTTCAAAGTATGTATTATTTTATATAAAAAAATACTTTTTAAATTGAATCTTAACTTCATGCTAGACTTTAAGTTTAGATAAATATGATTGGGCAGACTGAAGTGAAGCCCATTATTTTTTTTTACTATTTTTTAAAAATTGTTTTACCTGTTTAGAGCCAAGTTTGATATGTGATCAGGATTAAATGAAACGATTAAAAAGATTAGGTGAAACACAATATTATTTATATAAAATATAATAAATTAAATAAAGAAAAATAATATGTACATACTAAATCGAGTGGGGCAACATGCAAAAATAATAATTACCTGGACGCACAACCCAAAGAAAAGGCTTGTTCAAGAGATCAAGTCCAAGTGCTAGTTCTCTGAACTGGTCAGGCTCCACTGACGCCAAACTCCCAAAGGAAACATAAATGACAGATTGAGGTGGCTGCTGATCTAGCCATTCCAAACAGGTTCTGTCTTCTTCCCAAAAAGAACTTGGGTTTTGGTCACTTGCTATCAATGGGCCAATGGGGAGGAGCTTTGGTGATATGGAAAATGACCCAGCTTCAAGTTCGTAAGTTGTGTTACAAAGCCACCATTCTGCTAACCTCAAAGTTTGCATCTCTGGCACAAGATGGTCAAAGAAGAACTTATCCATTCTGGTCCATGCCAGGTTAGTTGGGTCCATCGGAGGCATGTTTGGAGAAAGTTGAATTTCCTCTGTTTTGATTGGGATTCCTATAATTTCAAAAGAAAATCCTAGATTTAGTTCTCGTACCACAGGTTAAGAAAGTATGAATAATTTTCCAAATGGAAAAAACTGAATAGATGTATTTAAAATTTTATGAATTTATTAATTTCACTATTTAAACACAAAATATAAAGAGAAAATATATGGTACACCGCTAGTGGACAAGTTTTTGTCCACCAGCGGTGTCCAGATCGTGCCACGTGACAAACTTATATTAAATTTGTCACGTGGCATGATCTGGACACCGCTAGTAGACAAAAACTTGTCCACCGACGGTGTACCAAATTATTACTCAAATATAAATAATAAAAAGCCCATAAATAATAGTTAGTATTGTCAAACAGGTTAGTCATAAATATGTTAAATTAAACTATTTATTAAACAAATTTGGTCTTTAAAATTCATACTTGCCCATGCAACTTAGAGGGTTAAATGAATCGGCCTACAAACTTTTAAGTTAATTAGGCCTGTAAGATATTATAAAAAAATTAAATAAAAAATACATTTTTGAGCTAAATAAATGTAAAAATTTCATTAAAAAAAGTTAAAAACACAATATATATATATATATATATAATCAAAATAATGTGAAAAGAGTGAAAATAATTTTGTTAGTTAAATATTTTTCACTTTTTTTTTTCACATTTTCATAGGCTGGCCCGCACTTGCATGCATATTTGACCTATAAATTCAACGGGCTGGTCGGTTTATGCCTATTTTTGAATGAGCCTAATTTTGGATGTTCAAATCTATCGAATGAATTAATTAAATGAAGTGAATTGTACTGACAATGATACTTCTTATTTGACATGGGAAAAAAACTTGCTGAAGTTTTATAACCAAATCATGGTTGAATTGATGAGCATAAGGATCTAAGAATTCGGCAAGCCTAAATATTTCTTACCATTTTCAGAACTAATAATCCCATCATCAATCAGCCTTTCGATGCAGTCCACGGAAGCCAAGGAAGTAGCAGAGCCAGGAAAGAGTACAGCCCCTTTAATCCCCAGTTTCTGAGCAACTTCCACGGCCCATCCCATGTTCATACTAACAACTACGCAAGCGATCTTACTATCTTCGCCTTCCAAAGCATTAATATCTTCAATCAGTTTGGTAAGCTTAGAAGGCATGGTACTTTTCATGGACAAAATAACTTTGGGGTGGTCGTTTCTGTCATCTTCTGGATCCAAACCATCTGGGAGAGTCACCAACTTTATCTGTGATGATCCCAGGAGGTTGTGATCTTGCCCAGAACTTGCGGCCATGGCTCGGTTGTGGCTGAACTCTGTCTTTAGAAAAGTGATCTTGCAGCCGTGTTTGGCCAAAACCTGAGAGAATTCCATTAGGGGATTCACATGTCCTAGAACTGGATATGGTATAACAAGAAAATGAGGGATTCCCATCTCTCTCTAGTTTGGAAGAGAAAGAAGTTTTAGTATGGAAAATCTAGGAGATTTAAAGAATAAGTTCCTGCGATTACTGATTTGCGTGGTTTTATTTGTGGTTGTCATTCCATTATAAATGTCGAACTCTAAGTTAGAGATTGTCACTTTTCCAAGAATATGAGTAAACATTTCAAAAGAAAAGTCGACTTTGCGTTCCTTTTTTTTTTGTGTTAAATAAAAGTCTAAAACAGATTATTTTATTCTAAGATCAGAGTATACTATTAGTTTTAATAATAGTTTATAGTGATATTAATAACTTATTCATTAGGTGTAGTCTAGTGGTGAGGAGATGGATAGCTTAGCAAGGGATCTTAAGTTCGATGTCTTGCTCATCTTTTGTACCAAAAAAAAAAAAAAAAAACTTATCCACTAAAAAAAACTATTAGCAGCGTAAATCAAATACACACCTTAATAGCAAATTGCTTTTACTTTTACAAATTGAACTAACTTTAGCTAATAAATAGCTCTAGATTTTTTTTATTATTATTTTTTTGCGAAGAGTTTTGGACCTTTTAAATTATATATTAAGTATTTTTATTTTGAATAAATTATATTTATTTTTTAACTTTTAAAAAATTACATTCACATTGACTCTAATTATAAATCAAGACAAAAACTTTTATTGAAGTTTATAGAGTTTACACTCACTCCTTCAAGTTTAAAAAAATACACTAATTTATTTTAGAGTAAATTACTTTCTCCTCCTCTAGTTAATATAGTTATTTTGTAGCCCTCATTTTTATTTTTAAAAGATAGAGAAATCTCGTTTCAATTTAAAAATATAGTATAAAAAATTATTTCCTCTCTTATATTAATACACTTATTACACTACTCTCCCTTTCATTATTAAAAAAACAAAAATCTCTCTCAAAAATAAAAATATGTTACAAAATAATTCAAATGTCTCAAAAACTTTTTATATAAGAGAAACAAATAATAAAATAAAATATTACTATTTCATATTTTCTTTTCAATTCATTATTTTATAATACTAATTATTTCTTCTAAAATAATTGTAAATTGGTTTAGACTATAAAAATACCAATTTTATTAGCATAAAAACTTGGTTAAAAATTTAGAAGGAGAAAAAAATGTTTAAAGAGAAATCTTTTACTTATTTATTTGTTATTTGTTTCACTTTCATAAAAAATATTTAATATATTTTTTATTTGTAAAAAAATTTATATATATATTTATAATAAATAAGAGAGTAGTATAATCAAAATATTAATTAATAGAAGAGAAAGTATTTTACTCTTAATTGTTTTGAAAAAAGTTGTGTATAGTTTACTTTTATTTTTTAAAAAAGTTTGTATATATTTTTATAGTAAAAAATTATATAATAAAAATATTAATAAAAATTAATTTATTTTTTATTTTAAATTTTTATAAATATTAATTAAACCTTTTAACAAAAATTAAGAAAAGTTGAATTGAAAAGGAAAAGTCCTTTGGACGGATCTGGTAAAAATGTCGACAGGCGCATAAAAGAAAATCTTAGGAACTTTTTGGTTCCGTGAGATAGTCACCTAAGTTTATAATTTTTTTATTATGACTCTAATTAAAGATATTCTTAAATTTATTAAACAGTTTAAATAATAAATAAATTAAAATTTAATAATTAAAATTTTTTATAATATAAAAAAGTTTAATTTATAAAAAAATACTTGTAGAGAAATATATAATTTTAATATCTCCAACTATATTAATTTTATATTTAAAGAGTGCAAACATATTCTTACTACTTAAAAAAATCTAATAACCTTAGAGTTTATTAGGTTATATCTCTTTCTCAATCATAATAGAGATTTTTCATGTTAACCCGAAATTTTAATAACTTTTATTTTTTATATAATAAAGATAGAATACTTCAAGCCTCACATTTATTTGTCAAATTTATAATATTTATTTTTAATAGTTTGATACGAGAATCAGTATAAGAACAAAGTATATTCAGTGACAAACAAACACTCACTAGAATACTAGACACTAGAGGATCTCTCTAAATAAATAAAAAAGTTGACTTTCAATATAAGATCTTAACGTTAAAAAGAATCAATCTCATGCACTATACATAATTGCGAAGTATTTTTCTTAGCCAATTGAGCCAATTGGTATTGCCCTTGTAATTTCTTTTTGATGCAACTGTTGGTTGAATCTAACAAAATATTTTAGTTCAAAATTTGACGGAAATTAAAATTTGACGACACCGTATTGTCATCAACGGTACTAGATCAAACGAATCATCAAGTTTCCAAAGATGTTCCATTGGGAATTTGCTTGTTTTTATTAGCTTGAAATCTTAATAACTTTCATTTTTTATATAAAAAATTATAATAAAAATAGAATATTTCGATATTATTGATTAAACTAAAGTGTCCTTTTCAGCTCCACTTTCATATATATCAAAATAAACAAATTAAGATTCATCAAAAGGCTGAATACCAAAAAATCTCTTTTAAAAAAATTGGCTTTTAACACAAACCTTTAATATATATTAGAAAGAATCTCACTCACGCTAAATAAATATATACGAAGAACTTACAAATGTCGTTTATCTGTTTGAAGAGAAGTTCAATTTGAATTTACTTGCTTTTTTGACGAAAAGGAAAGGCTTGCCTCCAGGGTGTGATTATTTGGTGACTAAGTGGGGCTACATTGAAGGAAGGCATGTCACAGCTACATATATTTGTCTTTATTTACTTCTTTAGTACTGGATGGACATCAATGCGAAGAATTGTTGTGCTTTAAGCGTTTTCCATAGATACTCGTCGTTCTTTTACTTAAAATTTTTTATTTTTATTTTTATTAATAGAATGACAAAATTTCATGCAAAAAGAAAGTGCAACCAATTTATGAGATTCAATAATAAATAAATATTTATAATTTTTATTAAAAAAAACTACTAATTTTTTAAAAAACTATCACTGTTACATTGAAATAATTACTTTTATTTATTTGTTAAATCAAAATTAAGTTTTTTTAATATCATGAGATACCTAGATGAAAAAGAAAAATTAATAACTCTATTAAAGACAAATACCATTTCGATTTATTAATAAGGGCAAATCAAACTACTAAAAGCTCTTAAATTGCCTTTTACAACTTGAAAAACTTATTTGTCCAAAAAAGAAGCAGAGAAAATGGGCTGCTGACAATTCCAAAACATTAACCACAGAAGCTATTTTGAAGAAAAAAAAATTCTGCTTTGCTGACCCTGTCCTAAATTTGAATACATTGAAATATAAATGGAAGTACATACACCTTTTCATCTTTAGAATACCGAAAATTACTTGAATTGTGTTTGAATAGAAAATTTTATCAATTATGTAATTTGAAATATAAGGATTTTCCCTGATTTGGAAAATCATAATCATCATAAAGAAAATTTACATTTTTTGTATTTTTATATTATTTTTTATTTTTTTGGTAACTACCAAAGTATTCTCCATCTAGTTAGATGAAAAACTAATCTTTATAGAATTCAACAGGTAAAACTCTCCTTAAATTAATATATCAAAAGATTAAACTTTGGTCATTTTTAAAAGTTCAAATAGTTATTACTAATGCAATCAACCCATATTGAGTTCATAATATTTTTTATACCATTAGTGTTGTAGTTTAAGTTTAGTTTAGTGTCAAGTTCTAAAAACCTAAGTAGGTGCCACACCCCTACTTTTAAAGGCACGTGAAACATATACTTTACGGAAAAATCTTTATTATAATAGGTATAATACAAGCGTTCATTATAAAAACAGATACAGATAAGTTCTCGCATGTAAACACAATATATAGACCAAGTTTATAAATATCAGAGTAACAACAGAAGTAAAAATCCTGTATGTGGCGTTCAGAGCATACTCTAGAGTACAAGTACAATATAAACAAAAATCTACAAGTTTTGGAAACAAATAGGCCCACCAGAGAATATGTCGTATAATTGATCACATATCTAAAATGAAATGACTAAATTTTGTATTATTATATGAAAATATAGAAATATCGTGCAGTGAGTTTGACAACTCAGTGAGCAGATAATACCTCCTATGACCTCTTAGGTCAATATATGGATGAACTCATATTTTAAAATTTGTCACATAGAAAATGTAGTTCAGAAGTACATCCATATGAGACCCGTATTTCAAATATTCTCAAATCAAAGAATATTCAGATATCTAAAACCATATATTATACTGTATAATCATTAAACAAATGTTGTTATGCATCAAAATATTTCACATAAAACCATTAGGAGGATCTCATATCAGAACCACCATATCAGAGTTTAAACCCTTCTGTACTTTGGTAGTGTAGGATTTGCCTAAATTAACATTTCAGTTAAGGTTTGTCCTACACAATTCAAAAGCACATGCAAAGGGACTCTAATATGGGTATTTTCTAAGCACACAATAAGAGAGGGGAAAACACATATCATATTGTCGGCATCTCGTCTAGATAGGAGGCATCCCGCTTTCCTTCACATATCATATCACGTGTGTTGGTAGTCACACGAAACTAGCATCACTCCTGCTAGCTGAGGTGTCAAGGTGCACCAGGGCTAATATCACCTATTATTAACAAACAGTGTTTTCAATAAAATTATTCTACAAAAATCATATTTGCACATATGCCATATCGTTCAAAACATAAGTTTCAGTATAATAAAAAAAAATTAGTCTTAGTATAATTCATCTGTCAAAAACTTTTCAATTAGGGTTATCACGTATACATGTCCTTTTTCAAGACAATCTTATAGCTTTACATATCAATGCCACGTGCACAATATATTTTCTTTACCATATGATGAGAAATACATTTAGAATCACATATTCAATGAGTTCAAAAACCTATTTTCAAAACCATACTCTTCTTGAACTATATGCCAGATAATAAACAAATCAGGTAATTTAATCCATTTTAGAGACACATAAAAGTATAAATAATTTGTAAATAGAAACAATTATACATTTAAAGTTCAAGAAGAGCATAGGGTAAGTTATAGAAAGAATTATCTACTCACAGGGTAAAGCTCCAAGTTGGATCGCCCTAAAATATATTTTTTCAATCCAAATTTGATCAAAAAGATCTCAAAATTGAGTGTGAAAGATCTAAAAATTTAGGAAATGACTCTGAGAGTTTGGTCAACTGATTGGAATACTGTTCACAGTTAGAAATATTGTTCACATAGGCCAAAAAAATATTTATGTCGGTCAAAAATACTGTTCATAATACCAAAAGCTATCAAATGATTATAAAATTTTATATCATATAGTTTATTTATCTCTTGAATCTATCTACGATGTCAGATTTTCAATTTGAGATCTCTAAATAGGATTTTCAAAGTTTACCTTTTTAAAAAAAAATTACTTTCAATCTACGCCGATTCTACGCCGATTTGAAAAATTATTCGGCCAATATTGTCACACCCCTAATTTTAGAGCACGTGAAACACATATTTTCCATAAACATGAATAGTCCAATCATTTATTATGAAAACAGATACATATAGGTTCTTCCATACATATTCCATATACAGAACAAGTCCATAAACATCAGAGTAACAACAGAAGCAGAGATCCTGCTTGTGTCATATAGAGCATACTCTAGAGTACAAGTGCAATATAAATCAAAATCTACGAGCCTTGGAAACAAAATAGGCTCACCAGAGAATATGACACTTTTTCGATCACGTATATGCAGGACCAAACTCTGGGTCTTTATCTGAAAAATTTATCCACAACGTGTAGTGAGTTTTACAACTTAGTGAGCAGATAATTCCTCCTATGACCTCTTAGGTCAACATATGGATGTACTCATATTTTAAAATTTATCACATTGAAAATGACAGTTCATAAGTACATTTATATGGGACCTGCATTTCAAATCTCGGTTCATATCAAATTCAGATATTTAAAATCATATGCAATACAATATAATCATTATTCAAATACTGTAATGCATCAAAACCTTTCACATGAAAATATTTGGAAGATCCCTTATCAGAACCACCATATCAGAGTTTAACCCCTTCCGTACTTTGGTGGTATAGGATTTGCCTAAATTCAGTATCCCGCTGAGGTTTGCCCTACTACCATTCAAGAGGACACGCGAAGGGACTTTATATGTGTATTTCCCAAGCACACAGTAAGGAAAGGCAAATCACATCTCATATAACTGGCATCTCGCCCATATATAGGAGGCATCCCACTCTCCATCACATATCATCTTCGTGTGTTGGCCCTCGCATGAGGTTAGCACCACCTCCCCTGCTAGCTGAGGCAATCAAGGTGCTCACCAGGGCTAACATCACCTGCTGTTAGCAGACAGTATTTCCAATAGGATTCCTCCACATAAAATATCATATGCACATATGCCATATAATCCAGTATAAACTTTTCAATATAATACAGACTTTCAGTCTCAGTACAAATTCATTAGTCATAAATTACCCATTCAGGGTTTATCACATATACATGCCCTTTCTCGAGGCAATCATATAGCTTATAAATCAATTTCACATGCATATATATTCATTTCACCATTCTATGAAAAATACATGTGAAATCAGATATTCCATGGGTTCATAAATCCATTTTCAAAATTATACTCTTTTTGAACTATATTTCAAAATGTAAGCAATTCAGATAACTTTAATGCATTTCAGAAACATATATAAGTATAAATATCTCATAAGCATAATCATATACATGTTTAAAGATCAAGAAGAGTATAGGGCAAGTCATAGGAAGAATCATCTACTCACAGGGTAAGGGCTCCGGATTGGATAGCCCCAAAATGCACTTTTTCAGTCTGAATTTGACCAAATAAACCTCAAAAACGTGTCCGGAGGGTCCAAAAACTTAAGAAATGATTTTAAAAGCTTGGTCAACGCTGGTCAACGCTAAGGTACTATTCACCGCCGAAAATTATTATTCATCGCCACACAAAAAGTTACCAAATGACCTAAAAGAATTCATATCCTAATTTTTTATCTAGTTTTTTAATCCATCTATGGTGTCAGATTTTCAATTTGAGGTCTCTAAGTAAGAGTTTCAGAATTTACCTTTTTCTGAAATTTTTTACTTCAGATTTACAACTATTCAACTGCTAATTTGAAAAATTGATCGGTCAAAACTGTAGTATTCTTCGTCCTGAATCCAGTAGCACCTTCAGTTTTGAGATCAAAAACCAATAGGCACTCCAGATTTAGAGAGAAAGTTGAAGTTTACTATTCACTCACTATTTCACACTATTCATAAGTTTTGTAGAAACTCCGTCCGTCTCCCACCTTCGGTTTCCTCTTTTATTTTATTTTTATAATAATAATAATTATTATTATTTAATAATTAAATATTTAGATTTATTTTCATTTTATTTCATATATATTCATATAAATACAGTTTTTCATCCGAAAATATCTTAAAAATTTCTAAAAATTTACATTCTCATAAACCTTTAGCTAAACTCTTAAATCATGATTTTTCTTGATAAAAATATTAATAAAACAAATCACAAAAAAAATTTCTTTATACATAATAAAAGAAATAATATTTCTAAAAATACAACAAAAATTCATTAGAGGTCAATATAATTATTTTAAGAAAAAAAATAATTATTTTAAACAAAAATATATTTACTTCCAACAAAACATGCATAGTCATTTTTAAAAAAAAAATCATACTTGTTTATAATAAAATATTATTTAATTTTGGGATATTACAAATATCGCAGTACTCTTTATCCTAAATCTAGTAGTACCCTTAGTTTTAAAATCGAAAACTCGAAGGTACTCCAGATCTAGAGAGAAAAAATAAGGAAAAAGAATATTACTATTCACTCTTCATATCATCGGTTACGGGAAGAATAATTTTTTTCCTTTTTTTTTATATTGATGGAGGGACCAATTGAAAATTTGCTAATTGTTAGAAGAAGTCCTTGCAAATTTTATTATTTACATTTTGACCTCTAAACTTTTAGTAAATTACAATTTGACCCCAAAAATATTAATAAATTTTTATTTTCATCTTTAAAACCTTTCAATTATATCCCCACTTCTTTATTTCTTAAAATAATCCATACATAAATGAAAATTACTAAATCTTAAGGGTGTTACATTCTTTCCCATTAAGAAATTCAGTTCCTGAATTTCAAATCATCCTATCACAAGTAGAAAATGAAGTCAAGGCATAAATTACAATTATTAACCTCACTACTCAAACTATTGGGGATACCTCTTTTATATATTATTTTTACTTTCTAAAAAATCTCTTTAGTTGAGTAGTTTTTCCATATAACTTTAACCATATGAATTTCCTTCAACCATAAGTTTTTCACTTGTTGATCAACAATAGACATTGGTTTTTTCTCATAATTAAGCCAAATTATTGTCCAATTAAATTTCTTGAAATTAGATAACATAAGAAGAATCTAATAGATACTTTTTTAGTATTGATGAAAGAAAGACTGTATCAACATCATTTAATTCTGAAGGCAAAGCTAGGCGATATACTACTATACATACTTTGTTCAAGATTTCAAAAGAGCTTATATACTAGAGCTTAACATTTTTCTTCTTTCCAAACCTCATTACCTCTTTTATGGGTGAGTCCTTCAAGAATATTTGGTCATCAACTGATAATTTTTAGTTCTCTACATTCATGATCTTTATAGATTTTTGACATGTAATGAGTTACTTGTATTCTTTTTGTAATCAATTTCATTTTATCAACGGCATCTTACAATAAGTCTAACCCCACTGAATCATTTAATAGAAAGTTAGTAACATCTCTTACATAAGGCTTTAAGTCATCCAATATCACTTTGTTATATGCAAATTCGACTAAAAGATCTCTCACCAAACTCAAAGACATATGTTTGAAACATGTTCTCCAAACTAGCGTTATCAATTTAGGTTAGTCATATTCTATCTATTGTATGTTATTCCAAATTAGATTCCAAAAGTTTAACTTTATTCAACTCACTCACTTATTAGGAGACCTACGATGTTTATGTAAAACTTCAAATGATGTCATTTGTATATTGGCCTGATTATTACTAATATAAACAAGTTCACCTAAGGACAAATAATTCCTCTCAACTTTCACTAAAATTATATAAAGATACCTGAAGTATAACTTCTAATGCGTAAACACATCATTTAGATTTACTATCAACTATAATATAATCTAACTAAGATCTAAAGGTTCCTGAATAGCTCTTCTGAAATAATATATTCAATTGTTTTTTACTTGCTGACATACCAAACAACGAAAATATTTCACTTGTATCTTCCTTTTACCATTATTCTAGTACAATTTTTTTTATCTCTTAGTATATCCTTATTGCCTTGAGGTTATCCATATTCACAATCTATAACTTCTGAAATCTCCTTTCTCAACCATTATTCACATATGAATTTTTAATCTCAACATAATTCACATCCTAAATACTAGATTCAACTTAACATGACATAAACCCTTAACACAAATACCTTAATCACTTTACATTATTTTCTAATATGGTTTTCAAAATATTCTCCATTACTTTAACCTACTAACCACTTGGACACCATAAAAATTGAGTTTCAAAGAAAAGAAATTAATTTTCCTTGTAATGAGAAAAATGAATTTTGCATTTAATACCAAACATTAATGTGGGAGGATGCAGTAGAATAGACGAAAAGTATAATAGAGAACGGTGCCAAAATAGAAGGTTAAAAGTTTTGACAAAGCATTGAAGAAAATTAAAATCAGTGGCCACAATTCTTGAAAAGTTATAAACATAACTTAGCTGTTATTTCGACAAAAATCAGTGGCCGCAGGTTTTGAATATATGTGCCAAAATCTAATTCAAAACTACTATTATTCGGTGGAAGAATATCACAGGAAAAGAAGTATTTTTGAGCTTATAAAAGTTTGTAAAAAATAAAAAGCATGTAGTTAACTGGTAGCATGCAATTAATTGCTTCAAAACAAATGTAATCGATCAATTGTAAAATAAATCAGTGCAAATTAAAAAATTTTAAAATAACTAATCGACTTAATACTACCAATAGTCGACTGGTAAGAACATTGAAAAAAATAGATAAAACATTTAAGTCTCCCTCTTCAACAACTAACTGGTTTGCATTTTCACTCTTTTTTTTACAATGACTCCTATCACTTACAACTTCTCTACAAGAATCAAGACATCAATGATTCATCAATTACTACAAGGAAAAAAAATTTATGGTGATACTTTAATCTTATTCTCTTTATATGCTTAATATTGATAAAGGGGAATTTTGAGTGCTTATTGGTCATGTTTTGTCCCCTTATTCATAGTAACTTATGGATATTTTCATGCTTTTGGTTATACTTTGTTCTGGGTACTGTTGTGGTTCATTTTGTGATTGCAGGAGAGCAAAAGAAGCCAAGAAGCAAGGAAAAACGGTCATGGAAAGACCCTAAAAGACTTGGATCAAATTTGACGTGCAACCTCCTTGATTCGATCCTCGGCAACGGCGCCAAAAACTTGTTGTGTATATATTTTACCAATTATCGCAAGTGCACGGCGTAGCTGTAACTAGTCTGGCAAGTACGGGTCGTGTCCTTAGAGAACAAAAAGTACTATCTAAATCGATGAAATTCGATAGGCAAGAATCACAATTAAGCAAGTTGAAAGAATCAATTAAACTAGGCCTAGAGTTAGGGTTCACCACACTTGTGATACTCAACAACTGATATTCACCTCT
Organism: Gleditsia sinensis; assembly: GCA_037074535.1. Lineage (NCBI taxonomy): Eukaryota > Viridiplantae > Streptophyta > Magnoliopsida > Fabales > Fabaceae > Gleditsia > Gleditsia sinensis. The sequence goes on from CM073474.1 coordinate 13,771,082, forward strand.
AATTGCAATTGTATAGATTGTTAGGGATGGTTTAGCCTTAATTATCTAGTAATCTCTTTCAAGAATTACTAATCGTACCTAGGTTAATCAAATTACCTACTTTCGTGGTTCTTAGCGTAACCTAGGTCCATTAAGCTTTATGCTAACCATAGAGTTCAACTAGTTAGTTTTCTCGTTCCCACTAATTGACTCAAGCCTTGTAATAACCGTAAAATTTAACGAAAATTCCAATTAAAGGAAATTTAGAATAAAAGTGAGAATTTTGACAATAGAGATAAAAATTGTAGAAAATATGTATATTTATTACATGGATTAAAGAATTACAAAAAAAAAGAAAAATGAGAATTTATGTTTTGGCGCGCTATAAGCAAATATATTTTTATTTATGTAGAAATGATTATGATTTGTTAGAAGTAAGTGGACTTTTAAGTAAAAGAAGTATTGTATTGCTTAAAATAATTATACCGGCCTCTATTAAATTTTTATGGTATTTTTAGAAATATTCTTTCTTTTAATATGAATTAAGATACTTGTTTTAAAATTTATTTTATTATAATTTTTATTAAGAAAAATCATGATTTAAGAGTTCAACTAAAGATTTATGAGAATGGAAATTTTTAAGAATTTTTGGGATATTTTATGATGAAAAATGGAATTTATATGAATTTTTATAAAATAAAATCCTATTATTAATTATTTAATAATTATTATTATATTTTTTTAAAAAAAAAAACCTCAGAAACCATAAACGAAACCGGGGGGCGATTGCGTCGAATTCGAAGAAAAAAAAATAGAAAAAATAAATAGTAATGAATAGTATAGGAATAGTAACATCCAACATTTTCTTTCGATTTGGAGTACTGATTAGCTTCCGATATCAAAACTGAACGTATTATTGGATTCAGGACGAAGAGTACTTCAGTTTTGACCGATCAGTTTTTCAAATCAACCGTTGAATCGCCGTAGATCTGAAGTAGAAAATCTCGGTAAAAGGTGAGTTCTGAAAAACCTTACTTAGGGACTTCTAATTAAAAATCTGACTCCGTAGATGGATTCAGAAACTAGATAAATATTAGGATATGAAATTTTTTTTGTTGATTCGGTAAAATTTTTGTGACAGTGAATAGTGTTTTCCGACGGTGAACAGTAACCAAGCTCATTTAAGGTTTTTTGGACCTTTCGGACTCGATTTTGGAGTCTGTTTTACCGAATGCAGACCAGGAACTAGGATTTTAGGGCTGTCCAATCTAGAGCCCTTACCTGTGAGTTGGTTTTTATACTATAGCGCATGTTTTATGAATTCGGTTTATAACTCTCTCTCTCGTATGATTTTAACTAGTTGGAATGTATGTTAAATTGTTTTACTGCTTTGAAAACCAATATGTTCCAACCATGTTAGAAATTATAAATTTAAATCCTAGTTGAACTCTAGGTATGCAGGGCAAGCATCTAGGCTGATAATTCTCCATTTGAGCTAGATTTATAGAAATGCGAACTTAGTCATAGAAATGAACTAAGTTAGCCATGAAATGATTTGATGCATGATGAGCATCTATGTGACGTCTACGGACGATCTATGTTTAAAAGAGAAAGTTTATGATTATAAAGGTCTCCATGAGAATTCATGGATGAGATATATTTTAGAACGAAATTTTATGCATGAAAAGAGCTAGATGGAGAATTATAGCTTTATTGTAAAGTTATTGAAATGTTTTACTTTAAACTCTTTGAATAGCATATTTCAATTGTTTTCTATTGGAGGGACCCTTTTAGCTCACTGTTAGTTAGCCGCAGGTAGTGCTAGCCCTGGTGCACCATGATCATGTTAAGGCTTCGGCCTAGGATACTGTGACGGGCATATGACTGCCTAAGACACAGGGATTTAGGGTAGACTTATGTCTATGCTTACAGTGATTGCCATACCCATTGCTATGTGCTTGGGGACCCATTGCTATGTGCTTGGGAAATTTAAGGTAGACTTATGTCTATGCCTACAGTGATTGCCATACCCATTGCTATGTGCTTGGGGAAATTTAGGGTGGACTTATGTCTACGCCTACAGTGATTACCCCTCCCTTACTATGTGCTTGGGGAAGATGATGATCTGTCAGGAAAGAACTCCAATAAACTACTGCATTTTTCTTAAAGATTAAATATTTCTAAACAATCTCATTCATCATTGTTATTGCATAAATAACTTCATTTATTACTTACCATGCATAATTGATTTGCTCTACTGTTACTGATTTAATCATGTTTTATCTTTTGAACATACATTTGAACTGTTTAGTTTTTCTTTCAATAAATTATGGTTAAATGCTTAATGTTTCTATTATTAGCTTTACACTTTGATTTCAATTATTAAACTTATTGCGAAACATTCGTGCTTGGTTTGCCCTGTTTCTGTTATAGTGTGATTTATCCATTCACTGAGATGTGGTAATCCCACCCCTCTTCTGTTTCCTCCCCACAGAGAGTCAGAGAAACTTTGATCCAGCTACAGCTCCGTAGGAGGCTGAATATAGTATTGGTGAGCCCCAGTTTAGACAAGGCTCCATTGTACTGGTTGTATAGTTTAGTTTATGTCTAGTGTATCTCCATGAACTTACAGGCAGGATTCTCGCTTCTTGTGTACTTTGATGTGTTGTTTGGAAAACAAATTTTATGTTTTACAACTATGTTTGTATTATGAGGCCTTGGGCCAAGTTGAATCACAGATGTTAGATTCATGAGATATATATATATATATATATATATATATATATATATATATATACACACACATATAAACAGTATTTTTTGATATCGGATGTGGCATATGTGGCCAGTTATATTTATTATGTATTCTGGATTGTGTGCTGGATGTCTGTGCATGCTATGTGTTAAGCTTGCGGCTAGGGGGAAACCCTTATGCCGTGCCGGTCATGTGTTCCATCATTTGGGGCCGTGACAAGCCTAAGGTATCTTAAACTACTTTTGTGATTAAGATAACCCTAATTAATTATTGGATTCGGATTTTAATCTTCACCTTTCAGTTCATCGATTAAATACCTAATACGTGATAGATTGGTGATCAGGCATTCCATCAACTAATTAAAGCATGCAATAGTTAATCCAATTCAATCTAATCCCAATTACAGTTAGGGTTTCTTAATTCAATTTAAAAGCATAGTATCATTGTACCACAATTGGGTTTACCGTAACCCTAGATGGAATCTACTCACACATTGTCAAATCAAGAACTAAAACCATACTCATTGAATAATTCATAGTAGTTCAATACAATTAAGAAGTAGGAGAAGAAGTAGAAGTAGTAGAAGAACAAGTAAAAGTAGAAGTAGAAAGATAGAACCTGTTTGTAGAAGTACTTAGATCAATTACAACTTGAAAAGTAATAAATTCAATCCTAGAACATCAAAATTCTTCAAAGAATCATGTAAAAACCTAATCTATGTGTGTTTCCTAAGGCTAAAAAGTCTTTTTCTGGTCTCCCCTTTGGTTCTCCTTGTCCCAATTGCGAATCCCCTTTTTTCTCCCATGTGTTTGGCCTTAAAAACCCGAAAAACGACGTCCTTTACGAGCCCTGAAGCACAACTGTGCCCTGGAACACGGCCTGGCCGTGCTTCGGGCTGGAATTTTGAAGAGGCTGCAGAAAATACCACCAACACGGCCAGGCCGTCTTGCAGGCCTCCTTAACACGGCCAGGCCGTCTTGGGTGCTATGGTGCTCCTTTCTTCATCAAATTTGACGTGCAACCTCCTTGCTTCCTTCTCAACATGATCCAAGTCTTTTAGAGTCTTTCCATGACCCTTTTTCCTTACTTCTTGGCTTCTTTTGCTCTCCTGCAATCACAAAATGAACCATAACAGTACCCAGAACAAAGTATAACCAAAAGCATGAAAATATCCATAAGTTACTATGAATAAGGGGACAAAACATGACCAATAAGCACTCAAAATTCTCCTTTATCAATTCCCCCATGCTTAAACATTTGCTTGTCCTCAAGCAAATGACATGCCATAACAGAAGGAAGGGGGACAAATGCTATCAAAGTCCATAAGATAGATGAATGCAGCACAGATAACTTTTCACTCAATCCAAGTGCACACAATAGATATATGAATAGACAGTAATCAAAATAGTCTATATTCTTCTAAAACCAAACCAAAAATTTCCTCTACTAAATATCTTCTCCTATTGTGACCAGAGGTTGTATGCTTTAGAGTGATTTTCAAACACTCAAGTAGGCCACCTCATCCCTTAGATCTCCTTATGTTGCCTTACCCTTATTTCTATTTAAACTCAAACTCTTTTACTTTTCATCATATTTTTCTTTTCTTTTTCATCCATTCATCATCATTTTTTTTTAGAAATATGCAATGAGTGCATTTTATGCTCCATCTCACTAGGGTAAAGGCATCTAGGTACTCATACTAAGGCCTTTTTAGTACCTTGAAGGAGGTACTCAGAGTGAAAACTTTTTGGGTTTTACATACCCTCATTTTTCACCTCTCCCTACCTTCGCACTCTCATAGTGTAAAAATCAAAAATAGCATACAATTCATGGCTCAATAGAGAGATATTTTTCAAAAAATTAAAGGTTTAGTGCTAGAAGAGAGAGACTAAAATAATAGCTACATATTTCATATCCTATTGTGCATCACATATTCATGAGTTAGAATTAGCATATACTACATTAGTCTATCCTGAGAATAGTAACTATGTGGTATTGCAGCAGGACAGAAGAAATGCAGAATGTACAATATATACACACAAAGAAAATGACTGGTGCAGATAAACTCAAGCAATGACAGATATGTAAGTACACTCCCCCATGCTTAAACCAAACAGTGGCCTCAGTGTCATAAGTATGATAGAGAGGATGCAGAGGGAAGAGGGTACTTACAAAGCACGAGTCGTCTTGTGGTGGTGGAGGTGGGTGCTGGCTCAGGTGCCAGGTGTACCATGCCTACATCATACCCTGCATGCTTTGAATTGAGTCTTGCATGGCAAGCAGAGTAGCTCTCTGAGACAGTTGCTCAGCCTCAATGCGGCTAAGCCGTGATGAGATGGGAGGGGGGTGGTGGAAGAGCTAACAGTGGTTCCATGGGGAACGCGTTATCAATTGAATAGATCCAATTCTCTTTGTTGGTTACTGTAGTTTTAGTAGGATTGGGGAGGGGGAATAGTGGATGACCGCAGAGATACAACCAGTACTGGTCATCTTTTTTAACAACTAATTTCATATAGTAACAGGTTTCCATATCAATCCGGGTATTACCAAGTACTGGTGGCATACCCTGCAAATTAGCCTCAAATCATAATCCTCTAGTAATAGTAGTAACCAAACCACCCATGACAATTTTCCCAGTCATTTCCCCACATATCCTGGTCATCTGATGAGCCATGAAGGCTCCAGTATCCACCTTTGTACCATTAATCATCGAATGTAGAAAATAAAGCTCTCTTTGATTGGCTACCCCATCACTTTCAGCCCTACCAAAAATAGTATGGACCATAAGCCTTTGTAAATACCTGAAATTAGGGTTGCAAATGAAAGACGCTTTTGAACTCGATGCACTGTATTGCCCATTAATTGCAATGGAAGTCCAAAATGGGTTAGAGAGAAAGCTGGAGGGGACTTGTCTAGTATCTCCTGAAGGTAGGCTAAACAGTGCATTGAATTCAGCCAATGAAGATTAAAAGTAAGATCAAAAAGTCTAAATTTTACTTAGCCTTGATGGACATTAGGGCCTCGATATAAGATCGTGGTAATGGAGCTGAAAAACTCCAAGGTGGGTCGAGGATAGGCAGGGTATCTAAGGGATATAAATTGGTTCCACCCAATCCTGTCAATCAAGTATTGGATGTCGTTTAAAAGACCTAGCCGCTCCAAATAGTCCTCATCTATATACCGGGTACTCAGCATTCCCCGTTTAACAAGAGTATCGTATCGTGCTCATTGATTGTCGTCAAAAAACTCAATACCATACTCATTTATTTGATGAGGGAGTTGGGGTGGTGCAAGGTTGCGTCCTCTACGTGGTTGAGAGGATTAGGATGAAGATGACCCTTTCCGGGCTCTTTTGGGACCCATGAATGTAAAATTAAAGTTAATGAGAATAGATGGCACCAAAACAGAGAACCTAATCAAAGATGCAGAATTTAAATCACCAGTAATGCAACTCAGGGAAAAACAGAGCCAGATGTGTCACAGTTGAAATATAGCAGTTATGTACCAAGCAACCAATAATTCAACAATATTCAGGACCAGAGAGGAATGGTTGAATCAGAGAGATAGCAATCCAGGAACTCAAAGCAGTCAATTCAGTGGATGATTGTCAGAGTAGAACCAGTAAGTGGGAACCAAAACCAGAATGGTATATCATTAATGGCAAAGTCAGGGAATTGGGACCAACTCAGAATTCAATCAGTAATCCATGAGTAATTTCAATAAAAGTAGGAGCAATGGCTAATTATGCACGTAAATATCCGTAGTCAAAATTGTGAACGAATGTAAACCTTAAAGGAATTCAAAGCATGCATCCATATGTGTAGCAGGAATTCCAAGAAGGTTAAATTAAATGCTAGTCAAGGAACCAATTGATCAGTACTAGTGCAAGTGAGGTACAATGCAAGAGGGTAAAGTGCAGATAAAAATTCAAAACTGGTCCAATGCTCAAACTGGCAGTATTCACATTACAAAGTAAAAACCTAATGCAGATGATGTACCAAGAGAAACAGTCATTAGTTGTTTGAGTGCTAACTAAACCATGAGCAGAAATATTTCCAGCAAACAACAATAGTCATTTTCAGATAATTGAAGCAATTGTAAGGATGAAAAATACCTGGATGAAAGCGTCGCACGATGAATATTGCTGGTAATGGGCAAATAAGAACCGAGTGGGTGTGTGTGTGGAATGGGAGAATGGGTTAGGTAGCGATTTGGGTGTGGAAAGGTTGGGTTACGGTGGAGAGGGGAAGGGGAAAGTGGGGTGGGTGTGGAAAGAATGGAGGTGAAGAAATGATGAGAGGGGAAAGTTTGAGGGGAGTGTGGCCGATTAAGATGAGGGGGATGAAGAAGAGAGGCATATGGATGGAGGGTTGGTGGTGGGTATTCGGCGAAGGAGGGGGAAGGGAGAAGAGAAGGCGGAGCACGGGAGAAAGGGGGGAATACGGTCTAGGGCACCGGCCACTCACATAGCTATTGTAATTATACTCAGCCTATTTGCATAGCTATTATAAGTATGTCATTCTCTGAGTTCTATAAATGCACACATTAGTATATTTATCTTCATATTCAAAGTTAAGATGAGTACAGTTATGGAGGGAATCGCATTCCATCAGTTTTAAAAAATTTGTGTCCTTTGTGGTTCCAATCCTCAAAAAGATGAAAAGTATGTGAAAACAATATAAAATCTGGGTATGGTACTAGCCAGGAGAAAAATTCATTTAGTCTATGGTAGAGGTAATTGTGGGTTAATGTGGTGTGTGTCTACAGCTGCATATATAGGAGGATGTCAAGTTCTATGTATTATTTCTACAGCTCTAGATGCATCTAATATATAGGGAAGAATTTAGAGTAGCTTCCATGTATGAGCGCATAGCTAGAATGATGAGTAATGCAGATGCCTTCATTGTCTTACCAGGTGGTTTTGGTACTTTAAAAGAGATTTTTCAAATAGTCTCTTGGACACAACTGAATATGCATCACAAACCAATAGGTTTGTTAAATGTTAATCACTTCTTTGACCGTTTGTTATATTTTCTTGATCAAACTGTGGAACAAAGGTTTATCTCACACTTAGCACGACGAATTCTCAACTCGGCTTCTAATGCTGATGAGTTGATTGATGTTTTACAAGCATTTATTCATATACCTAATCCAACTACAAATCAAATAGATTGGACATCAGAAAACCACAGGAAGTGCAAATTGGACTTGGATCTTCATTTGTAACTGTAGTAGGACATGGCCAATACTATACTGCTTCTACTTTCTTAGGATCTACTTAAATACTATCATTGTTAGCTACATTCCCTAAGAAAGTAACACAAGTAAGCCAAGATTCACATTTTGAATGCTTAACATATAGCTGATGTTCCCTTTGAGTTTGTAAAACTATCCGCAAATGTTGCTTATGATCCTTTGAACTTGGAATATACTAGTATATCATCAATAAATGCAATAACAAGTTAATCCAAGAATGGCTTAAGTATTCTATTCATAAAGTCCATAAACGCAGTAAGGCATTTGTCAAACCAAATGACATCACTAAGAACTTATAGTGCTCATACCGAGTCCTGAAAGTTATTTTTAGAATATCTTTTTCCCTTATCTTTAATTGATTATATCTAGATCTCAAATCAATTTTTTTTAGTTCCTTAAGTTCAGTCGATATTATTCTATATAAGGATATAGATACTAGTTAGGTTACAAGAAGTAAATCAATATCAAATTCTATTTATCATTTCGAGGGTAATCCAAGTAATTCTTCTGGGAACACATTAAAAAATTTCCTAACTACTAGAACTTGATTTACATTAATATATTTTATATCAACATCTCTCACCACTGTCAAATATTCTTGGCACCCTTTTTGTAATAACTTATGGGCTGCTAAAGCTAAAATTAAATTACTAGGTACATGTTTTCACTGATTATTCACTACTTGCAACTCTTTTACTAACCTTTTATGTTATTGATGACATCTTCATACTGTATAAGCTAGAACGCACTTCAAAACACTTAAACAAAGTCAATCCATTTTGAATTTATTCTTTAATATGCTTATGCAATATCTTAACAGTCAATTATGAAAAGCTTATATCTATCCAAGAGTCCTTCGCTTGAATTACCCATTTTCCATCTCTCAAATTTTAAATTTTGATAGGCAAACCTTCCTTTCTCAAAATACTTGTACATAATATTATTGAAAATCAAACTGTCTTTGAATCATTTACATCAACAAAATCTATCATTGAAAAGCATTATCTTTATAGATTCTCTGCCCTCAAATTCAATCCATCCCACAACTTGCCAAATCTATTTATATATATATATATATATATATATATATATATATATATATATATATATAGGTTCCAATTAATCTATTCAAAAAGAGATTTACATCTATTTTCAAAACACTCACTTTATTACAAACCATTATCTTAGAATTAACAACCTTAATCACATCATAATCCGTTATCAATATTGTATTAGCCATTCATCATATTGGTTCACAAAAGCAAATCAAACAACCAATTTAAACCTTCTTGACATCCAAACAAGACATTCCCTTTGTGTTCAGATGGAATCTTCTTACTTTAAGTTAATTCTTTTTCTTTATACCCAAGAGAGTTCTCTTTATCATTATTCATCAAAACGAGTTCAAAAGCTGAACTGGTAGTCCACACTCAAGAGGCACCATCTAGAACATACACATCGATGCTTAAACATCGCATACTTAAGGATAAGAGTCAAACGGAAGAAGAGGATGACACCTTATAGAATTCCTCAACAGCATCGTGAGTATAAATATATCCATGGTTACATACCTATACTCAAAGTCCTACTACAAAATTCTTTACTCTGATAGCCATAGAAAAACCTAATGCTCTTATACCAACTTGTCACGCCCCTACTTTTAAGGGCACGTGAAACACATACTTTATGGACAAATCTTTACTATAATAGATATAATACTAGCATTCATTTTGGAAACAAATACATATAGATTTTCTTATGTAAACACAATATACAGACCAAGTTTATAAATATCAGAGTAACAACAAAAGCAAGGATCCTTCCTATAGCGTTCAGAACATACTCTGGAATACAAGTACAATATAAATAAAAATCTACGAGCCCTGAAAATAAAATAGGCTCACCAAAAATATGTCGCCTAGTTGGTCACCTATCTGAAGAAAAATGACTAAACTCTGTATTCTTATCTAAAATATATGGAAATATCATGTAGTGAGTTTGGCAACTCAATGAGCAAATAATACCTCCTATGACCTATTATGTTAGCATATGGATAAACCCATATTTTAAAATTTGTTACATAGAAAATACAGTTTAGAAGTACATCCATATGAGACCCGTATTTCAAATATTCTCAAATCAAAGGATATTCAGATATCTAAAACCATATACTGTACTATATGATCATTAAACAAATGTTGTTATGCATCAAAATATTTCACATGAAAACATCAAGAGGATCCCATTTCAGAACTGCCATATCATAGTTTAAGTCCTTCCGTATTTTAGTGGTGTAGGATTTGTCTAAATTAAACATCTTAGCTAAGATTTGTCCTACCAACATTTAAGAGCACATGCGAAGGGACTCTAATATGGACATTTTCCAAGCACACAAGGGAGAAAAAATCGCATATCATATAGTCGGCATCTCGTCTAGATAAGAGGCATCTCGCTCTCCTTCACATATCATATCCCATGTGTCGGTCGTTACACGAGGTTAACACCACCCCTGCTAGCTGAGGTGTAAAAGTGCACTAGGGTTAACATCACCTACTGTTAGTAAACAGTGTTTCCAATAGGATTCCTCCATAAAAATCATATTTTCACATATGTCATATAGTTTAAAATAGAGGTTTCAGTATAATACAAAACCTTCAGTCTCAGTATAATTCATCTATGAGAAACTTTCTAATTAGGGTTATCACGTATACATGTCCTTTTTCAAGGCAATTTTATAGCTTTACATATCAATACCACGTGCACAATATATTTTCTTTACCATATAATGAGAAATACATTTAAAATCACATATTTAATGAGTTCAAAAATTTAATTTCAAAACCGTACTCTTCTTCAACTATATGCCAAATAGTAAATAAATTAGGTAATTTAATCTATTTCAGAGACACATAAAAATATAAATAACTTGTAAATATAACCAATTATACATTTCAACTTCAAGAAGAGCATAAGATAAGTCATAGAAAGAATTAACTGCTCAAAAGGTAAGGCTCCAAGTTGGGCAGCCCTAAAATACACTTTTTCAATCTAAATTTGACCAAACCAACCTCAAAATCAAGTCCGGAGGGTCTAAAAACTTAGGAAATGACACGAGGAGTTTGGTCAATGCTGTTCAATTGATGGGTATTGTTCCCGGCTGAAAATATTATTCGCTGAAATCATTATTTATACCGGTTGAAATTACTTTTCATGACACCAAAAGTTGTTAGATGACTATAAAATTTCATATCATATAGTTTATCTATCTCCTTAATCCATTTACAATATCAGATTTTCAATTTGAGGTCTCTTAAAAAGAGTTTCAAAATTTTTTTTTTTAAGATTTTCTACTTTCGATCTACAGCGATTCTACAACCGATTTAAAAAATTATTTAGCCAATATCGTTGTACTCTTCGTCCTAAATCCAATGGTACCCTTAGTTTTGATATTGGAGACTCGAAAGTACTCCAAATTTAGAGAGAGAAAATAATAAGAGATAAGCTTACTATTCACTATTCATGTCATCAGTTACGGGAAGAATAATTTTCTTTCTTTTTCTTTTTTCTTATATTGATGGAGGACCCAATTGGCAATTTTCTAATTGTTAAAGGAAGTCCTTGTAAATTTTATTATTTACATTTTGACCTCTAAACTTTTAGAAAATTATAATTTGACTTCAAAAATATTAATAAATTTTTATTTTCATCCTTAAAACCTTTCAATTACATTCCTACTTCTTTATTTCTTAAAATAATTCATACATAAATGAAAATTACTAAATCTTAGGGGTGTTACAATAGGGTTCCAATATGATTTGTTTGGAATTAGCAGAAGGAAAATTTATAAAGTATTTTAAAATTCTATTTTAAAGTATCAAAAATTCCTAAAATTCTTTATTTTTAACAAAAAAAAATCCATGTTCAATTTATTTAGGATTTTGAAAACTATTTGATTAATTATAAAAAAAATATAAAATTTATAAAATTACCTTTTTTTACTTAAATTATATCATCCATAAAAAAAGGCATTGATAGAATAGCAAAACCACTATTCTTTCATTTTATTATCGTAACTTACTTTTCCTAGTGTTTAGTTTGAGGGAAATAGAGGAGAGGGGAGCGAGAAATTTTTTTAAAATTACCTTATTTGTTTAAACAATTTGAAGGGGATAGGAAGGAGAATAGAGGGACAAAATCCCTTTCTTCCTCTTATTTCCTTTCCCTTCAAAAATGGAGGAATTTGGAAGGGAGAAAATTTGTGAAATGGTGACAAAACAAAAATATTTCAACTAAATTTTCTTAATACCCAAATTACTCCTCCCTCTCTTTTTTGCTACATATTTGTCTAAAATTAAAAGGGTACAAGAATCCTTTTATTTTATTCTCCTTCCTCCCCCTTTGCAAACCAAAGAAAGTAAAATTTATTTTTTTCTTTCCTCCCGTTCCCTTAAACTAAACCAAATAAATAAATTTTATTTTCCTTCCTCTCTCCTCCATTAAAATCCCCTTCACTCCCTAGGTTGAACCAAACACTCCCTTTCAGTACAAAAAAGATTAAATTATATTCATTTTTTGAAAATTTTAAAAATAATTTTACAACTTTTCTATTTTAAATTTATACAAAAATTTTGTTTTCAATAACAAATTTTTTCATGAAATTTATATTTTATGAATTTTGAATATAATTAGTAATAAATAATTGAATAACTTTTTTTATTAGTACATTTATTATAGGACCCTTATTTCTATTTTAAAAAAATACAAAAACCCCTCTTAAAATTAAAAGTATAAAACAAGAAACTGCCTCCTTCCTTTGATTAATGTGTTTATTATACTACTCTCCCATCTATTATAAATATATATATATATATATATATATATATATATATATATATATACAAATTTCTCTTAAAAATAAAAAAATATGCAAAAAATTAATTTAAATATCTCAAATACCTTTTATGAAAGAAAAATAATAATAAAATAACACTTCTTTAATTTTTTTTAATTCACTTTCATCTAATACCAATTATTCCTTCTTAAAAAAATTGTAAAGTAGTTCAAATTATCAAAATACCAATTTCGCCAACTTAAAAATTTAATTTAAAATTGAGAAAAAAATTTCAAAGAGTGATATTTTAGTTTTATATATATATATATATATATATATATATATTGGTCTATTTCTCTTTCATAAAATATATCTAAGATATTTATGTTAAGTTGTAGAATTTTTTAAAGGAGGTTCATGTATATTTCTATAATAAAATGAAGGATTATATAATACATACGTTAATCAAGAGAAAAAAAAATTACTTACTTTTAAGAGATGTTTGTGTATATTTTCTTAAAAGAAGGGAGAATAGTGTAATAAAAATATTAATCTAAAAAAGAAAGAGTATTTTATATGAGTATACAAAACCGAACACAACCGACTGAACCAAACTGAATCATCAAAAAACTAAAAAAAAAAGATTTTGGGCAGTCTAGTTCGATTTTTTTAAGGTGAACCGATTGGTTCGGTTCGATTGTTGGTTGAAAAAAAATTTCAATCAAACTAGACCGAATCGACAGCCATATTTTTTAATATATTAAATTAATTATTTTTAATATTAAATTTCTCACTTTTTTATTTTTTATCCGATTTTCTCTAGTCTAGTTCGATGAGCCCGTCTGATTCACAAGCCCAGCTTGCATTATACATAGTGCTAGCCCTAGTTCTTGTAATTGTGCCCTAGCCCATCATTTTCTTAAACACTACTCCTCCACTGCCTGGCCCTAGTTCTTTATGCCTAGCCTTCTCATCCTCCTGACTGTGTGCCTTCTAGCCGCTCTGCGCTCTTTGTCTTCCATTAGATTAAAAGAGATTTTAGGAGATCGGCTTGGCACTAGTTCACCTGTTGAGTTCTTGCGGAAGTCATATCACCATGCAGCCCTGTTTATAAGTGCCGATCATGCTATAGGATGGACCTTTGACCACCCTCCAGTGATCTCTCGCCCATTCGAGAGTCTGCCTCTACGATTCTAACATTTCTTCTCTAATAATGTCTAGTGGTTCTAAATCCTGGTAATCAAGTCTTCATGTAATGCTATAAAATAAGGAAAAATCCTAAATAAATGAAAAACCCTGAATAGATGAGAAAATCCCTAATTAAAAGAAAAATTATAACTCAAAGAAAGAATTAAGAAAGAATACAATTGGATTGGAAGGTTTTATTTATCTATCACATATTCATAGAAATTTATGAGGAAAAAATGAAGATTCAAATTTTGGGGCCAAAGTGTAATTTCTCAAAAGTTTAGGGGCCAAAATATTTATAATGAAAATTGCAAGGACATCCCCCAATAATTGAAATTTTGCCAATAGGCCCCTCAAATATTTCTATCCTACCAACAACAGAAGTGGTGTGAAACAGCTGGGAGTCTCCATCAAAACCCCATTTTCTTTCTCTAGAAAACTCTAAGACTTTTCTCTATATTTCTAGCACTTCTAGATATCGGATTTCGACACCACCACCATCAATGGATTCAGAACAACAAGATATACAAATCTATTTGATTGGTTTTTGAAAAACTGGCCGAAATTTGGCCGGAAAGTGGAGGAAAAAATCTTCCAAAGAGGTAAGTTCAAAACCTCATATTTAGAGTTTTCAAAATGTAAAAATAACAATATAGATGGATTCAAGAGGTGGAAAAACCTTAGAATCTCAAATTTTGAACTCAAATCACCTCTGGAGAAGCCTCACGCACCACCACGCACTTTCTCTTCTCTCACGTGAAGCCCATGCATAGTCCCTGTTGGTGGTGCAGGCATCGTATTGCATTGATCGAGCTCTTAGAGGCCAAATTTTGCGGATCCATAGTCATTTCTTAAGTTTTTAGAGTTTCCGAACTCGATTTTGGGGTTTATTTTGTTAAATTTGACTTAGAAATGTGTATTTTGGAGATGTCCAACTTGAAACCCTTACTTTGTGAGTAGATAATGTTTGGTATAATCTATTTTGTAATTTTCATATACTTTGTTTATGATATTGATGTAGCATATAATTCTTATATCTTCATATTTTAAAAGTTTGATGAATGATCATATTTATCTATTAGATGTTATTTCTTTCAAATATGAGATGTTATGGCTATGATAAAAATTGTACATATTCAAATTCCATGAAATTGGGACCCTTAGAATATATGTTGTGTAATAACCGTAAATTTAACAAAAATTCAAATTAAAGAAAATTTAAAATAAAAGAGAGAATTTTGAAAATAGAGATAAGAACCGGTGAAAATAAGTTTATTTATTACATGGATTAAAGAAATACAAAAGAAATATGAGAATTTATGTTTTGGCGCGCTATAAGCAAATATATTTTTATTTATGTAGAAATGATTATGATTTGTTAAAAGTAAGTGGACTTTTAAGTAAAAGAAGTATTGTGTTGCTTAAAATAATTATATCGGCCTCTAATGAATTTGTATGGTATTTTTAGAAATATTCTTTCTTTTAATATGAATAAAGATATTTGTTTTAAAATTTGTTTTATTACAATTTTTATTAAGAAAAATTATGATTTAAGAGTTTAACTAAAGATTTATGAGAAAGGAAATTTTTAGAAATTTTTGGGATATTTTATGATAAAAAAATGGAATTTATATGAATTTTTATAAAAAAAAAATCATATTATTAATTATTTAATAATTATTATTATATTTAAAAAAAACGAAATCATAGAATCATAAAAACGAAACCGGGGGCGGAGAAGAATCAGAGAAAGAAAAAAAAATTGAAAAAAAAATTTGCATAGTGAGTGAATAGTAATTGCCAATCTTTTCTCTCGATTTGGAGTACCGATTGGCTTCCGATATCAAAACTGAAGGTGTTACTGGATTCAGGATGAAGAGTACTTCAGTTTTGACCGATCAGTTTTTCAAATCAACCGTTGAATCGCCGTAGATCTGAAGTAGAAAATCTCGGTAAAAGGTAAGTTCTGAAAAACCTTACTTAGGGACTTCTAATTAGAAATCTGACTCCGTAGATGGATTCAGAAATTAGATAAATATTAGGATATGAAATTTTTTTGTTGATTCGGTAAAATTTTTGTGACAGTGAATAGTGTTTTCCGGCGGTGAATAGTGTCGGTGAATAGTATTTTCCGGCGGTGAACAGTACCCAAGCTCATTTAAGGTTTTTGGACCTTCCGGACTCGATTTTGGGGTCTATTTTACCGAATTCAGACCAGGAACTAGGATTTTAGGGCTGTCCAATCTGGAGCCCTTACCTGTGAGTGAGTTTTTCATACTATAGCGCATGCTTTATAAATTCAGTTTATAACTCTCTCGTATGATTTTAACTAGTTGGAATGTATGCTAAATTGTTTTACCGCTTTGAAAACCAATATGTTCCAACCATGTTAGAAATTATAAATTTCAATCCTAGTTGAACTCTAGGTATGCAGGGCAAGCATCTAGGCCGATAATTCTCCATTTGAGCTAGATTTATAGAAATGCGAACTTAGTCATAGAAATGAACTAAGTTAGCCATGAAATGATTTGATGCATGATAAGCATCTATGCGACGTCTACGGACGATCTATGTTTAAAATGATTTGATGCATTATGAGCATCTATGTGACGTCTACGGACAATCTATGTTTAAAAGGGAAAGTTTATGATTATAAAGGTCTCCATGGGAATTCATGGATGAGATATATTTTATAACAGAATTTTATGCATGAAAAGAGCTAGATGGAGAATTATAGCTTTATTGTAAAGTTATTGAAATGTTTTACTTTAAACTCTTTGAATAGCATATTTCAAATGTTTTCTATTGGAGGGACCCTTTTAGATCACTGTTAGCTAGCCGCAGGTAGTGCTAGCCTTGGTGCACCATGATCATGTTAAGGCTTCGGCCTAGGATACTGTGACGGGCATATGACTGCCTAAGACACAGGGATTTAGGGTTGACTTATGTCTTCGCCTACAGTGATTACCATACCCATTGCTATGTGCTTGGGGAAATTTAGGGTGGACTTATGTCTACGCCTACAGTGATTACCCTACCCTTGCTGTGTGCTTGGGGGAGATGATAGATCTGTTTGGAAAGACCTCCAATAAACTGATGCATTTTTCTTAAAGATTAAATATTTCTAAACAAGCTCATTCATCATTGTTATTGCATAAAATATCTTCATGTATTACTTACCATGCATAATTGATTTGCTTACGGTTATTGATTTAATCATGTTTTATCTTTTGAACACACATTTGAACTGTTTAGCATTCTTTCAATAAATTATGGTTAAATGCTTAATGTTTCTATTGTTATCTTTACATTTGGATTTCAATTATTAAACCCATTGCGAAACACTCGTGCTTGATTTGCCCTGTTTCAGTTATAGTATGATTTACTCATTCACTGAGATGTGGTAATCTCACCCCTCTTTTGTTTCCTCCCCACAGATAGTCAAAGAGACTTTGATCCAGCTACAGCTTCGTAGGAGGCTGAAGATAGTGTTGGTGAGCCCCAGTTTGGGCAAGGCTCTTTTGTATTGTTTATTTAGTTTAGTTATGTCTAGAGTATCTCCATGAACATACAAGCAGGATCCTCGCTTCTTGCGTATTTTGATGTATTGTTTGAAAAATGGTTTTATATTTTACAATAATGTTGGTATTATGAGGCCTTGGGCCAAGTTGAATCACATGAATATTATGAGGCCATGGGCCAAGTTGAATCAGAATGTTGGATTCATGAGATATCATGAGGTATATATATATACATATATACAGTATTTTCTGATATTTGATGTGGCATATGTGGCCAGTTATATTTATTATGTACTCTGGATTGTGTGCTGGATGTTTGTGCATGCTATGTGTTAGGCTTGCGGCTAGGGGGAAACCCTTATGTCGTGCCGGTCATGTGTTCCATCATTTGGGGCCGTGACATGTTGCATATATATACAGTTCACTATTTGAGAAGAATGATTCAACGGTAATTGGAATTGAGAACCCATATTGAATTTATGAAAATTTATGGAAAAGAAAATTGAACATGAAAAGTAATTCTTACTTGAATAATACATTATTTTTTCAAAATTGTTTTCTGTGGAGGAGTCATATTGAAAACATTATTTTGCTAGTAACAGGTGATATTAGCCTTAGTGCACCTTAAGACCTCAGTTAGTAGAGGTGTTGCTAGCCACGTGTGTGTCGACCAACGTACGTGATATGAATTTTGTAAAAGAGGCAAAATGACATGTGATTGTAATTGCCCATCCCTTGCTGTCTGCTTAGAAATTGCACATATCAAAGTACCTGCGCATGTCCTCTTGCGAAGTGGTGGGGCCGTGGGGCAAACCTTAGCTTGGAGGCTGAGTTTAGACAAATCTCACACCAGCAAAGTACGGAAGGATCTCAAACTCTAATATGGAATCCTCCTAAACATTTAAAGTGTGTATCTTAAAAAAGTATTAAAAATATTTTGTTGTATAACAATATTTATTTTATGATCATTTTACACTATATTTAGCTTTAACCTTTGATTATCATTTAAATATAAAGTATTGTAAATATGGGTCACTTATGGATGGATTTCTAATCTATATTTTAATTTGGAGGAAAGTATTATTTTATTATACAAGTACATCTATATGCTGACTGTAACAACCCAATTTTTTTTTACATAAATACATATATTAAAATCCCATGAAGTCATTACTTTTATCTAAGGATTATATTTTCTTAATTAAATATTTATGTATCTTTAAAGAAACAAAATTAGGGAATATTTTATATACTTTTATTAATAAAAGAAACGAAATTAACGATGTTACACTGACTTAGAAGATTGTAGTAAGTTTTATCTACTCACTGAATTGTCAAACTCACTACATGATATCTCTATATTTTTTAGATAAAGGTACAGAGTCCAGTCCTCCTCCAATGGGTCAATAAATGGTTAGGCTATTTATTCTCTATGTGAACCCACCTTGTACCGAGGGTTTACAGATTTTGGCTTATACTGTATTTGTACTCTACAGTATGCTCTAATTGTCATAGGCAGGATTCTTACTTCTGTTGTAGGATTGACTTGTATCTGGATTTGTATATTTGATGATATCTAAGGAATCTATATGCATATGCTTTCGTTTACATTGAAATTTACATATAGTATAATGATATGGATTATGTTTGGACTATGATTAGTTGCATCATCGTGTTATTCATGTTCCCTCAAATGGGCAGTGACACTTTAGGCGTTGGTCTAATTTTTTAAAAAATTTCTTTATCGGGCCTCAATTCTTTATGGTTCAGCATTGATTCTACTCTATTAACGATGGTTTCAGCCCCCTGAGCCCTCTGATAGATGTTCTTCTCCAGGTAAGTGAAAAGAGATCTTTTTTACTTCTGTTATTTGTGTTCATTTAGTTAAAAAAACACTAGAGATTTAGAAGAATTTTTTTTCTTGAATAAAGCCTTTACAAAAATTGAAATGTTGAAACACTACACTATGAATAACAATAACTCCTAATTTTCACTTTAACTCTTGGCCTCGAATCTGTTTCTACTTTCCCTATAAAGATATTCCATTATTTTTTTTTCAGTAAATAGAGAGTTTAATTATCAATATTTGGTTTAGCTTACCTTGTTCTACGTTTGTTTAGCTTTGTCAGATTATGAGATTGGGTTTGCCTACTATCAGTGTTAGGAATAAAGAGATTAATGGATCAACTTCGAAAAAGAAAGAAGTACAAGAGAAGAAAAACAATGAAAAGAATGACATTCGAGAAGGTAAGAGAAAATTTTAGACCTGAGTCTTGGGAATGGCAACATTTTACTAATATTAAAAGCCATGATCCGAATTGGCCTAGGGCTTCATGTAATTGGTGTAGGGCTGACTATGCCTCCCATAAAAAAAATGAAACTTTTAACATGGCCCATCACTTAAAATATCAATGTAGAAAATTTTCCAAAGAATTATTAGACCCCAAACAAGCCATTCTTTCTTTCCAACCAAAAAGAAAAGCACAAGGGGAAGGGACTGGGAGCAATTTATTATCTGTTAGTTTTTATCTTCATGAATGTAGGAAAGCTCTATCTATAATGACTATTGTTGATGAATTACCCTTTAAGTTTGTGGAGAGTGAAGAGTTTCGATATTTTATGAGTATTGTTCAGATATTATTTCCTATTCCATCTCGTGTTACAGTGGTTAGGGATTACTACAAGCTTTTCTTATATGAGTAAAGAAAATTGAAAACTGTGTTATCCTTGAAATCTCAAAGTGTTTGTTTGACTACTAATTGTTGTACTTCTATGCAAAAATTAATTATCTTTGTCTTGAAGTTGAATGGAAGTTGCATAAAAGAATTTTGAACTTTTGTCTAATAGCTAGTCATAAAAAAGAAGTAATTGGTCAAACAATATAAAAACATCTTACGGAATGGGGAATTGAACGAGTTTTCACCATAAAAGTTAATAATACTAACTCAAATGACATTGCCATAGCATACTTGTGGAGGCAAATAAATGAGTGAAATGCAAGTATGATGAATGGGGAACACATGCATGTTAGATGTTGTCCTCACATTTTGAATCTTGTTGTTATTGACGGCTTGAAAGAAATACATGATTCAATAAGCAGAATTAGAGATGCTTGCAAATATATGCGTGCTTCTCCTGCATGTATGCAAAAAATTTTAAAATGTATAGAGCTTGCTAAGATACAAGATAAGAGCATTGTTCAATTGGATATTCCAACAATGTGGAACTCCACATACTTTATGCTTGAAAGTGCCTTGAATTTTCAAAAGGCATTTCTGAGGTTAGAATAGTGGGATGCTCAATTTTTTTGGATTCTCCACTTAGTCTTCCGAACACAGAGAATTAGCTTAATTTGAGACATTTTGTGAAGTTTTTAAACATTTTTTTATGCAACTAAAAATGTCTCAAACTCTTTGTATGTGACTTCATATCAATATTTTCATGAATATTGTCTTATTGTAAAGACTGTGAAGAGTTGGTGTGAAAGTGATGATGATGCACTATTAAAAAATATGGCTATTAGAATGAAAGCTAAATATGACAAATAAAGAGAGTTTTAAAAACTTAAACATGTTTATTTTTATTGTCGTAATTCTTGATCCGAGATACAAGTTAAAACTTGTTGAGTAAAGCCTTTCAAAATTCTTTGATCAAGACTTGGCTAATTTTATGATTGAAAAGGTAAAGGAAGTACTCAATGGTCTGCATGATAAATATAGATATTTTTATGGTATTACAAAATCACAAGATGCTGGGCAATCTTCTCATTCAAGTAGAGATGTGAAAATTTCAACTGATGCAAAAGACACTTTTGTTATTAAATTTGATATGGATATGAGTAAGAATGATGTTATAGATCAAAAATCTGAGTTGGAAACATATTTAACGGATGCCCTAGGAAATCACCAAAGTTTGATATTCTTAATTGGTGGAAGGTGAATTTTATTATATTTCCCATTCTTGCTGAAATTGCTAAGGATATATTGGTTATACTAATGCTAACAATTGCTTCTGAATTGGCTTTTAGTACAGAGGATCGAGTTTTTGATCAATATAGGAGTTCTTTATCTCCAATAACAATAGAGGCTCTTATTTGTGCACAAAATTTATTTTGGCCTACCTTTTTATCTCTTGATATGGAAGAGCAAGCAGATGACATTGATAAGATTGAGATAGATAATATTATTTTTGTTTCAAATAGCATTTTCTTAATAATAAATTATTTGTGCTAAAAAGGATCTGTAATAATTTTTTTCATTTTTAACTTAATATGTATATTTAATTATTAGATTAGATGAGGCTTGTCTGTTGACTGAATCAAGATTATATTTAAATTTGTAAACGAATATGTTCTAAATGGTATGAGCATTATATTTAATAAAATAAATTATTTATATATTTTTACTCAATACATTTCAAATTATACTAATTATACTTTAATTATTGTTATTTTTTAACACGTGCACTTGGTTATAGGAAATCTGAGAGAAACTCCTCCTTACATACAAGGGATGAAATAAGTTATCTCTAAGGTTAAGAATATAAGATTCTAGGCTGTCTCTGAAATAGAGCTATTATTATATAGAATACTACTCTGAAATGTAATTTGGTAGCATTATAGAAATTTATTACTATATGGATTAAGAATTATTATCTCCTCGCATGCTAGATTTATTATTATTATCTCCTCGCATGCTAGATTTATATTTGATATTTGCTTGCTTTGATAATTATGGAGTCTTGTGTTGAAGCTTTCTACAGAGTTTAACGTGGAATTCTTGACCATTTTGTACTATGTAATGCTAGTAAAATGAAGTTTATTGAGTTAATAAGGATCATCTTCCTTCTACTGGAGTTTTGCTAATGTCATAAATTTTGAATTATGGAAATATTTTAAAAATCAACTAAAATTTAATAAAATATTAGTTATTTGTCAGATCTAAGGAGGATACATTATTATAGATAAATAATATAATAATGTTACCTTTTTTAATTTAATTATTCAATTTAAGAATTTACGTTCGAGGGATGGATTTTAATTATTCTAGAAATTGTCAAAAAGTGACCCTTTTAATTCTCAGGAGACTAGCTTAAAAGCGTGACAAAGCTAAGAGTAGGCTTAGGGCTTTTAAATTTATAAATATGTATTCAGAAAATTCAATTATTAAAGGCACAAAAGCACATTATCTAAAAATAAAGGAAGCAAGAGGCCTGTGCACTCAGCAGTTAGAAGTCATAGATTTTAATTAAATCGAATAAATTTATTTTTTATTTAAATTTATATGATTATTTCAGTTTAGTTGAACTTTTAAAATCTAACGGTAAACAATATTTGGTAAAAATAGCTGATAAGTTAGCTGAAAGTTTAAAAATTAGCTGAAAGCTGAAAAGCTAATTTTTAACTCAAAGCTGATAGCTGAAAGCTGAAAGCTGTTAAGTTAATTTATTGAATTACAAGTGTTTGGTAAAATTATTTATTGAATGAGCTGATAAATGTAAAATGACATAAAAGGATATATTTATATAAAATTTATCATTTTTTGTTAGTAATTACACTTCATTATGTAATCCCAAAAAATACAAAATAAACATATTATATAGTGTTCAACAATAAATTAATAATATTGTTGCGAATCTCTTTTATCTTAGTAGATGTCTCTAAATTTTTATTTTTTGTGTCACTATCAATAATATATGGAAGTTCATCATAAGGTATATAATTTGAATGTTGTTTGAATATAGTAAAAACAGTGACATCTTGTGAGTAGGACAGTGTTGAAATTTGAATAAAATAATAAGGACAAAAAAGATAAAATTATAAAAACTATTAGTTAAAAGCTATACGCTACTTAAAGTAGCGTATGAAAATGTAACAACCTCTTTTTTTTTCCTTTATTATTATACAATATTGAGTTCACATACATGTCATTAATCAAAACAAACGTATAACATATCAAATACAGATATTTACATCTTGTTTATTTTGGTTGACCAATTCCGGAGATACAGGTGCGGGTGGTTGCACCTTCACCGGGATCTGAGCCAACTCGACCACAAACAACTTATTTGATTCTGAAATCTGCCCAACATAAAGTAACTCGATCCAATGTGCACTAAAAGCCAGAGCCTTAGCAACAAAAGCTGCATAATTAATTTTCTGAACATGATATGGAAATATAGTGAGAATTAAATCCCAGTAAGTTCAACAATAAATTATCATCAGTAAAGCTCATCACGTCATGTTCAGCTGTATAAACTACAGAAAATATCTTTGGTCACATGAATGCATTATATCTATGCACATAAGAATCATACTGTAATGATATGTATGACAGGATTAACTATTTTCAAAATATCATATGATGGCCATCAACTTATTCTCATTTCAAGCTACCCCGGTCAGGGTGAGTATCCTCTACTCTCCGGTACGGGCTTTTCTCGCTCCGTCCGACATGGCCCACTTTCTCTTTCTTTTCTCATTATCATGATCATAACCGTTGGTAGGGCGTCCCCTACTGGTGCACCACACGGATTGCCATGTGACCGTGCTTATTTCTTTTCTTTTCACAATGATAGCCAAAAATATGCTTTCAATAACAAGTATGTTCATCAAAATATAACTATTACCATAAATCATTGGTAATCATGCCATGAACATAACCATTTCAAATATCACTTTATAAAATATTTCCATGTCAAAATTTCATACTTAAGATGGTAAGAAGTTCATACAATGGCAATGGCTATGGCTATACTAGTCATTTATTAAGATTCATCTTCTTTTTTAAATACTAATTTTATTTCTTTATTTTCTTGATGCAGGTTTTCATCCTATCTAACCTTCTCTTACTAATCAGAGCATAACTCCCTCAATTTAACTCTGATGTAGGTGATCTTGGTGTCCATTTCAAGATAAAACAATTATCTAAAACTATTATGTTGAACATTGTAGCGAAAAATTAAGAAACGAAGGTGATATTACTCCCTCAAAGTACAGGATAGTTCCTCTAGGATAGGTTCAGACCTTTACTGACTAATTAGACCATATCTCCCAAATTGGAACTCCAAATTGCGTTATTCCAGTTGGTAAAAGTCCATGAGCCATATATCTATAATTGTTATGTTGGCGCGCTATTTTAATTCCCTACAGAATATTCCCAGAAATTCAAAAACTAAAGCATTAATAACATACTCTTCCCTGAATAAACATTTTCTGACCTCTGCTTACTAATCGGATCATATCTACCTCATATGAACTCCAAATTGCATAATTCCAGTGGGTATATTTCCATGAGACATAGATATATAACTTTCATGTTAACCATTTATTTTAATTCCATACAGATAATTCCCAGAAATTAAAATACAAAAGCTGTCCTAACATAATCTTCCCTGATGAACCATTTTCTGACCTTGGCTTACTAATCGGACCATATCTACCACATGTGGACTCCAAATTGAATGATTCCAGTGTCTAAAAATCCATGACACACATATCTTTAATTCTTATGTTAACCATTTATTTTAATTCCCTACCAATAATTCCCAGAAATTAAATTACCGAAGCTATCCTAACATATTCTTCCCTGATGATTCATTTTCTGACCTTTGACTACTAATCAGACCATAGCTACCTCATATGGACTCCAAATGGAATGATTCCAGTGGGTAAAAATCCGTGACACATATATCTTTAATTCTTATGTTAACCATTTATTTTAATTCCTTATAGATTGTTCCCAGAAATTAAAATACCGAAACTTAAAATTCTGTCAACCATAGCCATACCCATGCAGAACTATCTACACCAACCTAAGTATTCAAACATACATCACATGCAAGATCAATATGTAACATGATATAGCAACATCCATGACCAATCATCAAAGTTCTAAGATCAAAATCTCATATAAATATTATGAGTTTCAAAGGTTTTCTTCAAAAAGAAATATTGTTAAACTTACTTGGAGCACTTAATCTCCTAGACTTCTCCTTCCTCTTTCTTCCTTTCTTCCTCTCCTTTCCTCACACTACCTTGCTTCTATTTTTGTTCTCCCTCACTTGGACGAAATTATAATGTTTTAAGGGTGGGTTTTCTTATATAGACCACCAAATAATTCACCTTTCATGATCATGGGTCTACCTTATCACAATTAGGATACACTTTGTTGAATTTTTGGAAAACAAACAACTTATGTTCTTGTCTTCCTCTTCCTTAGTCAAGATATGCATAGAAAAAGGAGATTTGTATTTTGAAAATTATGATGATATGTTCTTAAGATATGGGGCAAGATCCCTTTGATTTAGGGATTCATTTCCTTTTTCTTTTGTCTTAATCAAGTATGATAGATTTGCCTATTTAAGTGGCAAATTTCTAGCCCTTGAATTTTCCTTACTTAACTAAAATTATTTGTGTAGGATAATGATGTTTTGTCATAATGCTATGTATTATTACCCACTTGCTAAAGTTATGAATGTAGGATATAGATGTTTTTGTCCTAAAGCCTTGTATTATTATGCCACTTGCCAAAATGATGAATTTAGAATCACACCACTTGTCAAATTTTTGTCTTAATGCCATGTCACTTAATCTTGATTACACTAATATTTCATCACTTTAATTTTATTTTTATTTTTATTTTTCCTCTTGGGTTTGGGCTCATTCTTGCCCATTTTCCTTACTTTGGTTAAAATTCTTCCTTTCATAATGGGCTTGGTCACATTTTCATGATTTTTGGGCTATCGGTCCAATTTCTATATCCTAGTCCAAGTCTATGTTTTATTTCTTCCTTGGCCTATCCTATTGACTTGCTAAAAATTCATGTGAAGTAGAAAAACTCTATATGAAGTGTCTATAGGTTAAAGCCCAATTACGGGTGGAGATACTAAACTCAGTAACTTTTGCTCTTAAATTAAGAAAGATTACCCTAATCCGATCTTCTTGAAATTTTAAGACCTTTACTTACTTCACAAAAATTTATCTTTCTTTACCTAAGAATTTCACCTTTCTTTAACATGTTTATTTCTAATATTTCCTCTTAGGTTTTCTTTCTTTACCTATTCCATTAATATTAGAACATTTCTATGCATATATGTAAGGTGAAGAATTTCTAAGGAAAATATCTAAAAATTACGGGATGTTACATTCTTCTCCCCTTTAAGAAATTCGGTCCCCGAATTTCAATCCATCCTACCACATGTAGGGAATGAAATTAAGGCATTATTCAGAGTTACCAAGCTTATTACCTAAATAATTAGAGATATCTTTTCTGTATGACATCTTTACTTTTTAATATGTCTATTCACTTGAGTGATTTTGCCATATAACTTAACCATAAGGATTTCTTTCAATCATAAGTTCTTCCATTGATATCCTCTAGCCCGTATGAATATATCTATGGGTCAATATTAGAAAACACACATATAAAGGAACATATACACCTTCATATTGTGTAACTATCTTTTCTTATTCCAAACTTCTATCAAGTCAAATTTTTTTTTTTTTTATATCAACATCATCCCCTGAATATCATCATCTTAATCTATCATCTATTTTTATCCTCAAATCCTTTAATCAATATGTTAAACATACATAGCAATAAATCCTTCAAATCTTTAATAACGTTTATGTACCATTGACACATGTCTAATAATTCCAACTTACCTCATCACAGTAATTCTATATAAGCTTATTAACACCATTAAACTCATTGTCAAAAATTTCAATTATTTCTTCTATCATATCCAAAAGCACCTCATTCTAGCTTATGCCAATCCCATTTAATTCACCCAATCATTTGAAGAAGATTTGTGTTTTTTTTTCCTAACAATTACTCATACATGAATTCTCAATTCCAACATAATTCACATCCTAGATACTAGACTCAATTTAGCATGATATAATCCTTTAACATAAATATCTTGATAACCTACATTATTTCCGGACATGGTTCTCAGAATATTCTCTATATTTCCAAATTAAGAGTTCAAAGACTAACTTAAATCCTACTTCCTATATTTTATTCCTCGAGAACTTCAACACCACTAATTCTCTTGATTACATTCGTCAAAACACCATAAGACCATCATCCGTCCATTATTTTCAAACCTTTCATTATTTTAACCTATTAACAACTTAGACACCATAACAACCAAGTTTCAAAGGAAGAAATTATCTTTAATTGTAATGAGGGAAAATAACCTTGCATTTAATGCCAACCGTTAATGAGTGAAACAGACGAAAAGCATAATAGAGAATGGTTCCAAAAGCGAAAGTCAAAAGTTTTGACAAAGCATTGAAAAATATTAAAATCGGTGGCCGCAATTCTTGAAAATCTGTAAACAAAATCTATCTATGATTTCAACAAAAATCGGTGGCCGCAAATTTTGAATATATGTGTCAGAATCTACTTTAAATCTATTGGTATTCGGTGGAAAGATATCACATGGAAAAAGAAACATTTCTGAGCTTATAAAAGTCTGTGAAAATCAAAGAATATGTAGTTAACTGGTAGGATGCAGTTGATTGCTTCAAAATAGATGTAATTAATCAACTGTAAATTAACCAGTCCAAATTAAAATTTCTCAAAATAGCTAGTCGACTTAATAATACTGATAGTCGACTGGCGAAAACATTGAGAATACAAAATAAATCATTTGATTGCATTTTTTATTTTATTTTTTTACTTTCTTTTTTTTTTTTTTTTTACGGCTATCACCTAGAACTTTTCTACAAGAATCAAAACATCAATGCTTCATCAAAGACAACAAGATAAAGACAGATTTCTGGTAATATCTTATCTTATACTCTTTATGTGCTTAATATGGGTCACAGTCATACTACTGTACATATACATGCTTGCCGTCATTTTTGAAATTTTTTTTTATTTTATTTTTTTTATTTACCTTTAATTTAGTTGATATCCACCAATCACTCACATAGTTGTTCTAATAATACCCGGCCTATTCGCATAGCTATTATAAATATGCCTTTCTCCGAGTTCTATAAATACTTACATTAGTATCTTTGTCTATTCTCAAAGTTAAGGTGATAGAAATTATGGAGGGAACAGCATTCCGTCAGTTTCGAAATATCTGTGTCTTTTGTGGTTCCAGTCCTGGAAAAGATGAGGAGTATGTTAAAGCAGCACAAAATCTGGGTATGGTGCTGGCTAAGAGAAAAATTCATTTAGTGTATGGTGGAGGTAACTGTGGGTTAATGGGGTGTGTGGCTACAGCTGCACATGCAGGGGGATGCCAAGTTCTAGGTATTATTCCTACAGCTCTAGCTACATCCAGCAATATAGGGAAGACAATTGGGGAAGAATATAGGGTAGTTTCCATGCATGAACGCATGGCTAGAATGATGAGCAATGCTGACGCCTTCATTGCCTTACCAGGTGGTTTTGGTACTTTAGAGGAGATTTTCCAAATAGTCTCTTGGGCACAACTAAATATGCATCACAAACCGATAGGTTTGTTAAATGTTAATCACTTCTTTGATGGTTTGTTATCTTTTCTAGATCAAGCTGTGGAACAGAGGTTTATCTCACACTCAGCACGACAAATTCTCATCTCAGCTTCAAATGTTGAGGAGTTGATTGATGCTTTACAAGCCTATGTTCATGTACCTGATCTAACTATTACTCCAGTAGAATGGACGGCAGATAACCGCAGGAAACGTAAATTGGATTTAGATCTTCATCTTTAAATATAGTAAAACGTAGCTATTATTGTACTACTTTTACTTTCTTAGACTCTACTTGTATACCATATTTACCAACCATACTCCTTTAGAGTTGGTAAAACTATCTTTGAATGTTGCTTATGATCCTCTGAACGTTTGAAATATTCTAATATATCAACCATATATATAATAACAAATTGTTCCAAGGATGACCTAATTACTATTCATTAAATTTATGAATGCAGCTAAAGGTTTGTCAATTAAATGCATCACCAAGAACTCATAATGCCCATAATAAGTCCTACATCCTCTTCTCTTATCCTTAATTAATGTTACTCATATCCCAAATCTATTTGTGGAAAAATATTGAACACCTTATAACTGGTCAAACAGGTAATCTATACGAGCTAATGGGTTTCTATTCTACATTGTTACCTTATTCAACTGTCTACAATCTATGCATAGTCATAGTGATCCATCTTTCTTTTTCACAAATAGAACTAGAGGACTCCAAATAAAAGTACTAGGGCATTTAAATCCCTTGTCTAACAAGTCTTGTAAATTTTTTTTTTTCCAGTAACTAGAATAATTCTTTTCTGATGTGGAAATACTGCAACCACGGAGCATACTAAGATTTTTTCAAATAAAACCGGCACTTTCAAAACTTCTTGGAAATTTTATATGAGTACTAGGGTAAATTCCATGTTAAAATTCCACACTAATATCTCGGTAACTGGATAGTAATTGTAGTCTGTATACAGCGCACCAGAAAAGTTCCCAGGAAAGAGAGGTGGGTCACTAATGGACACGCTTAAGTACCAAGTCTTTCCTTGCCAGAGCTTTCCTTAGACATGCACTTTTCACAAATCACAATTTTTTTTTTTTAAATTCAATCGATATCATTCTATATAGGGATATAGATACTAGTTGGGTTCTAAGAAGTAAATCAATACCAAATTCTCGAATTGCTGTGGCAAGGTTGTGCAAGATTTTCTCCGCATTGTTTGCCGGATTCCACCTTGGTGGTGCCATTTCCTACTGTGGAAAAAAATAAATTTATGCTACTATTGAGGTGATCAAGCCCAATAGTTAGTTTCAAAACAATATTTAACAGCAGTCATAACACCACCTCGGCATATAGATAAGAAACACTAGTAATTTCTTACCTATATGAGTCACTGATTCCCTACACAGCACAACCACAACATACTCAAGACACTATAAGATCGATTCAGATAACCATCCACCCACTGGCCATCTAGGATCGACCTGCTCTGATACCAATTATGTAACAACCTCTTTTTTTTTCCTTTATTATTATACAATATTGAGTTCACATACATGTCATTAATCAAAACAAACGTATAACATATCAAATACAGATATTTACATCTTGTTTATTTTGGTTGACCAATTCCGGAGATACAGGTGCGGGTGGTTGCACCTTCACCGGGATCTGAGCCAACTCGACCACAAACAACTTATTTGATTCTGAAATCTGCCCAACATAAAGTAACTCGATCCAATGTGCACTAAAAGCCAGAGCCTTAGCAACAAAAGCTGCATAATTAATTTTCTGAACATGATATGGAAATATAGTGAGAATTAAATCCCAGTAAGTTCAACAATAAATTATCATCAGTAAAGCTCATCACGTCATGTTCAGCTGTATAAACTACAGAAAATATCTTTGGTCACATGAATGCATTATATCTATGCACATAAGAATCATACTGTAATGATATGTATGACAGGATTAACTATTTTCAAAATATCATATGATGGCCATCAACTTATTCTCATTTCAAGCTACCCCGGTCAGGGTGAGTATCCTCTACTCTCCGGTACGGGCTTTTCTCGCTCCGTCCGACATGGCCCACTTTCTCTTTCTTTTCTCATTATCATGATCATAACCGTTGGTAGGGCGTCCCCTACTGGTGCACCACACGGATTGCCATGTGACCGTGCTTATTTCTTTTCTTTTCACAATGATAGCCAAAAATATGCTTTCAATAACAAGTATGTTCATCAAAATATAACTATTACCATAAATCATTGGTAATCATGCCATGAACATAACCATTTCAAATATCACTTTATAAAATATTTCCATGTCAAAATTTCATACTTAAGATGGTAAGAAGTTCATACAATGGCAATGGCTATGGCTATACTAGTCATTTATTAAGATTCATCTTCTTTTTTAAATACTAATTTTATTTCTTTATTTTCTTGATGCAGGTTTTCATCCTATCTAACCTTCTCTTACTAATCAGAGCATAACTCCCTCAATTTAACTCTGATGTAGGTGATCTTGGTGTCCATTTCAAGATAAAACAATTATCTAAAACTATTATGTTGAACATTGTAGCGAAAAATTAAGAAACGAAGGTGATATTACTCCCTCAAAGTACAGGATAGTTCCTCTAGGATAGGTTCAGACCTTTACTGACTAATTAGACCATATCTCCCAAATTGGAACTCCAAATTGCGTTATTCCAGTTGGTAAAAGTCCATGAGCCATATATCTATAATTGTTATGTTGGCGCGCTATTTTAATTCCCTACAGAATATTCCCAGAAATTCAAAAACTAAAGCATTAATAACATACTCTTCCCTGAATAAACATTTTCTGACCTCTGCTTACTAATCGGATCATATCTACCTCATATGAACTCCAAATTGCATAATTCCAGTGGGTATATTTCCATGAGACATAGATATATAACTTTCATGTTAACCATTTATTTTAATTCCATACAGATAATTCCCAGAAATTAAAATACAAAAGCTGTCCTAACATAATCTTCCCTGATGAACCATTTTCTGACCTTGGCTTACTAATCGGACCATATCTACCACATGTGGACTCCAAATTGAATGATTCCAGTGTCTAAAAATCCATGACACACATATCTTTAATTCTTATGTTAACCATTTATTTTAATTCCCTACCAATAATTCCCAGAAATTAAATTACCGAAGCTATCCTAACATATTCTTCCCTGATGATTCATTTTCTGACCTTTGACTACTAATCAGACCATAGCTACCTCATATGGACTCCAAATGGAATGATTCCAGTGGGTAAAAATCCGTGACACATATATCTTTAATTCTTATGTTAACCATTTATTTTAATTCCTTATAGATTGTTCCCAGAAATTAAAATACCGAAACTTAAAATTCTGTCAACCATAGCCATACCCATGCAGAACTATCTACACCAACCTAAGTATTCAAACATACATCACATGCAAGATCAATATGTAACATGATATAGCAACATCCATGACCAATCATCAAAGTTCTAAGATCAAAATCTCATATAAATATTATGAGTTTCAAAGGTTTTCTTCAAAAAGAAATATTGTTAAACTTACTTGGAGCACTTAATCTCCTAGACTTCTCCTTCCTCTTTCTTCCTTTCTTCCTCTCCTTTCCTCACACTACCTTGCTTCTATTTTTGTTCTCCCTCACTTGGACGAAATTATAATGTTTTAAGGGTGGGTTTTCTTATATAGACCACCAAATAATTCACCTTTCATGATCATGGGTCTACCTTATCACAATTAGGATACACTTTGTTGAATTTTTGGAAAACAAACAACTTATGTTCTTGTCTTCCTCTTCCTTAGTCAAGATATGCATAGAAAAAGGAGATTTGTATTTTGAAAATTATGATGATATGTTCTTAAGATATGGGGCAAGATCCCTTTGATTTAGGGATTCATTTCCTTTTTCTTTTGTCTTAATCAAGTATGATAGATTTGCCTATTTAAGTGGCAAATTTCTAGCCCTTGAATTTTCCTTACTTAACTAAAATTATTTGTGTAGGATAATGATGTTTTGTCATAATGCTATGTATTATTACCCACTTGCTAAAGTTATGAATGTAGGATATAGATGTTTTTGTCCTAAAGCCTTGTATTATTATGCCACTTGCCAAA
This sequence comes from Gleditsia sinensis, assembly GCA_037074535.1. NCBI lineage: Eukaryota > Viridiplantae > Streptophyta > Magnoliopsida > Fabales > Fabaceae > Gleditsia > Gleditsia sinensis. Next base: position 13,804,248 of record CM073474.1, read on the forward strand.
ATGATGAATTTAGAATCACACCACTTGTCAAATTTTTGTCTTAATGCCATGTCACTTAATCTTGATTACACTAATATTTCATCACTTTAATTTTATTTTTATTTTTATTTTTCCTCTTGGGTTTGGGCTCATTCTTGCCCATTTTCCTTACTTTGGTTAAAATTCTTCCTTTCATAATGGGCTTGGTCACATTTTCATGATTTTTGGGCTATCGGTCCAATTTCTATATCCTAGTCCAAGTCTATGTTTTATTTCTTCCTTGGCCTATCCTATTGACTTGCTAAAAATTCATGTGAAGTAGAAAAACTCTATATGAAGTGTCTATAGGTTAAAGCCCAATTACGGGTGGAGATACTAAACTCAGTAACTTTTGCTCTTAAATTAAGAAAGATTACCCTAATCCGATCTTCTTGAAATTTTAAGACCTTTACTTACTTCACAAAAATTTATCTTTCTTTACCTAAGAATTTCACCTTTCTTTAACATGTTTATTTCTAATATTTCCTCTTAGGTTTTCTTTCTTTACCTATTCCATTAATATTAGAACATTTCTATGCATATATGTAAGGTGAAGAATTTCTAAGGAAAATATCTAAAAATTACGGGATGTTACAGAAAATACGCTATAAGCTACTCAAATAAGCTTATTTACCAAACACCTCTAATTTGGTCAAACAAACTTATAAGTTAGTCAACTACGCTATAAGTTAGCTTATTTAACTTGTCAAACATACTCTTAATATTTTACTCTTATTTTTTAAAAAAAATTTTATATATTTTTATAATAAAAGATATGATCATATAATAAAAATATTAATTAACAGAAAAAAGAGTAATTTACTCTAAATAGTTTAATGTAATACAATACAAATTATCAAATTAATACATTGAAAAACTTAAAATAAAATAAAATAATATATTTTTTTAAATTTCGAAGAGTGTGATAGGATTTTAGACAGACAATACCTACATAAATAATGAGTGTCACACATTGATTCACAAGTAGGCTCTGCCTAGCAATAAGAAAAATCCCACTGCCATACCTTACCTTATTTCAATAATTTTTTTGTATGATATATTGAAAAACATTCAATTACGTTTTTCGTCTCTTTATTTTAATAATTCCTCAAACTTAAAATACAGAAATTTTAACAACCAATAATATAATAAAATTAATTAATAATAAATAATATAATAAAATTATAATAAATTCCGATAAATATAAAAAAAACCTATTTTATATAAATATATAGTCTATTATAAGAAATATATATATACTAGTACTACTAATATATAGTAAATATTAGTATTTAATAAATATTAGCATTATTAATAGAAATATTAGGACTATAGAGACTGGAACCATATTTAATAAATATTAACATTATTAATAGAAATATTAGGGTTACATCAACTCAAACCCTAGACCTTCTCGTAAAAAATGTATTTATGTATAAATAATTTTTTATAAAGTAATTATTAAAAATTCAACATTACATTCAATTTGTTTTGATTTATTTAAGAAGAATTTGAAATTGAAAATTTAAGTATGCCATAAGAAAATACATTTTTAAAATTACTTCAAAATTAGTTTGGATTGAAGCTTAAAGACTTCTTTAACTATAAATCAACATATAAAAAATGTGTTTTTGTAGGAGTTTTGGGCCATAGGTGGGTCCTTTTTTTTTTTGGCCGATGGGACATTACTCATACAAAATTATAGACTTCAATTTTTCCGAAGTCTCTATCCAAAAAGAAAAAGAATTTTCCAAAGCCACTCAGCTTTTTCTTATCTGTTTTTTTGTTTGCAATTTGTCAAATCTCAAATCAACGAGTAAAAACAAGATCATTTTATTTCATCATTGACTAGTCGCAGTAAATATTGTTTAAATTCTAAAAAACAAACAATACTGGCACGAAGATCCAATTAGGAGCCAAAAAAATGGTCATCTTATTCTTTGAGCCACTCCACAAACTTTCTGTAGTTCTCTTATGACCAACCCCCTTCTACTACATTATTCATCGCCGTCTTCTTCATCTTCTCACATCTAGCCCTAATATTTTCATTTCAAAGCGCCTTCTCTACTTTCTTCTTGATCTCTTCACCTAATATCAACACTATCATATAAGTCATATCCCAATCCCAATTTCCAAGCATGGCAAATATAAGCCTTGTATAAAGCTGGTCTGCAAAATATGGCCAACACAAGAAAGTATATTTTTTGAAACATTGCAATTATCTTTTTGTAAAAAATTTATCTATCTATAAATAATTTTTAATAATATAATTATTAAAATTCAACTTAAACGTTACAATCAATTTGTTTTGATTTATTTAAGAAGACTTTGAAAATAAAAGTTTAAATACACTAAGAAAATACATCTTTAAAATTACTTCCAAAAACTTAGTTTGGATCAAAGCTTAAAGACATCTTTAACTTTTTTGTATTTTGTTTTTTGATTTGGAAGACATCTTCAACTATAAATCAACATATAAAAAATGCGTTTTTGTAGGAGTTTTGGGCCATAGGTGGGACTTTTTTTTTTTCTTGGCCGATGGGATAATACTCATACAAAATTATAGACTTCAATTTTTTCAAAATCTCTGTCCAAAAAGAAAAAGACTTTTCCAAAGCCACTCGGCTTTTTCTTATCTGTTTTTCTATTTGTTGTAATATCATAAAATTTTTATTTTTAATTAATATTTTATTATAAACAAGTATGATTTTTTTTAAAATGATTATGCATGTTTTGCTAGAAGTAAATATATTTTTATTTAAAATAACTATTGTTTTGCTTAAAATAATTATATTGGCCTTTAATAAATTTTTGTTGTATTTTTACAAATATTATTTCTTTTATTTTGTATAAAGATATTTATTTTGTGATTTGTTTTATTATAATTTTTATCAAAAAAATCATGATTTAAGAGTTCAACTAGAGTTTTGCAAGAATATAATTTTGTAAAAATTTTTGAGATATTTTAGGATGAAAAACGGTATTTATATGAATATATATAGAATAAAATAAAAAATAATATTAAATATTTAATTATTAAATAATAATAATATTTATAAATAAAAAAAATTGTAAGGGAGACGGAAACTACAAAAACGTAAGGAAGAGAATGAATAGTAATATTTAATTTTCTCTTTAGATCTGGAGTACCTATTGGTTTCCGATCTAAAAAATGAAGGTATCACTAGATTCAGGACGGAGAATACTACGGTTTTGACCGATCAATTTCTCAAATCAGCCGTTGAATTGCCGCAGATCAGAAATAAAAAATTTTAAAAAAAGGTAAACTCTGAAACTCTTACTTATAGACCTCAAATTGAAAATTTGACACCGTAGATGGATTTAAGAGTTAGATAAATCTTAGAATATGAAAAATTTCAGCTATATGACAACTTTTTATTCTTGGTGAATAGATTTTCTAGCAATGAATAGTTTTTTTCAGCGATAAATAGTATTTTTCGATCATAAATAGTGATCAAATTTTCAGAGTCATTTCCTTCATTTTTGGACCCTCCGGACACATTTTTGAAATCTGTTTAATCAAATGTGGATTGAAAAAATGTATTTGTCCAATCTGGAGTCCTTACCCTGTGAATAGATGATTCTTTCTATGACTTGCCCTATATTATTCTTGATATTTGAATGTGTATTTGAATATGTTTATGAGATATTTACACTTTTATATGATTTTGAAATGCATTAAAATTATCTAAATTATTTACAATTTGAAATATGGTTCAGGAAGAGTATATAGTTTTGAAAATAGATTTTTAAACTCATGATATATCTGATTTCACATGTATTTCTCATTAAATGATAAAGTGAATATTTATGCATGTGACATTATTTATAAAATTATATGATTGCCTCGAGAAAGGGCATGTATATGTGATAAATCCTGAATGGAAAATTTATGGCAGATGAATCTGTACTGAGACTGAAAGTCTGTATTATATTGAGAATTTTATACTGGATTATATGGCATATGTACATATGATATTTTCTGTGGAGGAATCCTATTGGAAACACTGTCTACTAACAGCAGGTGATGTTAGCCCTGGTACACCTTGATAACCCAGCTAGCAGAGGGTGGTGTTAGCCTTGTGTGAGAGCCAACACACAGGAGATGATATGTGAAGGAGAGCGGAATGCCTCCTATATAGGTGAGATGCCAATTATATGAGATGTGATTTGTTTTCCCTTGCTGTGTGCTTGGAAAATACCCATATAGAGTCCCTTCGCGTGTCCTCTTGAATGATAGTAGGGCAAACCTCAACGGAATGCTAAATTTAAGCAAATCCTATACCACCAAAGTACGGAAGGGGTTAAACTCTGATATGGTGGTTCTGATATGAGATCTTCCTAATGTTTTCATGTGAAATATTTTTAATGCATATCAAGTTTGATTAAAGATCATATTGTATCATCTGGGGTTATAGATATTTAAATGTGATTTGAACTGAGAATATTTGAAAATACGGGTCCCATATAGATGTACTTTTGAATTTTAATTTTCAATGTGATAAATTTTAATATATGAGTATATCCATATGTTGATCTAAGAGGTCATAGGAGATTTTATCTGCTCACGGAGTTGTCAAACTCACTACACGTTATTTATATGTTTTTCAAATAAGGGTATAGAGTTTGGTCATTTCCCTTTAGATAGTTGACCAGTTAGACAATATGATCTCTGATTGAGCCTACTTTGTTTCTATGACTCATAAATTTTGATTTATATTGTATTTGTACTTTAGAGTATACTCTAAATGCCACATGCAGGATTCCTACTTCTGTTGTTACTCTGATGTTGATAGACTTTGTCTGTATATGGTATATGTATGAAAAAACCTATATGTATATATTTCCATAATAAATCATTGGAATATTCATAATTATGAAAAATATATGATCGTAAAATATGTGTTTCACGTACTTTAAAATTAGTGTGACATTTGCTGTTGGTCAAATTTCAAATCAAAGAGTAAAAACAAGATCATTTTATTTCATCATCGACTAGTCGCAGTAAAGATTGTTTAAATTCTAAAATACAGACAGCACTAGCACAAAAATCCAATTAGGAGCAAAAAAAAATTGGTCGTCTTATTCTTTGAGCCACTCCACAAATTTTCCGTAGTTCTCTCATGACCGACCCCCTTCTACTACGTTATTCATCATATTGTCGTCTTCATCTTCTCACATCTAGCCCTAATATTTTCATTTTCAAGCACCTTCTCTACTTTCTTCTTTATCTCTTCACGTAATATCAACCCTTTATCATCTAAGTCAAATCCCAATCCCAATTCCCAAGCATGGAAAATATAAGCCTTGTTATAAAGCTGGTCTGCAAAATATGGCCAACACAAGAAAAGCACCCCATTGCACAACCCTTCCATGGTGGAGTTCCAACCACAATGTCTAATGAAACAAGTTATGGAAGGGTGGTTCAACACCTTCTATTCAGGTGCCCATCTTACAATTTTACCAATTTTCCCTTGAAACTCTTCTGGGTATTCCATTTTTATGCTGTCTTCACGCACAATCCAAAGAAAAGGCTTATTGATGCAAAGCCGGAAAAGAAAGAAAATATATAAAAATTTTGAAATTCAAATATCAATTTAATATATCAGTAATCAAGGGTAATGGTAGTAACTATCGAAAGCCTTATTTCATAAGCAATAGAGCACAAATCATAGAATTAATGTTTATAAAAATTTAAAATAGGAGAATTTAGTGTAACTTTAATGTAAGTATAAGTTTAGCAAATTTTAAAAGAAAAGAATGTAATTTATTTTAAAACTCAAATCACTTTCCATGTACACGATTGCTTTTGAGTAAATAGAAGTATCAAGTGATGCTATTGTGGCCTTGCTAAGAATAAACATCTTAGTCATGTCGTTTTGTTTTTTATGTATATTCTAACCCGCTCTCTTCAAAACTCCCAAACAAACTTTAAATTACCACAATTTTAAACACTATTCACATTATTATATAATAAAATAAAAAATAAATTACATTCACCTTTCTAAATTTTTTAAAATTTACACTCACTCTTCTTTTAATTTCAACTTATATTAAAAAAATTTCTCCATTCACAAATTAAAAGTATTAATAAAAATTATACTTTATATATTTTTCTTTTAAAAATTCATAAAAAATTCTAATTTAATATAGCACAAATAATCAAAAATTCAAATTAATACTTCTAAAAACTTACAATAAAATAAATTAATTTATTTTTTAAAACTTGAAGGACTGTTAGTGTAATTTCTAGGTTGAAAATTTGATACACACAAAATAGATATTCATTTTAGTATAAATATACATTATCATTGTCAAGTAATAAATTATAAGAATATTAGTATTATTTCCACAAGAGTTGGGATTATTAATTATTATCTTTGTATTAATTCTAATTCCAACTGAATAATGTGAAAACTTAATTTTTATAAAAATAGAAAAGAAAAATAAAAAATAGCAAAGATAACATAAAGTGAGTTATATGAAAAAAATTCAATTAATCAAAATTCTAGAGTTTACAATTTCAGCTTAATTAATCTTTCTTGCAATCTTAATTTTTTTTACCTAAAAATTATAATCTAATTGATAGTCAAAATATCCTAAGTAATCCATTAACATCTATCAAGGTATAATAGAAACATTTTTCGAATGCTAACCTACTACATCTCCATGTAAATTATAACAAGTAAAATTTCATTAAGATATATGGTTCTCAATTAAGACTGCACAGACCATTAACTATATATCTATCTTATATATATGGTTATTCACACAATGAATTAGAAACATAAATATTATTTTAGTCTCATTATAATTAACATATCATCTAATTATTACCAATTAATTAAAAGTATTAAGCACAGTGTGTAACTTAATTAGAAAAATAATTTATTCATTTAATTGATTGAAAAATACAAAGGTTCATAATTAGACTATATCGTAACCATAGAAAATAAAATTATTTCATGCCTTAATATGAAATTATCTCAAAATAAAAATAAAACATCTAAGAGTAATAAAAAGAAATGAAAGAGAGAATTGGTGATAGAGTTGTAGCTCTAATATTTCTTTTGCGAGCCAAGATCCTTCTACACTGTATTATGTATCTCCAGAGCCTTCAAATTTGTGTCCTTGGATCCTCTTATAAAGTTGTAAAAAAGATATCACAATTCTATTCAAACTCCATTTTTAGAAAGTCTTTCAATTCAATTTAAACTCTTATTTACTTATTTATTTAATATTATTTCAAAAAGAAATGCATTATTGTTCTAGCAGTGCAATGCCAAAATCTAGATTCTAAATGCTAGATCTCTCACAATTCAAAATATAAAAGTTCTAGATTTTTTTTAAAATTTTCTATAACCTCTTGAATCTTCTTAATCGAAGCTCAAACAATAGAATTATGTTCAAATTAATGAAGTAACATCTAAATTGTCTAAATTTTGTAATTCTTATTTTTTTTTATTTTTTCTTCTCCAAATTCTACTCAAATCTTCATTATTACACACTTACTTTTAAGGGCACGTGAAATACATACTTTATGCATAGATATTTATTATAATAGGTATAATACAAGCGTTCATTATGGAAATAGATACATATAGGTTATTTCATGTAAATACAATATACAGACCAAGTTTATAAATATCAGAGAAACAACAAAAGTAAGGATCCTACCTCTAGTGTTCAGAGCATACTTTATAGTACAAGTACAATATAAATCAAAATCTACGAACTTTGAAAACAAAATAGGTTCACTAAAGAATATGTCGTCTAGCTAATCATCTATCTGAAGAAAAATAATCAAACTCTGTATTTTTATCTGAAAAATGTCAAAATATCGTGTAGTGAATTTGACAATTCAGTGAACAGATAATACCTCCTATGACCTCTTAGGTCAATATATGGATGTACTCATATTTTAAAATTTATCATGTAAAAAATTACAGTTTGAAAATATATCCATATGGGACCTGTATTTCAAATATTCTCAAATCAAAATATATTTAGATATCCAAAACTATATACTATATTGTATGATCATTAAATAAATATTATTATACATTAAAATATTTCACATAAAAATATTATGACGATCTCATATCAAAACTACCATATCAGAGTTTAAACCCTTTCGTACTTTGGTAGTGTAGAATTTGCCTAAACTCAACATCATAGTTAAAATTTGCCCTACCATCATTCAATAGGACATGCGAAGGGATTCTAATATGGGCACTTTCCCAAGCACACAGTAAGGGAGGACAAATCGTATATCATATAGTCGGCATCTCGCCCAAATAGGAGGCATCCCGCTCTCCTTCACATATTATATATCGTGTGTTGGCCGTCACACGAAACTAATACCACCCCTGCTAACTGAGGTATCAAGGTGCACTAGGGTTAACATTACCTGCTGTTAGCAAATAGTATTTTCAATAAGATTTCTCCATAGAAATTATCATTTACACATATGCTATATCATTCAAAATAGAGCTTTCAATATATTACAAAATTTCAGTCTCAGTACAGCTCATTTGTCATGAGCTTCCCAATCAAGGTTCATCACATATACATGCCACTTTTTAAGGCAATCTTATAGCTTTATAGATCATTCAACAAGCATAAAATATTCACTTTCTATACTGTTGAGAAATATATGCAAAATCACATGTTTAATGGCTTTAAAATCATTATACAAACCCATATTCTTCTTGAGCAATATGCTAGTTAACAATAAATCAAATAATTTAATCTATTTTAGAGATGTATAATAGTATAAATAACTTGTAAATAGAATCAATTATATATTTAAAATTCAATAAGAGAATATAATAAGTCATAAAAATAATTAGATACTCACAATGTAAGGCTCCAAGTTGGATAGCCATAAAATGTATTTTTTTCAATTCAAATTTTACCAAATAGACCTCAAAATCGAGTCCGAAAGATATAAAAACTTAGGAAATAACTTCAAAATCGCGAAATTTGACCTCTAAGAGTTTAGCAAACATTGGCCAACTGATAGGTACTATTCATCGCCGGAATCATTATTTATACCGGCCGGATTTACTGTTCACAATACACAAAAAAATTTCAGATAGCTAAAAAATTTTAGATTTTAAGGTTTATCTATTTTCTGAATCCATCTATAGTGTCATATTTTGAATTTAAGGTCTTTAAATAGAAGTTTCAGAACTTTTATTTTTCTAATATTTTGTACTTCTAATCTGCGGCGATTCTGCAGCTAATTTAAAAAAGTATTCGGCTAATATCGTAGTACTTTTTGTTCTGAATCCAATAGTATCCTTAATTTTGAAATCGAATGCCCGAAAGTACTCTAAATCTAGAGAGAAAAAATGAGAAGAGAGAAAATACTATTCATTCACCTCATTTATGAAATTTTTTTTTCTTTTGTTTTTGTTTTTATTGATAGATCATTCTGCAAATATTTAATTTTTGAGAGAAATCCTTACAAATTTTATTATTTATATTTTAACCCCTAAACTTTTAAAAATTTACAATTTAACCCCCAAAAATATTAATAAATTTTTATTTTTATCTCTAAAACCTTTCAATTACATCTCTATTCTTTTATTTCTTTTAATAATCCATACATAAATAAAAATTACTAAATCTTAAGGGTGTTACATTAATCTTCTTTCTACTTATAAAATAAATATACAATACACATAAATCTATCATAAATTGTTAAAAAAACTTATAAAAATTTAAATTAAAAATAATTAATTTATAAATATAAAGCCTACTCATAATGTTATAATGCTACCATTGTCCTAGCTTCAAAGTTTGCATCTCTAGCACAAGATGGTCAAGGAAAAATTTACCCATTCTAGTCCATACCAAATTAATTTGGGGAAAGTTAAATTTTGTCTATTTTGATTGGGATTCCTATATTGTCAAAAGAAAATCATGAAATCAAGTTATTGTACTCCTAGGTAAAATGGGACAATAATTGCTTCATCTTTTAGTGAAATTCTGATTTTTTTTCAATTATCTCTTGACTAGTTGAATTCGAACTAGATCGAATCGAATTGGATTCTCAGCTCCAAATAGGAACCTAATTCATATCTTGACTCAGATATAAACCCTAGCCTAAACTTAGACTAGACCAAAACTGTTGTCTTGGATTGATTATAAAAAATAGTGAGGAAATACAAAAAAATATGAATAATTTTCCAAATGAAAGGAATTGAATATATGTATTTAAAATTTCACTATCCAAACATGAAATATAAATATTTGGAAGTTCATGGATAGTAGTTAGACTATCTATTAAATAAGCTTGGATTTTGAAATCCATACCTGCCTGTGCAACTTGATGGGCTAAATAGATTGGTTAATCTAGCCCATTGTAATATTTTTTAAATAAAAAAATAAATTTTTGAGCTAAATAAATATAAAATTTTCATTATATATATAATCAAAATAATGTGCAAAGTGTGAAATTAATTTTTTTAGTTAAAATTGTTTTCCTTTTTTTTCACATTTTCTTATGTTAATCTACACTTACATGCCTTTGCTCATTTTGGCTTGGAAATTTTAAACGAACTGACCCTACTGACCTTTTTAGACCCATTTTCAAACGAGTCTAATTTTGAATGTTCAAACCCATCCAAAAAAGGTTGCTGACAAGGGAAGCTGACAGGGATACAATGAGTCCCTAGATTCCGGCCTTCGCCAAAAGCTTCGGGATGGATTGTCATTGATTTTTTTTCTGAGTGTGTTGCTCGATTTTCTTCTCTCTTTTTTGGTCAAAGGCCGAGGCCTGGATACAAAGAAGGGTCAAATCCCAATACTAAGAGACACGAGGATGTTGGGTTGAGCTGTGCCAGCCCAGTCCAGCTCTCAGGAAATATCTCGAAAAAAAGGGTGAAACGCAGAGCAACACACTCTGTAAAAAACCCGATAAACAACTACTGGAACCTTCGTGCGTTGCGAGAAGATGAGGGGTTCCCTGAATCCCGTTCAGCTTCTCGTTTCAGAATCTTCTGGAGGCTGATTGGTGGATGGGAACTCCAATTCCTCTAGAGTATCCCCTGTTTCAGAAGTTTCACTGCTGTGTGGGCAACTTCGTTTTGAGCCCTTTGGATCCATACCACCTTGATCTGCTTTCCATCCAAGGTAATCTCTTCAATTCTATGTCGAATATGGTTTACCTTTCATATATTCCTTCTCTGATTGCATACTTCTACTAATCCTTGCAATCTGATTCGATTATGACACAATCTAGATGTAGGTTATGGGTAAGGGTTAGTGCTTCTTCCATAGCTCTTCCCTCCGCTTCCAACGCCAAAAAAGCTAGGTTCTGCTTAGCTATTCCTGTAAGTAGAACCCCTTTCTCATCCCTTACTATAGATGCTATGTGACTTTCTATGCTATGTTTTTGGAATGCTGCATCTATGTTGATTTTGAGCCACCCTTTTGGGGGAGGTTTCCATTTCTCTGTTCTAGTTGGTCCCCTGTTTTCCTTGATGTTGTTTGTGTGCTCTTTTTTGCTTTGTACATGTTTGATAGATGCAAATAGGGATTTTGTCTTGTGGATTACTCTCGTTGGTTCAATTTTTGTTTGCTCGTAGATGAATGAGTTTCTCTCCTTCCAGATAAACCATAGCATTGTTAAGCACTTAGCTATTGCTTCCTCTTTATCTATCCTTTACATCTCCTTGTATGATCCGATTTTTTCATCCAACCAGTCGGTTACATTACTTCCTGTGTTCATGTTATTTATGCTCTGGATATCCATACCAAACCATGTTGGTCTCATCCAACTGCAGTCTAGGAAGATATGCTCCAAAGTTTCTGGAGCCTCATTGCATATTGGGCACATTGCCTCTTGAGTCAGCTTTCTTCTGTTTAAATTCTCCATACTGGGTAGGGCATTGTAAAAGATATTCCATATGTGGATCTTGATTTTGGGGGGTACAGGTGACTCCTAAATTTCCTCCTAGACTTTAGGGTTGACTGATCTTGAAGTGGATGTGACATTCCTGGCCCGTGATGTGCTCTCCTCTTTGGCTATTTCATAGCCACTTTTCACCTTGTACTGTCCTTCGCTTGTCATAGGCCATATGAACTTGTCTTCATTGTAGGAACTAGGGATAGGTGTAGCTAGAATACTTCTTATTTGGTGAGATGGCAGCATTTCCCTTAGGATTGCTAGGTTTCACGTCTTAGTCTCTTTGTCAATTAGGGATGCCACTTTTTCCAGACTGTTATTAGTGTTATTCTCTAATTTTTCTCCACTTTTAAGCCACTTATCCTCCCATATGTTAATATGTTCTCCATTGCCCACTTTCCATAGCCCATGTCTCATTAAGAATTCTTTGCCTTCCCATAAACTAAGCCATGCCCATGAGCTGCCTCTCCCTCTTCTTGCATATTGAAAACTAGTCTTTGGGAAATACCTCTGCTTGAGGATTTTTGCCCACAGAGCATTGGGGTCTTCCATCATCCTCCATGCTTACTTTCCCAGCATTGCTAAATTCATACATCTGAAGTGTTTGAACCCCATCCCTCCCTCTCTCTTCCTCCTAGATAATTTCTCCCAGTTTACCTAATGTATTCCTCTATCCTTCCCATTGCTCTTCCACCAGAAATTAGCTACTTCCAAGCATAGCTTTATGCAGAAAGATTTAGGGAAAAGAATAGTTGACATTGCATAAGTAGGAATCGCTTGAATCACTGCCTTGATAAGAACCTCCTTGCCCCCTTGAGATAAAAACTTCATCTTTCAACTGTATAACTTCTGCTTCACACTTTCCATAACCCAGCTGAGAGCTTGGTTTTTTTATCTTTCCTAGACGGCTGGGATTCCTAGGTATTTTCCTGGGATTTCCCAGGTAGGTATGTTGAAGATTCTCTGGATTCTCTCCTTTTTCTCCTCTGGTGTGGATTTGCTGAAGATTATGCCTGATTTCTCCAGGTTGATTTTTTGGCCTGAACATCTTAAGTAGTCCTCTAAGATCCTTTTCAGATTTGTTGCATTTTCCTCACTTGCCCCTGCAAAAAGAATAGAATCATCTGCGAAAAACAGATGGGTTAATTCTGGGGCATTCCTGGCTAGTTTGATGCCTTTAACCTCCAAATTCCTTGTGGCTTTAGCAATGTTTCTGGACAAAACTTCTACTGCTAAGATGAAAATATATGGGGATAGAGGGTCACCTTGCCTTAGCCCTCTTTGAGGTTTAAAAATAAGCCCCAACACTCCATTTATCTTAATCTTATAGCTAACAGTAGTTATGCATTTCATAATCAGATTAATCCACCTATCCTCAAAGCCATACGCCTCTAATACCTACTTAATGAAACCCCATTCTAGTCTATCATAAGCTTTGTTCATGTCAAGTTTGATTGCCATTTGGTGAGCTTTCTTGTTCCTACTTAGCCTAAGGGCGTGGAAGGCCTCTTGAACAAGTAAAGTGTTATCTTGTATCAGCCTTCCACTAACAAAGGCACTTTGGTTATGGGAAATCAAACTATTCATAATAGATTTAAGTCTATTCACCATAATCCTAGAAATAATTTTGTAAGCAAAATTAGTACAGCTGATAGGGCGGAATTGGCTGACAGATTCTGGATGCTGCACTTTTGGGATCAAAGTAATGTGGGTCTCATTGATTTCTTTAGGAAGGTAGCCATCTGTGAAGAACTTCTTGACTGCATCACATATGTCCTCCTTCACCACACTCCAGGCTCTCTGGTAAAACACATCACTCATACCATCTGGTCCAGGGGCCTTCATTGCCCCTAGGCTAAAAACAGCCTCTTCTACTTCCTTCTCCTTCACTTCCTTTGTCAATCCTTCATTCATCTCTCTAGAGACTCTGTTTGGGATTACCTCTGTTGTGTCAGGGTTGATCTCTGGCTATGTAGACTCAAATAGTCTCACAAAATGCTCCTGGAAGGTTTCCTAGATAACTTCTTCCCCTTCTTTCCATTCTCCATCTTCAGTCCTGATTCTAACTATATGGTTTGTCCTTCTTCTTTGCAGAGTAGTTTGGTGGAAGAATTTTGTGTTTCATTCCCCACACTCTAGCCATCTGACTTTGGATCTTTGGGCCCAATACTTTTCTTCCTGTTTCCAAAGCTGGTTAATTTTTCCTCTGATTCTCCTTACTTCCTCCAAATTATGGCTATTCTGCCTGCTGTTCTGAATCTATTGCAGCCTTCTTTCTAGCTTTGGAATTTGTACATTAACTCTCTTAAAGCTATTTTCCTTCCAATCCTCCAAGTGTTTTTCCATATTTTTTACCTTTGAAATAATCCTAGGAAGGTCTCCAGCTTTCTCCTGACTATTCTAACATTTCTCCACCTCTTCAGTGAATTCCTCATTATCCGCCCAAAAGGCTTCAAATTTAAACTGCTTCTCTTTCTTTGGCTCCCTGGGCTTTGCTCTTAGGAGTAGAGGGCAGTGGTCAGACCCCACTACCGGCAATGTTATAACCCTTGCATCATTATATTTGTTATTCTAATCTTCATTAGCTAAATGTCGATCAATCTTTTCCTTGACTCCCCCTTCTTCCTTCAAGTTGTTCCATGTGAACTTGCAGCCCTTGATGGGTGAATCTTCCAAACCATTCTCATTTAGGAAATTCCTGAAGATCTCTAGTTGTTTTTTATTCTGTGGTCTCCCTCCTTCTTTTTCTCCCTGGTGCAGCATTTCATTGAAGTCTCCTATGCAGCTCCATGGTTTTCTCATTCCCAGGTTCAAGTCTGTTATTGATTTCCATAGCTGTCTCCTTCTTTTTGGGTCGGGATCTCCATATATAAAATAGTAGTAGCTGTCCTCTTGTTCCTCTTCTAATCTGGTTCTCGTGTGGATATAGTTGTGGGTTTTTCCTAAGATTTCCACTTCAACTCCCCTCTGCCACATTAAACTTAGGCCTCCAGATCTCCCTCTAGGATTCACCACTGCCATGCCTTCAAAACCCAATTTCCTCCTCAAATTTTCTATTTTTTTTCTTTGGCTTTTGTTTCCATAAGAAACAAAAGCTGGGGCTTATTTCTGAGACATATGTCTCAAAGTTCTCGAACCGTCAAGGCTACCCCCACCTCTCGACAGTTCCAACTGATTGTCATCATTTGGAGGGGTGGGGCATGGATAAGCCCGCCTCCTCAGCCATGATTTTCAGTTGTTGCTGGTTTTTGACTCCTCCCATTGCTGTACTGTCCACCCATTTCAGTTTTTTTATGAATCTTGTCTCTTCTCTTCCCCTCTCCTCTGTTATTCCTTTGTTTTCTTCCTTAAGCATCTACCTGTTTTCCTCCTCCAGGTACCTTCCCCTTTTCAGGCTCAAGAATTTTCCCATAGCTTCAGCCAGTTGATGTACAACGAGCACCTCATTCCTTGTTCCTCCTCCCTTCTCTTCCTCTTCCTCTTCTGCCTCATCCTCGCTGGGTAGCTCTACATAGTAGTGGTTGTGTTTTTCTATTTTCCTTCCCATTCTTTTCCATTTTTTCCCCCAGTAAATTTATTTTCCTGGCTTTTTCCTTTCTTTGGCCTCATTCTGGTATCTTCCTCTACTTCAGTCCTCTAGTCGGTGGGCCTATCTATCCCCTTCTGCTCTTCCTTTGTGTTCATGTATGGGCTTATATCCATGTTTAGCCCATGACTTCTATTTTCCTCCTCCTTTGGTTTGTCTAAACCATTAGATGGTTTAGTACTTCCAGATCCAGAACCTCCTTGGCCTATTATCTCTATGTTTGAACTGAGCTTGTGTTGGGCTGGGCGCTCTTGGCTTGTGTCCTGTGTGGGTCCATTTTTTGACACTCTTCCAGCTTTCCTCATTAAGTGGCAGTCTTCGGTGTGAAGGGAGATCAGCTTTTTAAAGTCAACCCCTGTGCCACCTTTTTGCCTTTGCAACTTCCTCTTTCTCCCCCTCTGAACTATGCTTTCCTTTCTCGTGTCTTAGCTCATTTTCCTTTTCTTGCCCAGGCATTGTATGTTCTATTCTTGTGTCTTCTTGGTTTGTATTTTCCCTCTCTCTCTGCTCTCCTACTCTGTTTGTTCCTGATCTGTGTTGGCTACCTGCTGACCACAACTCTAGCCCGCTCTTACTTCTGTTCTTTTCGTACGATGTGCCAGCTGTTTCATTGGTTCTTGTGCGTCTCCCACCCTCGCCTGAGATCCACCGTTCTTCGCCCTCGCTCCTCCACCATTTGCTTTCTTTTTCAATTAGGTTTAATGGCTTTGCTGGCTGTACTCCCAAGCCCGGCCCGTATTTTGGTCTGGTTTCCTCATTCTCAGCAGCCATCTCCTTTTTACTGCATACTTTTGTTCATGGTCAAGGCATTCACATCTATAACAGTATTCCTGTAACTTTTCATACTTCATTTTGATCCACATGCTTGGTTGATTTTCCTTGGGAACCCAGAGGCCCGCGGTGAATGGTTCCCTGATGTCCTTAAGGACTCTTACCCGAAGGAAGTGTCTCAGAAGTTTCCCTTCTACCACGGGGTCTTCTACTTCTAATGTTTTCCCCAAGCTTTCTCCTATGATTTTCCCATTTCTGGCATTCAGGTATTCTAGAGCCAGCCCATGGATTTGAACCCAGTACGGGATAAAGTTGAATGTACACTCCTGTATAGCTTGTTCTAGATTCCAGTATTGTATATTGAGTAGGTGTCCCATGATGTTCCATGGGGTACCTTCCATGACTCTTTTGGCTGCTTCCTCTTCTTCAAAGTTAAATAAAAAGGTGTTCAATCCCATGTCCACTATACTTAGCCCCCCCGGACTTCCCCATCCCTTGTAGATTATCATCTTGACTGTTTTCTTGTTTAGCGGTCTATCCACTATGATTTTGTCCACCAGGCTTCTTTGTTTTAGCCTCAAAGCTTGGTTTCCATCTGCTTCTAAATGTATGAAGCCTTTACCTCTGTTTCCCCTTCCATCCCTTCTGCTGCTCTCAATGCTCATATTATTTCTTCCAATCTCCATTTCCCTAGTTGAAACTTCTGTGCTGGCGTTTACAATTCGTGCTTCTCCCGATGCTTAGCGCCTCCGTTAAGAATCTTATATCAGCCTCAAGAATGCCACTCTTACTAGTAGAAGATCACCTCTCCTTCTTGGAGGAAGGCACCTCTCCATACGAGGGAAAATAAAAAATGTTGCTTGGTTTTCGTTCCACCACTGTTTGAGATATTTTCTGAGTTAGATTCGGATTATTTTGCAGCTATTGATCCTCGTGTCTCTTAGTAAAAATGATTTAATTTAGTCTTTCTATTTTAATACTCATTAATTTAATTTTTAACATTTTACGAAATATTACAATCAAGTTTTTTTTAAAAGTTTGATGATGTGATTATTATAATTTTTCAATTAATTGTAAAAAGATTTTTAACAAAGACACTTAATTGTAACATCATTTAAAATATTAAGAATTAAATTGGAGTGTCTTAAAATAAAAAAGATTAAATTGAATACTTTTAAAATTAAAGATATAAAATATGCAGTCAAGCTAAAAGTTTATTCAAACTATAATTTGACTTAAACTTTTACAGTTTTTATGGTCCAATGATTGGATACAATTAATAGTTTTACATTTGTATGTATGTTTGCAAAGGAAAAGGCTAAGCGCAACATTAGTAAATACGCGAAGGCATAAATTATTGAATTTTATATGTTTATTTATTTTAACGTTACAAGGAATGTTTGAGAATCTAGTATGTGTTTTTTTCCTGGGGACTAGCTTTTCGCTTCTTCTTTTTTTTTCTTTTTTTTTGGACAAACAACTTAGTATAAAATAGGTGATGAGAGGTACGTATAAAAAACTTATTGGGCCTCATTGCATTTCCTTTTGATTGAAATTGGACCTCATCGGAAGGGCATAAAGATTGAAATTGGACTAACAACCTAGTATGAAATAGGTTATGAGAGGTACGTATAAAAAAAATTTTGGGTCTCATTGCATTTCCTTCTGAGATTGAAATTGGGCCTCATTGAAAGGGCATTAAAAACGTTAAACTTGATTTGAGGATTGGTCTACGTCCAACAAAACAAAGGGTTGAGAATAGTTTAAATGGGCCTAGGTGCATGGATTTAAACGAGGCCAATGCAATTCAGACGCGAGGTGATCCGTGAAAGAAAAACAAAATAGCACTCAAAATTTTAAAATTTATGTTTATACTTAATGATAACACTGTAATACATATATACATTATTGTGTTTATACTTTTTTCAGTAAAAAGTTGGTTGTTCAATCTAAAAGTCTTTTTTGTGGAAAACAAAAGAATTTTGTCACGGCTCCAAATAATGGAACACATGACCGACACGGCATAAGGGTTTTCCCCTAGCCGCAAGCTTAACACATAGCATGCATAAAACATTCAGCACACAATGCAGAGTACATAATATATATAACTGGCCACATATACCACATTCAATATAAGAAAATACTGTATATATATATATATATATATATATATATATGTATATATATATATGTATATGTATATATATATATGTATACATATATATATATATATGTATATATATATATATACATATATATATATATATACATATATATATATATATACATATATATATATACATATATGTATATATATATATATATATATATATCATGAATCCAACATCCGTGATTCAACTTGGCCCATGGCCTTATAATACAAACATTGTTGTAAAATATAAAACCATTTTCCAAACAACACATCAAAATACACAAGAAGCGAGAATCCTGCCTGTAAGTTCATGGAGATACACTAGACATAAACTAAAGTAAACAAATAGTACAAAAGAGCCTTGCCCAAACTGGGACTCACCAACGCTATCTTCAGCCTCCTACAAAGCTGTAGCTGAATCAAAATTTCTTTGACTATCTATGGGGAGGAAACAGAAAAGGGTGAGATCACATCTCAGTGAATAGGTAAATCACACTATAATAGAAACAGAGCAAACCAAGCACGAATGTTTCGCAATGAGTTTAATAATTAAAATTAAAGTGTAAGGATAATAATAGAAACATTAAGCATTTAACCATAATTTATTGAAAGAAAAGCTAAACAGTTCAAAAGATAAAACAGGATTAAATCAGTAACCGTAAAGCAAATCAATTATGCATGGTAAGTAATAAATAAATTTATTTATGCAATAACAATTATGAATGAGATTGTTTAAAAATATTTAATATTTAAGAAAAATGCACTAGTCTATTGGAGGTCTTTCTTAACAGATCTATCATCTTTCCCAAACACATAGCAAGGGGAGGATAATCACTGTAGGCGTAGACATAAGTCCACCCTAAATTTCTCAAGAACATAGCAAGGGTGTGGCAATCACCGTAAGCGTAGACATAAGTCCACCCTAAATTCTGTGATTCAGGCGGTCATAAGCCCGTCACAATATTCTAAGCCGAAGCCTTAACATGACCATGGTGCACCAGGGCTAGCACTACCTGCGGCTAGCTAACAGTGATCTAAAAGGGTTCCTCTAATAGCAAATATTTGAAAATAGGCTATTCAAAGAGTTTAAAGTAAAACATTTCAATAACATTATAATAAAGCTATAATTTTCCATCTAACTCTTTTCATGCATAAAATTTCGTTCAAAAATATGTTTCATCCATGTATTCCCATGGAGACCTTTATCATTATAAACTTTCCCTTTAAACACATCGTCCGTAGACGTCGCATAGATATTCGCATGCATCAAATCATTTCATGGCTAACTTAGTTCATTTCTATGACTAAATTCGCATTTTTATAAATCTAGCTCAAATGGAGAATTATCAGTCTAGATGTTTGCCCTGCATACCTAGGGTTCACCTAGGATTGAAATTTATAATTTCTAACATGGTTGGAACATATTGGTTTTCAAAGCGGTAAAACAATTTAGCATACATTCCAACTAGTTAAAATCATACGAGAGAGTTATAGATCAAATTCGTAAAATATGCGCTATAGTATGAAAAACCCACTCACCGTACTAGGAGTCCAACAACGAGAATTTCACCTCATGGTGGCTCAACAACCTAGAAAACATAGACATAACATGAAAATTAGATAAATCTTAAACGTCACTATTTATGCCGAAAAACACTATTCACTCGCCAAAAAATACTATTCATGCCGAAACCTAAAAACCCTATATTCTAGCATAGAAACTAATTCTAAAACTATCTACGGAAAGAATTTCGGTAAAACGAAGCCTAAAACGCGATTGGGCGGAGTTTTACCTTTGGAGGTATTATTCATACAATTTTCCAGAGACCTTCCGGCGAAATTGATCGGTGGGTTTTGAAGTACTCATTGCAAGGAGTCCAACGGTTCAGACGGTTCGACAATCGGAGGTCCGTAGCTCCAGATATGAGGGTTTGAAAATCGAAGAGGAAAATAGAAAATGGTGGAAGGGGGCTGCAAGTTTTTTTTCCTTCTCTGGTATCCGTATGCACATATATGTGCAGCACTACAGTAAATTTTTTTTTTAAATAATAATAATTATTAAATAATTAATAATAAGATTTTTCTTTTATAAAAATTCATATAAATTCCGTTTTTCATCATAAAATATCCCAAAAATTTCTAAAAAATTTCCATTCTCATAAATCTTTAGTTAAATCTTAAATCATGATTTTTTCTTGATAAAAATCATAATAAAACAAATTTCTAAATAAATGTCTTTATTCATATTAAAAGAAAGAGTATTTCTAAAAAATATCATAAAAATTCAATAGAGGCCGGTATAATTATTTTAAGCAACACAATACTTCTTTTACTTAAAAGTCAACTTACTTTTAACAAATCATAATCATTTCTACATAAATAAAAATATATTTGCTTATAGCGCGCCAAAACATAAATTCTCTCTTTTATTCTAAATTTCTTTTAATTGAAATTTTTGTTAAATTTTCGGTTATTACAAATTTACTTAAGGCCCTTGAAATGTTGACTTGTATTTAGAAAAG
This sequence comes from Gleditsia sinensis, assembly GCA_037074535.1. Taxonomy (NCBI): domain Eukaryota; kingdom Viridiplantae; phylum Streptophyta; class Magnoliopsida; order Fabales; family Fabaceae; genus Gleditsia; species Gleditsia sinensis. Next base: position 13,825,235 of record CM073474.1, read on the forward strand.
TATGGACTTATTTGTTTTCTTATTTTAAAAATTGTTTTCAGAATAAAAAAATTTAAAAAAAAAATTGTTTTATGTTTTTGTTTTAAAAATAATTTTTAAAAATAAGTTGTTTTTAAAATATAAAAAAAGTTATCTTTATTTTTTGTTTTTATTTTTTGAACACAAAAAAATAAAAATAATATATTTTTAAAATAGTTTATTAAACAAATTTTTTATTTATATAATTTTTAAATATAATTTTTAAAAATAAAAATAGAATCAAACAAGTCCTATATATCTAGTATCCTTAATCATGTGTTTACTGTAAGGATAAATGAGAGCACATGATCTACCTATAACATCAATTAGTTAGTTACGGTTAACATGAGACATCAGTTAGTTAGTTAGGGTAAATAGTGCCGTTGTATTTCTTTACATTGGTAGTATAAAGCTCTTGCATGTACTCTTATTTCGTTAATCTTGAATATACATATTTCAGCATTATCTTCATTCTCTTGTTCTCATCCCTTCTTAGAACTCTACATGGTATCAGAGCCTCTGAGCCATGGAAACTGTTCTTTCTTCTTCATCTGGTAATCTAGAAAATTCTACAAAGTCAGAATACGTCTCCTTTTCTCATGCGTTATCTGTCAAGTTAGATGAAAAGAATTATCTACTATGGAAGCCACAGATCTTGGCTACAGTTAAAGGTCATCAGCTTCAAAAAAAATTTGATCCAAAGGTTTTAGATCCATAAAATTTTGATTTAGAGTAAAATATGAGAATTCAGAAATACTGAAAAGAATATGTTAACTGGGAAAGACAAGATCAGCTGATCTTGTCTTGGCTTCTTTCATCTATGACTGAACCTATTCTTACCAGAGTAGTTGGATGTGAAACTTCAAGACAAGTTTGGAGTAGAATTGATGTTTTCTTTAATAGTCAGACTCGAGCCAAATCATATCAGTATAAAATGCAACTGCAGAATATCAAGAAAGGAGGCATGTCGATAAGTGAGTATCTTTTGCGCATCAAGAATATAGTAGATTCTTTAGTAAGTATTGGTTCTTCAATTTCAGAAAATGATTATATAGATGCCATTTTGGAAGGACTACCTAAAGAATACTTGCCATTTGTTACTTCCATTACGTCAAGATTAAATCCATATAGTGTAAGTGATATAGAGACATTGTTGCTAGCACATGAAAGCAGATATGAACAGTTTATGAAAGCTACAGAAATGTTATCTGTAAATCTTGCCAATACTGGGTATCCGTTAAGGTTTCATAGCTCAGGAAGAAATCAAAACTTTCAACACTATAACAGTAGAGGTTCAAGAAATCAATTCTTTAGTGGTCGAAAAGGAAGAGGAAGGTTTAATACAGGAGTGCATAGTAGTAACATCCCGAATACCAGATTTCAAATAGTTTGTCAAGTTTGCGGAAAAAGTGGACATCCAGCATTAAAATGTTATCATAGGTTTGATCCATCATTTCAATATCAGTCTTTTCATGGAAATGTAACTAACAAAATGAACCAGCAGATGACAGCATTGTTGGCTACACCTGAGACACTAATTGATGAAGCTTGATACCCTGATTCAGGAGCTTCAAATCATGTGACACCACTAGAAAACAATCTTCAGTAGAAAACAGAATTTAATGGTCAGGAACAAGTGTACGTTGGCAATGGTAAAAGGTTATCTATACATCATATTGGTCGATCTAACGTTCTTTCTTCTTTTATTCCTTCTCACTCCTTATTTCTAAATAATATTCTGCATGTACCCTCTATAACTAAAAACTTACTTAGTGTTTCTAAATTCTGCAAAGATAATTATGTTATATTTGAGTTTTCTGCTAACTCTTGTATGGTGAAACCTCAGGACACAAATGAAGTTCTACTAAAAGGAAGAGTCACAAATGGACTTTATACATTTGATCAATTTCATATGGCACATCTTGTTTCTTCTACAAATCGATCCAGCATCCATGCATGTCTTAGTTGCAACACCTGACTCGCTAGTACCATTTTTCATATATCTAAATCGTATAATGTTCCTTCTTATTTATAAATTTTTGGCAATGTCTACCTAGCTCATAGTTTAACCTATTCACTTATATTGTTTGTTATCTTTCTTGGATAAGCATAAAAGTGCTTCAGGCTATCCCAAGCATTTTAAAAATTTAATTCCATATAGGCAACTACCTAGGCATCCTATGCATTACTTACAACATAAATGATCTCATGCCATAAAGGAAATGGGTACAGTCCATAACTTATATTACGTCATATTATAAGCTGTCTAACAGGGACTTTGCACTTAACTAAACCATCCCACATAAATATTGCACAACCAAAGAAAATACATTCATGATCATATGAGTCAACTTTGAGACCCCTATTGCTCACTTCTGGCTGGAGTACCTGGAATGTGATTATGTGGACATAAAAAGTGAGATGACAATCTCAATAGCTAGCAAAATTTTCAGAAAAATAGTGCACATTCCATTCCTTAAAACATCTCAAATCATTTCACTGAAACATAAGCACTGACCATACATCATACATACGGTATCTTGGTCACACTAGGGACCCATAACATCATGATCCACTTACCTAATACAGTCAAATACGGCCATACCTGCAAAGAGATATGCATCTCCTATTATTGGCCAATCGTGGAGAAATGGGGCTTACTTGGCACCCTTTTGTGCACTCTCTTAATTCCCGAGAATGCATACATAACATATCTTTAGACCATCATTCATCATAGCATAAAAGTCAGGCAATCAATGAAAATTCATAAATTCAAGTTCATAAGCAATAAGAGTGTTTTAAGGAAAAGTTAGCTACCTCAATTCCAGCACAATCACTTCCTTTCCAAGGTTGCCAAGATTACTACCAGCAACTCAAACTAAAACATACAAGAATTCTTGGTTAATGTATGTATATTAGGTCCTAAAGCCATAAATACCTAGTTTAAGAGCTTCTGCTTCTCAAAACAAAACTTCTAGAATTTTTTATGAAGGAACCTTTACATGTGTATTTTATTTCTTAATTCTCTCAGCCTTTAACTCTTCCATTCATCCCTAAAACCTACCTCCAAACCTAGGACAGTGCAATTTAGTTTCGGTTCTATTTCTATTCTGTTTTGCATCCATTTGGATTAGTAAAACTACTTCAAAATTTATGATATTTTATATGAAGTATTCTAGATATTTTATATAATCATCATAAAAATTTCAAGTAAAAAATAATTCATTTGACCTCTTGAATAACCCAATTTTTAAGGCTGTCCCTGGTTATGTCCTGTTCTACATCATTTCCTTCCTACCTAATTTCTACATTTTATTATCTATCTTAACATACCCAGAATTTTCTAAAATTTGGTGTAATACTTAACTAGGATCCCTATAATATTTCATAAAATTTTCATAAAAAAATTCAACATCTAAACACTTCAATATTTTGTCTTTCCATCAACTGTATAAACTGTCCAGCAAATTGTCCTCAACACTATTTTTATTGCAAAAGACCTAGTTGTAGGTTCTCAAAAATCATGAAACTTTTTATAATTTATTATGAACATTTTAGGACTCTTTTCACCAAAATTTAGATATTTTAAAGGCCATTTACTAAATTTACTAAGCTAATATTTTCGGGTGTAAAAAGGTTTCTATTTTCTCAACCTAACTCTTCTATGCTCTATGACCTTTACTCACTAATCAGATCCTAACTCACTCATATAGACTCAAAATTTTGTAATTCCAGTGGCTTTGTGACCGTGAGAAATGTATCTACAACTTTCGTTTTAACTACGACTTCATATTCCTTATAGATTAGTCCCAGAAATTTGAAAACAAAAGCTATTCTTCACCAGCATAGATTCCAAACCCGATTCTGACCTCTTATCACTCCATGGACTATAACTCTCTCATTTTTTTTCCGATTGATGTGATTCTAAATGATATAGAAAGTTAAGACATAGGGATATAACTTATATGTTGAAAATATTTTTGTAGTTTATACAGAAAGTTCTCCATGCAGGCCCAAAAATTAACCTAATAAATTCAAAACCGAATTTTTATAAGAAGCCAGACTTACCTTATGTAAACCTACTCCTATGGCTCTCAATTTGTAGCTTCCTTCTCCTCTTGGTTTCCTTTGCAACTTAGCCACGTTTCTTGCACCAAATATGGGTTGATCAAGGCTTCAATCCTCAGCAATCACTCTCACTCTCACTACCTTATGGTGAGGGAAGAAAACTCCATTTTTTTCATGGTTTTCTTCACTCTCTTCCTCCTCTCTCAACCTTCTTCTTCCTGCTGGCTACCCTCTCCCCCTTCCTTCCTCTTCCTCTTTAGGTTTTTGGACCTCTTCCTTCTCTCATTTCTCCACTAGCGTGAAGCAAGCTTGAGTGTTTTCTGTTGCACCATTTCTGAATGCAAGGAGGTGGCTACCATGGGTGCAGAGGATTCCCTGGTTCTGCAGGACAAGGAGCAGGTTTTTTTTTCTACTTCCTCCATGTGGGTTTGCATGCATTCTAATATTCTCAGTGAGGGAATGGTTGTATGACACATAAAATGAAGACATGCTGCCACATACTTGCATGCATAGATGTTTCTGGTTGTATAAGCGTGAAACTGCAGCTTTCTTGGGGCAGATGGGAGCGTGAGTTCTGCAGGTGAAGGCATGAGTTTCTGCTGCAGTGGGTGGGTGTGTTTCTGCTGGGTTTCTGGAGCACATGTGGGTGTGAAAGTGTTGCCATGCGGGATGTCTTTTTTCTGCTTGATGTGGCACTGATTTTGCTGTCTCTTGAAGTAGGTTTCTGCTGGCTGGGTGGAGCAAGAGTGGGTGTGATTTTTTTTGCTGCCATGTGGGACGTTTTATGCTTGATTTTGGTGGGACAAGATGGCATGAAGATGCTACCATGTGAGTGTGTTTTTGCTGCTTGGTTTAGGAGAAAGCGTAGGATGTTTTTATGCTGAATGTGGAGCAAGGTTGGGTGCATGTTTCAACTTATATTTCCTACGTGTATGTGTTTTTTTTTAACCTACCAAAGTTGCTTGTGTATTGATTCACATCCTCACTTGCATGCATGGGTAAATATATGTATCTTATGATATGCATGGTGTAAATGAGGTAAGGGTATATATATATACGTAAAGCTTCTCCTTTGCATGTGTAAATGTATGATATAATATGCATGGTGGAGGTGAGAGGAATTACATGCATATATATATATATATATATATATAATATTGCATCACATAATGCTCCTTCCTTCCTAATTATTTTCCTAATCCTAAATTAGTAGCATCCTAAGGAATATATTTGTATCCTATTCCTCTTATTTATGCTCCAAAAATATTTTATTTATATTACTTCTAACCATGAAATGGTACCACATTTTTTGTAAAGATTTTTATTGTCATCAACTATCCATTTTAATCATTGTTCATATATGTCTTAATTGATCACCAATCCTAGACTAGTAATGTCTAAAAAGATGTATTTATGTTCTTTCTCCATCCATTATAATCCTAAGAATTTTGATTTATGTTATTCAACATTAACTTTGTCACCTATTTTATACTTGCTTTAAAATCATAGAACTAAGCATCTTAATCACTTGTCATATATATTTTCTACTCATCCTTAAATTTATCTAACTTTATTAAAGGCTTAGGATGTTACATTAGTTCTACTTCTATACCAGTTACTTGTAATTATTTTTCACTATGGCATAATAGACTAGGTCATCCCGCATGTAAAATCGTTAACCATGTGTTGAAACAATGTAATATGCCTTTACTTGATAATAAAAATGTTTCTGATTCATGTGAAGGTTCGATAGTTCAGTTACAAAATATACAAAACCTCTTGAGCTCATTTATACATATCTATAGGGACCTTCTCCAATACTATCCACAAAAGGTTATAGGTATTTCGTACATTTTATAGATGCTGCCACTAACTTCACATGGATATACTTCCTTAAACAAAAATCTGATTTAATTTCTAAATTCCTGCAATTTCAAAACCAAGTTGAGTTGCAGTTTAATACTAGGATAAAAGCTATGCAATCGGATGGGGGAGGTGAATTTCAACTGCTATCAAAACATTTGTCTACTAAAGGTATAATACACAAAATCAACTGTCCCTATACCCCCTCAACAAAATGGAAAAACTGAAAGGAAAATCAAACATATTACTGAAACCAGCCTTACGTTGTTAGCAAATGCCAAAATGTCACTTAAGTTTCGGGAAGAAGCCTTTCATACTGCATTTTATTTAATTAATAAACTTCCTACTCCCACTCTAAACCTTAGATCCCCTTATGAGTCATTATATCATACTAAACCTAATTACACCTTCCTTAAAACATTTGGTTGTTTATGCTTTCCTTATCTTCGTCCATATAATAAACACAAGTTTGAGCTTAAGTTTACTCTATGCATTTTTCTAGGTTACAGTGATTCTTATAAGGGCTACAAATGCTTGGATTCCAAAGGCAAACTATACATATCTAGACATGTACTATTTCATGAGAATTATTTTCCTTATGTTCGTTTATTTTCTCCTTTAAGTCTATCAGCATCACCTTCTAGTTTTTTTCTGCTTCACCATATATTTTACCATTATCACATAGTTTAACTTCAGTTCAACAATCTGTAGCTATTTCACACCTACCATCTACATCTCATTTGCCTCATATTATTCATAATTGTGAAATAGATCCTAACGTTACCTATGAGTTACATATGTCATCACAGGTTCAACCACCAGTGGCATCACAACCAATTTCTGAAAACTCAGACAACACTTCTGCACAAAGGTCAAGCTCGTCTCAGTCTACTAGACTTCTCAGACAACAATGTACTCATTCCATAATTACAAGAGCTATGGCAGGTGTTTTTAAACCCAAAGCATTACTTGTAGAAGCTGAACCCACATCTGTCAAAGCTGCTTTACATGATCCAAAGTGGAAAGCTGCCATGGATGTTGAATATGCTGCTCTAATTAAAAATAATACATAGACCCTAACCGAACTACCAAAAGGCAGGCAACCTATCAGCTGTAGATGGGTATTCAAGATAAAAAGGCATGTGGATGGAACCATACAAAAGTACAAGGCGAGGCTAGTTACAAAAGGGTTTAACCAACGTGAAGGGTTCGACTATAAGGAAACGTTCAGTCCAGTTGTAAAGCCAACCACTATTCAAACTGTGTTATCCTTGGCAATTCAGAAGGGTTGGCAACTTAATAGACATTGACAATGTGTTTTTGCATGGCAATATTCAGGAAGAGGTATTCATGCAACAACCTCCAGGCTATCGTGATCCTCTTAATGCCAACAAGGTTTGTAAATTACAGAAATCACTGTATGGACTAAATCAAGCACCGCAGGCTTGGTTTGAAAAACTCACAAAACCCTCTCTCAACTCGAGTTCTCTCCAAGCAAATGTGACCACTCTCTGATTATTAGAGTAACTCCATCACATACAACTTATCTCCTCATATATGTCGATGATATTATTGTCACTAGGTCTTCTTCAGCAGCAATAACTCAGCTCATATCTGATCTTAATACCATATTCTCACTAAAGGATTTAGGTCCTTTACACTTATTCCTGGGTATTGAGGTGTCACACTTTCCAAATGGAGACCTTCATCTGTCACAAGCAAAATATGCCAAGGACCTTCTCAAGAAGACTAGAATGGAACACTACAAAGGAAATAATACTCCTATGGTCTCTGGACTCAAGCTTTCAGCCAAAAATGGTTCACCTATGGACGATCCTCAACTTTACAGGTCAGTGGTTGGTGGGCTACAATACCTTACAATTACAAGACCTGAACTTGCATTTTGTGTAAACAAGGTTTGTCAATTCATGGCCAACCCTTTGGACTCTCACTGGAATGCTGTCAAATGCATCCTTCGTTACGTTCAAGGAACTATTTCACATGGCTTGAAGATACAAAAGTCTTCTTTCTTGCGACTGTTTTCCTTTTGCGATGCAGACTGGGGAAGTGATATCGATGACAGAAGATCAACCTCAGGATCATCTGTATTCCTTGGCTCAAATCTAATATCCTGGACCTCGAAGAAACAACTAGTTGTCTCTCAGTCCAACACTGAAACTGAATACAGAAGTCTGGCACTCACCATGTCCGAGATGTTATGGATCAAATCCCTCTTACAAGAGTTACATGTTCCTCAGTCTGTAAAACCAATTATATACTGTGATAATCTCTTAGCAGTCATGCTTACTGCTAATCCAATTCTCCATGCTCAAACTAAGCATGTTGAATTGGATCTGCACTTTGTTAGGGAAAAAGTACAAGCTCAAGAAATAATGGTGAGTCATATTCCAACTACTGAACAAACCACTGACATTCTGACTAAGGCAGTTTCGAGCACGTTGTTTCATAAATTTAGAAGCAAACTCAGGGTTCAGGATCTACCCCTGAGTTTGAGGGGGCATGTAAGGATAAATGAGAGCACGTGATCTACCTATAACATCAGTTAGTTAGTTAGGATTAACATGAGACATCAGTTAGTTAGTTAGGGTAAATAGTGCTGTTGTATTTCTTTACGTTGGTAGTATAAAGCTCTTGCATGTACTCTTATTTCGTTAATCTTGAATATACATATTTCAGCATTATCTTCATTCTCTTGTTCTCATCCCTTCTTAGAACTCTACATTTACAACCTTTTTAGCTAAAAAAATTATTTAGAATTGACTCCTATAGGTGAGTTTCTTTTTCAAAATAACTTTTATTGTTAGTGTTTTGAGACTACTGCCACTAGTTGTGTAAATAAGTCTTTCAATTTGTTTTGTTTTTTAAATAGATTTAAAAGTTTTTAACCTTTTGGTTTGTCTTTTCTTGGATAGATATGAAAGTTTTTAGTGTTTAAATATGTTTTTATTGATAGATCAAAACGATGTTTGTTCTTAATTAGATTGTTGGTATTTTTTTTAGTCTAGATATCTTATGATATTCTAAAAAATTCTAGATTGATTTAACAAGTAAATAAAATTAATTATTTCATTGCAATATCCATGATGATGGTAATGATTTTTCATGCCAAAGTTGAAGGAATCAATATTTTTCATTCAATTTTTAATTTAACGAAAAAATTATAGACATTTACTTATTATTAATCAGGTTTAAATTTTCTATGGCTATTGTAAATGCCGTTAAATTTTGTTTTCAAATGAATCTTGTCATTTTATCAACTTTTTTTCTTTTCTTACCATTTTGAGACTATATTCTTGAAAGAAAAAAAATACTATTTATAAAGACCAAATTCAAAAAAAGAAAAGAAATCAGGAGTTAACAAAGTATCAAATACTCATTAACATAAACGTCCCTTTTCATGTTTAAGGAATACCCCAATTTTGATTATCAGTTATCACCTAACAAATATCTTAAAAATTAATTTTTGAATTTTTAAAAATATAAATCTAGTTATCAAACCTCTCCAAAATATACAATTACTTCATCCAATAAAAATATCGGTTTTGATTTATTTTAGTTGGATTGATTTAAATAAATTCAAATTTATTTAAATCAATCCAACTAAAATAAATCAACTAGTGTTAGCTATATCTAGTTTTATTAATCAAAAGAATTTTCAAATTTTAAAAAAAATTATATGTTCTAACTTCCAAACAAGAATTGAAATCTTCTAAATTTCTTAGAGAACTATGCAAAGTAAATTTAAAGAGAGAAAAAAACAATTTGTGGAACTTATATATGAATAAATGAATTTCACTTATTTATTAGCAGATCCTCGTTCCTTGGCCCAATTGATAAACTCGTTGAGATTCTCAGTACATTGACCACCTTTCTGCTATGTTATTCAAGGTCATTTCCTTTACCTTCAAGGACCTTGCTTTTATTTCTTCATCGCCAAGCAATTACTTCACCTTCTTTTTTATCTCTTCACTTGTTATTACTCCATTTTCATCCTTATCAAATCCTACCTCAAGTATCCATACATCACAAATATAGAACTTGTCTTGAAATTGGTCATTGCCAAATGGTCAACATAGAAAATGCCCCCACTATATATACCTTCTAAATTAGAATTCCAACCACAATAGCTAATGAAATAAGCTATGGCAGAGTGGTTCAAAATCTTCCTCCGTGGTAACGAACCAACAATTTTGCCCATAGTTTTTCAAAAATCATTTGGGTATGTATTGTTTACTTTTTTTAATGATCATCATATGTAGTGACATAGTAAGGATTTTTGTTAAGTGAAGTCACTCGTTTTATGATATAATAACAATAATAATAATAAATAAAATTACATTTCAATGTTTCTATAGTTGTCCTGATAATATTTATATTTTTTAATCCTTGCATTTTAATTTCAATAAGAGTAGTATTGAGTGCTCATTTTTCTAAAAAATTATCAAATAAGGAATCTACGAGGGTGAGATTTTTTTTAGGTAGGCAAAAATGACTAAATGACTACCTACACATTAAGATACTAAGGAAAAAAAAACTATTGTATACTAAGCGTCATAAATTATGTATGACTCACTTATTGGTGTATTTATATAGACACTATCTTCTTTATCTATAAATATTTTACTAGAATTAGATCGAATTAAGGATTAGATAACTCACCTGATTGGAAAGAAACAGCTGTGGGTTTCAAATTCAAGAATTAAATGAAATTTGAGCTTTTTTGGATCCAAATAAAGTTGGGGTCAGATTTAGGCTTTTATTTGACAATAGGTCTAAACTTAGTCCGACTTGAATAACATTATTTTTAACTTAAAATTTTATGAGTTTTTTAATAATTTATATTATATTTACATGTGATCTTGTGTTTGTTATATAGGTAGAGAGAAGATGAATATTTGAGTGGAATTTGGAGAAAAAAAGAGAGTAAGAATTTTATATTTTAGACAACTTCAATGTTGTTTTAATCATTTGGATATAACTCTTTCATTTAAATTTTGATTGAGATGATTCAAGAGGCAATGAAAAGTCAAGGAAAAGATCTAAAATTTTTGTGTTTTGTGTTTTGAGAGATCTAGTGTTGAGAAGTTGTATTTTGGTGTCATAATGTTAGGACAATAATGTAGCTCATTTTGAAATAATAATAAATAAAGAAAAATTCAAGTTGAATTGAAAAACCTTTTAAAAATAGAATTTGAATAGGATTGGAATATCCTGTTACAACTTTAAAAGGGAATCCTATGGCACGAAATTAAGAACTCTGGAGATATAGAAGGCAGTGAGGAAAGACATTGGCTTGGAAAAGGAAGATCAAAGCTTCGACTTCATCACCAATTATCTCTTTCATCTCTTTCAGTTACTCTTAGGTATTTTATTTTTATTTTAAGATGATTTCATATTCAAGCATGAAATTATTTTATTTTATTTTTTAGGACTACAATTTAGCCTAATTACGAACCCTTGTATTTGTCAACCAATTTAATGAATTAGTTATTTTTTTAATTGAGTTATTACATTGTGCCTAATGTTTCTAATTAATTGGCTATTAATTAGATGATGGGTTAATTATAATGAGATTGAGAAAAAATTTATGTGTCTAATTTATTATGTAGGTAACTATATATTGCATGTTAGATAAAGATATACTTACATGGTCTATCTAGTCTTAATTGAGAAATATAAATCTTAATAAATTTTTGCTTATTATAATTCATATGGAGATATAGTGAGTTAATATTCAAAAGATATTTTTATTAGACCTCAAAAGAGGATAGTGGATTATTTAAAATATCTCGACTGTCAATTATATTATAATTTCTACGTTAAAAAGTTTGAAATTACAAGAAAGATTAATTAAAATAAAATAGAAAACCTTAGAGTTTTAATTAATAGACTTTTCCTTATATAACTATTGTTTTCTATCTTTTTTACTTTTATATTATTCAGTTGGAATTAGAATAATCATAATCCTCATGGTCATGGAAACAATATTCATACTCTTATAATTTATCACTTGCAATGATAGTATACGTTTGCACTAAAATAAATATTTATTTCATGCATATCAAATTTTTGGGTCACCATTGCTAGGGATTGTTTTGATTTTCATTGTTATTATTATTAAGTCTAATTTTAATATGAATTTTTATTTTTATTTTTTACTTACAATTGTCTCCTTTGAAATTTTTGGTAACCCTATTAGTGTACGAGAAAATTTAGATGCAATAATTTAATCCCACTTGGCGCTGAGATTGAATGGATCTATCATAGGAAAAGAAAAGGAAAAAAAAAAGCTTCTAGAAATTCATAGGAAATCATGACAAATGCTAGAGATAATTCAGAGGTTGTGAATAATAATTTGGCACTGTGGGTTATGCTATGCCTTCAATTAATGGTATGAATTACGCCATTCAACATCTTGTAGTAAATTCAAATACTTTTGAGATCAAGCTTGGAATAATATAGATTATGCAAAATAATCAGTTTAGTGGCTTAACAAATGATAAACCAAATGCTCTTGTTGCTAATTCTCTAGAAACATGTGAGACATTCAAATAAAACAATGTCTCTATGGATGCTATTAAATTGAGGTTGTTCCCATTCTCTTTGAAAGACAAAGTCAAGAGTTGGTTGAATTTTTTATTTACTAGTTCTATCACTACATGGAATGGTCTTGTTAAAAAAAAATTTGCCAAACTTTTTCCATAAGCTAGGATTGCAAAACTGATGAATGAAATTACTACCTTTAGCCATTTGAGAATGATTTATTATATGAGGCTTAGGAAAGGTTCAAGGACATGATAAGAATATGCCCATACCATGGACTTCTTGAATGGCTGCAGGTGCAAATATTTTATAATAACTTAGGTAACTCTATCATAACTTTGGTTAATGCGGTAGCAAGATGAGCACTGATGAAAAAAACATAGGAAAATGCTTATGCACTATTAAAAGAGATGGTTGCTAATGCATACCAATGGCCAACTGAAAGGAATAAACTTAGAAGGACCTATGGAATTCATGAGGTAAAAGCCCTTACTACTCTCACAACTTAGGTAGCCAATTTAACCAAGAGATTTAATTCTTTAAGTGTTAATGAAAGTGCTATTGATGTCTCAATTAAGGTATGTGATTTGTGTAATGTGACACACTCCAATTCTGATGTAATAGCCTTAAAATAAATAAAACTCCTAAATAAATAAAAAATCTACATTAAAAAAAATTATCAATGTAAGTGAGGATTATGATAAATAGATATAAGTACCATTGGAAATATATTTATTTATTATATTGTTTGAGAAATTATGAAAGTAATATGAGGACTTAAGTTTTGGGGATAAAATATAATTTCTTAAAAGTTTAGGGGTCAAAATACAATTTCTTAAAAGTTTAAGGGTTAAAATATAATTTTTTAAAAGTTTAGGGATTAAAATATAAATAAAAAAATTTGTAAGGACATCCTCCAACAATTATCAAATTGCTAATTGGTCCCTCTATTATTATTTAAAAAAAAAGAGACAGAAAGAGTTCGGGTGAATGAATAGTGAAGAGTAAATAGTACATTTTTATCATTTTTTTTCTAAATCTAGAGTACTTTCGAGCATTCGATCTCAAAATTAAGGGTATCACTAGATTCATGATTAAGAAAACTATGATATTGGCCAAATAATTTTTCAAATTAGTTGCAAAATCACTATAGATTAAAAGTAGAAAATCTTATAAAAAGGTAAACTCTGAAACTCTTATTTAAAGACTTCAAATTAAAAATCTGACATCATAGATAGATTCAAGAGATAGATAAAATTAAAGTATAAAATTTTTTGACCATATGATAAGTTTTTGTGCACCGTAAATAGTAAATTCGGTTGGTATTAATAGTGATTCCGACAGTGAATAGTGATTTTGACGATAAATAGTATCTATTAGTTGACCAGTGTTGACTAAACTCTCGAAGGCCAAATTTTGCGATTCTAAAGTCTGAACTCATTTTTAAAGTCTATTTGATCAAATTTGAATGGGAAAAGTATATTTTAGGGCTATACAATCTAGAATCTTACCTTGTGAGTAGATAATTCTTTTTATGACTTACCATATGCTCTTCTTAAACTTTAAATGTATAATTGATTTTGTTTACAAATTATTTATACTTTTATATATATGTGAAATGGATTAAATTACTTAATTTATTTACAATCTGACACATAGTTCAAGAAGAGTATGGTTTTGAAAATTGATTTTTTAACTCATTGAATATATGATTTTAAATGTATTTCTCATCATATGATAAAGGAAATAGATTGTGCACGTGGCATTGATATGTAAAGCTATAAGATTGCCTTGAAAAATGGCATATATATGTGATTACCCTGATTGAGAAATTTCTAACAGAGAAATTTTATTGAGATTGAAAATTCTGTATTATACTGAAACATCTGTTTTAAATTATATGGCATATGTGCAAATATAATTTCTTTGGAAGAATCTTATTGAAAACACTATTTACTAATAGCAAGTAATGTTAGCCCTTGTGCACTTTGATACCTCAGCTAGCAGGGGTGGTGCTAGCCTCATGTGATGACACACAGGATATGACATGTGAAGAAGAGTGGGATACCTCATATTTAGACGAGATGTCGACTATATGATATGTGATTTGCCCTCCCTTACTGTGTTTTTGGAAAATTACTCATATTAGAGTCCCTTCGCGTGTCCTCTTGAATAGTGGTAGGACAAACCTTACTTGAGATGCTGAGTTTAGGCAAATCTTATACCATCAAAGTACAAAATGACTTGAACTCTGATATGGTGTTTTTGATATGGGATCCTCCTAATATTTTTATGTAAAATATTTTTATCCATAACAACATTTGTTTAATGATCATACAGTACAGTATATGATTTTGAATATCTGAATACCCTTTGTTTTGAGAATATTTAAAATATGAGTTCCATATGGATGTACTTTCGAACTGTAATTTTTTACATGATAAAATATGAATACATCCATATATTGACCTATGAGGTCATAGGAGGTATTATCTGCTCACTGAGTTGTTAAACTTACTACACGATACTTATAATTTTTTAAGATAAGGATATAGAGTTTGGTCTTGCAACTACGTAATCAACTAGGTGTGATACTTTCTGGGTGAACTTACGTTACTTCGAAGGCTCACAGTGTTTAAGTTATTTTATATTTATATTCTAGAGTATGTTCTGAACGCCACAAGTAGAATCTCTGCTTCTGCTATAATATGTGTATAAAGACTTGGCCTGTATATTTGGTTATATTAGAGAACTTGTAAATGTATGTTATTAATCCTGATATGTGATATACTTGAAGCAAGTATGCAATATAATAATGTTAAAGTTATCTGATAATTGTGACAATCGCGTTCTCTTAAATTGTGGGCGTGACATCTGAGTGCCAAACTGGTAACCCTTTTTTCCCTTTCTCAACTAAAACAAGCTCAATATGTTGAAATTTTAAGTAGGCAAAACAATCTATACTCCAACACACATAATCGAGGATGACAAAATTACCCCAACTTCTCATGAAAAATAGCCAAAGTGCAATTTAGCCAAGGATTCTCAATGTCATTATTAACCTTGGCCAACTAAGAATTCTTTAGAATATTCTCTTACTCAGCTTACAATAAGTACTATTGAACTCCAGCAGATTACTAAGCAATTTATGACAAAATTGAAACAACTCTTCAAAGTCATGGAGCCTCAATTAAAAATTGTGGTTCAAGTAGGCCAAATCTCAGAGGCTTTTACTCAAAGACATGCATGCTCCCTACTTGGTAATACATATACAAATGCCTTTTGTCCTTTGTAATGCACCAGCCACTTTTCATAGGTGTATGATGATAAAGGGGTATTTTGAGTGCTTAATGGCTATATTTTATCCCCTAATTCATAGTAAACTTGTGGTTATTTCCCTTCTTTTGGTTATGTTTTGCTTTGAATACTGCTTTGGTTGTTTTTATGCTTGTAGGTGAGCAAAAGAAGCCAAGAAGCAAGGGAAAACATTCATGAAAAGTACCAAACGAATATGGAACCATGATGAGGAGGAAGCAAGGAGGAAACTAACCAAAATTCAACCAAAAATAAGCATGGCAGCCCCCAACACATTGATGTGATCATAATTAAGAACAAAGGAAGAAGAAAAGGATAAGAAATTCATTCCTGCGATTCCAGACCTTTCAGCACTGTTTTGAGCATATCTCCGTCTTATGACCTCCAATCAAAGTGATTCAACTTGGTGTGAAAATCTAACATAATAATATACAATTTGTATGTTGAACACTTAGTCAAATTCGGGAGATTTCATGGCGTTACAGGGCTCTCAAATCAAAATCACAGTGCAGTAGGATGAATTCTGACCTTTGGTTACTAATTTGGTCATATCTCCCTCAATATAGATCCGATTAAGGTGATTTTGGTGGCTATGGAAAGAAGAGACATAGAGATACAACTTTCATGTTTGACAATTTGGCAAAGTCGGACTATTTGGGGCGGCACTGCCATAGCACGACTAGGCCGTGCTTGGTGGCATGCACCACGGCAAGGCCGTGCTCGGGGCGGATGCTGCAGCATTTCCCCAAATTCCAGCCAGAAGCACGACCGTGCTGCGGGTCTGTAAGCTCCATGTTTTTTAGGGTTTTGGCCGCCCAAAGTGATATATATTGAGGGGAAATCGCTGCCAAAGGGGGGAGAACAGATTTCAGACCTTCTCCACCTAGTTTTAGGGTTAGGAAACACCTTAGGAGTAGAATTAGAGTAGGATTAGAGTTTACTTTCATGTTCTTAGCTTAGTTTTGACAGCAACTCAGCATTGTATTCCTTTGTATTCAACAATCCAGGTTTTATCTTTCTATCTCTGCACTCATCTCCATTTTTATTGCTTTCTCTTGGTTTGTATTGAACATTTATGGTTTGTTTAATGAATTTGGCTTTAGTTTCTGTTTCTATTATGCTTGAGTAGTTTTTATCTATGGTTTTGGTAAACCCACTTATGGTGTGATGATACACTCTGCACATTGAATTATTGGAACCCTAATTGTTGTTATCCATGGTTAATTAGGATTGGCTATTATGCATTGGTTATATGAGTTGATGAATGTTTGGCCAACAATTTATCACGTCTTAGGATATTAGTTGATGGGCTGAAAGGTGAAAACTAATACCGGAACCTAATGGTTAATTAGGGACTTCTCAATCACGAAAGTAGTTTGAGATTCTCTAGTAATGAATCAATTAATGGGCACGAGAAAATCGATTAATTGTATTTCATGGTTGGCATAGAACTTAATGGACCTAGGTTGAACTAAGAACCACGAAAGTAGGCAATTGGATTGACCTAGGTACGATTAGTAATGCTTGAAAGAGATTGCTAGTTAATTAAGGCTAAACCATCCCCAATAACCTAGATAATTGCAATTAGAGGTATAATTTGGATGTTGAGTATCATAAGTGTGGTGAACCGTAACCCTAGGCTTTGTTTGATTATTTATCTTTACTTGTTGAATTGTGACACACTCTCTATCGTTTTACATCGATCTAGATAGTTCGTTTTGCATAATTCTAGTAGTTGACATTGCTCTCTGTGGAATACGACCAGTACTCGCCGGACTAGCTACAGCTACGCCGTGCGCTTGCGGTTATTTAGTAAAACTTACAGCACATCATATGATGACCATATTTTTTGACACGGTGGAATGCTTCATGGAGGTATTATGGATGATTTCTCAAATTTTGGTTCTTCTTTTGATTCTTGTTTAGCTAATTTAACATAGGTATTAAAAAGATGTGAAGAAACCAACTTGGTCTTAAATTGGAAAAAGTGTCATTTTATAGTACAAGAAGGAATTGTATTAGGACACAAAGCGTCAACCAAAGTGATAGAAGTTGATTGTACAAAAATTGAAGTAATTGAGAAATTACCACCATATACTACAATAAAAGAGGTCAAAAGTTTCCTAGGCCATGTAGGTTCTTACTGCCAATTTATTAAGGACTCCTCAAAAATAACAGAGTCCCTATGCAACTTGTTAGAAAAAGATATGCCATTTAATTTTGATGAAAATTAAGTGAAATATTTTGAATTATTGAAAAAGGTCTTAGTTTTAACATCTATCATAGTTGCTCCTAATTAAGATTTACCATCTACATTGATGTGCAATGAAAGTTACTATGCAATAAGGGAAATATTAGGCCAAATGAGAGGTAAAAAATTTTACACTATATTTACAAGCAAGGCCTTGAATGATGCATAAATAGCCACAACTAAGAAAAAATTATTGGTGATAGTATTTGTTTTTGATAAATTTCAACTATATTTAATTGGCACTAAAATTACAGTTTACACTGACCATTTTTCCATTAAATATTAAATTGAGAAAAAGATACAAAACTAAGACTAATTAGACGAGTTCTTTTGCTACAAAAATTTGATTTGAAAATTAAAGACAAGAAATGTACAAAAAACTTAGTAGCTGATCACTTGTCTCGTTTAGAGAAAGAAGAAACTAAGGTTGAGCCCCAAGCTCCAATAAGAGAAACATTCCCAGATGAATAGCTACTTCCTATTAAAACAATTAATGTGCCTTAGTTTGTTGACTTTACTAATTATTTGACTTGCAATGTGTTACCTTTAGATTTATCAAGCCAGCAGAAAAAGAAATTTCTGGTAAATGTTAAGCACTATATTTTGGAGGACTCATACCTATTCAAGCACTACTCAGATTAAGTTATAAAAAGTTATGAGCCACAGGAAGAAATAGGTAACATCCTACATCATTTTTCGTTCCTCAAAATATGATGGTCACTTTGGAGCTAACAAAACAGCAATGAAAGTGCCGCAATTTGATTTTTATTGGCCCACATTATTCAAGGATGCCCAAGCATACACTGCTGCATATGATAGAATCCCACGGATTTGAGGTATCTCTCATAGACATGAGATGTCTTTGAATAATATTCCAAAGGTAGAGGTATTTAGTGTATAGGGAAGAGATTTTATAGGGCCATTTCCATCTTCCTTTATAAATCAATACATCCTAGTAGCTATTGACTATGTCTCCAAGTGGGTTGAAGTAGTGGCACTAGCATCTAATAATTCCAAAGTGGTAATAAGCTTCCTAAATAAAAATATTTTCACCCGCTTCAGCACCCCAAGAGCAATAATAAACAATAGAGGTAAGCATTTTTTTAATAAAAAATTAAATGTTCTTCTCACCAAATATAGGGTGAAACATAAAATAGCCACTTCATATCAGCCATAAACTAGTGGCTAAGTTGAAATTTCTAATAAAGAGTTTAAGTGGATATTAAAAAAAATATACTCCAACAAAAAGATTGGGCCAAGAAGCTAGATGATGCGCTCTGGGCATAGAAAATAGCCTTCAAAACATCCATTGGCATGTCCCCTTACTATATGGTATTTGGAAAGACTTGCCACCTACTAGTAGAATTAGAGCATAAAGTCTATTGGGTAATTTTTCAATCCCTTAATTTAAGGGCATGTGAGATTTTTATTTCACAAATAGATATTTACCATAATATGCATAATACAATCTTTTATCATGGAAGAAGATACATATAGATTCTCCCATGTATATACAATATACAGATCAAGTTTATAAATATCAAAGTAACAATAGAAGCAGAGATCATGCCTGTAGCATACAGAACATACTCTAGAATACAAATACAGTATAATTCAAACATTATGAGCCTTGGAATCAACATAAGCTTACCCAGAGAGTTTATCACCTAGCTAATCACCTATCTATAAGATCAGACTCTGTATTTTTATTTGAAAAACATGAAAATATCGTGTAGTGAGTTTGGTAACTTAGTAAGTAAATAAAATCTCTTATGATCTCCTAGGTCAGTATATAGGTGCACTCATATGTTAAAATTTTCATATAAAAAAATACAGTTCGAAAGTATATTCATATGAGACTCGTATTTCAAATATTCTCATTTCAGAAGATAGTCAGATGTCCAAAACCAAATACAATACGGTATGGTCATAAAATAAATATTATTATGCATCAAAATATTTCATATGTAAATATTAGAAGGATCCCATATCGAAACCATAATATAATTCGAAGCACATAGCAAGGGAGGACAATCACATATCAAAAAGTTGGCATTTTGCCCAGATATGAGGCATCTCGCTCTTCTACACGTAACATATTGTTATAGCCTTAAAAATTAAAGAGAATTCTGAATTAAAGAAAATTTTGAATAAAAGAAAGAATTTTGAAAATAGAGATAAGAACCGTTAAAAATATGTTTATTTATTACATAGGTTAAAGACTTACAAAGAAAATATGAGAATTTACGTTTTGAGGCCAGAATGCAATTTCTTAAAAGTTTAGGGGTCAAAATGTAAATAAGAAAAATTTGCAAGGACCTCTCTCTAAAATTAATTTTTTGCAGAAAAGTCCCCCAAGATATATTAAGGACCTCAACCACACAAAGAGCTGCAAAAGTTGGATTTCTCTCTTTCTCCTCCAAATTTTCTCTCCTGAAACCTTAAAACTTCTCTCTAAGATTCTATTACTTCTGGACCTCATATTTCAACACCATCACTGCCAACAGACTGAGAACAAAGAGTTCTACAGATCCATTCAATTAGTTTCTAGAAAATTGGTCGAAGATTGGCCAAAAAATGGAGGAAAAAATTACCTAAAGAGGCAATTTTCGAAACTCCTATGTGGTTCTCAAACGCAAAAACTAACACCGTAGATCGATCTAGAAGCTGATGAAACTTTAGGATCTCAAATTTTAGGCTCATCCTCCCTTGCACATGCCCCCACGTGCTGTATCTCTCTCGGTGAGTGACGTCCACATGCAGCCTCCTTAGTGGCATGTGTAACGCATGAATCCAGCTCTTGTTGCATTGACCAAACTCCCGGAGGCCAAATTTCGTAAATTCATAGTCATTTCAAGGTTTTTGGACTCTTTGGACTCATTTTGTGGGGTCTATTTTGTCAAATTCGAACCGAAAACATAGATTTTAGGGTTATCCAACTCGAAACCTTTTGTGAGTATATGATTCTTTCTATGACTTTCCATATACTCTTCTTGATCTTTCAATGTGTAATTGAGTATGTTTATAAGATATTTATACTTTTATATGTTTCTGAAATGGATTAAATTATCTAAATTATTTACAATCTGAAATACATTTCAAGAAGAGTATAAATTTGAAAATGAATTTCTGAACTCATGGTATATCTGATTTCACATGTATTTCTCATTAAATGATAAAGTAAATATTTATGCACGTGACATTAATTTATAAACTATATGATTGCCTCGAGAAAGGGCATGTATATGTGATCAACCCTAATTGGATAATTTATGACAGATGAGCTGTATTGAGACTGAGATTCTGTATTATACTGAAAGCTCTGTTTTGAATGATATGGAATATGTGCATATGATAATTTTGTGAAGGAATCCTATTAGAAACATTGTCTACTAATAGAAGGTGATGTTAGCCTTAGTGAACCTTGATACCTCAGCTAGTAGGGGTGGTGCAAACCTTGTGTGAGGGCCAACACACGGCATATGATATGTGATGGAGAGCGAGATGCCTCCTATTTGGACGAGATGCCAAATATATTATATGTGATTTACATTCCCTTGCTTTGTGTTTGAAAAATAGCCCATGTTAGAGTTCCTTTGCGTGTCCTCTTAAATGATGGTAGGGCAAACATTGGTTGATATGTTGAGTATAGGCAAATCCTACACCAACAAAGTAGGGAAGGGATTGAACTCTGATATGGTGGTTCTGATATGGAATCCTCCTAATATTTTTATAAGAAATGTTTTTAATGCATATCAATGTTTGATTAATGATCATATTGTATTATATATGGTTACAGATATCTGAATGTGATTTGAACTGAGAATATTTAAAAATACGGGTCTCATATGAATGTACTTCTGAACTATAATTTCTGATGTGATAAATTTTAATAAATGAGTACATCCATATATTGATCAGAGAGATCATATGAGGTGTTATCTGCTCATTGAGTTGTCAAACTCATTACACGATATTTTCATATTTTTCAGATAAAAATACAGAGGTTAACCCTACAGCTACGTGATCATCTAGGTGTCATATTCTCTAGGTGAGTCTACATTGCTTCCAAGGTTCGAAATGTTTAAAATGTTATGTCATTGTAATCTAGAGTATGTTTTGAACATCATAGGTAAGATCTCTGCTTCTGACTGTAATATTGTTAAGTGTAGTTTTGGCATGTATAATTAGTTATATTGGAAACTTGTAAACGTATGATATTTTCTGCATATGTGATATTATGAAGCTGTATGCAAATAAATAAAGGTAAAGTTATCTGTTAGTTTTGTTATTCAAATTCCATTAAATTGGGACGTGACACATATCTCATGTATTGGCCATCACACGAGGCTAGCAACACCCTTGCTAGTTAAGGTTTTGAGGTGCACCAAGACTAACATATCTTACTGTTAGAAAACAATATTTCCAATAGGATTCCTCTACAGAAAAATAATTGCATCAATACAATATTGTTCAAAATAGAAGTTACAGTTTGATACAGAAATTTTAGTATAAGTTTAGTCCTTTGTCAGAAACTTTCAAATCAAAGTTTAACACATATCCATACCTTTTTCCAAAAACAACCTTATAGTTATACAAATCAATACCACGTACACAAAAATATTCTCTTTTCAAAATGATGAGAAATGTATTTAGAAACACATGTTTCATGGATTTTGAAATCCATATGCAAAATAATACTCTTCTTGAACAATATGTTGACTAGTAAGCAAATCTAATAGTTCAAACAATTTCAAAGACTTATAATAGCATAAATAACTTGTATACAGAACAAATTATATATTAAAGTTTAAAAAGAGTATAGAGTAAGCCATAGTAGGGATTATCTACTCACAAAGTTAGGGTTCCAAGTTGGATAGCCCCAAAATATACGTTTTCAAGTCAAATTTGACCAAATAGACCTCAAAAATGAGTTTAAAGAGTCCAAAAACCTATGAAATGACTCCAAAATCATGAAATTTGATTACTAAGAGTTCGGTCAACATAGGTCAACGTAACATGACTATTGATACATGTGTTGTGTAATATCCAGAGTCTCTAATAATGTTAGATAAATCTAAGAAAAAGTAAAAGATACATATGACCAAAAATTAAAATACTTAATTATGGAATAATAAGGTATTAAAAAATACGTGACATATAATTAATCATGAATCATAAAAATAAAATTGTTAGGATCATAATGGATGGGGGAAGGATACAAATACATTTTTAAGATATCACTAATCTAGGATTAGCGGTAAATTAAGGGAAGATAAAACAATTAAGGAGCTGCCAAGTAGCACCACCAAAGGATGCTACTTTGCAGCCACCAGGAACCTTCCTTATTTTGTTTCTACAAACCATGACAAGAAAGGAAGAAACCATGCACCTTCTTCATTTTGTTTCCACAAACTATGACAAGAGAGAAAGAAACCATGCAGCTTCCTTATTTTGTTTCTACAAACCATGACAAGAAAGGAAGAAACCATGCACCTTCCTTATTTTATTTCTACAAACAATGATAAGAAAAGAAGAAGCCATGCACCTTCCTAATTTTGTTTTAATTGTTTCTTTGCTCTATAAATACCATTGACAAGAAGGAGTCTAAGATAGAAAGAGAGAGAGAGAGAGAGAGAATAACCAGAAATTTGAGAGTGAAAATGCCTAGAAATTGAGAGAAATCTTTTTTCCTTCCTTCACCATAAGGCAGTGAGAGTGAGAGTGAGTGTTGAGATTTGAAGCCTTGCTCACCCTATATTTTGTGCAAAACAAATGTGGCTAAGTTGCAATAGAAACCAAGAGGAGAAGCAAGATGCAAATTGAGAGCCATAGGAGTAGGTTTGCACAAGGTAAGTGTGGCTTCTTATAAAAATCTGGTTTAGAGTTTATTAAGTTAATTTTTGGTTTTGCATGGATGACCTTTTGGCGAAACTATGTACACATATTCAATAAAGAAATTGTATCCCTATGTCTTAGCTTTTCAAAGCATTTTGAATCACATCAGTCAGACTTAAAATGAGAGAGTTATACTCTAGGGAGTGATGAAAGGTCAGAATCGGGTCTGAAATTTAGGCTGGTAAAGAATAGCTTCTATTTTCGAATTTCTGGGATTCCATCATAAGGAATATGAAGATGTTGTTAACATGGAAGTAGTAGATAAATTTATCACGGTCACATAGCCACTGGAAGCACAAAATTTCGAGTCCATATGAGTGAGTTAAGGTTTGATTAGTAAGTAAAGGTCATAGAGCATAGAAGGGTTAGGTTAAGAAAATAAAAATCTTTTTGCATATGAAGGGGTTAGATGGAAATACTAAACAATGAAGGGGTTAGATGTTGAATTTTCATATGAAACTTGTATTACATGTTAAAGGAATACTAACTAAGGTCTCCACCAAATTTGAAGAAATTCTAGATAGTTTAAGGCATATAATAAAATATAGAAGTTCTGTGGGACAAGAAGTGAGTCAAAACAGACTAGAACTGGGGGCAGCTATAAAAATTAGGTTATTTGTGGGGTCAAATGAATTATAATTTACTTAAAATTTTTATGGTGATTATATAACATATCTAGGATACTAAAGTGTGCCAAGTAAGCCCCAATTCCCCAACGTATTGGCCAATAATAGGAGATGCATAACCCTTTGCAAGTGTGGGACTGCATTGGGTAAGTAGACCAACATGTTATAGGTCCCTAGTGTGACTAAGATTATGTATATATGTATGGTCAGTGCTCATGTTTCAGTGAAATAAATTGAGATATTTTAAGGAATGTAATGTATACTGTTTTATAAAAGTTTTGCTAGTTATTGAGATTGTCATCTCATCTTTTTATATCTATACAAACACATTCTAGGTACTTCAGCAAGAAGTGAACAACAAGATTCACAAGGTTGACTCATCTGAATATAGATATGGATTATATATTTTTTGGGAATACAATATATGAAAAATGACACTAGTAAGTAGGTGTTACATTTGGTGGTATTAGAGCGGTAGTTCTAGGAATTAGCTGTGTGTTGGAATAAATACTCATGACCTCATATAGATTATTTGTTTGACTAGCTACAGGGTGCTCAATGTTTTTCAAAAATTAAATTAATTTGAGATCTAGATCATCAATTAAGGATAAAGGAAAAGGATATTCAGAAATTTGTTTTTAAGACTCGTTATGGGCATTATGAGTTCTTGGTAGTGTCATTTGGTTTGACAAATGCCTAGCTGCATCTATAGACTTGATAAATAATAATTAAACCATACTTAGATCAAATTATTTTTGAATTTATTAACGTAATACTAATAGGTTTCGAGAGTACAGAGGATCATAAGCAACATTTAAAGATAGTTTTATCAACTTTAAGGGAGTATAGTTGGTAAGGATGTATCCAAGTTGACCCTAAGAAAGTAGAAACAGTATAACAATAGTCATGTCCTACTATAGTTACAGATAAAGATCCAAGTCCAATTTGTGCTTTCTGTGGTTGTCTGTTGTCTATTCTATTTGAGTTGTAATTGGATTAGGAACATGAACATATGCTTATATAGTATCAATCAACTCCTCAGCATTTGAAACCGAAATGAGAATTCGTCGTGCTGAGTGTGAGATAAACCTTTGTTTCACAGTTTGATCAAGACCATCAAAGAAATAGTTAATATTTAACAAATATATCGGTTTGTGATACATATTCAATTGTGCCCAAGAGACTATTTGAAAAATCTCTTCTAAAGTACCAAAACTCTCTAGTAAGACAATGAAGGCATTAGCATTGTTCATCATTCTAGCCATGCACTCATATATGAAAGCTACCCTAAATTCTTCCCCAATTGTCTTTCTTATGATGTTTGATGTAGCTAGAGCTGTAGACACACACCCCATTAACCCACAGTTACCTCCACCATAGACTAAATGAATTTTTCTCCAGGCCAGTACCATACCCAGATTTTATGGTACTTTCACATACTCTTCATCTTTCCTAGGACTGGAACCACAAAAGACATAAATATTACAAAACTGACGGAATGTGATTCCCTCCATAGCTATACATGCTTTAATTTTGAGTATGAAAGTAAAGATATTAACGTGTGCATTTATAGAACTCAGAGAAGGGCATACTTGTGATAGATATGCGAATAGGCTGGGAATAATTAGAACAACTATATGAGTGATTGGTGGATATTAGTTAAATTGAGTGAAAGTTTCAAAAATGATGGCAAGCATGTATATGTACCGTAGTTGTGATAGTCGCTCATATTAGGCATATAAAGAGAATAAGGTTAAGATATCATCATAAATTTGTCTTTGCCTTGTTGTCCTTGATAAAGCATTGATGTCTTGATTCTTTAAGAAAAGTTTTAGGTGATAGGCGTAATTGTAAAAAAAAAAGAATGAAGATGAAAACCAGTTAGTTGTTGAAGAGGAACAATCAAATTATTTATTTTGTTTTTCCAATATTTTACTAGTCGACTATCGGTATTATTAAGTCGACTAGCTATTTTAAAAAATTTTAATTTGGACTGGTTATTTTATAGTTGATTAATTACAACTATTTTGAAGCAATCAACTGTATCCTACTAATTAACTACATCTTCTTTGATTTTCACATACTTTTATAAGCTCAGAAATGTTTCTTTTTCCATGTACCGAATACCAACAACTTTAAAGTAGATTTTAGCACATATATTCAAAATTTGCGGCCATCGATTTTTGCCGAAATAATAGTTAGATTTTGTTTACAGATTTTCAAGAATTACGGCCACCGATTTTAATTATCTTTTAATGCTTTGTTCAGATTTTTGACTTTCTATTTTGGCATTGTTTTCTATTATGCTTTTCGTCGGTTCTACTACATTTTTCTTTATTAATGTTTGGCATTAATGCAAAGTTCTTTTCCCTCATTAGAAGAAAATTTAATTTATTTTCTTTAAAACTCAATTATTATGGTATCCAAGTTATTAGTAGGTTAAAGTAATGAAAAGTTTGAATGGAATGGATAGATGATGGCCTTATGGTGTTTTGACGAATGTAATCAAGAGAATTAGTGGTGTTAAAGTTTTGAAGAATAAAATATGAACTCTTAATTTAGAAATATGGAGAAGATTCTGAGAATCATGTCTGAAATTAATGTAAGTGATCAAAATATATGTGTTAAAGGTTTATACCATGTTAAATTGAGTCTAGTATCTAGGATGTGAATTATGTTGAATTGAAAATTCATGTATGAATAATTGTTGAGAAAAGTCTTCTTAGAATGAACGGGCTAGTTAAATGGAATTGATAGGAACTAGAATGATATGCTTTTAGAAATGAAAGTAAGAAAGGTTTAAGATTCATGAGAAGATGTTGACATGTGAGAATCAAAGATGACTTGATAGAAGTCTAGAATAAGAAAAGATAGTTACCCAATACGAATTCAAAATGATCTAAGGGATAGAATTAAAGATAGTCAAGTTTTTAATCCATACCTGAAGAACATTAGAGAATAGATATCCCAGAGCAAGTCTAAAGAGTTTCATATTTTTTAGGATGGGCTTATTAAGTGTGGAGAGAAGCTGTGTGTACCTGAGGTGAAGGAATTAAGAGATAGTATCTTGGCTGAAACTCACAAGAATAGGTATACCTTGCATCCTGGAGCCACTAAGTTGTATCAGAACTTGAAGAAGAGTTTTTAATGGCCGGGAATGAAAATAGACATAACCCAATATGTGTCTAAGTGCTTAGTGTGTCAAGAAGACAAGGTAGAACATCAGAAGCCTACGATATTTCTTTAACCCTTAGATATTCCTAAGTGGAAATAGGATAGCATCTCAATAGATTATGTCACATGTTTGCCTAGGACATCATCTGGCTATGATGTCATTTGGATAATTATAGATAAACTGACTAAGTCTGCTCACTTCCTAGCCATTAAATCTACCTATACTTTAGACAAGTTAGTACAGATGTATGTTCATGAGATAGTCAGGCTCCATGGGATACCAAATAATATTGTTTCTGATCGGGACCCCAGATTTACTTCTAGATTTTGGAGATGAGGTACTAAGCTTAGGTTTAGCACGACTTACCATCCATAAACTGACGGATAGACTGAGAGAACAATTCAAATTTTAGAAGATATGCTCAGAGCTTGTGTGCTAAAAATGAAAGAAAACTGAGATGTGTATCTACCTTTAGGTAAATTTACCTATAATAATAGTTATCATTCCAGTATCCAAATGGCACCCTTTGAGGCTATGTATGGAAGAAAGTGTAGATCACCTCTGTGTTGGGTAGAGCTAGAAGAGAGGAGTCTTTTAGGCCCTGATTTGGTTGACCAAACCACAAGGCACATTGAGTTTATCAGAGAAAGACTGCTAGTAGCTCAAAGTAGACAAAAGAGCAATACAGATAAAAGAAGAAGGCCTCTAGAATTTGAAATAGGTGACCATATTTTTCTCAAGGTAACTCCAGTCACAGGTATGGCGTGGTCTTTGAAATCTAAAAAGCTCAGTCCCAAATATATTGGTCCTTTTCAAATTCTTAATTGGATCGGTTTAGTAGCTTATAAACTTACACTTCCTCCAAAACTTTCTTAGATTCATGATGTATTACAAGTTTCCTAGATCAAAAAGTACCACCCATACCCTTCACATATCATAAAAGCACAAATCAATGTATTTGTAAGATAATATGTCGTACATTATAAAACTAGATCGAATCATTGATGTTAAGATTAAACAATTAAGAAATAAGAGCATTCCTCTAGTCAAAGTAATTTGGAAAGGATTAATTTCTGAGGAAGCTACCTGGGAGACAGAAGAAGAAATAAGGAGGACCTATATGCATCTCTTTGATTAAGGTATGTTGAATTTTGTGGACAAAATTCTTTTAACGGGGAAAGAAATGTAACATCTTGAGTCTCTAATAATATTAGATAAATCTAAGAAAAAGTAAAAGATACATATGACCAAGAATTAAAATACTTAATTATGGAACAATAAGGTATTAAAAAAAATATGTGACATATAATTAATCATGAATCATACAAATAAAATTGTTAAGATCATAATGGATGGGGGAAGGATACAAATACATTTTTAGGACATCACTAATCTAGGATTAGCAGTAAATTAAGGCAAGATAAAACAACTAAGGAGCTGCCAAGTAGCACCACCAAAGGATGCTACCTTGTAGCCACCATGAACCTTCCTTATTTTGTTTCTACAAACCATGATAAGAAAGGAATAAACCATGCACCTTCCTTATTTTGTTTCTACAAATCATGACAATAAAGGATGAAACCATGCACCTTCCTTATTTTGTTTCTACAAACATGACAAGAGAGAAAGAAACCATGCACATTTCTCATTTTGTTTCTACAAACCATGACAAGAGAGAAAGAAACCATGCACCTTCCTTATTTTGTTTCTACAAACCATGACAAGAAAGGAAAAAACCATGCACCTTCCTCATTTTGTTTTTACAAACAATGACAAGAAAAGAAAAAACAATGCACCTTCATAATTTTGTTTTAATTGTTTCTTTGCTCTATAAATACCATTGACAAGAGGGATTCTAAGATAGAAATAAAGGAAGAGAGAAAGAGAGAGAGAGAGAGAGAGAGAGAGAGAGAATAACCAGAAATCTGAGAGAGGAAATGCCTAGAAATTGAGAGAATTCTTATTTCCTTCTTTCACCATAAGGCAGTGAGAGTGAGAGTGAGTGCTGAGATTTGAAGCCTTACTCACCCCATATTTTGTACCAAAAAAATGTGGCTGAGTTGCAAGAGAAACCAAGAGGAGAAGCAAGATGCAAATTGAGAGCCATAGGAGTAGGTTTGCACAAGGTAAGTGTAACTTCTTATAAAAATCTAGTTTAGAGTTTATTAAGTTAATTTTTGGCTCTGCATGGACGACCTTCTGGCAAAAATATGAAAACATGTTTAACATATACATTGTAGCCCTATGTCTTGACATTCCAAATCATTTTGAATCACATCAATCGGACTTAAAATGAGAGAGTTATACTCTAGGGAGTGATAAGAGGTCAGAATCGGGTCTGGAATTCAGGCTGATGAAGAATAGCTTCTATTTTTGAATTTCTAAGACTCCACCGTAAGGAATATGAAGATGTGGTTAACATCGAAGTTGTATATACATTTATCACGGTCACATAGCCACTGGAATCACAAAATTTCGAGTCCATATGAGTAAGTTAAGGTCTGATTAGTAAGTAAAAGTCATAGAGTATAGAAGGGTTAGGTTGAGAAAATAGAAACCTTTTTGCACTCAAAAATATTGGCTTAGTAAATTTAGTAAATGTCCTTTAAATTCTCTAATTTTTGGTGAGAAAAGTATTAAAATTTTCTTAATCAATTTTGAAAATTTTGTTAATTTTTGAGAAGCTACAAATAGGCCATTTACAATCAAAACCATGCAGAGAAAAATCCGCATTTTATTACATCTTAAAGGAATACTAACTAAGGTCTCCACCAAATTTGAGGAAATTCTGGGTAGTTTAAGGCATATAATAAAATATAGAAGTTCTGTGGGACAAGAAGTGAGTCAGAACAGACCAGAATTGGGGGAAGCTATAAAAATTAGGTTATTTGAGGGGTCAAATGAATTATAATTTACTTGAAATTTTTATGGTGATTATATAACATATCTAGGATACTATATATAAAATATCACAAATTTTAAGGAAGTTTTACCGACCTAAAGGAATGGAAAACATAATAAAAATAGAACTAAAACTAATATGCACTATTCTGGGTTAAGGAGGTACTTCTTAGGGTGAATGGAAGATTTAAGGGTTGAGTGATTCATGAAATCAAATAGATATGTAAAGGAACTTCCATACAAAATTTTATAATTTTTAGAGAACTTTTATTATATTTAATAATAATTCCAAAACTGAACAGAATCACAGGTCTTTTGGGAGAACTGAAACTCTTAAACTAGAGATTTAAGATTTTAGGTGCTCATATGCATGCATTAACTAAAGGCTTTTATATGTTTTAGTTTGAGTAGCTGGTTGTAACCTTGGCAGCTTTGGAAATGAAATAATTGTGCTGGAATTGAGGTAACTAACTCTTCCTTAAAACACTCTTTATGTTTATAAATTTGAATGTATCAATTTCACTGGTTGCCTGACTTTTATGCTATGATGAATGATGGTTTAAATATATGTTATATATGTATTCTCGAGAATTAAGGGGTGCCTAAAGTGTGCCAAGTTAGCCTCAATTTTTTCACGTACTGGCCAATAATAGGAGATGCATAACCCTTTGCAGGTATGGGACTACATTGGGTAAGTAGACCAACATATTATGGGTCCCTAGTATGACCAAGATGATGTATATATGTATGGTTAGTGCTCATGTTTCAGTGAAATAAATTGAGATGTTTTAAGGAATGGAATGTATACTGTTCTATAAAAGTTTTGCTAGCTATTGAGATTGTCATCTCATCTTTTTATATCTATACAAACACATTCTAGGTACTTCAGCAAGAAGTAAGCAACAAGATTCCCAAAGTTGACTCATTTGAATATAGATATGGATTATATATTTTCTGGAAATGCAATATATGAAGAATGACGCTTGTAAGTAGGTGTTACATGCTGCACGCGTCGCCTGCGAGGGCTGTACATAGGATTCACGCACCGAAGAAAAAGCCACGCGTGGGGTGTGTGAAACACGATCTTGGCCTAAAATTTAAGACCTTAAGGTTTCGTTACCTGTTGGATCCATCTACGATATTAGTTTTTGATTTTGAGAACCATAACTAGAAGTTTCAGAGTTTATCTTTTTAGGTAGTTTCTCATTCTATTTTTTGGCTAATTCTCTAGAAACCAATTAGATGTATTTGTAAATCTCTTCGTTCTGAATCGAATGGTGGTGGTGGTGGTGTCAAAATTCGAAGTTCGGAAGTGAAAAAATTTTAGAGAAAAGTTTTAGAGTTTTTAGAGAGAGAGGGTTCAGAATTTTTTCTAGCATCCTTGTGCGGTAGACTGTGTAAAAATATCTTAGGGAGCATTTTACAAAATTTCAATTATTGGAGGATGTCCTTACAATTTTTATTATTTACATTTTGACCTCTAAACTTTTAAAAAATTATATTTTGGCCTCAAAATATAAATATTCATATTATCTTTATAATTCTTCAACCAATGTAATAAATAAACGTATTTCCAATGATACTTATCTCTATTTATCATAATTCTCTCTTACATTCATAATTTTTCTTTAATTCAAGATTTTTCATTATTTAGGGTTTTTCTTTTATTTAAGGCTATTACACAATTAATAAGTTAAATTTTGATCTACAAGTTGCAAGAGAGAAATGATTACTTCAATTAAATGAGATGAATGAACTATGCCAAGGAGCTTATAAGAATGTCAAGCTCTATAAAGAAATGACAAAAATATGGTATGATGAGATAGTTCTATTCAAGGAAAAAAGTGTTACTTTTCAACTCCCGCCTACGCTTGTTTTCAAGTAAGCTTTATTTTAATGGTCCAGTTCTTATTTAGTTACTAAGAGCCTATTTACTTTGACTGTTTTTAATTTTTATTTTCACTTAAAACTAAAAATAGACATAAAAACGCGTTTGTTTACTGTTTTTTGTTTTTATTTTTAAGAAAATTTTCTTAAATTTTTGAAAATTCTGAAAATGCAAAAAAGATATTTTTAGAATTTTCAGTAATGTAGTGCATTGTAATAGTGCTGCTTTTGTAATTATTTCAAACTATATATACAATATTTTACTGTTTATATAATTATAAAATGGTAAAAATGAAAATAAAGTGAAAATACAATCATATAACTAAAAAATAGTGAAAATAAAAATACAAACCAAATGTATTTTTAGAAATGTGAAAGCTATAAAATAAAAACTATTTTCAGGAAATGAAAATAAAAAACAAAAATAGAAAACGTTTTTTGTAAATCGAAAGCACTCTAAATTTTTTTCTTATAGTGCTATATAAATTCAAAGCAAAGGAAGAAGATGTAAAGTCAATGGACAAAGGCTAAATAAATATATTGAAAGAGGAATAGATTTTCAAAATCTTCCATGACTCTTTATGATCCAAGCTGAATTGTACACCTGTCCAGTTAAAAGACGTTAAATGTAGTGCTAATTGGGAGGCAACCTAACATTCAAAAAAAATAAAATAAGAGAGTAAAAAATTAATCACCCCTAAGTCAAATATTTAGGGAAGTTCTCCATACTCAATTTTTATTTTTTATTTTTATTTTTACATTTAGAACAATGTAAAATTTTAAGTTGGGAGTAGGTGAATTTTTTGAATACATGAATGATTAAATTTTTTTATTAAATATTATGATTCTACTCAATACATACACTATTTATTGCATTCAAGTAAATTATGTAATTTGTGTTATTGTATGTTTCAATTTTTTGTTTTGAGAATCTAGTATGTGTTTTTTTTTTTTGGTACAGGCTTTTTAGTTCTTATTTTCTTTTTTTGGATTGACAATCTAGTATGAGATAAGTGAAGAAAGGTATGTATGAAAAAACTTATTGGCCCTGAACATATTTTCTTTTGGGATTGAAATTGGACCTCATATCGAAGGGGCATTAAAAGGATTAAACTTGATTTGAGCACAGTTTAAATGGGCCTATGTGTATGGATCAAAATGGGGCCAATGCTATTCGGACGCAAGGTAATCCATGAAAAGTAAAATAGCACTAAAAATTTAAAATTTATATTTATACTTAACGATAACACTTTGTAATACATATATACATTATTGTATTTATATTTTTTTATGGAAAATTTTGTTGTTCAATCTAAAAGTGTATTTTGTAAAAAATAAAAATAAAATAAAATTATTTTAGAAGAATCAACTTGCAGGCTAGCTTGTTTAATCTGCCATCCTATATGATAGAGTTTAAACTCAAATAAGTTACTCTATTTAATAAATAGGCTGACTTAACTCCACTTATTTATAAATAAATCATGTGATGGTATTACATTACCACTTACATTAGATTTCATAGAAGTTTGATATCATATAACACCTAAGTATAATTATTTTAAGAGTAAAATACACTCATCTCTTTCATATATTATTTTTCTTAAATTTTTTTTTATCTATTTTTAAAATATGCACAGACTTTTCATGAAACTAAAACATATACTACAACTTAATACATTCTTTATTTTTTTTAACTAAAATATCCTCATTTACATTAAGTATTTATTTAAAGTAAACAAAACTCTTAATAATTAAAAAATTAAGATTGTTATATTATTAAAAAAATTTATTAATTAATTTTATAAAAATTTTGATTAAATTATTTAAATATTATTATAAATAAATAAATTATATTATATTAAAAATCATATTAATTTATATTAATTAAAATGCATGATTTTTTTATAAGATTTGTGAGACATTTTGGTCAAGAAAAATAAGATATGGGTTAAATATAGTATATGTTTTAATTTTAAGAGAGATTTGTGCATATTCTGAAAATAAATAAAAAAATTGTGTAATAAAAATAATATACAAGTGAGGAGAGTATGTTTTACTCTTACTTTAATTAGAGATATGTTTGAATAGCGGATGTTCTTTACCTCCATGGCTAAGATCAAGTCTGAGATCATATAAAACCTAAGTTTATTTTAAATGCTTAATTGGTTCACTTCACAACCAACTAATACATCAATTTGTATTTAATTTCTTTTATTTTTTTGAGTATTACAATTAGGTAGTGTTTGAATAAATTATATGCATATCAGTAAGAATATTAAGACTATAGAAAATCGAACGGTATTTAATAAATATTAACAGTATTAATAAGAATGTTAAGACTATACGAACTCAAGTCGTAAACATTTTGTATAAAAATTTATTTATGTATAAATAATTTTTGATAATCTAATTATTAAAAATTCAACATTACATTTAATTTATTTTGATTTATTTATGAAGACTTTAAAATTGAAAGTTTAGGTACCCATAAGAAAATAAATTTTTAAAATTACTTGAAAAAAATTAATTTGGATCGAAGCTTAAAGACTTCTTTAACTATAAATCAACATATAAAAAATGCGTTTTTGTAGGAGTTTTGGGCCACTTGTATTACTCATACAAGTATAGAGTTACTTGTCCCAAAAAAAAAGTATGGAGTTCAATTTTCCAAACTCTAATCGAAAAGAAAAAGACTTTTCCAAAGCCACCCAGCTTTTCCTTATATGTTTTTCTGTTTGCAATTTGTCAAATTTCAAATCAAGTGTAAGAAAAGATGATTTTATTTCATCATTGATTAGTCGCAATAAAGATTGTTTAAATTCTAAAAAACAGATAGTACAGGCACAAAGATCCAATTAACAGCAAAAAAACAAAAAATTATCTTGTTCTTTGAGCCACTCCACAAACTTTTTGCAGTTCTCTGATGATCGTCCCCCTTCTACTATGTTATTCATCACCATCTTCTTCATCTTCTCACATCTAGTCCTAATATTTTCATTTCCACGCACCTTCTCTACTTTCTTCTTGATCTCTTCACGTAATATCAGCCCTTTATCATCTAAAAGTTAAATCCCAATCCCAATTTCCAAGCATGGCAAATATAAGCCTTGTTATAAAGTTGGTCTGCGAAATATGGCCAACACAAGAAAGGCACCCCATTGCACAACCCTTCCATATATGGTGGAGTTCCAGCCACAATGGCTAATGAAACAAGCAATGGTAGGGTAGTTCAACACCTTTTGTTGAGGTGCCCATCTTACAATTTTACCATTTTTCCCTTGAAACTCTTCTGGGTATTCCATTTTTGTGATGTCTTCACGCACAACCCAAAGAAAAAGCCTTTTGATGCAAAGCAGGAAAAGAAAGAATATATATAAAATTTTTGAAATTCAAATATCAATTTAATATATCAGTATTCAAGGGTAATGGTACGTAGTAACTATCTAAAGCCTTATTTCATAAGCAATAGAGCACATATCATCCAATTAATGTTTATAAATATTTAAAATAAGAGAAATTAATGTAATTTTTTAAGATGTGAGTATAATTTTAATACATTTTCAAAAAATAAATGTAATTTATTTTAAAACTCTAATCATATTTCACACACACGAATGCACAATGAGTAAATACAAGCATCAAGTGACGCTACCATGGCCTTGCTAGGAATAAATATCTTAGACATGTTATTTATGCATATTTTATTAAAAAGTATAAAGTATTTTAATTATTAAAGTGTCCACACTTCATTAATAACATTGTGTCTTCCACCCAATGTATTGAAGACTTTCCCTCTTTCCCCTCCACCCAACCCACTCTCTTCAAAACTCTCAAACAAACTCTAAATTACCACAATTTTAAACACTATACACATTATTATATAATCAAATAATGAATTATTAAAAAGTCAAATTAATGTTTATTAAAATTTTAAAAAATTAGTATAATTTTTAAAAAATTTAAGGAGATGTGAGCGTACGTAGTTTTAACAAACTTTAAGAGAAATAATGTAATTTACTCTAAAGTAAATAATAAATATATCTTTTCGTATTGTATACCTCTGGGTGAGCTCAAGTCCAAGAGCTAGCTCTCTGAACTGGTTTGGGTCAAAAACAGTGAAGCTACCAAAGGCAACATAGATGACAGAACAAGGTGGCTGCTGCTCAAGCCAGTCCAAGCAAGACAGGTCTTCTTCCCAGAACTGACCCATTGAATATATGCTCTGTTGGCTCTCCATTAATGGGCCAATTGGTAATATCTTTGGAGATAGAGGCAGTGCCCCAGGTTCAAGCTCAATGGTGGTATTGCAAAGCCACCATTCTGTTAAGTGTAGAGTTCTCATCGTCCTTTCAATGTATTCATATATAGTCTTTTGGGAGGTTGAGTCACCTATGCAGCACCATGCAATGTCAGCAGTGTTCATCTTAGGCATCTCTTGGGATAGCTCAAATTCCCCTTTTACAATTGGGAATCCTGCAGGGACAAATCAATGGGGGTCAATATGGTACCATTTAGCATTTAAAGATAATGAAGTTAAAATGCAGTGGCTACAACTCAACAAGTATAAATACTACTAAAAACACAAACAAAAACTTGAATTACTTGTATATAATTTAAAATTAGTACGATTAAAATAGACCGGGACTTGCAGACTAACCTCTTTATTGAAAGAATTTGGGTATAAAAAAATTAAATCTCTTTAATTTGTTTATCAAAATATGCTAGTCTTAGTAAATACTTACCGCCCATTAAAAAAGAGTTAAATAGAGGTCGGTCACCAAAAAAAAATTTATTTGACACTTTATGATATTATTTTATTAATTAATATATGTATATATTATTAATTTGTTTGACAGCATTGTAATCAAACTTTCGTATTGTATTTAATATAAGGACGTGACACATATGCCACTCACTTGGGAATCCAGCAATATTAGAAAGAAATGCAAGTAGTATCTACTCATCTTAAGTATGGAATGCTAATGGTTAGTTCATCATTTCTTTTAGATAAAATTTTAGTTAGAATATAAAAGTCTCCTAGAAGGAATTGGTGTATACTTACAACAACAAACCACTACAAGGAATCAAACTAGAAGACTTTTTGCATGCATCAATGCAATTTAATTTTACTAATAAAGCCAACTCTTGCTAGTCCGAGAAATTATTCTAAAGAGAGTGATTTTGTCAACTAATAAACGTGTTAATTTGTAGAGTAACGAAAGTCAAAAGATCTTACCATCAGAATCCATAATCCCATCATCAATGAGCTTTGGCATGTGAAGTACCAAGGCAATAAGAGCTGCAGAAGAAGAGCAGAAGACAGCACCTTTAATTCCCAGCTTATGTGCAATTTCTAAGGACCATGCCATACTCACATCGGAAAGCAAGCAGGGGATTCTATCACTACTACCATTAATGTCCTCTATGAGCTTCTCAAGTTCACAAGGCATGGTGTTTGAGATTGTCAAACACAACTTAGCCAAGTCATTTCTGTCATCTTCAGGCCCCAACCCATCTGGAATTGAGACCAGTTTCAGAGCTGATCCCACCAGTACTGGGTTAACCTCCTCCTCTTTGATTGAACTCCTCACTGGTTTGTGGTACGAAGGTGATTTTGAAGCCATGTTTGGCTAATTTTTGAGAGAGGTTCATCAGAGGATTTACATGGCCTTGAGCTGGAAATGGTAGTACTAGAACACGGGGCTTCCTCATGATTCTCGGGCAGGAGGAGAGAGGCTAGCGGGGACTGATTTGGCTAGGTGAAGAGAATTGTTTCCTGAAAATGCTGTGAGGGTAATTTAACTGCAGAAAAAATTTGAAGTTTCTTAACTATTTAAATGTTTTTTTCTTAGAGATAATTGGAAACTATAATTTTTTTTTAATTTGAGATTTAAGAAAATTTTACACCGTTCACTAAACCAAATACATACACACTTTTAGTTATTGAATTGTTTATCATTATTTTTTTTAATGGAAATATGAAATGTGAATGACTTTTTTTAAAAGATTAATCATGTGAGATTTAAATTATAGAAATATTATTATATTATATTTTTATCAAAAAAAATTGATAATAAATATATGAAATGCTAAGATTAATTTTTTATTTAAAATATGTTTAAATTTTAAAATTAATTTAAAAGAAATTTTTTAATTTAAATTCAAATGAAACTTTTCATTTTTGTTTCTCTTGATTCCCTTGATTCAAACATATTTTTATAAGAGAAAAGTTTATTTATTTTTAGATTTTTAAAACTTATATTCTAATTTTATTTATAAAGTTATTAATAAAATTTATAATATATAATTTTTTTCTCTAAAAATTTACAAATAGCTTAACTAAAAACTCAATGACCAGATGATGAGGCGCCGTTAACAAAGACCATGTGGAGGCGGTGGCTGGCCAGTTCAGTGACTTCAAGCCAGAATGAGATGACAGCAATAACCGTGAGCCTGTGACAACTGCATGATTGGATTTAGTGTTTTAAAAGTCCACGACATATATTAAATGAAAAGAAACATTGGGGTCGTTTCAAAAATTAAACTTTGAATATAAGACACGGATCACCTTGTGCTCAATACCTGGCGTTTTGGCATGGTTTTAAATTTTTAACATTGTATTCAATATCTGACGTTTTGGACACAGCTTTAATTTTTTAAAATTTTATTTTTTATTTTAATTCTTTAAAAAATATTTTAATTTTAAAATATAAAGTTTTAAAAGATAAAATAAAAATACTTAAACACTTATATAAATATTATAATTTTCTTGTATGGCGTTTTGAGAGGCAAAACTTTTTAATTTTTGTAAAATCTAAAACTACAGCTACTTTATTATTTTTAATTTTTTAAATTTTGAATTTTTATTTTAATTCTTTAAAAAATAATTTAATTTTAAAATATAAAATTTTAAAAGATAAAATTAAAAAAATACTTAAATACTTATATAAATATTATACTTTTCTTGGGTGGCGTTTTGAGAGGCAAAACCTTTTAATTTTTTTAAAATTTAAAACTACAGCTACTTTATTATTTATAATATATATTTAAATTGAATTGAGACTTAGACTTAATTATCAATTTTAGAAATAATTTCAACATCACTTAATTTTTTAATAATACAAAATAAATTTAATTACTGAATTTAAATTTATTTATTATTAAAGTTATAAAATTGTGTATAACTTTGAACAAATAATTTGATATTTTATTAATGAGAAAATAAATAAAAAATATTAAAGATTAGAAATTATAAAATAGTTGTAGTTTTAGATTTTTTTTAAAGTGAAGGATTTATGTTTCAAAACGCATTTCTTGTATTTAATAAAGAATGCTATACAGGAAAAATATAATATTTATGTTAGTGTTTAAGTAATTTTTAAAATTTTATCTTTTTAAATAATATTTTTTTAAATAAAATATTTTTTAAAGAATTTAAAAAAATAAAAAAAAATGCACCTAAAACGCTGTGTTTTAAAAATATTTGGATATAATTTTGATAGAAGGAGAGAGGTGAATGGTATAATTTTGAAGAAATTTTAACTTATAAAAGTACAAAATAACTTTATGATCACGTGAATTTGAGCTTTTATAGAGGCTTTTTTCAATAAGCTTAAAAAACTGGCTTCTGAAATAAGCTGAAATTAACTTATTGAAAATTGATAAGTTACTTATTTAAACTTATTCAAACACTGTTTTTTTAACATAAAAGCACTTATACTGATAGATAAGCTCTAATAAACTGTAAGCTCTGCTATCCAAACGGGCCCTTATTGTTACGTTCAATACATTGATTAGTGATATCATAATTATTTTATAAAATTTACACTTATATTTTTTTATTTTAATTACATTTTAATTACATTTTTTTTATTTATAATATCAATTTATTTTTTCTAATTTTAATAAATTAGTTAATATAATTTTGTTTATCAAATTTATTATTTATTTTATTATTAATATATCACAAATCAATTATATATTATTAAATTTATTATTAATATATTTTGTTGGATGATTATTTATGATATGTTTCATTTAATGGTAAATAAATGACGTATGCGTAATAAATTTAATGGGTGAATAAATAATTATTTTAATATAAAAATTATTTTAATTTATTTATTATAATTAAAAAATTAAATATATATTAAATATTATACAAAATTTAAATTAATGCATTCTTAAAAATAATGATTGAAAATAAATTAAGGCTTTAAGTCTAACTTTTTTTTAAATTTGTAAAACATACATTCAAATTTTTTCAAGTTTTATTGAAATAGTATTAATTTTTTTCTTTTAAATTTTTATAGATAAATTTTAATTTAATATTTTAATGATTTATATTATATTAAATTAATATATTTATAATTTTTTAAGAGAAAAAGAATATTAAAGTATAAATTTTAAACAGAAAAGAGGTTTTCGCGTAAACTATTTTCATCTGAACTTTATTACAATCTTTATTGAACATATCTATAAATAATTGAAAAATATGGTTATCTTCGCTTGTAATTAAAAAGTGTAAAAGACTAATAGTTTTAAAGATTATTCTATTCAAAATTAAAATTTTAATTTTATAAAAAAAAAAAAATTTAATAAGTGTATATAACATTCACATTATAACTCAATTATCGTAAGATACCATATGATGCTATTAATAAAAACAATTTAATTAATAAATACATTAAATGACACATATAACTTATGTTACTGTATATCTCATTTAATTCAACTAACTTATCTTACTATAATTTAATGGAATTAATAATAATACTTCACTCACAAATTTATTAGAATTAATATTAAAAATTCACTCACAATTAAAATTTTTTTATTTTAAATGCATAGTACATTGTATTATAATAAAGATTTATTACATGAGATAAAAAGTTATTAATAAGAAATTTTTTGCAGAATTCTTAATTTGTGTTTCAATATTTTAATTGAAATATTTGGTGAATTTTTTTTATGTTTGCAAATAATTATGTTGGTATGAATTTTTTAGGATTATTTGATGAATATATTAACTATTTAGTAAATTTATATGGTTTTTATAAAAAAAAAGTTGCTCATAAAAATATTTATTGACACATAATTTTTTGACCATATTTAATTTTTTATTATGTTTAAAGATATATAAGATTGTAAATAATGTATAGGAACCATTTCTTAATGGTTATTTTTGACAAAATAAGACAACAAATAAGTGGTTTCAAGCAACAAAAACTCGTCGGTTTAGAGATGAGAACGTGATGAAGAAACCTGTTAGAGACGAGGTTTCATATAGATATATTGAAAATGAAATTTTAATTATGTCATATTTATAGGTAAAAATTTTAAATATAATTAATTTAATTAAAAAAATTCTGGTTATAAATATTACAAGTCTATCAAATTAGGGTTAAGTTACTGATAGAATAAAATAAATATGATAAAAATATATGATTTCAACAAAAATTTAAATTTATATCAAATTTTAAATAATAATTATAAAATAATGAAGTTAGACAAATTTTTATATTTAAAATTAAATTAAAATAATTAATTTATAAGGACTAAATTAAAGGATTGGATTTATTGATATGAACGACGTCGTTTGCCCATCTAAAACCCAAAACCATATGCTGCGGAACGGTTAAACCCTAGCTTCTCCCTCCTTCACACTGTCTGCTTATCTCTCTCAGACAGCAACCTTCGACAAGAAAACTCGGCAAGGCTAAGCCAGGTTAGCAGACAGGCATAAACATGAGTGAAGACGCAGAAGGGTCGTCAAGGAGGATTCAGGTGCGCTTTGTTACCAAGTTAAGGCCTCCTCTAAAAGTTCCAGCCACTGCCATTGCCATCCCCGCGAACGTCACCAGATTTGGCCTCTCCACTGTTGTCAATAGTCTTCTCCAAGCTACTGGTATTTTCCTATATGTATTCCGCACACATCCATATGTCTTTGGGTGCTTAAACTTTAATAAAGTAGTGAGCTGATTTGGTCATTGGGGCAATTTGCTTTTCTGAGGTGAAATTTACTCTTTTGGGTATAAAGAAGCTTTAATTACTTTTCAGTTTGCGACTTTCTGCTGCAAAAATGGAGCTTTACTCCCCTCCCCCCCGGTTTTCCGAGTAACCTTATAATTCAGTCGCTCATTATTGTCAGATAATCCTGATTATAAACCGGAACCTTTTGATTTTTTGATCGATGGCGAGCTGGTTCGAATGTCACTTGAAGAGTTTCTTGTCGTCAAGGGAATTTCAGTGGTATGTAATTTTGAATCCTATTCTCATTGTTGTTTTTGTGTGAATTGTATGGGTTGGATCAATATCTACCTTATCATGACAGTGACAGTGGAAAACTGTAGTGCAAATACATTGTGTTTGAAGAAAAATATTGTTATCACCTTTAGGTTATGGTTTTTGTTTCTATTATCATAGTGCCTGTCACTCTGAACTCTGATGTCATATCTACATTATGTGATTGATCGAATGCAGGAAAAGATATTGGAAATTGAATACACAAAGGCTGTGGCCCCACGTAAGGAGGAGGACCCTTCTTTACATGATGACTGGGTCAGTGCAGTTGATGGTTCTTCTCCTCGGTAAGCTTGGAATGTTGAACATGGTGGAATTTACTATTAAATTGCTATGGAACTCACTTGTCATGATTAAGTCTTCTTTTGTAATGGTCCAAGTTTGAGTTTTCTATTAACTGTTGAGTATCTTGGTGTTAGCAATACAATCGTTGGTTAATAAAGGTTTGACTGAGCTAGACTGGATGGATTAAGTTGATCTGGCTGGATTTTGTCATCTTCCCTCAATTTGATATAGACATTGTCATTTGACAATATTTAGTGATGACAAGAGTGATAACTAATCTAGTATATTATAATCATTAGGTGGCCAACTGTATAAGGTTCTTCCCTATGTGACTTGTGGATGTTTGAAAGACACAACCTTACCCACCATTATGTAGACTATTTACATGTTTGGCCCTTGGATGAATGACTGCATATGTATAGCCATTTTCCCCCCTTGACACTACCGGTTTCATTGGATAAAATCACACTGTGTAGTCTCAATTAGCTGGTAAATTGATTTATGACGAGTTGTCCTTCACTAAGAATTTTCAGTAATAGTCTTAAGTTTAAAGGTTCGACTGAGCTAGACAGGATGGATTAAGTGGATCTTCCTGGATTTTGTCATCGTCCCTCAATTTGACAGAGACGTTGTCATTAATAGGAGTGGCTATGGGGAGGGTACCCAAACTCATAAAAAAAATATTAGCCTCAACCCTAGATTCAGACCTGGATAGGTAGCAAATTTAAGAGCCATCTTCATCTCCATTGAATCTTCAAATGCCTGAATCTGGAACCATTTACCTAGAGAAATTTCAAAATAGTAAATTTTTCTCAACTCATTTATATGAAATCTTTCATATAAAATAAAAATGAAAATAAAGTGTCTCAAAAAAACATTAATATAATTCAAAAGGAAAAATTCACATAATTTTAAATTGTTCAACAGTATTCTCAATAACATGATCCGTAAATAGTCATTTAGAACTTCATAAATTGTTCTCAAATACTTCCTAAACACAACAACAAGAGTGATGCTTTTACCCCTTTGGTGATGACAAAAGTTATAACTGATCTATTATATCATCATCATTAGGTGGCCAACTGTATAAATTTGACTTGTGTGGATGGTCAAAAGACACAGCCTTACCCTACCATTATATAGACTAGATTACCCTTGGGTGAATGACGGTGTATGTATTGCCATTTTTTCCCCCTGATACTACTGGTTACATTGGATAAAATATCAAATTGCTTAGTCTGTAATAGCTGGTAAATTGATTTATGACCTGGTTGTCCTTCACTAAGAGTTTTCAGTT
The DNA here is from genome assembly GCA_037074535.1 of Gleditsia sinensis. Lineage (NCBI taxonomy): Eukaryota > Viridiplantae > Streptophyta > Magnoliopsida > Fabales > Fabaceae > Gleditsia > Gleditsia sinensis. The sequence goes on from CM073474.1 coordinate 13,869,685, forward strand.
AACAGTCTTATTATGTTTTTATTGCTGCAGGTTCTTTTTGACAGGTTGTTATGATGGTTTAGGGAGGTAATAATCATTGAACTTCTTTTTTTTCTTTGTTATTCTAGAATTATTGGATTCTTTATGTTAGCATGACATATTACTTAATTGTCTGGAGAACTTTTATGATGGTATGAATAAAATTTTCTCTAGGGTATGGAAAAGTGCTGGACTATGTACACATACATTGGAGGGACACAGTGATGCTCTTACTTCTGTTAGCATCATCAATCCTGAAGGTATAAAGACAAGGATTATCTCATATGTGCCGCTAGCTTTGTTCATTTCAGTTTTTCTGGTTGCAAGTTGTCTAATCCTATTAGGTGGTTTATATGTTCCTCTTATAAAATTCATTGAGTACATATCTAACAGTATAAGACAATTAATAACTGGTTCTTTCTTCCTCTTTCCTTTCATTGTATGGTGCAGATGGTAATGGCTGTTTAAGAAATCAGTCAGTGTTTCTATAGTTTATTTGCCATACAAAATTTGTTTCATCAAAAGAAAACTGGAAAAGTATGTGCAGAGCATCATTTTATCTAAAGTAGCTTATCTACTGCCATACATAATTTTATGGTCACAATGTACATACATGCATCCTAGGCCATGAGATGCATGCTCCTCTATTTGTAGGAGGGAAAGTTTATTGCTATTGTGTTCATGTTTGTTTTGTTTCATGTGGCCTAGTGTTCCCTTATATAGCCACTTGTTCTATGTTTAAATTGTTGCAATTTATCAAGATATATACTATATTCAGGTGCAGAAACTTGTACTGTAGCTACTGCTTCAAAGGATCGGACATTGAGGCTATGGAAGGTATCTAAAAGAAGCAAACAATGCTACAATTTATCATGCTGAGGATTGATTCTGACTATATTATATTTTCCTCTTGTGCGAAAGTTCAATCCAGAAGAGGCCATTAATTATCCTATGAAGATTAGGGCTTTCAAAATCTTGCGTGGTCATAAGGCTTCTGTACAGAGTGTTGCAGCACAAAAGTCTGGAGAAATGGTTTGTTTTATTTTTTATTTCTCCATTATCTTTCTCTCCTTGGTTCGCTTAGTGGTATTGTAATTCTGCAAAATTCAGATTTCTGACTTCAGTCTTGTTGCTTCCATTGTCACATATACTCAGGTTTGTTCTGGTTCTTGGGATTGCACCATCAATTTGTGGCACACTCACTTTGATACAGAAGGTGATCTGTCTATTAAGAAGAGAAAAGTGGAGGATCAAGTTCAGGAGTCTCAAATAGAGGTGTGTACGTCTTTTGCAAAATGTTGTAATTGATGCTCATTGGATAGTAAAACTTTAAGGATGAAATATATGTACTTCTCAATTCCCGGTATTGCGTTGCTATTGTACTTTTAAATGCTATAGGAATGCAAATGTCCTTTGATCAGTGTTTTAGTTTTTGGACTCGTTAAGTTATCATCTATGCTGTGTGTGGGTGTGTTGGGAGGGGGGGGGGGGGGTTTTCCAGTTAATGTTGAAAGAGTTTGATGACCTTGCTTTGAGGCATGTTGAAGGTTTTCTTTAATGTTAATCTTGTAGATCTCTGTAAAGGTTTAACCTTGTAGTATATGTAAGTAACTGTTTATTTCTTTCTTTTGAATAATGCTATACATTTAATGTACAATTCCGTGCTTTTGATTGTCTTCTTAACCAATTTGTTATTACTGCTACACTGTTTCATTTAGGGGGAGGCTGTGTCTACACTTGTGGGCCATACACAGTGTGTATCTTCTGTTGTTTGGCCACAGCGAGACACAATCTATTCTGCATCATGGGATCATTCTGTTAGGAAATGGGACGTTGACACAGGAAAAGACTTGTTGGATATAGTAAGTTTGCCAACTCACTGGTTAAGTTTGACTTTTTTTTCTTTTTATATCCAGATTGATGAATTTCTAGTCATATGCTCTTCCATGTTCATGCCATTGATATGATTGTCTATCTTCTAGTTAAGCTGTTGGACTGTCAGGGCATGCTGATAATTTTTCTTTTCTTATTATGATTGTTATAACTCCTTTTGTTTTTTCATTTTATGTGCTAGTGTGGCTTGGGAATTGTTTAATTTCTCTCCTGATAAAATTTTTCCTGATTTTGATTTTGAACAAATTCTCCACAGGTTAGATATGATAATGATATTTGGTAATGGGTATTTTTTTATATTATGAATTTGGGTATGCTTATTTAATTATTTTAAACTTTTATAAGTTTTTCAAACCTACTTATATTCCTACCATAAAACCATGGGTGCTGACATAATTTTTATGATTGATTCAGAGTTTTATGGCTATCCTCCCATTTTTTTGGTTGAAGTTATTTCCATTGTAAACTGTATCTTTGGAAATTGTTATTTTTGACAATCAGAAACAGCAAAGCACCATAATATTGATAGTCAATATTCAAGTTTTATTACTACATTGTCTTCCATCTGTAGTTCTGTGGGAAGGCTCTTAACTGCCTTGATATTGGTGGGGAAGGTTCTGCTCTGATAGCTGCTGGTGGTTCTGATCCTGTTCTTAGGATTTGGGATCCTCGTAAGCCAGGTCTATAAAATAGCTTAAATCTTTACTTGCTTGCGCCAACCATCACATGGATGTGAGTGACTTAGATGACAGATTTTTGCTTTTTGCAGGCACTTCTGCTCCTGTTTTTCAGTTTTCTTCTCATACTTCTTGGGTTTCAGCTTGCAAGTGGCATGATAATTCCTGGTATCATTTACTTTCTGCATCCTATGATGGGAAAGTTATGTTATGGGATCTGAGAACTGCGGTAATATGTCCTTATTTACTGTGTGATTTTCCTTTTGCTGTTAGTTCTTGAAGTTAATGTACACTCATTAGCTTTACCTTTATCGCCTGATATTTTTATCTATTTACATTGCAGTGGCCTCTCTCTGTCATCGAGTCACATAGTGACAAGGTATAAAATTACTGTTCCAATTTCTGGCCAAAAAAAAATCCATTGTCTTCGTTTTTCACTTAATAGAGTCAAAGTTACAATTAATAGAATGATTGTTTATTTCACTCAGGTACTTTGTGCCGACTGGTGGAAAAGTGATGGTGTTCTCAGTGGTGGAGCGGACTCAAAACTCTGCATTTCCTCTGAAATTCCAGTACAATGAGGCAAAATTTTGAGTAAGTTATTCAAAAGTTTAATGTCAGCTTGTATTCCTGTTTTTATATCTCCTCAATGTTCTTATGTTTTCATGCATTTCTGGCTGCTTGCTATTGTTTTTTTTTTCTAATTGCCTTTGCTGAAATGTCATTCTTAAAATATTTGTCTTACCTTGCTGTTTTATTTTTCATTTACTACATGTTATATTAATTTTTGCTTGTCAATTGGGCTTCTATATGTTGGGCCAATCAACTTCAACTTCCACAATTGGCATCTCTTGGTCGAATGGAATAACTGTTGAGACCTATGAAGCATGGACATTGATATGGACACACAGCATGACATTGACACAAACATGTTGACACCTCAAATTTCAAAACTATAATTTTCGACTTGACATGGTGTGTGTGTGTGTGTGTGTGTGTGTACATATATATTCAATTTTTGAATTTCATATTTAGTGATCTCCATCCAAAGAAAAACAACTAATTTTATCCTATATATTCTATGTACCTGAAGCTAATTTTGTTAAAAAAATTTCACTAAATAAGATGTTAAACGTATTATTCATGCCCAGAAAAAAAACATTAAGAAAGAATTTGTCTTGCCAAGACGGTGTTCCTAGTCTCCTCATTCTTCAAGAATCAGAAAGATCCTTGAATTTGTTCGTTTGGAATCTGGACTCTTCTACTTCATTTTTATTTACTTATTTTTTATTATTATTTTTTATTTCCTTCCATCATTCCTTAAGTCCCACAGGTTTGATCCTGTAGAATCTGACCCATTTTTTCATTAAGTGAAAGGTACGAAATGAATCAAATTGATTTTTCGATCAAAAGTACTATGTGAAATCTTCGGTTTTTCCTCTTTCTCTATCCCTATCCCATAGATTATGTGGGGTTTGGAATTCAGTCTGTTACCAAAACATGTAGATGCTGTCTCAATGACATTAAGCATAATTTCCTAATTTGTTTGAATGCCTTTCTATTTTAATGGCATGAAGTATTGAACTTGAACCTATGCTTCCAGGTAGTCTGATTTGCCATCGACTTCAGTTGATCTTGTTGGCAAGGAGTAACTCCCTGAGTTATGACCAAGGTTTTGGAAAACTAAATTGAGCGGCACAGCGAGACAAAACAGTATGGAGGATTATTATTATTATTATTTTGTTTTGGGGGAGGGGTAAATAGAAATATATGTATGTTTATTATCATTATTCTGGAGGTGGATATGGAGCAAATAATTATTAAATGGCAGTGAAAGGATTAAGGTATGAGCCAATTTTGCCCAAGGCGCAACTGGCTAGTGTTTTTCAGATGTCCGCGAGGTACTAGTTTATATGCAGTTACTGACTGCCAAATCTCAGTACGTTTAAGTTTTATGGTAAAATTTGTTACTTATTTGGATCTTTATGACTTGGGCACACTATTTGATGCATGTGGTACAAACAGTTCTTGCAAGTTTGCTAAGTTGGATATGGAAGTAGTTTAATTGTCATTCAATTGTGTACAAACACTTTAAAAATTATAATGTGTCCATGTTTGATACGTTTCATATGTTTCGTAGACATGATACAGCTATTCAAATTATAAAATAATATTTACAATTTTATCATGTTGTGGTATCTCTATTGGTGCTGTGTTATGTGTGGGTGTGTAGCCATATTCATGCTTCATATGTTGTTAGTTATTGATAACCTTTCCATTATAAAACTCAAAGGTTAAACTTGCCTAAAAAGAAACAAAAGCAGTTTCATTTATTAGGCTAACTAAGTGCATGTTTTTTATGTTTGATTTCATAACTGCTTGCTGTTTCGACCTGATTGGATATATTGATACCATGAATTGCTTTAGTTGCAATTCATCACTAAGCACTATTTAGGTGAAAATTGTAGTATTTTACATTATTTTAATGCAGTTGATATAATATGTTAAGATCCATATTCTAAAAGCTAGAACGCAAGGTTGGAGAGTTAAAAGTTTTTACAAACTTCATATCAAAAGTTCTATACTTTATAATTGGTTTATAAATAACTGTTTATGGCCGTGTATGATTAAGATTTTGACAAATTAAAAACTAATTTTATACCCACAATTGGTTGTTTGGAGTGTTAAGTGATTCGCGATTTTAAAAGGAAATCAGAAGTTTAAATCTTAGGAGATGTTATTATGAGAAGGATTAAAAATTATTATAGTTATAAAATATAGAAGATATTAGTCTGACAATAATATTTGTAATGATACTAGTAGTTTTTACAAAAAAAAGTATCGGTTTTATAATTCAACATTTCTATCTACTCATGTTGAAGCTATCCACTCTTGCTATTTGTTGAGCTAAATATTCCTTTGTGTCTGGTTATCAATTTCTCCTCCATACCCCACCCACTAAAGAAAGTCTTGTTGATTAAATGCTCAAAATGACTACTTAGTCTACAAGGGTTTTTGTAACAATTTCTCAGCCTTTGTTACTTGTCATAGGATTTATAAATCTAATAACTTAGTAATTGGATTTATTCACGAAGAAAAACTTGGATAAGTGTTTGCTACGAGCCTCTATAATAAAAATATGACACGTCGATGAGTTTTTTTTATTGTAAAATTTAATAATAAACATATTAAAAACTGCACATAAGTTTTGTCTTTTATTCATATTTTCAAAAATTGTAGGCTTTTGGTAAACTATCATTAGTGTTATAAATGTGTATAAAATTCTTTTTTATAAAGATATATTACTTCAATATTACTATTTAAGGTGTTAATGATATGCTCAAAATCTCTTTTCAGTATTACACTTACATTTGCAAAACTTAGAATACCTATGTCTGATATTTTGACGTAAAGATTATCGTAGGGGCCAACCTACTAATGGACGAATAGAGGTCTATCTAGAAGATTGAGTGTCAAGGCAATTTTTTGAGAAAACTATACCGCTAACACGAGCTTTTGGTATCAAAGGGATTCAAACCTGAATAGTATAAGTGATTTTGAAGGCTTTATTATTTTCCTTAGCTAGTTAAGTTAGCTTGTGTTAGCTAGTGACTTTTTAAATAAACGAGTACTCTTTTTGTTTTTGGGTACAAAAAGCACATAGTAACATAACTAACAAGTGCAGTGATTTGTCAAATTTATTGTCTTACATAAAAAGTACTCATTTAACAGATTTGAGACATTAGAATCTATAATAAATCAGAGTAATTGATAATGAACAATAGAAAACACTGTTAAATCAAAATTATTCCAAAAAATTCAATTGACTCAAGTTAACCAGACATGATTTTTGGTGGTTCAAGAACACCTCTGGGTGTTATGCTTTTCTAACTTCGATACTGCTCGCGACGATTATGAGATGTGCGGTTAAACGAATTGTTCACATGTTTGAATTTTATAACTTATTTTTAATAAAATCAGAAAAATGAATTAATTGAAATACGCATAAATAGTTTCGACATCATTTGAGGGCAACCTTTATTCCCTTAACCATTTGACAAACTTTTTGAATTTCTAACTAGATCGACCGCCTTCTGCCATGCTATTCATCACCATCTCCTTTTGTTTCAAAGACCTCACTCTTATATCTCCATCTCCATGTAGTTGGTCCACTTTCTTCTTTATCTCCCCACTTGAGACAAACCCATTTTCATCAACCTCATATCCTAGTCCAACATTCATTCACTACAAAAATACCTCATTAAAAATTTGGTCTCCAAAAGATCGCAAACACAAGAAAGGAACCCCATTACACAAACCATCTGTAGTAGAATTCCAACCACAATGGCTCACAAAACAAGCTATGACATGGTGGCTCAACACATCACTTTGAGGTGCCCACTTAACAATCTTCCCTAAACCTCCCTCAAACTCATCTAGGTATCCATTTTTTGTGCTGAAAATGGTAGCTTCACGCACAACCCAAAGAAATGGTCTTTTTGTGAGTGCAAGTCCAAGAGCTATTTCACGCACAAACTATTCTTAACTAAGATCTAATTCTAAAACATATTGAAATTTCAAGATTATTTTGTCATAATTCTCTTTTTTAAAAAATTCACCTCCTTTTTTTTAGTCCTGTATTTTTCTTTCAAAATATATGCTCTAAGGAGTGTAGATTCTTAACTTAAAAATATTCTAATTGAAACTTTCATGACAATGATTGCAAAGAAAAATCATCACTTTTGAATATTTCAAGATTATAATAAAATATCGACATCAAATGTTCATAATATCATTAAGAAATAAAAAGAATCTAAAAGTAAGAAGAGAATAAAAATATATATAAAAATGCATACTTTTTTTTTATAAAGTAATATTGACATAAAATCGATACACTTGTCATATATATCTTTTTGAGAAGAAAATATTTGGGACGAATGAATCTACTTTTATTCAGAAAATCAGTACATATATACACAAGGAGAAGTGTTGTTTACGTGCATGACTACCTAAAAGTGTGGCTGAATTTACAATTGATTACACGTTTACAGCTAAGCATGATATTGGGAGATATGACAGAATATTTTCACGGGTGCAAAGATTACACCAAAATATTTGCCAACATGATGGGAGAGATATACGCCTAATACCCCCCCCAAGTTGGAGCATATGGATTACGAATGCCCAACTTGCGAAGAAAGTATTCAAAGTGCTTCTTGCTCAACGCCTTGGTAAAGATATCTGCTAGTTGAGCATGAGTGGGCACGTATTTGGTAGCGATGGTGCCGTTGAAAATGGCATTGCAAATAAAGTGACAATCAACTTCAATGTGTTTTGTACGCTCATGAAAAACTGGATTGGCAGCAATGTGAAGAGCGGCTTGATTATCACAGTAGAGTTTCATAGGATGTGAAATATCAACTCCGAGAGACAAGAGCAAAGCTTTTAGCCATATGAGTTCACAAGTGGTGGCAGCCATGGATCGATACTCAGCTTCAGTGGAAGAACGAGAGACAGTGTGTTGTTTCTTGGTTTTCCAAGAGATAGGTGAATGACCAAGAAGCACAAACTAACCGATAATAGAACGTCTAGTTAAATGACAACTTGCCCAGTCAGAGTCACACCAAGCATAGAGCTGGAGATCACAGTCAGCACGGAGTAAAATTCCTTGGCCTAGATTACCTTTCAAGTATCGAACAACGCGAAGAGCTGCTTCCCAGTGTTCTTGACGTGGATGCTGCATGAATTGTGCAAGCATGTGCACACAATAGGAAATCTCTGGTCTGGTAACAGATAAATAAATCAAGCGGCCCACTAATCGACGATAGCGATCAGGATGTGAAAGAGGTGGTCCATCAGCCAATGAAAGATGATGATTTCGATCTAGAGGAAAGGCAGCAGGTTTAACTCCTAGCATGCCAACTTCAGAAATGATGTCAAGAGTATATTTCCTTTGACAAAGGAAAATGCCAGTGGAGTTGCGAACGACTTCAATGCCCAAAAAATATTTCAAAGAACCGAGATCCTTCATATGAAAGCATGTGCTTAAGTATTGTTTGAAGGTATGGATGGTAACACTATTATTTCCTGCAATAATCAAATCATCAACATAGACCAAGACATTAAGTTGTAGTGTACCTTTGTGTAGATTAAACAAGGAATAATCGGAAGAAGAGTGTTGAAACCCATATTGTTTCAAAGCAGTAGCTAATTTAGCAAACCAACACCTAAGAGCTTGTTTCAAACCATATAGAGACTTTTGAAGACGACACACTTGGGTTGAATTAGGAGATCGAAAGCCGGGGGGCATCTTCATGTACACTTCTTCTTCAAGATCACCATGTAAGAAAGCATTGTGAACATCCATTTGGTGAAGGTCCCAGCTTTTGGCAGCAGCAACAGCAAGAAAGGTCTGGACAGTAGTCATTTTGACAACAGGAGAAAATGTTTCATTATAGTCGAGCCCTTCAACTTGATTGTTCTCCAAGATCACAAGTCTTACTTTAAATCTCTCAAAAGATCCATTAGAATGATACTTAATTCGATAAACCCATTTGCATCCTATAGCTTTCTTACCAGGGGGAAGAGATTCTATAGTCCAAGTGCCATTATTTTCTAAAGCTTGTATCTCATGTTTCATGGCTTGTCTCCACCGGTCATCTTTCACGGCCTCAGCAAAGGTGTGAGGTTCAGTTCTTGCAATAATAGCTGCCAAAAAATGTCTATATTTGGCAGAAAAGTTATCACAATTCACATAATGAGCAATAGGATAAGGTGTACCTGAGGATCGTGATGAGCAAGATGAACTCTTCAAGGGGCTTAACTTGTAAATGGTGTGTGTCACAAAGTCTTTTAGCCGAGTGGAAGGAATCTTGGTGCGTTGGCCTCGACCCAAAGATTCCTAATTTTCAACAACACTGGAACCCCCTATCATGTGTAGTCTTATGGCTGTTGTCAGGTACTACTACTGTGTCAGAAGGAGGGACAAGTGAGGACTCGTGTGTGATGCATGGTCTGTCAGATTATCATTGATGCCATTTGCCTCATTGATTTCTTGGCAATCAAGAGGAATAGGATTTCCATGCATGTAATTATGTGAATCATTGCTTTGTCCCTCATTGGCATCCATATCATCCTAATCTGTCATAGGACTCGATGCAGAATAAGCAGGCATGGAAAGTGAGCTTCACTAGTCATTAATGAGATAAGGAAATTGTTCCTCACAAAACACAACATCTCTTGAAATTAAGAATACTCCTTATTCAAGGTCATAAACTCGCCAACCTTTCTTGCCATAAGGATAACCCATGAAAACACATTTGCGGCTGCGGCTTGTAAATTTATCCCCTTTATGTCCTTGATTATGCACATAGCATAAACATCCAAACACACACATATGTCCTAATTGAGGTGCCTGACCGTACAAGACTTCATATGGTGTCTTTCCATGCATAATGAGTGATGGAGTCTGATTTATCAAATATCCAGCAGTCAAAATACATTTTCCCCAAAATTCAAGAGGGAGATTTGCTTAGAACCGTAAAGCATGAGCCACATTGAGGATATGCCTATGCTTACGTTCCACACGTCCATTTTGTTGTGGAGTTCCAACACAAGAAGTTTCATGTATAATACCATGCTTATGAAAATAATTGTCAAGGCAAGTGAATTCAGTACCATTTTCACTTCGCACCGTTTTTACTTGTTTATTAAACTGACGTTCCATCAAAGCTATACAATTGCACAAATTCATTGAGACTTCCTTCTTGTCAATCAAAAAATATATCCATGTTGTTCGCGAATGATAATCAACAATGGTCAAAAAATATCTTGCGCCACAAAGAGCAGTGGTTCGATAGGGTCCCCATAAATCACAATGAATCAATTGAAAACTTTCTGATGTTTTATTATCACTGATAGGAAATTTTTCCCTTGTTTGTTTTGCTCTAAGACAAACATCACAAACTGTATTATTTAAGCTACTAATTTTACCAGTTTCAACATTGGGGACTAACTCTAGAACCTTAGATGATGGGTGTCCCAACCGTTTGTGCCACAAATTGAAGAATTTCTCATTGCTAATTTGTACTGTTGCCATAGTTGCCATTCCTTGCAAGTAGTAAAGCCCCTCTCATAGTTCACCGGCACCAATCACCATCCTTGAATTGCGGTCCTGTATAACACAAAATTTATTAGTAAACTGAACAATACAATTTGATTCATTAATCAACTGAGATACTGAGATGAGACTGCATTGCAAACTTGGCACATATAAAACATTAGCTAATTTCAACTTGTCACTTAACACCACTGTTCCTTCTTTTGTAGCAGCTGTTTGTTTCCTGTTTGAAAGCCTAACAGGACATTCTATCACATTTCGTACATTGGATAAGCAATCTAGCCTTCCTGTCATATGATGAGAAGCGCCCGTGTCTATGATCCATTGTATGGTAGAATACTTACCAGTGAGTTTCTCGGTTGCCCCTATCTTGGTATTATTCAAAATACTAAGTAACGTCTGCCACTGTTCACTATTTAGCCCATTTGCATTGCTTTTATCTATATCTGAGACTGCAGTGTTTGTGCTTGTCCCTGGTGTGGAGGCTTGCATTGCATTGGCCTTAACCAATCCTCCATGTCTTTTACCAACAAGAGTCATGCCTTGCCATCCTCCCTTTCCACGTCCATTTCCTCTTCCAGTACCACGAGCACGATCCCCCCACCAATCTATATAGCCAATTAATTGAAAACAACTATTAGATTCATGTCCCGTGCGATTACAATGACTACATACCACATTTTTGTCTTTTCCTTCATTTTTGCTGCGTGATTTGAACGCTGCTTGCACCGCAAAACTCATCACCTCACCACGTTCTTCCTTCCACGAGATATAATTCTGACACGTTCTTCCTACACTAGTATTGAGTATATTTTGTTCAGGTTTGGCAATGGATCTTGGGCCAGCAGATTTGATCGTACAACACCATAAACTGTTTCATCAAGTCCCATAAGGAACTGATGAGCCTTCTCTTCCTCATGCTTCTTTTCTAACGCTGCTCCAAGGTTGCAGGTACACTTCCCACACTTGCACATTGGCATTTGTTCAAAGTTTGCCAATTCTTTCCACAATATTTTAAGCTTTCCAAAGTAGGCAACAATTGTCAATCCTCTCTGTTTGCATTCAGCAAGTTCAGCCCTCAGTTGTTGTATACGTGGTCCATTCACCACGGAGAATCGTTCTTTTATGTCTTTCCAAAAATCTTGCACCACCTCCATATGTGACATGGTTGATCTCAATTCTGGTTCAATGGTGTTCATTATCCAAGACACCAATAAAGAGTTGTTGGTCCACCAGTCTTCAAGATCTGGTGATCCTTCATCTGGATGTTCAATAGATCCATCCACAAAGCCAAACTTTTTCCTTGCTCTCAACGCAGTCCTGAGAGCACGAGCCCATTCATCATAATTTTCTCCCTTCAGCTGAACGTGTGTCAACAGGCTTCCAGGGTTGTCATTGGAAGTTATGTCATAAGGAGAAATAGTTTTTCTCAAGGCAGCTGTTTCACCATCTTTGCTTTTGCTTCCTTCGTTGGCCATGGCACCAAGAAGAAAATGGATGATATTTTATCAGGCTTGGTAAAGCTCTGATACCATGAGAAGAAAATATTTGGGATGAATGAATCTACTTTTATTCAGAAAACCAGTACATATATACACAGGGAGAAGCGTTGTTTACATGCATGACTAACTAAAAGTGTGGCTGAATTTACAATTGATTACACGTTTATAGCTAAGCATGATATTGGGAGATATGATAGAATATTTTTACGTGCGCAAAGATTACACCAGAATATTTGCCAACATGATGGGAGAGATATACGCCTAATACTTTTTCTTTTTAATCTCAAATTCTCATGTATATATAATACATGCTCATTATATTCTTATTTCTTAGTTATTTGCAATTTTATTGGTTGCATAAAAATATGCTAATAAAACCCTTAAAAATAATGCAGCTTAGACAAAAAGATTACTTAGCCTTATCAAGCTAACTAGTCATCCTTTGCTTAAATAGTCATTATTTTATCTATTTATAGTAACTATATAAGTAATGGCTAAAAATTTATATGTTCCAAATCATATAAAACCAACCATATTGATAGAATCCTACTCATCTTGGATAGGATTTATTTAAGGTCATAAGTGCCATACTAAAAATAAAAAACATATGCCCTTACATATAGTATAATTGGTTATTAAATCATAAAAGAATACACATTAGTCTTCATGACCATTCAATATCATATAACCTTCTTGACTTCATGAATTTTCAACTTTAAATGTTTTTATGACCATTCATCTATATAACTTATAGCCAGGGAGGAGCTAGACAATCTTCGTTGAGGGGGCTAAGAAAAAAAATTAATAAAAATATATTAATTATATATAATAATTAAAAAATTAAAATAATTAAATATAATCTATAATCTATAAATTATTAAAAATTATTTTGAAAATTTTTATTGTATGAAATTAAATTACAAGAATTTTAATTAAATTAACTTTTAATTGAAGAGGGCTAAATTATAATATATTTATATTTAAATAATAAATCAAATATATTATTAAAAAAAATTTGAAATTTTTGAGGGGGCTACAGCCCCCTCAACCATACACTACGCTCCTCCCAGTTATAGTCGTAACATGGTTATTGATTTTCAAATAATCTTATGACATTTTAGTAGCCATAATCAATTATTATCGATTTTTGACACACAATTGCACAGAGTTTATATGGCTGTAAGTGGCTATTCATTTTATGAAATTGGAAATTAAGAAACTATTTTTCATAATGGCATTTATTCATTTACATAATCTACTCCACATATGCTGGAAAAACTAGAGTGGTTGGCTTAGATTTAGAGTGAAGGTCACATCCTTTGATTTCTAACAATGTCAGTTTATGAAAAACATAGCTAGAACCTTACAAATTTGCATTGACTGCAAATGCTTTATCCTTCAACTCTTCTACATGGACAATTTTTCGTATTTTCTCAAGAGTTTTTTGTCTTGGATTCCAGCTTTAATTGTGTGGGAATTGATGTGGCTATGAATGTTGAAAAGCTTATCGAAGACTACAAGTTTAAATTCACCAAATTCGTAGACATTGGGGAGGTAGTGTAAGTAAATGTCTTGGGAGATTTAATAGGTCAAATATTAAAGATGTTTCAAGGTAAGTGGTAGGATTTTGTATGAGAAAGCCTAAGCATGTTATCTTGAGTAACTGGGAGCCATAGAGTTAAGTATAGAGCAAGTTGAATATGAATGCATGGATGCATTAGCATCATTTTGTGTCAGTCACAATCTTTCTCTCCATAACTAAAAGGGAACATTGTATAATTTCTATTATTGGAGTCAAACTGTTATTTGGTGAAAAGTGGTGGTTTATATTTTCTTCTTTTATTATTTTTTGAAAATATGGTTAATAAATTTAAAAATATATATAACTACAACATTCACTGAAAATATTTAAAACTCCACAATGGTTTAGAAGCATCCAATGAAGATATTCAAATTGCTAAGCATCATAAAAAATGTCAAAGGATGAAGATTGGTGCAAATTAAATTTCTTTCAAAGCATAAATGTGATGATTAGACTAAAAATATATGTTGTAATATTGCTCAAATGATCAACTTTCACTAAAAAGGTTCAAGAAGTATATATTTTGAAAATTATAATTTCATGAATTTTGAAAATTAGAAGTTTGTAAGTTAATTTAGCTTTCAATTAATTAAATACCTTAAACAAATATATGGGAGAATTATTGCTAAATTAATCAAATTCATATCGATGTCTGTTACGATTTTTCAAGAGTGCAAGTGTATTCTATCATTGTCAAATAATAAAAATTATATGAGTATAGAGTATCGTCTCATAAGAAATGATTATTATTAAGTATTGAAATTGTGTTAACCCTAATCCTATGGTACAAAAGGAAATTGATGGAGAATATAAAAATAAAATAAAACAAATCAAAAACTCAAACTTGATAGAAAGAAAAAGTGATTTAGAATAAATCAATGAATTAAAACTTTAGGGTTTTGGATATTACCATAATCAATCCAGTTTGAATTATTTATTTTTTTAATCTATAAATTATAATCCTAACTGATAGTTAAGAAATTTTAATTTTTTTACTAGCCTCTCTCAAAATTTAACATAAACACCTTTGAATGCTAACACACTATATTCCTATATAAATTAAAACAACCAAAGATTCATTAAATTTTATGACTCTCAATTAATGACTACACACACTATGCAAGTATATTTTTATCTCACATGCAATCTATGGTGATCTTATAATGAACTAAATACATAAGTCTCCTTTTGGTTTTATTATGATTAACATATTATCTAATTAGTAACCATAATTAGAAGTAATAAAAATAGTGTAGAAGACTTAACTAGGAAAGCTTTATTATTAGACTACATCATAGCCATAAAAAAACTAGAGTTGAAGATGAATTTGAAGCCATGATTCCACTTTTGGATTGAGTTATGTAACGCCCCCAACTTACATACGTGAAACAATTTTTTTTTTCCGCAATCAGATATTTACCATAACATACATAGCACTCTTCTTTGTCATGAAAATAGATACATATAGGTTCTCTCAGGTATACACATTATATAAACCAAGTTATAAATGTCAAAGTAACAACAAAAGCAGGGATCCTGCTTGTAGCGTTCAAAACACACTCTAAAATATAAACACAGTATAATTCAAAATTGTGAGCCTTGAAAGTAACGTAGACTCACTCAGAGAATATGTCACCTAACTGATAACTTATCTGTAGGATCAGACTCTGTATTTTTATTTGAAAAATGTAGAAATATCGTGTAGTGAGTTTGACGACTCAGTAAGTAGATAATACCTCATATGATCTCTTAGATCAACATATGGATGTATTCATATTTTAAAATTTGTCACATAGAAAATACAGTTCAGAAGTACATCTATATGGGATCTGTATTTCAAATATTTTCAAATAAAAGGATATTCAGATATCCAAAATCATATGCAGTATGGTATGATCATTAAACAAATGTTATGCTCAACTGTATAAGGTATAGTAAAATATTAAGCTTTTAAGATAAAGTTATAAATTTTGTTGATGCATAATTAACATACTATATATGCACTAAAAACATATTCTTTTTACATAATATTCAAACATGTTATAACTCTCAATATACTCAATTCATTCATTTGCTGTACGCATAGTAACTGATCGACTACAGTCACAATAATGATCAGTGAATGTAAGTTCATCACCCATCTGCCTCCTCACATTACCACTGTCATCCGGTTGAAGCGGCTGTCCCTTGACTCACTCAGGCATCTCTTACTTGGTACCGTCACAAGCCATATAACCCGTCGATATTCATCCATACATATAAATACATATATACAAATGCATATCCATTAAATGCAATATATAATTATCAAAAAACTCGCCATGAGCTTTACGCTTGTCATTCAATCATAATCAGCAACTATATAGTTTTACAAATCAATACCTTATGCACATAATATTCACTTTACCAAATAATGATAAATACATTTAAAACCACATATTCAATGAGTTTCAAAATCTATTTGCAAAACCATATTCTTCTTGAACTATGTGAAAGTTCGTAAGTAAAACATATATTTTAACACATTTCAGAAACTTATAATAGTATAAATAAATTGTAAACATAACCAATTATACATTTTAAATTTAAGAAAAGTATGTGGTAAGTCATAAAAAAATTATCTACTCACAAGTCAGGGTTCCATATCTGATCAAATGGATCTCAAAAAGAGTCCCAAAGGTTCAAAAACCTAAGAAATGACTCCGGAATCATGAAATTTAGCCTCCGAGAACTTGGTCAACATTAGTCAACTGATGAGTACTATTTATGATCAAAAATTACTATTTATCGCCAAAAAATAATATTCATGCCGATCGAATTTACTGTTCATGATACCAAAAATTGTCAGATGACTGTGAAACTTCATATCTTTTAGTTTATCTATCTCCTGAATCTATCTACGGTGTTAGATTTCCAATTTGATATTTCTAAATAAGAGTTTCAGAGTTTACCTTTTTCTAAGATTTTCTACTTCTGATTTGGGGTGATTCTACAGTTAATTTAAAAAATTATTTGGTCAAAATTATAATACTCTTCCTCTTAAATCCAATGGTACCTTTAGTTTTGAGATTGGATGCTCAAAAGTACTCTAGATCTAGAGAAAAAAAATGGAGGAGATGAGTGAATAGTAACCTCCCAATAAACCTACGGAAGATTTTTTAAAAAATGATAGAATGACCATATAACAATTTACTAATTGTTAGAGAAAGTCCTTGCAAATTTTATTATTTACACTTTGATCCCTAAACTTTTAGGAAATTATATTTTGACCCCCAAAATATTAACAAGTTTTCATTTTCATTCTTAAAACCTTTCAATTACATCCATACTCCTTTATTTCTTTTAATAATCCATTAATAAATGATAATTACTAAATTTTTTAGGGATGTTACAAGTTGCCTATTCCATATTGAAGGTTTTCTCTCTATTCGTTCTCCACAAAGAATAAAAAGAATTCTCCCAAATAACTCTAATATTTTTATTTAAAGTTTTCAATTTTTCAAACTTATTACACTAATGTCTTGATGTTGGAAGTTGGAAGTCTGGTATCACGATGCCATCTATTGGAAGTATGATTTACTATCAACAATCTAGCGTTGTAACTTCAAAATCCAACTCTGTTATGTCCAATTCTCTTCATCGCTCTAGCATTACAACGCTAAAAGATTTTAGAATTTTCTTCATTTGGCCCTTTCAGTGTCATCATCACAATTATAGTTTTATGGTTTTTTGAGCATCATGATGCTAGAGTTACTCTCCAAAATCACTACATTTTTACTCCAATGCTTCAAGTATGATATGTTGCTTTCATAACATTTAAAACCTTTTCATCTTTAATTGAATCTAAGCTACTTCTTGCCTCCAATTCTCTCAAAATCCAACTAGATGTAATCTTCTTTCTACCTATAAAATAAACATAAAACCAAATGTAAATATGAGAATAAACTCTTAAAAACCAACAAAAAATAAGATAAAGTTCACTAAATCATGAGTATAAAACTTACTCATTAAATATCCTCAAACTTAACTTTTTCCCTTGTCTTCAAGCAAAACAAGAAAACTAAAACTAGAATTAATTAAACTTCAAATTTTGAAATCTAAGGAGAGAGTGATGATTTGTCTTAACTTACTAAGCATGCCTTAGAGATTTCAAAAAAAAAAACCTATAACTTCGGAAAAACTTCAAAAATCATGATTATGTAGAATTTAAATTCAAATGCAAACTTACACCTTATCTTTGAATCCCAAGTGTATATGTGTGTGTGGATAGCCTTGTGACATTTAACATCTTATACTCAGATAAGTTTATACAATTTAATATAGATGAATTTTTAGAACTCTATAAACTTATTTTTTTATGTCACTTTCTACTAATGTAGACTAATCACAATATTTATGATCAATAAGACTTTCTTAAATTTGTAATGTGTGGCTTAGGTTTAAGGTAAGATAAATAATGTCAAGATAGGCTCACACACAATCACTTAAGTCATTTCAAAAGGGCTCCTAAACTTTTATGGAGAATTTACCCCCAAAATTGTTCTCATCCATTTTTTGTTGTCAACTACTTTATTCATTTTTTTTTTATTTTTTTTTAAATTTCCAAACTCCATCTATCCACTCTTTTTCAACATAACTCTTAACAGAATTTTTAGAATGACCATGCTTACAAGTGAAAGGCAAGAATTTGGAATTATTTTATTCTTTTTTTTTTAGTCTAGTTGATAACATGTGTAACAAAGAAAAGTCTCATACAGGCTCAAAGTAGGAAGACTAAGGATACAATAATACACATATTGACTCGAAAGGCTCAAACAATTTAAAAATTGCCTAAATAATTTCCTAAATGAGGTGTAGCCAAGGATTTCAGGTTAAGTGGCAATTAAATAAGTTTTAAAATCTTATGAGATCATAAATAATATGTAGACCATATAAATATTCTTTAAGTAAATAATTAATCAAAAGCTAAAGGCAAAGTGCTCAAAATGTTGGGGTTCCCAAGCAAAGCATAAGTCACAATAAGAGTCAAGCACACACATAGAACATAATGTTAATCTATTTTTCAAGAACTACAAACAATGTAATACCAGTCTCATCATAGAGATTAGTGTTGTCTAGTCCAAAGCGTCACTCTTTCTTTTCTTTTCTTTTTTTAAATAAAACTAAAGAGAAACTAAACAAAATGAAAATCTAGCACTAAGTAAAATAAAAACAAACACCTTGAACTTTAGAATTTGCATGGTCCTTAATGTAAAATTATAATAGCAATTAAGTCTAGAGGACTTCCTAGAGCGAGAACTAGGCATCCTTGATATCACTCTCCTCATTTACTTCGAGTATGCTAAAGTGATGGAAGGATTTTGAAAATCCACTCTTTAAGTGTTGCTCGTTTGCTTTGAAACACCTATTAGCGCTTTGAATTTCCACAACATTGCAAGAAAAAACTTGGAAAGGATTAACCCCATCATTATTAAAGATAAGATAATTAATACCTGTATGAAGAATTTTCAGCACTTTTATTCTCTTTATCTCCTTCATATTAGGATTCAACTGGTGTTAATGTTTCATAGATGGTCCATAACTATCCTCCTTGAAGATTTTATGCTTACATATGGTTGGGTTAATTCCCTTGATCTCAGAAATTGACCACTCTAAATTAGTTTTATGCTTTCTCAACACATACAAAAACTTGTCCTCGTGTTCCTTACTTAAAGAGGCAAAATTAATGACAAGAGGTTTAGAGGATTCTCCCAAGTAAACATACTTAAAGTGGGTTAGCAATTGCTTAAGCTCTAATATTAGTGGCTTGTCAATGGATATCAATGGTTTAAGCTTTCCTTTTTCCAGTTCTTCAAAAAGCCTTTTAATAAATATCGGTGGTGTAGCTTCCAATTGATTCACACATTTCAAAATATCAGGATCTTCACTATCAAAGGTACTATGTAGACATACTTCTAGAGGTTCAACTGGATAATTTACTTGAATTTCTTCCTTTATACATCTTTTTGTGCTATCAATTCGTAAATGCTATCCACATCATTTGGATGCTTTATTGCCTTGAAAACATTGAAAGTGACATGCTCTTCTTACACTCTCAAGATAAGTTCCTCTTTTTGCACATCAATAAGAGCTCTCCTTATAGCTAAGAATAGCCGATCAAGAATAATTAAAATTTCTTAGTCTTCCTCTATGTTAAGAACAATAAAGTTGGTTAGGAAGATAAATTTATTCACCTTCATTGAGACATCCTCAATAAGTTCTCAATGGTATTTAATGGATCGACTAACCAACTATAAGGAAACCGTAGTTAGTTTTACTTCTCCAATTTCCAGCTTCTTGTACATCAAAAGAGGTCTAAAATTTATGCTCGCCCTAAGATCACATATAGCCTTGTCAAAATGAGAATTCTTAACAGTACAAGGAATAATGAAACTTCTAGTATCTTTAAGCTTCAGTTGTGATTTCTTTTGAAAAATAGCACTACACTCATCAGAAAGTGCAACTGTCTCATAGTCCTAAATTTTTCTCTTATTATAGAATCTTCGTCGTGCATTTTACATAGCTAGGCATTTGTTCCAAAGAATCTACAAAAGGAATGTGATAGGTAGTTTCTTAAATACATCAAGAAATTTTAAAAAATGTTTATCCAACTTTGAGGGTACAAAATCAATTAAACATATGGTAAATGATTGACCCAAAAGAGCATTAACTTAGGCTTCTCAAAAATTTTCTCTTAGCTTGCCTTAAGAGTGTTAGAAAATGATTCTGCTTGTGGTTTGATAGGTTGAGTGACTTTAACTATTTTTGGTTTAGGCTCAGTTAACTCCTTTCCATTACGAAGAGTAATAGTTTTCACTTTCTCCTTCAAATTCTTTTCAATATTACTTGGTAGAGAACCTTGTGGTCTTTGAGTAAAAATGTTAGAAAGTTAGCCAATTTGAAGCTCTAAGTTCTGAATGGAAGATGCTTGGCTCTGAAAATTAGTATATACTTTTTCCATCACTTGATTAGTGTTCACTATGAGTTGAGCAAGAGCATCTTCTAAGAAAACCTTAAGTGGTTGAGGTTGGAACTAAGATTAAGGAGTAGTATGTGGCTTCATCACATTTTGATCATTCTTCCATAAAAAAAATTGGATGATTGCACCAACCTTGATTATAAGTCTGAGAATATATGTTGTTTTGTTTATTAAAATTCCCAACCAAATGAGCCTACTCTAGTTGAGATAGAGCAAATGGATTGCTAACGTGGCATTCATAACTAGAATGAGCTCTATTGTGCAAGTCATAAATCTTTAGTGAAGTTGAATTGCACTTGCTGATAAAATAGCAACTTAAGTTGTGAGAGTACTAAGAGCATCTACCTCTTGAACTCCTAGAACCTCCCTTAGTGCATTACTCTCAATTGGTCACAAATATGAATTAGTATCCATTTTTTCTAGCAAAGTATAGGCTTCCTCTTGTGTTTTACTCATTAAAGCTCCTCCAGCTACTATATCAACTAGAGTTTTGGTTAAATTCCCCAAGCCATTATAGAAGATTTGAAATTGCAACCATTCCATTATATGAGCATCTCTCATTATATCCTTAAATCTTTCCTAGGCTTTATAAAGTGACTTCATGTCATACTAGGTAAAAGTAGCGATCTCCTTACTCATCTTTGTTGTTTTTGCTGATGGAAAGAATTTGGCCAAAAATTTCTTAACAAGGCCATTCCAAGTATTGATCAATCCAGTGGGCAAAGAGTTTAACCTATTCTTAGCCTTGTCCCAAAGTGAGAATAGGAACAATCTTAACCTCATCGCATTAGTTGAGACATTATTATGCTTGAATGTCTTACAAATCCTATGAGAAATGGCTATGTGAGCATTAGGGTCATCATTAGGCAAACGCTGAATTAATTAGCTTGCACCATTTGTATGATAGTTGACTTAATCTCAAAATTATTAGCATCAATAGTGGGGCGTTGAATGGTAGAACTAGCTCTTTTGATCATAGGAATAGCACAGTTCCTAAGTGCCTGATTATTTTGGTTGTTCATAACTGTTGGATTTTCTCATCAACCATGACTGCTTGAGATTTTCTAGAAGTTTATTTCCTCTCTTTTCTATTTTGACTACAACTTTGTTTGATTTCAAAGTCAAAATGAATTAAATTTTCACTTCCAAATCATCTCATGCACCTAAGATAACACTTGAGTTTCCAAGCAAAAAAAGTGTAAATAAAAGCAAATAAAATTCAAAGTAAAATTAGGATTACTTGGTATCAATATTAATATTTAAAAATTAGTCCCTGGCAACAGTGCAAACACCTGTTATGATTTTTCAACAGTGCAAGTGCACACTATCTTGTTAGGTAATGAAATTTCTTTAAGTATAGAGTATCATCTCATAATGATTAGTAGTTATTAAGTATTGAAATTGTGTTAACCTAATCCTATTTGAATGGTTTGTAAGAAAATTGATGAGGAATATACAAATAAAATACAACAAATCTAAACTCAAACTTAATAGAAAGCAAAAGTGATTCAAAATAAACCACTTAATTAAAATTTTAGGGATTCTGATTTCACTATAATCGACTTCAAATTATTTATCTCCTTGATCTATAAATTTTAATTCTAGTTGATAGTTGAGAAATCCTACTTTTTTTCACTAGCCTCTCCCAAATCTAACAAAAACACTTTTGAATGCTAACCAACTATATTTCCATGTAAATTAAAATAACCACAAATTTATTAAGTTCTATGTCTTTCAATTAAAAACTACATAAACTATACAAATATATTCCTATCTCATATGCACTCTATGGTGATTTATACAATGAAATAAATACATAAATCTTCTTCTGATTTTATTATTATTAGCATATCATGTAATTAATGGCCAGTTAATTAGAAGCAATAAGCATGGTGTAGAAAAGTCAGCTAGGAAAAATAATTCATAAATTAATTTAAAGAGATAATCAAAAGTCTTGTAATTAGGCTATCTTGTAACCCTAGAAAATAAAATTAGTTTATGTTTGAAATAATAAACATCCTAACAAATATCCTAAACATATAGAGAAGAAAGAAGAAAAAAGAAAAAAAATTAGAGTTGAAAATGAATTCAAAATCGCACTTTTGTTTTCAGATTAAGTTGTCTCCTTGTCCATATAGAGGATTTTCTCTTTATGCTATCTCCACAAAATTAAAAAGAATTCCCCAAATAATTCTAATTTTTCAAACTTATTACATAGGCATTATGACGTTCGAACTCTAGCATCTCAATGCCACCTACTGAAAGTATGATGTATTGTCGATAATCTAGCATCGTGACTTTAGAATTAAGTGTCACGACGTTAAACATTCTGTCTATTTCTCTTTATCGCTATGGCATTGTGACGTCGTAAAGCCAGTGTTGTGGTGCTGAAGATTCTGAAATTTTCTTTATTTGTCCTTTTTGTTCCCTTGGTTTTGCCAGTGTCACGACTGTAGTTTCTTAGCATCATGATGCTAGAGTTGCTGTACAAAATCATTGCTGTCCACATAGAGGGTTTTCTATTTATTATATCTCCACTAAGATTTAAAAGAATTTCCCAAATAACTCTAATTTTTCAAACTTATTGCACTAATGTCTCGACTCCACCTAATGAAATTATGATATATTATCAATAATCTAGCATCATGACTCTAGAATCTAGTGTCATGATGTTGGACATTCTGTCTAATTCTCTTTATCACTTTGGTATTGTGATGCCGCAAAGCAAGCGTTGTGATATTAAAGATTCTAAAATTTTCTTTGTTTGTCCTTTTCATTCCCTTCGTTTTGCTAGTGTCACGACTTTGACTTCTTAGTGTCATGACGCTAGAGTCTTGTACAAAATCATTGTTTTCTACACAGAGGGTTTTCTCTTTATTCTTTCTCCACAAAGGCTAAAAAGAATTCTCCAAATAACTCTAATTTTTTAAACTTATTGCACTGGCATCACAATGTTGGAACTCTAGTGTCTGAACACCACCTACTAGAAGTATAATCTATTGTCAATAATCTAGCGTCGTGACTTTAGAATCCAATGCCACGACATTGAACATTATTTCTAATTATTTTTATCGCTTTGGTATAATGACTCTCCAAAGTTAGCATCATGACATTAAAGATTCTGAAATTTTCTTTATTTGGCCTTTTCAATTCCTTGGTTTTGCTAGTGTCACGACTGTGGTTTCTTAGCGTCATGATACTAGAGTTGCTGTCCAAAATCATTGTAGTTTTGCTTCAATGTTGTAGGTATGATATTTTGCTTTCATGACACTCAAAATTGTCTTATCTTTTATCAAATCTAGGTCACTTCCTGTCGCTAATCCTTTCAAAATCCTACTAGATGTAATTTTTTTTTCTACATATAAAATATAAAATCAAATGTAAATATGAGAATAGATTATTAAAAACTAACAAAAAATAAGATAAAAATAATTAAATCATGAATATAAAACTGACTCATTAGTGCTCAACTAGAAAATTCTTAGGTGCTTATTTTTTAAGTGGTCCTCTTTTTACCTCTTAGTAGGTTGCCCTCTTCTCTAATCCCTATACTAAAGTGTTAAATATAAATGTTGTGGGCTTGATAAGTGTGAGTGTATAGCTAAAAAAAGAATTCATAGCATGTCACTGGCTCCTTTCTCTACAAAGAATTTTGACTTTTATGTGTAAACTCATAATTATAGAATTGGAAAACCCCTTCTTAGTTCGTTTTTGGTACCTCCTTTTCTATTTATAAGAAAGCAAGGAAGTATACTAAAAAATAAAGTACATTTTATTGTTATAATTTATATTGAAAAACATTTTAATACAAATAATACTATCTCATAAATATGATAAAGTGATGACAGTGATAAATATAAATTAAAATAAATATAAAAAAAATGTAATATAAATAAATTATAATTACATTCTATCATACAAAAAAATGAGGTTGGTAAATAATAAAATAAAATACCATAAACTAAAACAAAACTAATTACAAAATAAAATTAATAATAAATAAATAAACACACATACAGAAATAACAAAAAAATGCAGAACAAAACTATTGAAAAATAATATAAATAAATTTAAAAAATAGAGAATTTTTTGATAATTATTCAATATAATTTTACTAAATTAATGAATTAATTTCAAAAAATAATTAATTAGAAGAAAAAATATACTTAATTAACAGAAAAGTGAAAATGAATTTTCTTGAAAATTTTAATATATTAATATTTAACAAACATTTAATCAATATTGATTATATTATGTTTATTTTAACAATATTTAATTAATATTATAATTAATTTAAATATTATTTATAACACCGTCTACCATTTTAGACAAAAACAAGCATAAAATAAAACAATAACTACGGACAATATCATCTATCATTTTCTATAAAACTTTTTTCTCTAAAATCAAAGTATAGTATAAATGATCTGTGGCATATTCTTTTATATTATATTTCTTATCAAAAGAATTAATTTTATTAAAATAGTATATTATAAATAATTATAATGATATATAATGAAACAATATCATGACAAAAATTTATACTTTAAATATTTAAAAAGTCAACTAATAAATACTCATATTAGCTGTCCTATATTATAAAATAAAATAAGTTATATAGTTTAATTAATTAATAAATTAAATTAAATCATCTTTAAGACAAATTTTTTAAAAAAAACTTAGAGAACAAATTAAAATATTCTTATGGTCCCTTTTGAGAATAGCTATTGTGTTATAACTGCTGTAGAAAGGTACGTTTAAACAAATATCATATAATATTTTGTAAAAAATTTATAAAAGATACTTTTTAAAAAGTAAAATTGATTTCAAATAATGTTTCTTAAAATAATGCAATGGCCTACGGTATATTTAAGTGCAAGCCTATACTATATACAAGGAAATTGATACAAGTTGCATCCCGACCTCATTGCCATCACGAAAACTGAGTCAGTCTCATTATCGTATAATTTCAGGCTATACATACTAGTGTCTGAAGGATTTCCATGGTTTATTGTAAAATCTAGCCTGATTGTGTCTATATTTTTTTTTGGGTAAGAAAAGAGCCTATGGGCTAAACTAACATAGACCGATAACTCGACCCACCCTTAAAATCATTAGCCAAAATCCTCTCCATTTCATCCGATAGATAATCCCGCATGTGTATCCCCAAATCCAGGTTTAGGACTTCCTTCGCCATCCAGTCTGCCGCTAAGTTTCCTTCCCTGAGGGTGTGCCTGAAGCAATCCCTCTAGTCTCTTCCAGCCATTTCTGCAATTCGTCCGGTACACGTACTTCGTGCTCTCCTGGCCCTTGCTTTCGAACAACACTCGATTGCTTCCTTTAAATCTGATTCGATTATAATATCCCTGAACCCTAGATTCCAGGCCACACTCAGTGCTATCCAAATTCCCCATAATTCTGCCCATAGGATATTGCAGGCTTCAATTCTTCTACAAAAACCTACGATCCATTCTCCTTTCGTGTTTCTTAGAACACCACCACATCATGCCTACGATTCATTCTTCTACATCCACGTTAAACTTCACCTGATGCGATAGGAGTGGTGTCCAAGTGATTTCCATCATTCTTCTTTCCCTTTCGTTGAGAGAGTTTGTCGCCGCTGTATAAGAGGTAAACTATTATGCTTTGGCCAGACATGTGAAAAAAATGTCTATCTTCAAGTGGTTGTCTGGGTTAAAGATCATGTCGCATCTTCTAGTCCATAGGTTCCAAACCGTATATCTGAAAACTGCCTCCCACTTAAGATTAAGGCTCATGTCATTTCCAAACTTATGGTTTAGGTTGTAGGTTAGCCATTGTAGAATATCCCCAAAGAAGACATATTCCCAGAATTTCTTGTGTATCAATCTTATCCAAAGGTTTTGATTGTTCTTACAGTCTCTTAAACAGTGAAGTGTTGATTCTTGCTCTTTCCTGCAAATCTGACAAAGACCCGTGTCATCGAGATGTCTTTTCCATCTGAGCTTGTTAGTTAGAATCCTGTTATTCCCTACTAGCCATAGGAAAGTTTTGATTTTCTGGGTTCCTTTCTATCTCCAGATCCTCTTCCATATGGGTTGCGAGATATGCTGTTCCTCCCCTCTCCTCCCATAAGCTGACTTGACAGAGAATTTCCCATGTGGACTATGTTTCCAGATTGATGAGAACCATCATAATGATCAAGTTAGCTTTAAATGTTCAAGTGATCCATTCCAAATTTCAAGTGGACCAATTACTAGAGCTAGTGCTAAAAGGATTAAAGAAGCTTTCAATGGACTTGTTCAAGACACCTTATCCAAGCAAATGACTCAAGAACCGGAGCTGAAAATTTGTGAGGGCGTACTAAACATTATCCAGGCTGAATATGGGATTATATAGAGCTTTTCGGGCCAAAGTACAATAAATGAAGAGCTAAGTGCTTAGAGTACACAATAGTTGACTTATTGGAGCTTAATTATGCTGATTGGAGAAAAATATACTACTTTAGTGGCTCATAATGTACATGAGTGAAATTTTAGACTTTATAGGCTCCTTAGTCAAAATCTGCCCATATGCATTAATTGCATTTATTTCAAACTTTGAATTTTTAGGTTTAGGAGGCTCCTTAGTCAAGCCACTACATGTGCATTAGATATTGTGATAATTGTTGGTTTCCTTGATTAGAAATCAGCCTTTTCTATTTATATTGTAACCTTTCATTGTTGTAAGAACTTTTGATTGAATGCAAATCATATTTTTCTGGAAACACCAGATTGGAGAGAGTTCTTCTCTAGGGTTCTTCATAGAACTAGCAGACTTATCAAGACTTAATCAACCTTGTGGTGTCTTTGATACTAGGGGTCCTTGTTCTCTCTTGTTCAAGGGTTCTTAGTAGATCAACCAGACCTGTTTGGGCTTTCTTGGGGTGTATATATCACTGCATTGGCTGTGGTTTCTAAGGTATAGATCCTCTTGGGTTCGTATTGCCGTGTTTGGCTGCAGGTTCTATGATCTTCCCTTGTGGGTTCGCACCATCTTGGTATCAGAGCTCGACTCCCTATCAAGTCATATCTTTTATTCTTGTATTTCTCATCTTCTGATTGTATTTTTTGTTCTTTCTTGTGTTTGTTCATCTTTGTGTGTCTCTGTTCGTTCCCTACATTGTTCATCTCTGTTCGACACGTTTTCCTTTGAGTTTTGCGGCAATTCTTATGTCATTTTCATACTTTAGAATCTCATCTTTCTGCTCGTTTTGGAATCACTGCAATACAAAATTTCGGCCGTGAGTTATTTGAGTTTTTATCCAGACGTGTTTTCCTAGATTTTTCAGAGCGAACTGCTTATTTGTGTTTCTTAGTGTGATTATTGTCCTCTTATTCCAATTTCTGCCAAAACAAAAGAGGAGGCAAAAAAAAAAATCAGAAAAAAGGAATTAAAAAAACGAAAAAAAAAAGAAAAAAAAAGAAAAAAGAAAGAAAGAAAGAAAGTAGGATTTTGCTGAAATCTTATTGGGATTTGTTTTATTTCGATTTTTGCTTCAGAGTTCTTGATATCGCATTCTAGAAATTTATTTTTTCCTTTGATCCAGATTTGTTTTCTTATCCCCAAGTGTCTAACTGACTCTACAAGTTTTGATATAACCTTGTGTTGGTTAGTTACCTTAAAGAACCTATTGAGAGAACTAATAAAGGAAAAAGGCAAGAGTGACATATAGTGTGAAAAAACCTATAAGGAGTGAAACACGAGTGTAGAGTGACATTCTTTGAGTGCAAACACGTAAGGAAATCTATGAGGATTTTTTATTTTCACTACCCAATTTTCTTGCAGCTTAAAAAAATGTCTAACAAGGAGGAGTCAGCCAGCGGTGGAAACTCACCCAACATGGAGCTTGTCATAAAAGCCATGCAACAATAGTTTGAGCGCATTAATGTGGTGTTTGAAGATATAAGAGATAGGCTAGATAGGCAAGACACTAGGATCACCAATTTACAAAGGAGACAACCTAATAAGAGTCCTAATCCTAGAAGAGTTGTTCAGCCTAAAGCTGAGTTTGAAGTTGAAGTACGGAGTGAGGATGATGATGGTTATGAATCTAAAGTTGGTGTAAGAAGAAATAGGCATACTAGAACTAGACCAGAAATGTATCATGGGAGAAATATTCCTAGAGAAGGAAGGCAGGTAGATGGGGACTTAAGAAGTATCAAAATAAAAATACCATCTTTCCAAGGTAAAAATGATCCTGAAGCCTACTTGGAGTGAGAAAAAAAGGTTGAGCTGATTTTTGAATGTCATAATTATTCTGAAATGAAGAAGGTGAAGTTGGTTGTGATAGAGTTCACTGATTATGCAATTATTTGGTGGGATAAGCTCAGTTTAAATAGGAGGAGAAATGGTGAGCATCCTATAGAAACTTGGGCAGAAATGAAGGCTATAATGAGGCGGAGATTTATACCTAGCCATTACTACAGAGACCTTTACCAAAAGTTGTAGACTTTTACACAAGGATCCAAGAGTGTAGAGGAGTATTACAAAAAAATAGAGGTTGCAATGATAAGGGCTAATGTCAAGGAGGATAGGGAGGCTACAATGGCTCGTTTCTTGAATGGGTTGAATAAAGACATAACCAACATAGTAGAACTGTAGCATTATGTGGAGTTGGAGGATATGTTACATGTGGCAAATAAGGTGAAAAAACAACTCAAGCGCAAAGGTGTCTTAAGATTTAATTCTAGCTCTAATTCTCCAATGAAACATAGTTGGAAGAAGAAAGAAAAAGATGTTCGAAAAGAAATTTCTTCAACTAAAGACAAAGGTAAATTTGAAACTCAAACTTCTAGATATAGATATACAAAATGTTTCAAGTGTTTGGGTACAGGTCATATAGCTTCACAATGCCCCAACAAAAGAGTCATGATTATGAGAGATAATGAAATGGTGATTGAAAGTAAGAGTGATGATTCCATACCCTCACTTGAAGATGCTAGTGATGATGGGCTTGAGTATGCAGTGGAAGGAGAAGCACTTGTCACTAGGCGTGCCTTGAATGCTCAGGCTAAGGAAGATGATGTGGAGCAACAAAGGGAAAATATTTTTCACACTCCCTGCCTTATCAACAATAAGGTATGCAACATGATTATTAATGGAGGGAGTTGCACTAATGTTGCTAGCACTACACTGGTTGAGAAATTAGATTTGCCAATCATTCTACACCAGAGACCATACAAGCTTCAATGGTAAAATGATTGTGGAGAAATCAAGGTTAATAAGCAAGTTTTGGTTTCATTCTTAATTGGAAAGTATAGTGATAAGGTGCTATGTGATGTTGTTCCTATGCATGCTGGTCATATACTTCTTGGGAGGCCATGGGAATTTGATCGTAGGGCTGTCAAGGATGGATTTACAAATAGATACTCATTTGTTAAGAATGATTGAACAATTACTCTTGCTCCATTAACACCTAAGCAAGTGTATAAAGATCAACTTAAGATGAAAAAGGAGAATGACTCGAAAAATGAGAAAAAAGAGAGTTTAAACAAAGAAAAGAGAATGGAGAGAAAAGAAAATGCAAGAGTGAACTTTTATGCTAAGGAGAGCGAAGTGAGGAGTGATTTTCTAGCAAAACAACCTTTGCTCGTACTCATATATAAGGAGGGTTATTTTAACACTAATGAACTTAACTCTTCGTTTCTTAATGTTGTTGGGTTTTTGTTGCAGGAATTCCAAGATGTGCTGATGGAAGAAATTCCTCCAGGGCTACCACCTATTAGAGGAATTGAGCATCAAATTGACTTTATTCCAGGAGCAACAATTCCTAATCGCCCAACCTATAGGACAAATCCAGAGGAAGCGAAGGAGCTTCAAAGGCAAGTTGAAAAGCTTATGGCCAAGGGCTATGTGAGAGAGAGTTTGAGTCCTTGTGCAGTTCCAGTACTTCTCGTGCCAAAAAAAGATGGATCATGGAGGATGTGCATTGATTGCAGGGCCGTAAACAACATAACGGTAAAATATCGCCATCCTATCCCTAGAATGGATGATATGCTTGATGAATTGCATGGGTCTAGTATCTTTTCTAAAATTGATTTAAAATCTGTATACCATCAAATTCGGATGAGGGAAGGTGATGAGTGGAAAACTGCTTTCAAAACAAAGCATGGATTATATGAATGGTTAGTCATGCCATTTGGACTAACTAATGCACCTAACACTTTCATGAGATTAATGAATCATGTTTTGCATGCATATATTAGAAAATTTGTTGTGGTTTATTTTGATGATATTCTGATTTATAGCAAGGATTTAAATGAACATTTGAATCATCTGAGTTGTGTGCTTGATGTGTTGAGAAAGGAAAGATTGTATGCTAATCTACAGAAGTGTAGTTTTTGCATGGACAAAGTTGTGTTCCTTGGCTTTGTCATAAGTGCACAGGGAATAGAAGTTGATGAAGAAAAGGTCAAGGCTATCAAAGAGTGGCCAACACCTAGATCAGTCACTGAGGTAAGAAGTTTTCACGGTTTAGCTGGTTTTTATCGTCGTTTTGTGAAAGATTTTAGCATACCTGCTGCACCACTTACTGAAGTGGTAAAGAAATCTGTGGGATTTAAGTGGGAAAAAGCACAAGATGATGCATTCAATATTTTAAAGGAAAGGTTATGTTCTGAACATGTTTTGACATTATCTAATTTTTCTATAGCATTTGAAATTGAGTGTGATGCATCCGGAGTTGATATAGGGGCTGTTTTAATGCAGGAAAAGAGGCCAATTGCTTATTTTAGTGAAAAACTAAATGGTGCTGCCTTGAATTATCCAACTTATGACAATGAGCTTTATGCACTTGTGAGAGCACTAGAGACATGGCAACACTACCTCTGGCCTAAAGAGTTTGTCATTCATACAGATCATTTATCTCTGAAACATCTCAAAGGTCAAGGTAAGTTGAATAAGCGTCATGCAAGGTGGCTGGAATTCATTGAGACATTTTCATATGTCATCAAATACAAACAAGGTAAAGAGAATGTGGCTGCAGATGCATTGTCTATGAGGTATGTTCTTCTTACTTCTTTGAATGCAAGATTGCTTGGGTTTGAGTATATCAAAGATTTGTATGCAAATGATACTGAATTTGCTGAAGTGTTTCTTGCATGTGAAAAAAAGGGATTCGATAAGTTTTATAGGGCTGATGGTTATCTATTTAAGGAGAATAAGTTATGTGTGCCTCAATGCTCTTTGCATGAATTGCTTGTGAGGGAAGCTCATGGGGGAGGCTAAATGGGACATTTTGGTGTGAGAAAGACTTTAGATGTATTGCATGAACATTTCTTTTGGCCTAGAATGAAACGTGATGTTAAACAAATTTGTGAAAGATGCATTATATGTAAGAAAGCTAAATCTCGAGTTTTACCACACGGTTTGTATACACCTTTACCAGTGCCTAGCAAACCTTGGGTGGATATCTCCATGGACTTTGTTTTGGGATTACGTAGGTCAAAGAGGGGATCAGATTCAATATTTGTGGTCGTTGACCGCTTTTCTAAAATGGCACATTTCATTTCATGCAATAAAACTGATGATGTTACTCACATTGCTGATTTATTTTTTAAGGAAATTATGAGACTTCATGGTGTTCCTAATAGCATTGTTTCGGATAGGGATACCAAATTTTTTAGTCACTTTTGGAGAGTTTTGTAGGGCAGGCTTGGTACTAAATTGTTGTTCTCTACAGCTTATCATCCACAAACAGATGGTCAAACTGAAGTTGTTAATAGAGTTTTAACTTAATTGCTTCGAACTGTGATTCAAAGGAATTTGAAAAATTGGGAAAATTGTTTGCCATTCATTGAATTTACATATAATAGGAGTGTACATTCAACTACTGAATATTATCCTTTTGAAATTGTTTATGGTTTTAATCTATTAACTCCTTTGGATTTAATCCTATTGCCAATTGATGAAAGAGTTAGCCTCGATGGCCACAAGAAAGATGAGCTGGTAAAGCAAATTCATGAACGTGTCAAGCAGCAAATCGAGAAGAAAAATGAACAATATGCAAACAAGGCCAACAAAGGCAGAAGGTGTGTTACTTTTGAGCTTGGAGACTGGGTATGGGTACATATGAGGAAGGAAAGGTTTCCTGCTCAAAGGAAATCAAAGCTGGCACCAAGAGGAGATAGTCCATTCCAAGTTCTCGAGCGAATCAATGATAATGCATACAAAATTGATCTACCAGGTGAGTATAATATTAGTGCCACTTTTAATGTTGCTGATCTTTCTCCTTTTGATGCAGGTGAAGATTCGAGGACGAATCCTTTTGAGGAAGGAGGAGATTATGAGAACCATCATAATGATCAAGTTAGCTCTAAATGTTCAAGTGATCCATTCCAAATTCCAAGTGGACCAATTACTAGAGCTCGTGCTAAAAGGATTAAAGAGGTTTTCAATGGACTTGTTCAAGACACCTTATCCAAGCAAATGACTCAAGAACTGGAGCTGAAAGCTTGTGAGGGCGTACTGAACATTATCCAAGCTGAATATGGGATTATATAGAACTTTTAGGGCCAAAGTACAATAAATGAAGAGCTAAGTGCTTAGAGCACACAATAGTTGACTTATTGGAGCTTAATTATGCTGATTAGAGAAAAATATGCTGCTTTAGTGGCTCATAATGTACATGAGTGAAATTTTAGACTTTATAGGCTCCTTAGTCAAAATCTGCCCATGTGCATTAATTGCATTTATTTCAAACTTTGAATTTTTAGGTTTAAGAGGCTCCTTAGTCAAGCCACTACATGTGCATTAGGTATTGTGATAATTACTGGTTTCCTTGATTAGAAATCAGCATTTTCTATTTATATTGTAATCTTTCATTGTTGTAAGAACTTTTGATTGAATGCAAATCATATTTTTCTGGAAACACCAGATTGGAGAGAGTTCTTCTCTAGGGTTCTTCATAGAACTAGTAGACTTATCAAGGCTTGATCAACCTTGTGGTGTCTTTGATACTAGGGGTCCTTGTTCTCTCTTGTTCAAGGGTTCTTAGTAGATCAACCAGACCTGTTTGAGTTTTCTTGGGGTGTATATATCACTGCATTGACTGTGGGTTCTAAGGTATAGATCTTCTTGGGTTCGTATTGCCGTGTTTGGATGCGGGTTCTATGATCTTCCCTTGTGGGTTCACACCACAGAGTAACTAATCCTCCTTCATCTCATCATTGGGGGGTAGTATCTCCTACAGGTTCCTCAAAATTCTTTATGGTATACTCGTCGTCTTTGTCAATAAGGTCCTTTACTCTATTCTGCAACTGATCTTCTTCAATGGGTATGATGCTCATCGAGTTGAGAGGTCTGATACCCAGGAGCCAATCATCCACCCAAAAATTGGCTGATTTGCCATTTCCCACATTCCAGGCTATTCCATCTTCCACTTCATTCCTTATACTTCTTATTCCCCTCCATAGATTAGACGATTCTCTCTTTTTTTCATGCAATTTTAGAATAGGATTGTCACTACATTTGTACTTAGTTTTAAGAGTTTTCACCCACAGAGCCTCTGGGTTTTCAATCAATCCTTAAGCTACTTTCATTAGAAAAGCCTCATTCATTTTTTGCAAATTTCTTATTCCTAGGCCCCCTGCCTCCTTCTGCTTGCACATATTTTTCCAATTGACCAGGTGGATCTTCCTCCCTTCCTCTGAATCCCCCCAGATAAAACTTCTGCTTTGTTTCTCTAATTCCTCACACAACCTTTCGGGAGATAGGCAGTTTGCATGGAGAAGTAGGGTGTAGTACTCAAAACACTTTTAATTAAAGTGATTCTCCCTGCAAGTGTGAGGACTTTAGCTTTCCATCCACTTAATCTCCCCTTAACTCTCTAAGTAATGTGCTTGAAAGACCCTTTGGAAACCCTTTATAAAACAAGGGCATGCCCAGATAAAACCCCAGATCTCCGATAAGTTGAAACCCCAGAGCTTGGCTATACTAGGCAGCTCGAGTGTGGTTAATGTTGGTAGAAAAACAACATTTTGTTTTCTTCTCATTGACCAGTTGACCCGAACTGTCACAGAAGGACTTCAACATAGCCTTGATCAGATTGCATTGATCCAAATCAGCCTCTGCAAACAGGATAATGTCATATGCAAAAAAAATGAGATCTTATTGAATTAAAAATTTTAGTTTAGGCTATAGTCAACCTCAACTACTAAGAGTATATTTGTCAAGTCAAATAAACTAACTTATAACTTATTTGACTAATTTATAAACTTGTTTGATCAAATTAGAGGTGTTTGGTAAACAAGTTTATTTGAGTAGCTTATAGCTTTTTATCATACGCTACTTCAAGTAGCGTATAGCTTTTAACTGATAACTTTTATAATTTTATTCATTTTTTATCCTTATTATTTTATTCAAATTCCAACACTATTCTATTCACAAGATGATATTATTTTTACTATACTCGAGTAACATCCAAATTACATACCCCATGATGAACTTCTAAATATTGTTGATAGTGACACAAAGAATAAAAATTTAGAGGCATCTATTGAGATGAAAGAGATTCGCAATAATATTGCTAATTTATTGTGGGATTTTAGATGATATATTTATTTTGTATTTTTTGGAATTATATAATAAAATGTAATTACTAACAAAAAAAGATAAATTTTATATTAGTATATCCTTTTATGATATTTTATATTTATCAGCTAATTCAATAGCTCATTTTATCAAACACTTTTAATTTAATAAATTAGCTTAACAGTTTTCAGCTTTCAGTTAACAGTTTTCAGATAAAAATTAATTTTTCAGTTTTTGGTTAACTTTTAAACTTTCAGCTAACTTATCAAACATGTGATTATAAGCTAGTCAAATAAGCTATAAATTAGCTTATTTGACTTGTCAAACATACTTTTGGGTTAATTTAGGTAATTTAAGCTATAAGCTAGCTTATTTTACCTAAATAAAAATGACACATAAGCTAATTTAGGTTATAATTATTATTTTAATTTGATATTGACATAATTATCCTTAAAACATGTGATTTTGTAATTAGATAATTTAAATAATTAGAGATTTAAATAAAAGATCTTGGGCTTATAGCTAGAATATCCTATTAATAATAATAAAAACTATGTAGTTTATAAATATAACTTTAATTTGTTATTATCCCCATCCCTTTATTACTAATATTTGAATCGTTTTGCTTCCATATTTTTTTTCTTTAGCCAAATTCTCTTCCAACTCCTACATCTAAGGTACTATATTTCATTTTAAGGTACTCTTTCGATGACTACAAAAACAAAAATATTTCGAAACGTTTCAAAATTTTTGAAGAAACAAAAGATTTTTTTAAAAAAGTTTCAAATAATTTCAAATAATAATTTTTTTAAATTTTAAAAAATTTAACATAATATTAATTATATAGAGATATAAAATTATATTAAAATTAATTCAAGTTAATGTCTATAATTAAATAGTAAATAAACATGCTATTACAGTAGGGACTCTGACTCAAATTCTAACAACATTTAATAACAATCTCTCTCTTACATTCATCTATTCATATTCTTCTTAACTCTTTTGTGGCATTTATATTTGAGTTTCTCTCTTTTTATCATTTTTGTAGTTTCATCTTTAAAATGAAGATAATAAAAAAAAAATATCATGAGAACAAAGGGGAAGAGTAGGAAGTTAATAAAAATGTTGTGACTTGTGAAAGAAAATAATTTGGTGTTGCATGTGATATGATGTTATTTTTATCTACTTTTATATTGTCAATTTTTTTTATTTTTTAAATTAATTTAATACATTTTCATCGAAATAATTTGAAATAAAAAGTATTTTTATCGAAATAATTCGAAATAAGAGTATTTCTATCGAAATAATTTAAAACAAAAGTATTACTATTAAAACAAAAGTATTTCTATCGAAACAAGAGTATTTTAACCAAAATAAAAGTATTTTTATCGAAATTTTTATTGAAATAAAAGTATTTATATCGAAATATTTTAAAATATATTAATTTCAATCGAAATAATATAATTTTTTAATAAATATTTTATTTTATTTTGATAATTTTATTTTGTATTTATAATTTAAAAAATAAAAATATTTTGATCATTTGGATAAAAAAAAATTAATTTTGTCTTACGTCATTACCAAACACGCATATTAGAGTGAAAACGCATCGTGTAGAGTAGGGGTGTAAGTAAACCGCCGAACCCGACTTAACCCGACCCAAACTGACCCAAAAACAGCCATTCGGATGAACACTTTCGGTTTAATGGATTATAATGGATTGAAAAATAAAAAAATCGGTTTTAGGCGGTCGGTTCGGGTTAGGTTAAATTTGTAACAACCTCTTTTTTTCTTTCCTTTATTATTATACAATATTGAGTTCACATACATGTCATTAATCAAAACAGACCTATAACATATCAAACACATAGATATTTACATCTTGTTTATTTTGGTTGACCAATTCCGGAGATACAGGTGCGGGTGGTTGCACCTTCACCAGGATCTGAGCCAACTCGACCACAAACATCTTATTTGATTCTGAAATCTGCCCAACATAAAGTAACTTGATCCAATGTGCACTAAAAGTCAGAGCCTTAGAAACAAAAGCTGCATAAATAATTTTCTGAACATGATATGGAAATATAGTGAGAATTAAATCCCAGTAAGTTCAACAATAAATTATTATCAGTAAAGCTCATCACGTCATATTCAGCTGTATAAACTACAGAAAATATCTTTGGTCACATGAATGTATTATATCTATGCACATAAGAATCATACTGTAATGATATGTATGATATGATTAACTATTTTTAAAATATCATATGATGGCCATCAACTTATTCTCATTTCAAGCTACCCCAGTCAAGGTGAGTATCCTCTACTCTCCGGTACGGGCTTTTCTCGCTCCGTCCGACATTGCCCACTTTCTCTTTCTTTTCTCATTATCATGATCATAACCGTTGGTAGGGCGTCCCCTACTGGTGCACCACACGGATTGCCATGTGACCGTGCTCATTTCTTTTCTTTTCACAATGATAGCTAAAAATATGCTTTCAATAACAAGTATGTTCATCAAAATATAATTATTACCAAAAATCATTGGTAATCATGCCATGAACATAACCATTTCAAATATCACTTTATAAAATATTTCCATGTCAAAATTTCACACTTAAGATGGTAAGAAGTTCATATAATGACAATGGCTATGGCTATACTAGTTACTTATTATTTTCATTTATAAGATTCATCTTCTTTCTTAAATATTAATTTTATTTCTTTATTTTCTTGATGCAGGTTTTCATCCTATCTAACCTTCTCTTACTAATCAGAGCATAACTCCCTCAATTTAACTCTGATGTAGGTGATCTTGGTGTCCATTTCAAGATAAAACAATTATCTAAAACTATTATGTTGAATATTGTAGCGAAAAATTGAGAAACGAAGGTGATATTACTCCCTCAAAGTACATGATAGTTCCTCTCGGATAGGTTCTGACCTTTACTGACTAATTAGACCATATCTCCCAAATTGGAACTCCAAATTGAGTTATTCCAGTTGATAAAAATCCATGAGTCATATATCTATAATTGTTATGTTGGTGCGCTATTTTAATTCCCTACATAATATTCCCAGAAATTCAAAAACTAAAGCATTAATAACATACTCTTCCCTGAATAAACATTTTCTGATCTCTGCTTACTAATCGGATCATATCTACCACATATGAACTCCAAATTGCATAATTCCAGTGGGTATATTTCCATGAGACATAGATATATAACTTTTATTTTAACCATTTATTTTAATTCCATACATATAATTTCCAGAAATTAAAATATAAAAACTGTCCTAACATAATCTTCCCTGATGAACCATTTTCTGACATTGACTTACTAATCGGACCATATCTACCACATGTGAACTCCACATTGAATGATTCCAGTGGCTAAAAATCCATGAGACACATATCGTTAATTCTTATGTTAACCATTTATTTTAATTCCCTACCAATAATTCTCAGAAATTAAATTACCGAAACTATCCTAACATATTCTTCCCTGATGATTCATTTTCTGACCTTTGACAACTAATCAGACCATAGCTACCTCATATGGACTCCAAATGGAATGATTCCAGTGGGTCAAAATCCGTGACACATATATCTTTAATTCTTATGTTAACCATTTATTTTAATTCCTTATAGATTGTTCCCAGAAATTAAAATACCGAAGCTTAAAATTCTGTCAACCATAGCCATACCCATGTAGAACTATCTACACCAACCTAAGTATTCAAACATACATCACATGCAAGATCAATATGCAACATGATATAGCAACATCCATGACCAATCATTAAAGTTCTAAGATCAAAATCTCATATAAATATTATGAGTTTCAAAGGTTTTCTTCAAAAAGAAATATTGTTAAACTTACCTGGAGCACTTAGTCCCCTAGACTTCTCCTTCCTCTTTCTTCCTTTCTTCCTCTCCTTTCCTCACACTACCTTGCTTCTATTTTTGCTCTCCCTCACTTGGACGAAATTCTAATGTTGTAAGGGTGGGTTTTCTTATATAGACCACCAAATAATTCACCTTTCATGATCATGGGTCTACCTTATCACAATTAGGATACACTTTGTTGAATTTTTGGAAAACAAACAACTTATGTTCTTGTCTTCCTCTTCCTTAGTCAAGATATGCATAGAAAAAGGAGATTTGTATTTTGAAAATTATGATGATATGTTCTTAAGATATGGGGCAAGATCCCTTTGATTTAGGGATTCATTTCCTTTTTCTTTTATCTTAATCAAGTATGATAGATTTGCCTTTTTAAGTGACAAATTTCTAACCCTTGAATTTTCCTTACTTAACTAAAATTATTTGTGTAGGATAATGATATTTTGTCATAATACTATGTATTATTACCCACTTGCTAAAGTTATGAATGTAGGATATAGATGTTTTTGTCCTAAAGCCTTGTATTATTATGCCACTTGCCAAAATGATGAATGTAGAATCACACCATTTGCCAAATTTTTGTTTTAATGCCATGTCACTTAATCTTGATTACACTAATATTTCATCACTTTAATTTTTTATTTTTCCTCTTGGGTTTGGGCTCATTCTTGCCCATTTTCCTTACTTTGGTTAAAATTCTTCCTTTCATAATGGGTTTGGTCACATTTTCATGATTTTTGGACTACCGGTCCAATTTCTATATCCTAGTCCAAGTCTATGTTTTATTTCTTCCTTGGCCTATTCTATTGGCTTGCTAAAAATTCATGTGAAGTAGAAAAACTCTATATGAAGTGTCTATAGGTTAAAGTCCAATTACGGGTGAAGATACTAAACTTAGTAACTTTTGCTTTTAAATTAAGAAAAATTACCCTAATCCGATCTTCTTAAAATTTTAAGACCTTTACTTACTTCACAAAAATTTATCTTTCTTTACCTAAGAATTTCACCTTTCTTTAACATGTTTATTTCTAATATTTCCTCTTAAGTTTTTTTTCTTTACCTATTCCATTAATATTAGAACATTTATATGCATATATGTAAGGTGAAGAATTTCTAAGGAAAATATTTAAAAATTACGGGATGTTACAAAATTCAACCCACCAACCCGCCCAACCCGCCTAAATCACCCAATCCTGCAGAAAAAAGAATGATAAAATGAACTAAAACCGACTTAACCCGCTCAACCTGCTCAAACCGCCCAACCCGAATTCCTATACGTTTGGTCTCTCACCCGAAATAACCCGTAATCGTTGGTTTACTCTCTTGATCGGTCGGTTTTGGGTGGAGTATAATCAACCCGAACATTGTACGGGTCGAGTTGAAAACCGCTCTAACCCGCCTGACTTACACCCCTAGTGCAGAGGATTCAATTACTTTTCAAGTGAGCGCTCTTGTTTGGTTGGATAAAATGAGAAAAAAAAATTTTATAATTTAATTGAATGAAATAAATAAAAAATATATTTTATAGAATATTATATTTTATTAAATAATAAAAAATAATCTATTTAAAAATAAATAAAATTTAATATTTTTTTTAAAAATACCTTTCTTAATAAAAATAAAAATAATGACAATAAAAAAAATGATAAACTCAAATAAAATAAAAAAATGATTTTTTCAAAAAATAAAAATAAAATTAACTTTTACTAAAATAAAATTTTTTATAATTTAAAATTTAAAAATAATTTAATATTTTTATTTTTATTTTTAAATTATTTTAATATATTCTCATATTAAATAATAAAATATTATATTACTTCAATTTTTTTCATAATCCTTTCGCCGTTTCAATTCTTTCAAAATTCATCCTACCTAAACGGCCACTTAGGGCCTCCTCTGAAGGTTCCACCACTGCCATTGCCATCCCCGCGAACCTCACCAGATTTGGCCTCTCTTCTATCGTCACTAGTCTTCTCCAAGGCACTGGTATTTTCCTATATGTATTCCGTACACACCCAGATGGCTTTGGGGGCTTAAACTTTAATAAAGTTAGTGAATTGATTTTGTCACCGGGGTAATTTGCTTTTTTGAGTTGAAAATTGCTCTTTTGGGCATAAAGAAGATTTAATTACTTTTCAGTTTGCATCTTTCTGCTGCAAAAATGAAGCTTAACCCCCCTTCCCCCCGGTTTTCCGTGTCCCCTTATAATTTAGTTGCTCATTGTTGTCAGATAATCCTGATTATAAACCGGAGCCTTTTGATGTTTTTGATCGATGGCGAGTTGGTTTGGATGTCACTTGTGGAGTTTCTTGTCGTCAAAGGGATTTCAGTGGTATGTGATCTCGAATCCTATTCTCGTTGTCGTTTTTTGTGTCTTAAGCCTTTGAATTGTATGGGTTTGATCAATATCTACCTTTATCATAGAAGTGACAATGGAAAACTGTACTTCCAATACATTGTGTTTGAAGAAAAATGATAAACATTGTTATAACGTTTAGGTTAGTTATGGTTTTGGTTTCTATGATCATAGTGCCTGTCACTCTGAAATCTGAAGTCATATCTACTTTATGTGATAGATCGAATGCAGGAAAAGATATTGGAAATTGAATACACAAAGGCTGTGGCCCTACGTAAGGAGGAGGACCCTTCTTTTCGTGACGACTGAGTCAGTGCAGTTGATGGTTCTTCTTCTCAGTAAGCTTGTAAATGTTGAACATGGTGGAATTTGATATTTAATTGCTCTGGAACTCACTTGTCATGATTAAGTCTTCTTCTGTAATGGTCCAAGTTTGAGTTTTC
Source organism: Gleditsia sinensis (assembly GCA_037074535.1). NCBI lineage: Eukaryota > Viridiplantae > Streptophyta > Magnoliopsida > Fabales > Fabaceae > Gleditsia > Gleditsia sinensis. The sequence goes on from CM073474.1 coordinate 13,911,750, forward strand.
TATTAACTGTTGAGTATCTTGGTCTTAGCTATACAAACATTAGTTAATAAAGGTTTGACCAAGCTAGATTGGATGGACTAAGTTGATCTGGCTTGATTTTGTCATCTTCCCTTAATTTAAGATAGACATTGTAATGTGACCATATCTAGTTATGACAAAGAGTGATAACTGATCTAGTATACCATCGTCCTTAGGTGGTCAACTGTAAAAGGTTCTTCACTATGTGACTAATGTGAATGGTCAAAAGACACAGCCTTACCCTACCATTATATAGTCTATTTACATGTTTGGCCCTTGGACGAATAACTGTATATGTATAGCCATTTCTTCCCCCTTGACACTACTGGTTACACTGGATAAAATATCAAATTGTTTAGTCTTAGTTAGCTGGTAAATTGATTTATGACCAGATTGTCCTTCACTAAGAATTTTCAGTAATAGTCTTAAGTTAAGTTTGACTGAGCTAGACTGGATGGATTAAGTTGATCTTCATGAATTTTGTCATCTTCCCTCAATTTGACATATATTGTCATTAATAGGAATGGCAATGGGCAGGGTAATATAGTGCATTGGCCCAAACCCGTAAAAAAATATTAGTCTCATCCCTAGACCCAGATTCGGAAAGGTAGCAAGTTCAAGACGCATTGTTGTCTACATTGAATCCTCAAATCCCCAAACCTAGACTATTTTACCTAAGAGAAATTTCAAAATAGTAAAATTTTCTCGACCCATTTACTTGAAATACAACAACAACGATAATTAAGCTTTTTTTCATTAGGTAGGGTCGGTTATATGAATCAAACGACTTTACAGTAGTCTATTATAAATGAGGACAATAGATAGATTATAAACTATTAAATTTTTTTTAATAGTTTTACCTATTATTTTCTTATCCTCTCTCTACCTCTAACTAATGGATTATTCTCCATCTGATCTACTTTTCTCGACAGGGCTTCTATGATCTTCTTCACACATGACCAAATCACCTTAAGCGAAAATTTACTATTTTTTTCACAATAGGTGCTATCTCAACTTTCTTTCTAATGCACTCATTTTTAATCATATCTCTTCTAGTGTGTCTATAAATCCAACGCAACATTCTCATCTCTGCAATATTGAGTTTATTTTCATGTTGTTTTTTAACCGCTCAACATTCAGTACCATACAACATAGTAGGTCTTATCGCTGTATGGTAAAATTTTTCTTTAACTTTGAGCAGTAGTTTTCTATCACAAATAACACTCGAAACCTTCCTCAATTTCATTCATCCCACTTGAATCTTATGGTTTACGTTCTCCTTTATTTTGTCGTCATTTTATATAATAGATCTAAGATATTTAAAATTTGTAACTTGTTTTAAAATATGGTCTCTAAGTTTTACTTATAAATTTGTATTTGTTCGTCTTTTACTAAAAATACATTCCATATATTCTGTTTTATTTCTACTTATATGAAAACTATGTGTCTTCAAAGTTTGTTTTCATGACTCTAATTTCATATTTATTTCCTCTTTCGATTCACTAATTAAGACTATATCATTAGCAAAAATCATACATCGAGGCCCCAAATCTTGTATATGTTCAGTAATTACGTCCAAAATCAAGTTAAAAAGATATGAATTCAGAGACGACCTTTGATGTAGTCTAATAGTTATGAGAAAATTCTTTGTCTCTTTATTTTGTATTCTTACGCAAGTTGTGATTCTATTGGTCATATATTTGATTGTTCGAAAATACACAATACGTATTTCTTTTTTCTCTAAAACTTTCTATAAGACTTCTCTTAGCACTTTGTCATATATCTTTTCTAAATCAATAAAAATTATATGCAAATTTTTTTGCTTTCTTTGATAACTTTCTATCAATCTCCGTAGTAAGTAAATTGTTTTCATAGTTGACCTTCCTGACATGAAACTAAATTGATTCTCTGTGACTTGAGTCTCTTGTCTTATCTTTACTTAATGATCTTCTCTGATGAGTGAGTTTTATATTCATAAATTAAATATTTTCATCTTATCTTTTTGCATAATTAAGCATATATCTCCTTTACTTGTCTTTAGTTTTGTTTATTTCTTACAGATGGAGAGAAAAATAAAAAATGGACTCAATTGGAGGAATCAAAGTTAAATTGTGGTTTTTTGAGAATGGTGTTTATAAATCAAGTAGATAAAAGAAATTCATTAAGGATGACTGAGTAAGGAGCGTTATTATATTGACTCTTGAGACGTATCCTAATATATATATGCACAAATTTATTCTTGATTTATGATCACATTTTCAAAAGAATTAAAATATAAAGATTCAAGGCAAAGCACCCAATGTTGAGAATATATTTGTTATTTATAGTCCAGTCTAACCTTGCTACAATACTTGGACCATATCTCACAAAATACATATCCAATATGTATGAAATTTGGTAGGTGGGTAACTGACATAATTGGGTACAATTTAGTGGTCAAAAAATTCTGACATTAAAAGGACCAAAAGTGAGTTATAAAAGAATCTGTCTACTGCTGTAGTATAGCCCGAATTTGCTCTAGTATTTTGACTATAAGTCACAAATTACGTATCCAATTTGTCCACAATTTGTCTTGATAGAAAGATAATGAAATTTTATACAACTTTTATGTTGATGGAGTCAGCAAATTCGACAGATTTCAAGAAGATATTCAAGGTTCAATTTCAGTGCACATGATAGAATTCAAATTGTCAACTTCGTACAACTTCTTATCTAACAATTTTGACAATTACCACATCTACCACACCTAATTGTATCTATAAATAGAGGGATTGAGGAGTGAGTTAAGGAGTTTTTAGAGAGTTTGGAAAAGTTTTGTTAGAATTCTATGTACTTGTAATGTTATTTTCTCTTTAGAAATTTTGCATTTTTCTTTCTCTTTCGTAATATTATCATATTTCTTCATCTTTCTTTTTTCTTGTTTTGCCTTAATTATGGAGAACTAATCTCCTAATGTTAAGGTGAAATACTGAAACTCTTGGTATGAGAATAATACAACAACAACAACAACTAAGCCTTTTCTCACTAGGTGGGATCGGCTACATGGATTAAACGGCGCCATAGTAGCCTATCATGAATGAAATCAATAGATAAGTTATTAACTATTAAATCATTTTTAATAGTTTCACTTATTGTTTTCTTTGACCTCCCTCTACTTCTAATTATTAGACTATTCTCCATCCGATCAACTCTTCTCACTAGGGCTTCTGCAGGTCTTCTCCACACATGACCAAACCACCTTAAGCGAGTATCAACCATCTTCTCCACAATAGGTGCTATCCCAACTTTCTCTCTAATGCACTCATTTCTAATCATATCTCTTCTGTTGTGTCCACACATCCAACGCAACATTTTCATCTCTGCAATGTTGAGTTTATCTTCATGTTGTTTTTTAACCGCCCAACATTCCGTACCATACAATATAGTAGGTCTTATAGTCGTACGGTAGAATTTTCCTTTAACTTTGAGTGGCACTTTTTTATCACAAATGACATTCGAAACTTTCCTCCATTTCATCCATTCAGTTTGAATCATGTGGTTTACGTCCTCCTTTACTTCACCGTCATTTTGTATAATGGACTCAAGATATTTAAAACTTGTAACTTGTTTTAATATATAGTTTCCAAGTTTCACGTCTACATTCGTATTTGTTCGTCTCTTACTAAAAATACATTCCATATATTCTGTTTTATTTCTACTTATCCGGAAATCGTGTGTTTCTAAAACTTGTCTCCATGACTCTAACTTCATATTTATTTCCTCTTTCGATTCACCCACTAAGACTATATCATCTACAAAAATCATGCATTGAGGCCCCAACTCTTATATATGTTCAGTAACTGCGTCTAAAATCAAGTTAAAAAGATATGGACTCAGAGAAGACCCTTGATGTAGTCCAATAGTTGTGTAAAAATCCTTTGTATCCCCATTTTGTGTTCTCACGCAAGTCGTTATCCCGTCGTACATGTCTTTGATTGCTCGAATGTACGCAATACATACTCCTTTCTTTTTTAAAACCTTCCATAGGATCTCTCTTAACACTCTGTCATATGCCTTTTCCAGATCAATAAAAACCATGTGCAAATCTTTCCGTCTTCTTTGATACCTTTCCATCAATCTCTGTAGTAAATAAATTGTTTTCATAGTTGACCTTCCTGACATAAATCCAAACTGGTTCTCTGTAACTTGAGTCTCTTGTCTTAATCTTTGCACAATGATCTTCTTCCATAACTTTATAGTGTGGCTCATGAGTTTAATCTCTCGATAGTTGGAACAATTCTGTATGTCTCCTTTATTTTTATATATAGGAATTAAAATACTTCTCCTCCATTCATCCGGCATTTTCTTAAATTTCATTATCACATTAAACAACTTAGTGAGCCAACTTATACCCTTCCTTCCTAAACTTTTCCACACCTCAATAGGTATATTATCAGGTTCTACTGCTTTGCCATTTTCCATTCTCTTCAGAGCTTTCTCTACTTCAAACTCTTGGATTCTACGATAAAAAGTATAATTACGGTCTTCTTCTGCAGTATTAAGTCTGTCAGAGTTGTAGGTCAACTCATACTCTTCGTTAAAAAGTCCTTGAAAGTAATTCCTCCATCGTGCTTAGATATCATGCTCCCTTACCAAAACATTACCCTCTTCATCTTTAATACATTTCACTTGATCTAGGTCCCTTGTCTTTCTTTCCCTACCCTTCGTAAGCTTGTAAATTTTTCTTTCTCCCTCCTTAGTTCCTAAAGATTGATATAATCCCTCAAAAGCTCTAGTTTTTGCTTCACTCACAGCCTTCTTAGCGTCTTTCTTAGCCGCTTTATATTTATCCCAAATTGCCTTATCTTTACATAAGTGCCACTCTTTATAACACTCTTTTAAACTTAATCCTATCTTGCATCTCTGCATCCCACCACCAAGATTCTTTACCCTTAGGTCCAACGCCTCTTGATTCTCCAAGTGTCTCTCTTGCTATATTTCTAATCCCTTTGGCCATCTTGTCCCACATATCATTAGCATTTCCTTGGACCTCCCAAAGCCTTTCTTCCTCCACTCTTCTTTGAAAATTCCTTTGTTGCTCATTCTTCAAAGACCACCACCTAATTTTAGGAATTGTTTTCTTACTCTTTCTTTCTACTCTTCTCATAACTCGTACATCCAAAACTAAAACTCTGTGTTGGGTAGCTAAGCTCTCACCGGGTATGACTTTACAATTTGTGCAGAACTTTCTATCTGATTTCCTTACCAAGAAAAAATCTATTTAAGTACTTGCTCCTCCACTCTTGTACGTGATAAGATGTTCAATCCGCTTTCTAAAACAAGTATTTGCTATGGTAAAATTATAGACTAAAGAAAAATCCAAGATAGTTTTACCCTCTTCGTTCGCATCTCCTAATCCAAAACCTCCATGTATACCCTCGTATCCTTTCGATTCCCTCCCTACATGACCATTCAAATCCCTTCCTAGGAAAATCTTCTCTCCCAGAGGTATTTTTTGAATCAAACTTTCTAGATCCTCCCAAAAAGTTCTCTTATGATGCTCCTTTAATCCAACTTGGGGTGCATATACAATAAACACATTAAAAGTGTCTCGCACAACCACAATCTTTAAAGCTATAATCCTATCTCCTAATCTTTTCACATCTACGATATTGTTTCTCCACTCCTTATCAACTATTATACTTACACCATTACTAGTTTTTGTCTTGCCGGTGTACCAAAGCTTAAAACCTGAAGAATCTAATTCTTTTGCCTTTTCTCCTACCCATTTAGTTTCTTGCAGACACATGATATTGATCCTTCTCCTAATCATGGTATCAACTATTTCCATTAATTTTCCTGTGAGTGTGCTTACATTTCAAGTTCCAAAACGGATCCTACCCTCATGAACTAACTTTTTTGCCCACACCCGTTCATTAAAGTGTGGAAACCTTTGCTTATTTTTTACTGTATCCGGGCGCCGATGCAGCGGCCCTTACTCTTTTGACACTGCACACGAGCTATATAGCGCGTTGCTTCCGGGCAACGACCTAGCTTTAACACTATTGCTTCGTTTGTCCATGTTCATGTGGTTACGACAAAGTTTTACGTTGGCTGTCGCACGCCTAACACAACTCTCCTCTTTTATCCGGACTTGAGACCAGCTATACGAATATAGGCAGGGAGAATATAGCTGCTATTACTCTGAAGGGAACCATAAATGAATTGGTGGCCTCCAATCGTGAATAAGCAGCTCATAATATATAGGCACCATGCAAAAGGTGGCTTGTTTGGAGGTGAATCAACAAGCACCCATGTCTGACTGGCAGTAGCATGTGCCAATTTGGTATGAGAATAATAATTCATTTAATTCTTAATTTTAATGTTTATATTTGATGTTGTATTTACCTCCTTTTTTTATGTTATGTTTTAATGGCTGGCTGAACTACCTATTTCTTCTTCTTATTTAATGACTGACTTTGCCGTCTACTTTTTATTTTTATTGTTCATGGTTGGCTTTGCCACCTATTTTATTTTATTTTGTTATGTTAATTAATTTTCTACCACTCATTTTCTGCATAATTTAATTTTGTAAGATGTAAATTTTGATACATTATAGACAATTTTTGGCACAATAAATGCTTGAATCAATCTTAATTTATTGTAGACAATATGACGATTGGCACAATTGATGCTTGAATCCATTTAAAAATTATCTTTTGCATCTTTGTATTTTTTAATCTTGTAAAGTGTGAACCTTGATATATTGTAGACAATTGTTGGCACAATAAATATTTGAATCAGTCTTGATTTATTATAGACAATATGACGATTGGCACAATGTACGCTTAAATCTATTTTACAAGAATGTATTATATATTAGTAATACAATAAAAATGAGGTAAATATAATTCATGTACAAACAAAGGTGAGTTTAAATTAACATATCTTTTGATTGAAAATTTATTCATGTAAGGATTCTAATTGAGTAAAAAAAGAGTTACATTTATCTTTATTTGATATATCAAGAGTGGATTCCCTAACCTTAGCATGTTTTTTTACTTTGAATACGTCTTTATTTAATTTCAGTATCTTAGTTCTTTGCATATTTTATTCAATACTCTTCTCACAAAACAAGACATTGGCAACTAGGTTAGAAGTATTTATTTCGGATCTAAATTAGAATTTTCTCTCAATTGGCAATCTCTGTGAGATTGACCTTACATACCACTAAATTTATACTCCAATAGATTTGTGCACTTGCAAGTTTTAATTAAAATAACAACATTCTCTCATAACTTCATAGTGTGGTTCATGAGTTTAATTCCCTTATAGTTGACACAATTCTGTATGTCCCTCTTATCTTTATATATAGGAATTAAAGTATTTTTCTTCTATTCATCTGACATTTTCTTAGATCTCATTATCACATTAAACAACTTACTAAGCCAACTTATGCTTTTTCTTCTTAAACTTTCCTACACCTCAATAGGTATATTATTATGCTCTACTGTTTTGCCATTTTCCATTCTCTTCAAAGCCTTCTTTTCTTCAAAAAGAAAAATTCACATAATTTAAAATTGTTAAACAGTATTGTCAACAACACTATCCTTAAATAGTTATTTAAAATATCATGTATTGTTCTCTCACTTCCTAAACACAAGAAGAAGAAGAATGATTTTTTTACCCCTTTGATGATGACAAGAGTGATAACTGATCTAGTATATTATCATCATTAGGTGGCCAACTGTATAAGGTTCTTCCCTCTGTGACTTGTGTAGATGGTCAAAAGACACAGCCTTACCCTACCATTATATAGACTACCCTTGGATTAATGACTGTATATGTACAGCCATTTTTGTTTTTTCCTCCTTGATACTACTGGTTACATTGGATAATATATCAAATTGTTTAGTCTGGATTAGCTGGTAAATTGATTTATGACCAGGTTGTCCTTCACTAAGAGTTTTCAGTTAACAGTCTTATTATGTTTTTATTGCTGCAGGTTCTTTTTGACAAGTTGTTATGATGGTTTAGGGAGGTAATAATCATTGAACTTCTTTTACTTTTTGTTATTCTAGAATTATTGGCTTCTTTATGTTTGCATGATATATTTCTTAATAGTCAGGAGAACTTTTATCATGATATGAATAAAATTTTCTCTAGGGTATGGAAAAGTGCTGGACTATGTACGTATACATTGGAGGGACATAGTGATTCTCTCACTTCTGTTAGCATCATCAATACTGAAGGTATAAAGACAAGGATTATCTCATATGTGCTGCTAGTTTTGTTCATTTCAGTTTTTCTGTTTGCAAGTTGTCTAATCCTAGTGGGTGATTTATCTGTTCCTCCTGTTAAAAAATTCAGTGAGTACATATCTAACCGTATAAGACAACTTATGATTGGTTCTTTCTTCCTTTTTCCTTTCATTGTATGGTACAGATGGTAATGGATGTCTAAGAAATCAGTTAGTGTCTATAGTTTATTTGCCGTACAAAATTTGTTTCATCAAAAGCAAACTGGAAAAGTATGTGCAGAGCATTATTTTATCTGAAGTAGCTTATCTACTGTGTTGTCTTATCCATAATTTTAGGGTTACAATATACATAATGCATCCTCAGCCATGAGATGAATGCTCCTCTATTTGTAGCAGGGAAAACTTATAGCAATTGTGTTCATGTTTGTTTGTTTGTTTGTTGCATGTGTGCTAGTGTTCCATAATATAGCCACTTGTTCTGTGTTTAAATTGTTGCAGTTTATCAAGATATGTACTATATTCAGGTGCAGAAACTTATACCGTAGCTACTGCTTCAAAGGATCAGACGTTGAGGCTATGAAAGGTATCTAAAAGAAGTTTACAAAGCTGCAATTTATCATGCTGAGGATTGATTCTGACTACATTATATTTTTCCTTTTGTGTAAAAGTTCAATCCAGAAGAGGCCATCAATTATCCTACAAAGATTAGGGCTTTCAAAATCTTGCGCTGTCATGAGGCTTCTGTACAGAGTGTTGCAGCACAGTCTGGAGAAATGGTTTGTTTTATTTTTTATTTCTCCATTATCTCTCTCCTTGGTTAAATTACTGGTGTCATAATGCCGCAAAATTCAGATTTCTGAGTTCAGTCTTGTTGCTTCCATTGTCACATATACGTAGGTTTTTTCTGGTTCTTGGAATTGCGCCATCAATTTGTGGCACACTCACTTTGATACAGAAGGTGATCTGTCTATTAAGAAGAGAAAAGTGGAAGATCAAATTCAGGAGTCTCAATAGAAGTGTGTATGTCTTTTGCAAAATGTTGTAAATGCTGTTCGTTGGATAGTAAAACTTTAAGGATGTCATATATGTACTTCTCAATTCTCAGTATTGCATTGCCATTGTACTTTTAAGTGTTATAGAAATGCAAATGTCCTTCTCTGATCAGCGTTTTAGTTTTTGGGCTCGTTAAGTTGCCATCTAAGCTTTTGTGTGTGTGTGTTGGGGAAGGGGGAGGGATTTTTTCACGCCAATGTTGAAAGAGTTTGATGATCTTACTTTGAGTCATGTTGAAGGTTTTCTTTAATGTTAATCTTGTAGATCTCTGTACAGTTTTAATCTTGTAGTGTATGTAAGTAACTGTTTATTTCCTTTTTTTGAATAATGTTATACATTTAATGTATAATTCCATGCTTTCGATTGTCGTCTTAACCAATTTGTTGTTACTACTACTCTGTTGCATTTTAGGGGGAGGCTGTGTCTACACTTGTGGGTCATACACAGTGTGTATCTTCTGTGGTTTGGCCTCAGTGAGACAATCTATTCTTCGTCATGGGATCATTCTGTTAGGAAATGGGATGTCGACACAGGAAAAGATCTGTTGGATATAGTAAGTATGCCAACTTGCTGCTTATGTTTGACCCTTTTTTTGGTCTTTATATCCAGCTTCATGAATTTCTAGTCATATGCTGTTCCATGTTCATGCCATTGATATTAGTGTTTATCTTCTGGTTAAGCTATTGGACTATATCAGGGCATGCTGATAGTTTTCCTTTTCTTCTTATTATGATCATCATAGCTCCTTTTGTTTTCTCATTTTATTGTGTCTTGGAAAATATTCAATTTCTCTCCGGGTAAAATTTCACCTGATTTTCATTTTGAACATATTCTCCACAGGTTAGATATGATAATGATCCTTGGTAATGGGAAGTCTTTTATATCATGAATTTTGGGTATGCTTATTTAGTTATTTTATACTTTTATATGTTTTTTCAAACCCACTACAATTCCTACCATTAAATTGAGTGCTGACATAATTTTTATTATTGATTCAAAGTTTATGGTTATCAATTTGAAGTTTACATACTTCCATTTTTTGTGTTTGAAGTTATTTTCATTTTAAACTGTTTCTTTGAAAATTGTTATTTTTGACAAATTGCAAAGTCATACTTGGAGAGAGTTTGACTACTAAATACAGAGTTTTAGTTTTGGACATACGAGTTAAAGAAGAGTAGAAAGAAAGAGTAAGAAAACAATTCCTAAAATTAGGTGGTGGTCTTTGAAGAATGAACAACAGAGGAGTTTTCAAAGAAAAGTGGAGGAAGAGGGGTTTTGGGAGGTTCAGAGAAATGCTAATGATATGTGGAACAAGATAGTTAAAGGGATCAGGAATATAGCAAGAAAGATATTTGGAGAATCAAGAGGTGTTGGATCAAAGGGTAAAGAATTTTGGTGGTGAGATGCAGAGGTACAAGATAAGATTAAGGTTAAAAAAGAGTGTTATAAGGCGTGATATTTATGTATAGATAATGAAAATTAAGATAAATATAAAGTGGTTAAGAATTCTACCGTACGACTATAAGACCTGCTAGATTGTATGGTACTGAATGTTGGGCGGTTAAAAGACAATATGAAGATAAACTCAACGTTGCAGAGATGAGAATGTTGCGCTGGATGTGTGGACACACCAGAAGAGATATGATTAGAAATGAGTACATTAGAGAGAAGGTTGGGATAGCACCTATTGTGGAAAAAATAGTTGAATCTCGCTTAAGGTGGTTTGGTCATGTGTGGAGAAGACTTGCAGAAACTCTAATGAGAAGAGTAGATCGGATGGAGAATAATCCAATAATTAGAGGTAGAGGGAAGTCAAAGAAAACACTATTAAAAATGATTTAATAGTTAATAACTTATCTATTGATCTCATCCATGATATGCCACTATGGTGCCGTTTGATCCATGTAGTCGACCCCACCTAGTGGGAAAATGCTTAGTTGTTGTTGTTGTATAAAGTGGCTAAGAAATAGTTGATACCATGATTAGGAGAAGGATCAATATCATGTGTCTACAAGAGACTAAGTGGGTAGGAGAGAAGGCAAAAGAATTAGATTCTTCAGGTTTTAAGCTTTGGTACACCGGCAAGACAAGAACTAGTAATGGTGTAGGTATAATAGTTGATAAGGAGTGGAGAAACAATGTAGTAGATGTGAAAAGATTAGGAGATAGGATTATAGCTTTAAAAATTGTAGTTGAGCGGGATATTTTTAATGTTTTTAGTGTTTATGCACCCCAAGTTGGATTAGAGGAGCATCACAAGAGAACTTTTTGGGAGGATCTAGAAGGTTTGATTCAAGAAATACCTCTGGGAGAAAAGATTTTCCTAGGAGGGGATTTGAATGGTCATGTAGGGAGGGAATTGAAAGGATACGAGGGTATACATGGAGGTTTTGGATTAGGAGATGCAAATGAAGAAGGTAAAACTATCTTGGATTTTTCTTTAGCCTATAATTTTACCATAGCAAATACTTGCTTTAGAAAGCGGATAGAACATCTTATCACATACAAGAGTGGAGGAGCAAACTCTCAAATAGATTTTTTCTTGGTAAGGAAATCAGATAAAAAGTTTTGCACAAATTGTAAAGTCATACCCGGTGAGAGCTTGGCTACCCAACACAGGGTTCTAATTTTGGACGTACGAGTTATGAGAAGAGTAGAAAGAAAGAGTAAGAAAACAATCCCTAGAATTAGGTGGTGGTCTTTGAAGAATGAACAACAAAGGAATTTTCAAAGAAAAGTGGAGGAAGAGAGGCTTTGGGAGGTCCAAGGAAATGCTAATGATATGTGGGACGAGATGGCCAAAGGGATAAGGAATATAGCAAGAGAGATACTTGGAGAATCAAGAGGCGTTGGACCTAAGGGTAAAGAATCTTGGTGGTAGAATGCGGAGGTGCAAGATAAGATTAAGGTTAAGAGAGAGTGTTATAAGGAGTGGAACTTATGTAAAGATAATGCAAATTGGGATAAATATAAAGTGGCTAAGAAAGACGCTAAGAAGGCTGTGAGTGAAGCAAGAACTAAAGCTTTTGAGGGGTTATATCAATCTTTAGGAACTAAGGAGGGAGAAAGAAAAATTTACAAGCTTGCGAAGGGTAGGGAAAGAAAGACAAGGGACCTAGATCAAGTGAAATGTATTAAAGATGAAGAGGGTAATGTTTTGGTAAGGGAGCATGATATCCACGCACGATGGAGGAGTTACTTTCAAGGACTTTTTAACGAAGGGCATGAGTTGACCTGTAACTCTGACAGACTTAATATGGCAGAAGAGGATCGTAATTATACTTTTTATCGTAGAATCCAAGAGTTTGAAGTAGAGAGGGCTTTGAAGAGAATGAATAATGGCAAAGCAGTAGGACCTGACAATATACCTATTGAGGTGTGGAAAAGTTTAGGAAGGAAGGGTATAAGTTGGCTCACTAAGTTGTTTAATGTGATAATGAAATCTAAGAAAATGCCGGATGAATGGAGGAGAAGTACTTTAATCCCTATATATAAAAATAAAGGAGACATACAGAATTGTTCCAATTATCGGGGGATTAAACTCATGAGCCACACTATGAAGCTATGGGAGAAGATTATTGAGCAAAGATTAAGACAATAGACTCAAGTTACAGAGAACCAGTTTGGATTTATGCCAGGAAGGTCAACTATGGAAGCAATTTATTTACTACGGAGATTGATGGAAAGGTATCAAAGTAGGCAGAAAGATTTGCATATGGTTTTTATTGATTTGGAAAAGGCATATGACAGAGTGTTAAGAGAGATTCTATGGAAGGCTTTAGAAAAGAAAGGAGTGCGTATTGCGTATATTCGAGCAATCAAAGACATGTACGACAGGATAACGACTTGCGTGAGAACACAAAATGGGGATACAAAGGATTTTCCCACAACTATTGGACTACATCAAGGGTCTTCTTTGAGTCCGTATCTTTTTAATTTGATTTTGGACGCAGTTACTGAACATATACAAGAGTTGGGGCCTCAGTGCATGATTTCTGCAGATGATATAGTCTTAGTTGGTGAATCGAAAGAGGAAATAAATTTGAAACTAGAGTCATGGAGACAAGCTTTAGAAACACATGGTTTTCGGATAAGTAGAAATAAAACAGAATATATGGAATGTATTTTTAGTAAGAGACGAACAAATACGAATGTAGACGTGAAACTTGGAGACTATATATTAAAACAAGTTACAAGTTTTAAATACCTTGGGTCTATTATACAAAATGACGGCGAAGTAAAGGAGGACGTAAATCATAGGATTCAAGCTGGATGGATGAAATGGAGGAAAGCTTCGAGTGTCATTTGTGATAAAAAAGTGCCGCTCAAAGTTAAAGGAAAATTCTACCGTACGGCTATAAGACCTGCTATATTATATGGTACTGAATGTTGGGCGGTTAAAAGACAACATGAAGATAAACTCAACGTTGCAGAGATGAGAATGTTGCGCTGGATGTGTGGACACACCAGAAGAGATATGATTAGAAATGAGTGCATTAGAGAGAAGGTTGGGATATCACCTATTGTGGAGAAGATGGTTGAATCTCGCTTAAGGTGGTTTGGCCATGTGTGGAGAAGACCTGCAGAAGCACCAGTGAGAAGAGTAGATCGGATGGAGAATAGTCCAATAATTAGAGGTAGAGGGAGGCCAAAGAAAACAATAAGTGAAACTATTAAAAATGATTTAATAGTTAATAACTTATCTATTGATCTCATCCATGATAGGCCACTATGGCGCCGTTTGATCCATGTAGCCGACCCCACCTAGTGGGAAAATGCTTAGTTGTTGTTGTTGTTGTTGTTGTTGTTGTGAAGGGTAGAAAAAGAAACACAAGAGACTCAGATTAAGTGAAATGTATTAAAGATAAAAAGGTAATGTTTTAGTAAGGGAGCAAGATATCTAAGCACGATGGAAGAGTTACTTTTAAGGGTTTTTTAACAAACGACATGAGTTGACCTATAACTCTGATAGACTAAATATTGCAAAAAAAGACTGTAATTATACTTTTTATCGTAGAATTCAGGATCTTGAAGTAGAGAAAGTTTTGAAAAGAATGGAAATGGCAAAGTATTAGGACCTGATAATATACCTATTGAGGTGTGAAAAAGTTTAGGAAGGAAAGGTATAAGTTGGCTCACTAAGTTGTTTAATGTAATAATGCAATCTAAAAAAATGTCAGATGAATGGAGGAGAAGTACTTTGATCACTATCTATACAAATAAGGGGGGCATACAGAACTGTTATAACTATCGGGAGATTAAGCTTATAAGCCACACTATGAAATTATGAGAGAAAATCATTGAGTATAGATTAAGACAAGAGACTCAAGTTACAGAGAATCAATTTGATTTTATGTCAGGAAAGTCAACTATGGAAGCAATTTATTTACTGCGGAGATTGATGGAAAGATATCAAAGAAGACAGAAAGATTTGCATATGGTTTTTATTGATATGAAAAAGGCATATGACAGAGTGTTAAGAGAGATTTTATGGAAGGTTTTAGAGAAGAGAGGAGTATGTATTGCGTATATTCAAGCAATCAAAGACATGTACGATAGGATCACGACTTGTGTGAGAATACAAAATGGGGACACAAAATTTTTTTTCATAACTATTGGACTACATCAAGGGTCTCCTCTGAGTCCGTATCTTTTTAACTTGATTTTGGACGCAATTACTGAACATATACAAGATTTGGGGTCTCAATATATGATTTTTGCAGATGATATAGTTTTAATTGGTGAATCAAAAGTGAAAATAAATATAAAGTTAGAGTCATGGAGACAAATTTTAGAAACACATAGTTTTCGTATAAGTAGAAATAAAACAGAATATATGGAATGTATTTTTAGTAAAAGACGAATAAATACAAATTTAGATGTAAAACTTGGAGACCATATATTAAAACAAGTTATAAGTTTTAAATATCTTGGATTCATTATACAAAATGACAGCGAAGTAAAAGAGGATGTAAATCATAGGATTCAAGCAGGATAGATGAAATGGAGGAAGGGTTCATGTGTCATTTGTGATAAAAAAGTGTTGCTCAACGTTAAAGGAAAATTCTACCGTACAACTATAAGACTTCTATATTGTATGATACTGAATGTTGAGCAGTTAAAAGACAACATGAAGATAAACTCAATGTTACAGAGATGAAAATGTTGTGTTAGATGTGTGAACACACCAGAAGAGATAAGATTAGAAATGAGTGTATTAGAGAAAAAGTTGGGGTAGCACCTATTGTGGAGAAAATGATGAAATTTCGCTTAAGGTGGTTTGGTCATGTGTGGAGAAGACTTGCAGAAGCCCTAGTGAGAAGAGTAAATTAGTTGAAAAATAGTTCAATAGTTACAAGTAGAGAGAAGTCAAAGAAAACAATAAGTGAAACTATTAAAAACGATTTAATAGTTAATAACCTATCTATTGATCTCATTCATGATAGGCTACTATGACACCATTTAATCTATGTAACCGACTCCATCTAGTGGGAAAAGGCTCAGTTGTTGTTGTTGTTGTTGACAATCAGAAGCAGCAAAGCACCATAATATTAATAGTCAATATTCAAATTTTATTTATACATTGTCTTCCATCTGTAGATCTGTGGGAAGGCTCTCAATTGCCTTGATATTGGTGGGGAAGGTTCTGCTCTGATAGCTGCTGGTGGTTCTGACCCTGTTCTTAGGATTTGGTATCCTCCTAAGCCAAGTCTGTAAAATAAGTTAAAATCTTTACTGCCAACCATCATATGGATGCTAGTGATTTAGATGACAGTTTTTTGCTTTTTGCAGGCACTTCTGCTCTTGTTTTTCAGTTTTCTTCTCATACTTATTGATTTTCAGCTGGCAAATGGCATGATAATTCCTGGTTTAATTTACTTTATGATGGGAAAGTTATGTCATGGGATCCGAGAACTATGGTAATATATCCTTATTTACCGTGTGATTTTCCTTTTGCTGTTAGTTCTTGAAGTTAATGCACACTCACTAGCTTTACCTTTGTCACCTGATATTTTTCTCCATTTATGTTGCAGTGGCCTCTCTCTATCATTAAGTCACACAGTGACAAGGTATACCGTTCAAATTTCCAGCCAAAAAAAAAATTCCATTGTCTTCGTTTTTCACTTTAGAGTCAAAGTTACAATTAAAAGAATGATTGTTTATTTAACTTGGGTACTTTTTGCAGACCAGTAAAAAAGTGACAGCATTCTCTGGTAGAGCCGACTCAAAACTCTGCATCTCCTCTGAAATTCCAGTACAATGAAGCAACATTTTTGAGTAAGCTATTCAGAAGTTTAATGGCAGCTTGTATTTGTCATTTTTATATCTCCTAAATGTTATCATACTTGCATGCATTTCTTGCCACTAGCTATTGTTCTTTTATAGCCTTCACTGAGAACTGAAAAATCATTCCTAAAATATTTGTTTTTCCTTGCTGTTTTATTTTTCATTTACTACATTTGCTACATGCTAGAAGAAAAATCTTTGCTTGTCAATTGGGCTTCTATATGTTGAGCCAACCAACTTCAACTTCCACAATTGGCATATCTTGGTCCAATACTGAGTAGTCGAAGACACACGATTCACAACGTAAATCGACCACGTCACTTTGATTCATATGGCCATCGATACAAATTAGTGATCAAATCGCTAGAGCACTAGAATCATAGTTAGAATCGCACAGATTGGTGCGATTCCGAGTACTTGTCTTACAATGGGTTTGCAGCTTCCTAGAGATAGGTTTTTTGTCTTCACCTATGTCTTCGTCTACGTCTTCGTTTGGATGTGTCTGTGTCTCGGCTTCCTCCTCTTCGTCTTCGTTGAGTGTGATTCAACTTTTTTTTTATTTTTTATTTTTAACTTTTTGTTTGGGACAAGTTTTTAAATTTTTACCTAAACCCAAAGAAAATGCAAGGTCCACCGTGTGTTTTCTTTCGGTATGGTATATTGTATCTTATGAATATGTTATATTATATTGTAGTTATATAAGTTGTGGGATAATCCGGGACAAAAAGGGGACCGAAAATTTGGTTGCTGACCATTTGTCCAGGTTGGAAGAAGATTACCTTGAGGTTGAAGAATAAATTAATGAAACATTTCCTGATGAGCAATTGCTTGCTATCCAAACGGCTCCATGGTTTGCTGATTATGCAAATTATTTTGTCAAGAAAATTTTACCTCCTGACATGTCTTATCAATAAAGAAAGAAATTCTTTTCTGATTTGAAATATTATTTTTGGGATGAACCTTACTTGTATAAACATTGTGCAGATCAAATCATTAGAAGATGTGTGCCGGAGGAAGAAATGGAAAGCATTCTTCGTCATTGCCATTCGAAGGAAGTTGGAGGACATTTTGGTGGAACAAAAACTGCAGCAAAAATTTTGCAATTCGGATTCTATTGGCCTTCATTGTTTAAATATACTTTCAAGTTTGTTTCAATGTGTGATGATTGCCAAAGGAGCGGCAATATTTCACGGAGACATGAAATGCCCTTAAATAATATTTTGATAATTGATTTATTTGATGTTTGGGGTATTAATTTTATGGGGCCTTTTCCTTCATCTTATTCTAATAAATACATTCTTGTTGGTGTAGATTATGTCTCTAAATGGGTGGAAGCAGTTGCCTTGCCTACCAATGATGCTAGGGTTGTGATCAATTTCCTCAAGAAGAACATATTTTTTAGATTTGGCACACCTAGAGCAATTATAAGTGATGGAGGTAAACATTTTTGCAATAACCAATTTGAAACTTTGTTGCAAAAGTACGGAGTAACACACCGGATAGCAACACCTTACCATCCTCAAACTAGTGGACAAGTTGAAGTGTCAAACCGAGAGTTGAAGATGGTCCTTAAAAGGACCGTAAATAATTCACGCAAGGATTGGTCAAGGAAATTAGATGATGCACTTTGGGCCTATAGGACAGCTTTCAAGACACCTATTGGCTTGTCTCCATACTGATTGGTGTATGAAAAAACTTGTCACCTTCCAGTTGAATTGAAACATCGGGCATATTGGGCAATTAAAATTTTGAATTTTGATCTTAAGGCAATAGGTGAAAAGAGGGTGTTGCAATTGAATGATATGGATGAAATGAGGAATGATGCTTATGAGAATGCCCGAATATACAATGACAAGACGAAGGTTTGGCATGATAAGCACATTTTGAGGAGAAACTTTGAGGTGGGATAGAAAGTGCTGCTTTATAATTTCCGTCTCAGACTTTTTTCGGGAAAGCTAAGATCTCGTTGGTCAAGATCTTTTCTAGTAACCAAGGTGTTTCCTTATAGAGCAATTGAGATCAGTCATTAAATAAAGGGAACTTTCAAGGTGAATGGACAACGGTTGAAGTCATATTTTGACAGAGAATTCAGCAAGCAGAAGGATTCTCTAGAGTTACAACAACCGCAGTAAAGAATGACAGAAAGTCTAGCTAATGACTATAACTTAAAGCGCTTAATTGGAGGCAACCCATCAGATTTTTTTTCTCATTTGTTATCTCATTTTATTTTAGC
The DNA here is from genome assembly GCA_037074535.1 of Gleditsia sinensis. Lineage (NCBI taxonomy): Eukaryota > Viridiplantae > Streptophyta > Magnoliopsida > Fabales > Fabaceae > Gleditsia > Gleditsia sinensis. Next base: position 13,930,580 of record CM073474.1, read on the forward strand.
AATTTTAAATTTTAAAATTTTAAATTAATTTTCAGTTTTGGTGAATTATTAGTTAGATTTTCAATTTTGCACTTCATTCAATGATAATTTTATTTTTAATTAAATTTATTTATTTTATTTGTTTTGCAAGTTAAAAAAAAAACCTACGTTCGCCGCCGGCGTAAAGGAGATCTCACTGCGGCGGGATTATTTTCGCCGCCAGCGAGAATCAATTTAAAAGGGATTTTCACTGCGGCCAGGTTATTTTTCACGTGATTTTTTTCACTTTTCCCTCAAGTTTCTCCATTTTCTCTCATCCCAACACCAAATCTTCATCACCCATCATCATCAAACACCAAATCCATCACCATACACTTGTTTCCATCGGGATTTACTGCAATTTTATCAGTTTTATGCGCGATTTCAGGGCTGTTTTTGGGCGTTTTGGAGCAAATTTTGAGGTGTTTTGGAGTAGAAATTTTAGAATATTGGAGCTTGATTTTCCTCTAACAATTTAGTAATTTTGGTACAAAGTTTTGTTTATTTGCATTTCTCTTAGATTGTAAGAGATTGTTGGAGGATAAATTGGATTGTGAAAGATGAATTGTAAGTTAAGGTTTTGAATTTGAATTTGATTTGACAATTTGGGGCTTTTTAAAATTGAGGATATTTTGGTTAAATTGTTGTCATTCTTGTTTTGATTTCTGATATATTGAAGCATTGCGATATTGTGAATTCTCTGGATTGAAGTTATATTGTGAAAATGCCTAAGAAGACCAAAGCCTAGAAGGTTCGTGCCTCTTCATTTGACAGGAGTTTGTTTATTTTCAAGTATGCTGCAAAGCGTTTTGAGGAAAAGGTTATCAAGAGGGCAATTATACCTCAGAGGTGGTTTTGACAATTCTCTGTACAACTGTCGTTATGTCCTTCTATATAACGATAGTTATAGAACTGTCGTTATGTCTTTAAAAATAACGACGGTTCATGGAACCGTCGTTATATCTGTTTATAAAATTTTATTAAAAAATTATTAATTTATAATATTATTTATTTTTATTTTTTTATTTTTATATTTAATCTTTTAAAATATATATGTTGATTTTAATATTCATAATTTACATTATTTTTTATTTTTATTTTTATCTCAAAATTCATAATTTACATTATAATTTAATTTAATTTTATTATTTTTATATTTAATTTTTAATAAATTGTCTATTTTATAATGTTAACTTTTTTTATCTCTTATATCGATATACGTTAAAAATTTAAAAAAAATGTAATGTAAATGACATTCATAAATAAATTATAAAAATAAAATTAATAATGACTTAAAAATTAAAACTACAATATACATTTTTGTACAAAAAAATAATATACAATAAATATCATCAACTCGAATCTTGAGAACCCTGTGGCGTTTGATCTGCCTGATGTCCACTGCCTTTATCACTAGGAACCTGAAAATCAATTTTATTATGTAAGCGTTTTAAAATTAAAAAAAATTAATAATAACAATTATTTATGAAATTTAGGATTTAAATATTACCCTAAGATTTGCACTTTGAGCAAGTGCAATGTCAGGCGGCATTTGACCCTGAAAGTTCTGGAGCAAGAACGTCATAGCTGCTGCCTCCATCTGTTTCTGTCGAGCTATCATGTCAGCGTCACATGCCTCTTGCTTCGTCTCTCGTTGCTGCTGCTCGACGTCTCGCTTATGTATGGCCGCTTTCAAACAAGCCACCTCAGTCTGTAATTAATCATATGAAGGCTCAAACCCAGAGCTCAACCCAACAGAGGCACGTCCGAAGACTTGGGTTGGACAAACACCTTTTGACTACATTTGCTAATCGATGGTTAGATTCACAAACTACTCAATCAGATAGATTAACTACTGATGAAGAGTTTGAAATTTTGATAACAAGATCAGCACATCGTCGATTTCCAGCCAATGTTGATATTGATGAAGAATCAGAAGAAAATACTGATACTGACACAGATACAGGTGATAGTGATGGTGAAATGGACGGTGGAAATGTCACCACTGCTGATAGAATTGATGAAAGAAGTCATGTGATTTTTACATCAGAACAAGATTTTCAATATTGCACTGAAGATCAAGATCATGGTTATAGACCTTCTGATTACAACAGAGCAAGTGATAATGATGTTGAAATGCAAGATGTTCAACAATTGACTTCTGATTTTTCTTCACTTAACACTGGAGGATATGAGTCTCATGGTCATGGATTTTGTTATCATTCATCATCTTTGACATATGGTCAAAATTATGAATATGATTCATCATCCTCTGCATATAATCATTGTGCAACTTTGAGATATGATTCATCTTACTTATCTTCTTCACAAGTTGGTTGGCATCCTCCAACATACAATATAGAAGATTTTAAAAAATTTAAAAGGGAATATGATAATTTTTACTGTTCTCAAATGACTTGGATTGATTATTGTAATCATGTGGAGAGACATTATCAATTTCCTCTTAGATTATATCCAAGTTCTGGTTATCTACCTCCAAGACATTCTACTTTTAATTGATTCAAACTATCTAATAATATTTGTTGATATTGTATTGTATAATTTGAGACTTTGAGTATAATATGTAATTTGTATTGAATTTTATATATTTTAAATGTTATCAAATTTTATAAATGTTAATTATATTAATATTATTTGAATGACAATATTATTATTTAGCACTATGTTATCTAAATTTATATATCTATATTATTAATAGTATGCTAAGATCCTTTAAAATTAAAAAAAAAAATTGTTTATAATTATTTGAAACGTTTCTTTAAAATTTTTTCGTTTCCACAAACGTTTCGAAACGTTTCCAATTTTGAATTTACCGAAACGGTACCTCGAAATGAAATTTAGTTCCTTGGGTATTTTATTCCTTATAGAGTGCTTTCAAAAATAAGAAAAGCTACTTATGAGTTTAATATATCTTCTATGGTTAGAATTCATCCAGTGATTATTAATTCCTTTTTGGAACCATATAAAGAACCTCTTCTTAACACTATGGTAGCTGAAAGTACACTCATAGTTGCTACTAATTTGGAAACTATTACTATTATTGCTATTCAAGAATTCATGGAAAATGGTTAGGATCATACTCTAGATTTCATTTAATAATTCAATGATAATTGATATAAGGCTTCTTGGAAAAATGTACAAATGTTAAGGCCATTTTTCCCTTATCTCAACATTAAGGACAAGGTTTCCATTAAGGGGCTGACTATTAATACACCTACAAGCCTTAGTGTTGAAACTACAAGGCATTATTCAAAGGAATTAAAGGAAGGGGAGAATGTCATTTGAGAGTTAAGGCTAGCCAAGAATAAGAAGCTACCTATAGGGACAAAGGATTATGTGTTATAGCTAAGGAAGGAAGGTAGTTGGATTTATGGGAGGCTATAAATATTAAGTAGTTCGAGATATTAGTCAGTATTAGACTGATGTGAAATTATTTTGATGGTACTTTGAGTAATTTGCCCTTCATTCTAATAAAATTATTTCATTTTCTCTCTAAATTTTCTTGGAAAAACTTGGCTCGATAATAAAGCACTATCATAAATAGTAAAATATGTATGTTTACTATCACTCTTTTGGAGATACATGACGTGTGTATAATTAATTATAAATTAAATATCTTTAAGTTCTCTTTTTGTTAATTTTTCAATAAAATATGTCAAAAATTAGTTTAATTTTATGTTTTTCATTTTAGGAATCGAGAAAATGAAAAAGAGAAGAAAAATAAAAGAAAATCAAGAAAAACACAGAAATTTAGGAAATCTTGAACATTATTTCACTAATCTGAGTATAATTTTCTCATTCAAACTCTAAATAAAGTTATTTAAGTAGGTACGGAAAGATAAGACAAAGGGATACAACTTTTGTGTTTAATATTTTGGCAAATTCTACAGAATGGACACATGTGCAATGGTAGAAATCCAATGCCATGATAGCAGTAAAAAAATAAGTAACAAAAAAAAAGAATTTGAGTTGGAATCCAACTTTAATAAACCAAAAATTATTCAGAAGAAACATTAGGTCACTAAGATTACTGAGGCTTATAAATAAGATGACCAAGGAGGCATCTTCATTAATCAAGGATCATCCCAAAGATCTACAATCATCTTTTTTTTTTTTTTTAGTTTTGTAACTCTAAGTGGTTCATTTTGTATTATTGGTCGATGAATACTAAAACCTTTGATATATTAAAACTATGATATTAGTTTATGTTCTTTATTTGAATTCAATTTAATTAGATATTAATTTATTCTCCTAGGCATATTTGCATTATTTCTCTTGATTTTTGGTTTGGAAAAGATCCGTTGGTAATTGAATAAGTTAAACTATACTTGAATTATGAAATCAAATTTGTAATTGTTTTGTCACTATAATTTAAAAGAAAAACTAGGATTAGTAAGTATACTTCTTCTCAAGAATTATTATTTTTCAGATAGAGCAATCAACTACATTAAATTTGACCACCAGTGTTCAGGTTATTTAGCTTCATTGATCTTTCCAAATCGTATTGCAATTGTTGAATTAAATCTTGAACGCTTAGACAAGATTATTTGATAATTAGAGCTAATTGCATCGGCTATTAAAAATTAACTAAAATCATGAAAATATTAGATTAGATTTCAACAATGAATATTTAAATTAAATAGTTTATCATTTTGGTGGAAGTTAACCTTGACCAATGTATTTTAGTTTTATCATTTTATTGCAATTTTATTTATGTTATGTTCTTTTATTTTACTTTCAATTAAATCCCCCTATTTATTTACATAAATTATAAATATCATTCATCACTCTTTTGTAGGATTGACTCTTACTCTGGCTACTATATTTATTTGTATTAATAAAAAAAAGTAATTACTTTTTTTTTCTTTTTGACCTGCTATAGCACATTCAAGTACATATAGAGCAAATAATTATTCAATGGTGACCAAAGGATAAGGTGTCAACCAATTTTGTCCAAAAGCAAATATAGGTATAATCAAATGATTGGGTGTCAAGGCATCTCTTTGAGAAATGTTGACTACCAACACGAACTCCTAGCATTGGGGAGATTTGAACCAACGCAAAATAGGTGACTAAAAATGCTATATCGGTTCCTTTATACCAGTTAAGCCAACTTGTGTTATTCTTCAACTAAACATGTACTTATCATAGAACATAGATAATAAGTGCAGTGACTTGTCAAATGTATTGTCCTGCATCAAAATAACTCAAATAATAGAGTTGAGAAATTAGAAAACATTGTTCAATCAAAAATTTCCCAAGATATTCATTTGACCAAATTTACCTAGACATGATTTTTGCTAGTTCAAGAACACCTCTAGGTGTTATGTTATTCTAAATTCTACATCAAAATGACATTCTATACCCGAGACTTCTAGTGACAAGCATGAGATCTATGGCTAGGCACATTGTCACCAGTTTAAATTTTATAATCTATTTTTAACTGAATCAAAAAGGTGAATTAGTTGAAACATACAATTTTTTTAGACATCATTTTTTGGCCAAAAAAAAGTTTGAACATCATTCAATAACAATATCCAAAAAAGGACAACCTTTATTCCTTCAACCATTTGACAAACTTGTTGATCTTAGTAGACTGTCCACCTTCTCCATCGTTATTCATCACCATCTCTTTTAACTTCAAAGACCTTGATCTTATATCTCTGTTCCCAAGTAGTTGGTCCACTTTCTTCATTATCTCAACACTTGACACAAGCCCATTCTCATCAGTCTCAAATCTCAGTCCAACCTTCCACTCACCACAAACATACCTCTCATTAAAAATCTGGTCTCCAAAATATGGCCAACACAAGAAGGGCACCCCATTACACAAACCATCTATAATAGAATTCCAACCACAATGACTCACAAAACAAGCTATGGCAGGGTGGCTCAACACATCCCTTTGAGGTGCCCACTTAACAATCTTCCCTAAACCTCCCCCAAACTCATCTGGGTATCTATTTTTTGTGTTGAAAGTGGTATCTTCACGCACAACCCAAAGAAATGGTCTTTTTGTGAGTTCAAGTCCAAGAGCTACTTCTTTGAATTGGTTTGGGTCAAAAACAGTGAAACTTCCAAAGGCAAGGTAGATTACAGAACAAGGTGGGTGTTGGTCAAGCCAACTCAAGCAGGATAAGTCTTCTTCCCAGAATTGTCCTATTGATCCTTTTGTTGGGTGGTGACTTCCCAACAATGGGCCAATTGGTTGGAGCTTTGGGATAAATGATAATGTTCCCAGTTCGAGTTCATAAGTTGTGTTGCAGAACCACCACTCTGTTAAATCTAGAATTTGGTTGAATCTTTTGCAGTAATCGAATATGCTCTTCTGAGCGTCTGAATCACCCATTGTAGTCCAGAAAAGGTGGTTTGTTTCCATTAGAGGCATAGTTGGAGAGAGCTGAAATGTTGTTTTTTCAATGGGAAATCCTTCAATGTCAACGAAAAGAAGAAAAATTGAGATGTAATATTAATAATTAACAGGAATATGAACGGCTTTTGGATCAAAGAAATTTTAGACAGAAATTCTATTTTCATCCTTGAAAAGATTGTTGATATTAATTTGGACCTTAAAGATGTATTTTATCATCTTAGTATCCGGAAGTATGTAGTTTTGTTTCAATTTTGCCATTTCATAGATATTAAAGTAATACTATACAATCTTTCAAGGTTCAAATATTGTGATAGCAACAAAATTATACTTCTCAATACTAAAACGATATAAAAAAATTTTAGAGTGTTAAATTAATAATGATATTAGAGGACCAAAATAAGGTTTATGTCAAAATTTAAGATAGACTAGTAGACTAAATTATTCATAGATAATCATATAGGCATATCAGTTAAAAATACTTTTCAATAAGATCTAAATTGAAATACTAATATGTCTATGTATGTATGACTCTAGCTATCTTTTAGGGATAGAAATGCTTAGTATCTGGAAAACCATTTTTGAAATTCAACTGGGTTCTACAATAAAAGTTGAAAGGAAGCAGATTTTTATGGTTGAGGGAGGAGAAAAATATAGTTTATTATAAAGAAACTCAACAAGAAATAAGATTATTAATTGAGAGGTTCCTTAGTCTATTAAAAACAGACTATTAATTTATTATTAATCCATCGACAAACATGTCATAGATAAATCTCATTAAAAAGTATTTTGGACATGTTTACAGTACGTTGAAGTTTAATTTAGTATGCTTATCTCAAATGTTAGTCTCACTCACAAGAATTAAAACTTTATTTAAGGTTACTCAAAGATGAAATATCTTACCATTAGAGTCTATGATTCCATCATGGATGAGCTTTGGAATGTAATATTGCAGGGCAAACGCAGTTGCAGAAGCAGTCCACAAAGCAGCCCCTTTGATTCCAAGCTTCCTAGCAACTTCCAATGCCCAACCCATACTCACATCAGCAATTATGCAACTAATGCCACCACCATCACTATTACCGCTTCCAAAATCGAGCTCCTCTATCAGTTTCTCAAGCATGGCAGGCATGGTACCCAATATTGCACTGCACGACTGGCCGACGTCGTTTCTATCATCGTCAGGTCCCAACCCATCTGGGATTGAAACAAATCTTATTTGTGACCCCATTATGAGGCTCTCTTGCTCGGCCATGGAACTCATCAACACTCGCTTGTGGTTGAAATCTGTGTTCACAAAAAAGATTTTGAAGCCATGTTCCGCTAATTTGTGTGAGAAGTTCATAAGAGAATTTACATGTCCCTGTGCTGGAAAGGGTATGACTAGGACATTTGGGTTCATCGTCTTGAAATTCTGAAAATTTTGTTTTTCTGACTAGGTTTGGTGATTTTTGTTAAGGGGCTGATGATAAATTGATGAAGATGTAGAAATGGAAAGCGGACTGAGATTCTCTGTGTAAATTGAAAGACAGAGGACAATATGTAAAGCAGAACGTTAAATTAGTAAATTCTATCTATTTGTTTTTAAACGTTGGAGGTCCATGTAAATTTTTTTTTTGTTTATATTTTTTATTTATTTAATTCATACAAAAAGGATGGGGGATGGAATTGCTTCACCCCTATCCAAATCCAAATAAGAGAAACGACTTGTTCTCGTGGTTGTATTTGTGTTGGGTGTCTTTTTTGACCTTTTTTTTTTTTGTAGACTCAATCAATATATAGTTGTCAATTCTTGTTATATATGATTTAAATGGACTCTCTCAATTAATGAGTCAATTGAGATAATATTACCGAAGTCATTTCTACAAATGAAACAAAAAAAAAACTTTGGTCAGAATTTGTAACTCTTTAATTTATTGTAGAAAAATATGTATTTTTGTCATTTAAAATTGTCATAAATTTTATATACTCATAATTGTATTTTTTTAAAAAAATAAAATGTTTGAGAACTTATGAGGATATAAGGAAAAGTGACTATAGAAAACGAAGACTTCGTAGCCACTTTAATTATAAAGTTAAACTATGGCTCATTATCATCAATTTTTTTTATTCACATTATGCAAGTATATGAATGAATGGATAGAATTTATGAAGTGGATTGTTTTCAACTAAAATCATATTTTGGTCATTCACAAATTGATTAATGCTCAAATTGGTGTTTTTGTTTCAATTTTAGTCCTTCAATCTTAAAACTTCAACCCATCTAACTTCTCGATTAGAGACCGCTAACTTCATTAACATACTAGTAAATTATTATTTTTGAGTCTCTAAAGATATATTTTTTCAATTTTGGTCCCTCAAAATTTTACTTGCTCATTTCAATTTCGTAACTAAAGAATATACTATCTTCAAAAAATATCCTCATGGTAAGCCAGCTAGCGAATTTGCTTTCCTAGCCAAATCAAGAGTTCACTTAAAAATAAATCACATCATAGTCTAAATTATTGGATCTCTTGGGTCAAATAAAAAAAATTGATAAATGTTTATTAATATTGTTAACATTCCATATTTATAAACACAAGATAATTTTTAAAGGAAGTAAAAAAAAAAGATCAAATTTAAAAATATGTACTCTTAACATATTTAACAACAGCTAATCATTAAAATAAATAAATTTATTAATAAAATTAACAATTTATTAAAGAAAAAGTAAATAAAATAAAGTTTCCGGAATAAGAGACTAAAATGAGAATAAAATCTCTTAAAAACTGACTAAAAATTGAAAAATCTATGAAAGCACAAAATAATATTTAAGCCTCTTTGTTTTTTCAGTGGCATGATAAAGATATTCTCGAAACACTTAGCAAATCAGCCAAAACTAAGTTCTTTTGGAGGCAATATTTTAAAAAAAATTGGAGGGGAGGGGAGGAAAACTTGAGATCAAAAATCTCCTTCCCTCTCAAAAACCCTCTCCTCCAAAATTGAAAGAATTTGGAGGAAAAGAACAATTTTAAACAAAAAAGTTATTACATAATATTTTTAATATCAAAATGACCTTTAATCTTTTTTGTTTTTTTATTTTTCTTGCAGACAAAAAGGCTAAAACCAATACAAAAGGCTGTCATGGCTTTGACTCATGGGAGTGAAGGGAAATTTTTTTTTATATACATTTATATTAATTTTAATAATTATATATATATATATATAAATACAATAAGTTTTTTATTTTTTATTTTATTTTTTTCTTCTTACAAAATAAACAAACAAAAAATTCTCCTCTCTTTTAAAGTAAATTAAATAAAAAAAAATTATTTTCTTTTCTTTTCTTTTCTCTTTTTTTTCTCTCTTTTTTTTATTAAAATCTATCTCCTCTCTTTTTCTCCTCCGCTGAATTAAACTATCTCTTAATATATTTAAATTAAATAAATTTTATTTAAATAATAACTTCAAAATTTAAACCCAAATAATAAAAATAAAGAACGCAGGACCAACCTTTTGTCAATATATAGAGCTGAAAATGAAATAAGAAAACTTTGTCTGTAACCAGACTGCCAAACATGCTTTCGTGTCGTATACGGAAAATTTTGGTCGCTGCATTACCCAAAGCACTCTTAAAATATCTATTGTCGTGTTGTGAGATAGGATACGAAACAGGACTGCCTTGTGCCTATCGTTTTTTGGTCCAAGTATTACCCATAGCATACGTCCACACTCCTGTCAGGATTTATTTTGGGAGTATGCGGGTCAGAGCCTCATCATAGCCTTGGGACTTTATCCTGATCAAGATTTTTCTACCCACAGAGAAAAATATCCTTTCCTTTTTGGCTGGTACAGGGCGAGGAGGGATTCATCCCCCTGACCCCATATTCCGTAGTCATGTCCTCTCATCTAAACTCTATTGAATCTGTTTACTATGATTCCCTTAAAAAAGAGAACTTTTTCTTTCCCCAACTATTTCAGCGTAAGAAGATATGAAAACCTCTCCAACTATTTTAAAAAAATAATTTAATAGACGATATTTAAATTATAATATATAATAAAAATAATATTTTTTTAAAATTAATTTTATTATATATCATAATTTAAATATTGTTAATAAATAAAAAATATCAACTTCAATATATCAAATACTATAAAAAAATTCTCTCTCTCTAGTTAATTTTGTATTTGATCAAATATTTAATATTTTTATAATTTTTTTATTTTTCTTTAATTTAACTTATTAATTATAATTTCAAACAACTGACCCTAAATCAAGGGAAAAAATTAAGAAGTCGAAGATCAATTAAATCAAACTGAACAAATTGAATTTGATATAATTGAGTTACTTCATAAATAAAGAAATTTAATATTTTAGTTAATTGTTTGATCCATTTAGTTTAAATTCAACAACTAGGACTATTAAATTGGGCATAACCTATGGGGCAGGCTTGGCTCAACCTTGTAAATGGGATGGATTTGATAGACATACGGACGGACTATTTTAATAAAGAACTTTTAACTATGATCCATCCAGCTGACTGAGGTCAGATTGGCCCATGTGAGTTTCTTTTTTAATACTTTCCAATAAACCTTAGTGCATGGGTGAGTATTTGTGATTCATGGACTTTAATAGACTTTCAGATTTGACAAGAACTACGAAAAAGAAAGAAACAAATAAATAAATAAATTGCCAATACTAGCCTCTTGATCCCTCGAATCAATAACCTTATATTCTCTTTTTCACAAATGTAAATCCAGGGATGTAAAGAGGTTTCAATACAAACATCGGCATACAAGCAATTCCTAGTTCCAAACTATTCATGCACCAGAAAAGCTTGCTAAGTTTCTCAACTTTGACAACCAAGTTCATCATAAATTATAAAAAGACTCAACTACACTTCTAATTCTTCTATTTTTATAAATATCTCAATTTAATATTTTTATAATTTGTAATATAAATTTGATCTTTTTAATTTTAACAAATGAGTCAAAATGGATATTTTGTTAAATTTAATATTTATTTTATCATTAATATGTCACATGAACATCAAATGTGAATCACTAAATTTATCATTAATGTATTTTATTGAGTGATTGGATATGACACATGTTATATATATAGTAAAATACACATGGCATATGTGTTACAGATTAACAGTAGATGATAAATTTAATAAAAAGACCATTTTCAATTAAAATTCAATGGACCAACAATTTGTAGAGAGATTAAATTAGCACATTCTTAAAAATAGAAAAATCATAATCACAATTACAATTAAGTCTTATGATAAATTTAGGCTTGCTAAATTTCTCTTCTTTGTGAAATAAATTAATGTGCAGCATAAGTATATCAGTTTAAAACTACCAAGTGAATAACCTAGCCTCACTGTCAAGTTTCTATTTCAATAGTTACAGAGATGTGGAGGCAATTACAGCTTTCTGATCTATGTACCATATACCCTGCTCATACAATAATTAATAAGAAAGAAAAGTTGAACCAATTTTTTTTTTTTTTTGAGACAAGTGAAAAAACCATATTCATATATCATGATAAAGCACTCAGGCCAACAAACAGAAGATAAAGATAGAATAAATAATTTTTGTGGTTTCTGAAGATACAAAAATAAACACTTAGTACTATGATTAGAAAATAAAGAGGTAATACACCCCTCAAATCTTAATCTATCAAATAATACATCTTAACAGATCAAATACACAGCTAAAATAACATAAAAAAAGAAAAAAAAAAGAGTCATATTATAGAAGAGATAACACACCTCCCAACCTTCTCTAAGGTTAACTCTCTTCAAATTTCTTTTACGTAAGTCCGGTGTTGTAACTTTGATACTATGGATCTGAATAAATAAATGTATATCTTTAAAGCTCTAAAAACTCTTCTACAAAGAAAATAAATCTTCCCTGAAGGAAATAAGAAATTCTCTTGAAAAGAAAAAAAAAATTTCTCACAAAAAGAAAAAATTAAAAAAAAATTAGTAAAGATAATAAAAAATAAAAAAAAAGGTGTGAAGATAGAGAGGGGCGGGGGATTTTCATCCCCTCTCCAAACAAAGTTTGGCGGCCGCTGCTTCTTTCACAGAGAGAGAAATGAGCACTAGGGTTAAAAGTTGAACCAATTAATACAAAGCATTTCTCTCACCTCATGCACCATAAAAGCAATGCCAAAATCATCAATCGAAGCTTGGGATTCTATATGTTTCCTATCCGAAATGTATATGAGAAGAGTCTGCTATGTTCAGCGCATAATATATGAGAGCCTATCTAGATAATCACAATTTTCAGAAATACTTATCATTACAAAAAAATAATTTACTTCTCTTTAAAACAAGGGTTGGATCACCCTAGATTAAGCCATTTTTAAGGCCTTGTCAAGCTAGACCCAACCCTATCTTGTTCAGGCCTTTAAGGGTTGAGTTGGCTCAACCCATATAGGCATCCCTATCAATAACCGATTGAACCTCAAATGATGAAAATTAGTAATAGCAAATATGGAAGCAATGGATGGTTGAGAAATTAGTTAGATAAACTAGCGATATTTTTAGCAAAAAAGAGTTCGAATCATTTCTATGGAATTATGAACTAATATAAGGTTTTTCTTATAAATGCAATGCCATAGATGATTTAAAAAGCCAAGAAGGAAATGGATTTATGTACACAAGGCACAAGAAGTCATATTAGAGATGGCATCAAGGCAGGATGGGCTAAAGAGGTCTTTCCCGACCAGTCTCGCCTTTCCTCTTCCTCCCTATTTTTGTTTTCATGTTTTATTGTAAGGGACAATTTTTTTCCATACTTATTTTTCTTGAGACATGGGAAGTTGTATGGATCACTTTATTTGGAAAATTTTATGAAAATTAAGTAAAAATTTTAAAACAAAATAATATAATCTTAAATTTAAAAACATCTCTAAAAATAAACATGTTAGTATCATATATTTATTTACTTATTTTTCATAGACTGGACTCTTTTTAAGAAAATTTTCCATTACAGAAACCTTTGATGGAAGAATTGCAACCAAAGAAAAAGTCTATGCGGGAGATCAAGCCCAAGATCATTCTCTTGTAACGGGGGTAAAAAGTGAAACTACACCAAAGTAAACCTACAAGACAGAACAAAGTGGCTACTTATCAAGCCAAAATAAACAGAAGACGGATTTTTCTTCCCAAAACTGCCCCAATGATTTTTTTTTAATAAAAAATAATAAAGCAGATAAATTACTCTGATATTATCAATTAGGATGCTAGTAGCATGTTCAGGTCTCTTTTCAACTTCATACTTACATCAACCAAATTTACGACATTTATATTCATCATTTTAACATAAAAATTAGTACTTTCAACTTCATATATCAACCAAATTTACGACATTTATATTTATCATTTTAACATAAAAATTAGTAATATAGAGAAGAGCAAAGGTCCACCCAATTGTAAAAGTTGTTGAATCAATTGTAGATTGTTGATTTGATTGGACAAAGTGGTCCAATGCGATCAAGTAATAGGAAACTTAGTTTATATGATCTTGTATATGTTTCTCCTAAAATTTGTCCAAAGCTCAACCCCAATAAGAAATTTGGTACATTTATTTTATTTTAATTGCAATCTTAGTCCATTTAATTTATTTAATAAGTTAATTTCCTGCAATGATGTACATTTAGTTTATTTATTGATTCAATTTAGTCATTTTAGCATAAAGTAAAGTGTAAATTACATATTATCTTATGTTGTTTTGTCTAAAATTAATTTATTCTATGTGATTTAAAATGTGTTATTTAACTATTTTATAATTTATTATTTAATTATTTAATCATTTTATAATATATTTCATCTTAATTTTAATATCACATAAATTTAAAAATGATGAACAATTTTGCTGTTTGAGATATATTTCTTTATACTTTGGACAATTTTAAAATATTTTGAAGTCATTGTTAATATCAAGATGGCATATAATTGAATTCATTAAATTGATCTTAGTAATAGACTTATAACACTATAAAATTGTATAAATTATAAGTGAAATAAAGAATTAATGATGAAACTATTTATTATGTTATTGTTCGTGAAATTATTTTGTTATCGTTAGGTGATTATATAACAATGATATACACTTTAAATCACATGAATATAAACAAATTTTTAGCCAAATAACAGGGGTAACTTACCCCTGATTAAAACAATTTTATTTGTCTAATAATTAAATAGCACACTAGTTGTTTTACGTTATGCTAAATCACAAAAAATTGAATGTAATTTTTATTTAATTGATTTTGTAAATAATTAGATGTAATATGGATTGAACTTACGAACTAAATTATTCTAATGAATTAAATAACTAGAATGATACATTGCTATAACTAAAATAAAAAAGGGAATAAATTATTTTTGTAAATAAATCAAAAGGACTTAAAATACAAGTAAATTTAAAGAATTACAGTCTCATAAGAAATCAGCACAAAACAATCAACTTTATTTACAATTTTCAATCTAAACAGCTAGGAATAGGAGAACTACTAAACCTTCAAAAGCAAAAGAAGGAGAAAAAGAGAACAACTATTTTCAGATAATACATAGGAGCTGATTGTGATGTTCAACCACCATTGTTGAAAGAAAGGAAAAGTTTCAGAGGACGCAGAGTCTCTTTATGTCTTCAGAATTAGCATACCAGCTGGGAATCAGAACTGAAGCATGGGGATAGAGATCCTTGTATGCCTTCTTCACTGTCCCTTCTGCTACTTCTGAAGCTTGTGCAACTTCTGCCATGCATTAATAATTATTTATCATTGTTAAAAGAAATAATAAATTGAAGAAAAAATAAAAGAGACCCATTTTAAGGAAAAATTACATTTATTCATTCGGTTTTATATCTCTAATTGCAGTTTCACCCCTAATATAAAAAAATATTTTGACCTCTAATTTATATGTCCTATTGCAATGAGTGTCCATTCATTTAAATTAAATATTAAATTTAATGTTCTAAAAGTTACGCACATTACAAGTGACTTTTCTACCATCAAACCCACCCAAAATAAGGTATAAGTAGATAGTGGACTTGTGACTTTTTTAAGCATCAAATTTAACATTTTATTTGGATGAAAGATGAGCATTGCAATACATATAAATAGAGAGGATAATACAATGATTTTTAAATTATGGAGAAGACTATAATTGGAGGTGTATATGGCTTTAATTTCCACCGACAGATAACGAAAATGCAGCCACATTTATTTTTTTATCTAATAAAAATTTTATTTTTTATTTAAACAGTACAAATGATAATATTTAAATATATTTTTTGGGTAAAAATTAAAATCTATCGATATATATATATATATATATATATATATATATATATATATATATATATATATATATATATATATATATAATAAACGTCGTTTTCTTAAATTTCTATGAAAAAGAAGTTTGGTTAATAAGAAGGACTTGGAAAAAAAATAATAGAGGGAAAGAAATTCATTATTCCAAGAAAAGTTATATCATCCACACTAATTAAAACAAAATTTAATATTTATTAACATAGTTCCATGTTTTTACTTAAAACTTAAATTGATAAAAATGCAAAACTATCAAGAATATAATAATTTGAACCATGTATTTAAAAGCATTAATTACACACAAGAAGTATGAAATCCTAATTAAATCACAATAAAGTAAACATTCTTTTTGGATTGCACTTTGAACATAAGAAGACAAATGTAATTAATTTCTTAATAAAAAGGGGATAAATTATATTTCAAGAAAAATATAATTAAAATAAAGATAATGTCATTAATTCCATTAGTGTACGATCACAATCAGTATGAAATCCTAATTAAATCCGAATAGAAAAAATTTCTATTCGGTTTGGACTTTGGAAATAACTAATTAAAAAATATATAAATCCAAGAATATTATTTATATCATATACATTAGTTAAAATAAAATCTAGACTAAGTTTACATTTTGATCCCTAAAAAATACCACTGATTTAGATTTTTAAATTAACCTTAAAATAACGAAAATTAAGAACTCAAATGCACTTTATATTTTTTTCAAGCACATAACTCAAATTTGATTATTTCAAGCACATTAAGAGATAGTTTTCTCTTTTTAAAAATCAAGAAAGTCTGAACAGTTGAGAGGCCTTTGCAAGAAGTTCTTATACTCCAAGGGCATAGGGATACCAGTGCCAGAAGCAAAATTGAACAAAAACAAAAAATTTGAAAAAATTTCAAGAACATGATATTTGAAGCACAAATAATTGACTGCGAATGTGATTTTAAAAGAGGGATAAGAGAAAGAGGAAAATTAAACGGACCTCGAATACTGATCTTGTTCTCTGAAAGCTGAGTGACCATGAAAATAGCAGCAGCAAGAATGGAGGTAGAGTTCCTCCTAATATCATAGTCTTCAGATTTTTGCACAGCCCTTATGGTGTGATGGCTAAGGCC
The DNA here is from genome assembly GCA_037074535.1 of Gleditsia sinensis. Lineage (NCBI taxonomy): Eukaryota > Viridiplantae > Streptophyta > Magnoliopsida > Fabales > Fabaceae > Gleditsia > Gleditsia sinensis. The sequence continues at coordinate 13,947,439 of CM073474.1, forward strand.
AAGATTAGAGCAATATCTTCTAGCTATGTCCCTTGCATGAATGGCTCTTGTTCCAACCTCAAGCTGCTTCTTCAGAATCTCCATGCACTTATGAATCTCCTTTATCTTGAGCCCCTCTGTCACGCTATAAATCTCCTTGAACGTCCTTGGAAAACCCTCTTCTTGGCAAGCCAAGTACTAGCAAGCAGCCCTAATAGAGCTAGGGTTTCTCTGTCTCCCACAAATTTTCCCGTCATCCGCTTTCTTGTACAGCTCTTTAACATAATTCTTGATGGGCTCAACCAATCCTAAGTTCCCACACATTTGATCTATGGTCTTGAAGGTAGGATCAAGAGGACTATGTGGATTCAAGATAGAACCATTTGAGGATGAGCCACTATTAAGGCTTTTAGAAATAACAGTTGAGCTAAGGCCTCCAGTGGGTAGCAGAGGATCTGAAGGGGCAGGGACACCAACACTAACCCGGTCATTGTGATCGGATTCACCAGCGAAGGTTCGCAATTTCTTAAGAATGACGTCACATTCAGAGCACATTGTGTTCCCGTAAGTGTGATCATACACCAAGGGAGTGTAGGAATTGCAATCACGACAAAACCCATCCGCCATTGATGGGGAAAAATTAATGTTCAAAAAATGGGGTTGTAGGTTGTCCTTAAATTTTAGGAATTTTTGTGGGTTTTAATGGTGGGAGAGAGAGAGAGAGAGAGAGAGAGAGAGAAAGGGGTTTTATAAGGTTTGGCCTTAAAACTCTTTCTTTGTGTGAAACAGCTTATTTATGTAATAGAATCTGTGTGGAGGATGTGGTATTTATAGAGAAGATCTTGATTACCAATAATGAGCAAGAAGACTATAGGCACTAGGATTTGTTCACTACTTAGTAAATAAGAATCCAATTCAATATGGTATTTTAATGCTAATTAATTTTAGTTTTGGTAGAATTCTAATTGTTGTTTTTAATTTCAATAGAACAGTCGTTTTACAATGGAATATAAGAGTATATATTAAAAATTAATTTTATAATATAATGATCACATGAAAAAAAAATTTATTAAAAATTAATTTTATAATATAATGCTAATTAATTTTCCTCCTACAGTTAGATTTAGGATAACAAATTTTTCTATATAAAAGAGGAAAAACACTATGTGAGATATCATTGAATTATGAGTAATTTGAATAATTTACGAGTAGTCTTTGATTTAAATTTCTATGTCAAAAAAGAAAATTGCACAAAAAAATAATTCTGTAAGTAACTTGAGCACTTGGTAAGAACTCTTCGACTTAAATTTATATATATAGAAAGAAAATTGCATCAAAGAAATTATCTAGATGTAAGTAATCACAGTAGTTTACAAGAAATTTTTATTTAAATTTTTATATTTGAAGAAAAATGTCCAAAAATATGACGTCAAAGGAATCATAATTGATACATTAATTAATTATTTGTCAGTAATTAGATGACATTTATGAAAATTTATTGCTCATAATATTAAGAGTTATTCAGTTGGTGTTGTCAAATCGACACTATTTCGAAGTTGTGCTTATAAGTACCTCTTTCCTAGTAAATTGGAATGTGGGTCCATTTATTTTTAAGAAAAAAATCATCATTTCAATAATTATTTTCTTATAATATAATCATATTTAAAAATATTTATAATTTTTATATTTCGAAGAGTGATTATTTTATAATAAATTTAAATTTGAAGAAATTTTGTTACTATTGAGATAGTTACTCTATTAAAAATTTAGTTTCAAGTGTGATCATTATATTATAAAATTAATTTTTAATAAAAAAATCATTTTTCATGAATGATAAGAAATTTTAAAAGCGTAACTATTCTATTATAATAAACTTTGATAAAAAGCTTTAAAAAGTTGCAGCTAAGCACCTACCACTATAGAATATAGTAGGATTAAATAGACGCCACAAAATAATTTATTATGAAATAAATAATATATTTTATGATGAATACATGACAGAGTTTTTAACTAATTATAAATATTCTTCTATATATATTTAAAATATAATAAATCCTTAAAATCGACAATAAAATAAATATTTTTCTCGTTTAAAAACTACTTAAATTGTAAATAATTGGGCTACATTATAAATACGATTATTATATTATCTTACCCTGCTATCCCCTGTTTTGCATTTACCATATAGCCATAGTTGATTTGGGCCTAACTCAACTGAATGGACTAATATTTAAAAGAAATGTGATTTTTACCATGATTATGTACATTCAAGTCGTTAATACTTTATTCTTTTAAACATATTAAATTGATATAAGCTATGCACCTTTAAAATTATAAAAAATTTAATTTCGATTGACTGCAAACTAATTTAAAGATGGTCTTGTTATAGAACCCAAAAAAAAGGTTTCCCAAAAAACAAACAAGTAGAAAATTTTTGTAAGGAAATAAACAAGTTTGAAAAAGATGCATCAAAATTTTCATAAAGATTTCAAGGGATGCCATCTAAGGCTTGCATGAAGCCAAGGCAAAAGAACCAAGTTTTGAACGTTATCATATCTCTTTAGGTTATCTTAGTCTTAGTTTTTTTGGAAAAGTAAGACCTAAGGAACCTTAAGTTCTTAAAAATTCTTCAAAACTTTTAAGTATTAGTTTTCTAAGTTTGTTGGTCATTTAATTTTTAAAGTTTTCCAAAAATCATGCTTTTCATAGTTCCTTAGATGCTTGTTAAGTTTAGCAAGTGCCTAATGACTTAAAAGAAAGAAAAACTTACAAGTTAGTTATCAACAAGTGACAACTGATGGCATTGAAAGTCAATTGGCCTCTAGAGTTCTAAATATAACAGCTTATAGGACTAACAAAAGCCCATAGAATCAAGTAGATGTTTATGCATTTCTATAATTTCAATTTTTCATAAAATAAAAAAAAAAAAGCACTTATAGCTATCCGCAAAAGGCCAATGACATTTCAAAAAGCTGAAAATCAAAAATTTATACTTAACTTTGATGAACACCTAGCATATAATCTGAAATAAAATTTATAACCTTATAATAGTTGGATTCCATTGATTCTAGTGGTAACTAAACCTCAATAGCTACAATCTTCATTTCTTTATAAATACCAAATTTCTTTAATGTCAGAATAAGAGAAAATATGTGCTTAAGCTTTGTATTCATCTTTAAGCTCTTGTTTTCCTATGTTTTGCTAATATAGGCTAATATTGTATTATATACACTCGACGAGTGAGCATATTTATGCCTTCACATAACTTTTTACAGGGGGGTTGAGTCAAGGAGTGGAACCTTGACAAGGTTGGGTGTGGGAACCCATGGGATTCTGTGTAAAGTGTTGTAAGGGGTATTTTCCAACTCAATTGAGTTGTACTGTTGTAGTAGCTCACAATTTCCTATTTATAAAAATATGTTTAGTGAAAATCTCAAGTTGTAGTTTGGAAACTGGATGTGGGATTAGCTGTTAAACTAAACTAGTATAAATATAGTTTTACCTTCCCCTTTTCCTTGTTTAATATTTCTAGTTTTCTAAGCATATTTACATCTTAGTTTGGAAAAAATTTTGCTTTTATCTTGTTATCTCTTTTAGCTTGACTACTATAATTTGATTTTCATCTTTTTCTAAAAATTTCTTTTTTAAACATCTGATTTATTGGTTTTATAATTCTTGCAAGCATTCTAGTTTTCATTTGCTAGTTTTATAGTTGTTTATAAAAGCCTTGTTTTAATGTTTTTAAAAGTTTTTCAAACTCATTCTCACTTCCATACTTCAACTCAAATTTTTTAAACATCCAATTTACCTTTGAGTGTGAACCAATCCTAACATGAATGACGAGGAATATGCTACCCCAATGTGAACTGTTGGTCATGACAAGAGCTCTAAGTGTGCAAGTCAAAGAAGATGCTAAAGTGTAGGGAGAAACCATCTTTTATACTAGGTAATACATACAAAACTAGGTATATAGTATGATTATAGATAGAGATATTTTTACTCACATTACTAGTACTACAATGGTGGAAAAATTAGGGCTGCCGACAATTATACACCTTTAACCTTATAAGTTGCAATGACTCAATGATAGTAGTGCGATGAGTGTGTATAAATAGGTGTTAGTTTTCTTTTGCATTAGAAAATATGCAAATGAAGTTTTATGTGATGTAGTTCCAATACAAGTTACACACTTGTTATTAGGTTAACCATGGTAATTTAATTCATGTGTTAACCATAACGGCTTCACCAACAAAATACTCATTTATGCTTAATAAAAGGGCAATCACTCTAGTTCCTTTGACACTAGAACAGGTTTATGAAGATCAAGTGAGATTAGAAAAAGAGAGTGATCAAAAGAAGAAGTGTAAAAATAAAAACAAGTGAAAATAAAAGAGAAAACGAGGGAGAGGCCGAGAAAATAGAAAGAGGAAATAAGATAGCAAATTCATCCATAGAGAGAAAGAAAAGAGCAAATGAATTTCTATGCAAAAGCAAGTGAAATAAAAAGAATGATGTTTTTAAATTAGCCAATATTGCTTTTGTACAAAAGGACATTTTAAAAAAGTAACCAACTTGAAGCATCTTTACCTAGTTCTATTATTTCTCTTTTGTGGGAGTTTGATGAAGTCTTTCGTGGATAGATTCCACATATTTTACCACTTATTTGAGGGACCGAACATAAAATTAATTTTGTACCTAATGTCACCATTCCAAACTAACCAGTCTATTGAAGTAATCTTAAGGAGGTAAAGGAATTACCAAGGCAAGTTAGTTAAGTAATGAAAAAGGTGTAAGTGAGAGAAGTTATGACTCCATGTGTTGTTCTTGTAATTTTGATTCTTAAGAAGAATAGACATGGAAAATGTGTATTGATTGTTAAGCAATCTACAATACAACAATAAATTATTATCATCTAATCCTCGGCTTAGATGATATATTAGATGAGGTGTATGGTTCTTGTGTATTTTGATTTAAAAAGTGTGTATTATCAAATAAGAATGAAAGAGGACGGTGAATGGAAAACTACTTTTAAAACAAAATATGGTTTATATAAGTGATTAGTTATGTCTTTTAGATTAACTAATGCATGGAATAATTTCATGCAACTAATGAGCCATGGTTTGCATACATTCATAGTTAGATTTGTTAGTGTTTATTTTAATGATATTATCATTTATAGAAACAACTTGGATGACCATGTTGGACATTTAAATTTAGCTTTAGATGTATTTAGATAAAAGAAGTTATTTGATATGGTTTGCGTGCATTCATAGGTAGATTGTCGTTTATTTTGATGATATTCTCATTTATAGAAAAAATTTGGAAGACCATGTTGTGCATTTAAATTCAACTTTAGATGTACTTAGAAAAAAGAAGTTATTTGCTATGGTTTGATTGCAATCATAGGTATATTAATGAGCCATGATTTACGTGCATTCATAGGTAGATTTTTTGTTGTTTCTTTTTTATGATATTCTCATTTATAGCATAAACTTGGATGACCATGTTGTGCATTTAAATTCATCTTTATATGTACTTAGAAAAAAAAATTATTTGTCACATATAGGTAAGCAAAACCTCAAGTGTAACCCCTGGTTTGTACATGCCATAGCCCATTCCTTGTAAGCCTTAGATTGATATTTCAATGGACTTTGTGTTAGGTTTTCCTATGTCTAAACTTGGTAGAGATTCAATTTTTATGGTTTTGGATAAATTTTATAAGATGACACATTTTACTCCATGTCACAAAACTAATGACGTTTCACATGTTGCTCATCTGTTGTTCAAGGATATTGTAAAATTACATGGCATGCCTAGAATAATTGTTTCAAATAAAAATGCTAAGTTCTTGCGTTATTTTTGGAAGACTTGTAAAGTAAATTAGGAACTAAATTATTATTTTTTACTACTTGTCACTCACAAACTAATGGTCAAATCGAAATAGTGAGTAGAACTTTGTCTACTTTGTTGAGGGTTATGATTAAAAAGAATACCAAAACATGGAAAAAGTGTTTACTACACATTGACTTTGCTTATAATCGTACTATTCATTCTACCATAAGTTTTCACCATTTGAAATAGTTTATGGTTTTAATACTTTAACTTTTATTAGATCTAATGCTATTACCTTTATTTGAATGTGACAACTTAGATAGAAAGAAAATGTTTAAATTTGTTAAATAGATACATGAGAAAGCCAAACTCAACATTAAGTGAAGAACTTAACAATATTCAAAATAAGCCAACAAAGGTTGTAACATCCCGTAATTTTTAGATATTTTCCTTAGAAATTCTTCACCTTACATATATGCATAGAAATGTTCCAATATTAATGGAATAGGTAAAGAAAGAAAACCTAAGAGGAAATATTAGAAATAAACATGCTAAAGAAAGGTGAAATTCTTAGGTAAAGAAAGATAAATTTTTGTGAAGTAAGTAAAGGTCTTAAAATTTCAAGAAGATCGGATTATGGTAATTTTTCTTAATTTAAGAGCAAAAGTTACTAAGTTTAGTATCTCCACCCGTAATTGGGCGTTAACCTATGGACACTTTATATAGAGTTTTTTTACTTCACATGAATTTTTAGCAAGCCAATAGGAAAGCCCAAAGAAGAAATAAAACATTGACTTGAACTAGGATATAGAAATTGGACCGGTAGCCCAAAAATCATGAAAATGTGACCAAGCCCATTATGAAAGGTAGAATTTTAACCAAAGTAAAGAAAATGGGTAAGAATGGGCCCAAATCCAAGAGGAAAAATAAAATAAAATAAATTAGGTGATGATGTAATAATAATAAAGATTAGATTACATGGCATTAAGACAAAAATTTAGTAAGTGGTGTGATTCTACATTCATAATTTTAGCAAGTGGCATGATAATACAAGGATTTAGGACAAAAACATCTATATCCTACATTCAAAATTTTAGCAAGTGGGTAATAATACATAGCATTATGACAAAATATCATTATCCTACACAAATAATTTTAGTTAAGTAAGAGAAATTCAAGGGTAAGAAATTTGCCACTTAAAAAGACAAATCTATCATACTTGATTAAAACAAACAAAAAAAGAAATGAATCCCTAAATCAAAGGGATCTTGTCCCATATCTTAAGAACATATCATCATAATTTTCAAAATACAAATCTCTTTTTCCTATGCATATCTTGACTAAGGAAGAGGAAGACAAGAACATAAGTTGTTTGTTTTCCAAAAATTCAACAAAGTGTATCCTAATTGTGATAAGGTAGACCCATGATCATGAAAGGTGAATTATTTGGTGGTCTATATAAGAAAATCCACCCTTACAACTTTAGAATTTCGTCCAAGTGAGGAAGAGCAAAAATAGAAGCAAGGTAGAGTGAGAAAATGAGAGGAAGAAAGGAAGAAAGAGGAAGGAGAAATCTAATGGACTAAGTGCTCCAGGTAAGTTTAACAATATTTCTTTTTGAAGAAAACTTTTGAAACTTATAATATTTATATGATATTTTGATCTTAGAACTTTGATGATTGGTCATGGATGTTGCTATATCATGTTACATATTGATCTTGCATGTGATGTATGTTTGAATACTTAGGTTGATGTAGATAGTTCTGCATGGTTATGGCTATGGGTGGCAGAATTTTTAGTTTCGGTGTTTTAATTTCTGGGAACAACCTATAAGGAATTAAAATAAATGGTTAACATATGAATTAAAGATATATGTGTCACGGATTTGTACCCACTAGAATCATTCAATTTGGAGTCCATAGGAGGTAGCTATGGTCTAATTAGTAGTCAAGGGTCAGAAAATGGGTCTTCAGTGAAGAATATGTTAAGACAGCTTCTGTATTTTAATTTCTAGAAATTATCTGTATGGAATTAAAATAAATGGTTAACATAATAATTATAGCTATGTGTGTCATGGATTTGTAGCCACTGGAATCATTCAATTTGGAGTCCATATGAGGAAGATATAAGCTGATTAGTAGTCAAATGTTAGAAAATGGTTCATCAGGGAAGAATATATTAGGATAGCTTTGGTATTTTAATTTCTGGGAACACTCTAGAAAGAATTAAAATAAATGGTTAACATATTAATTATATATATGTGTGTCACGGATTTTTAGCCACTGGAATCACTCAAGGTAGAGTCCATATGAGGTAGATATGGTATGATTAGTAGGTAGAGGTCAGAACCTATCCGAGAAGAAATAACCTATACATTTAGGGAGTAATATCACCTTGATTTCTTAATATTTCGCTACAATGTTCAACATAATAGTTTTAGATAATTGTTTTATCTTGAAATTGATACTAAGATCACCTACATCAAAGTTAAATTGAGGGAGTTATGCTCTGATTAGTAAGAGAAGGTTAGATAGGATGAAAACCTTCATCAAAAAAATAAAGAAATAAAATTAGTATTTAAAAAAGAAGATGAATCTTAATAAATGACTAGTATAGCCATAGCCATTGCTATTGTATGAACTTCTTACCATCTTAAGTGTGAAATTTTGACATGAAAATATTTTATAAAGTGATATTTGAAATGGTTATGTTCATGGCATGATTACCAATGATTTATGGTAATAGTTATATTTTGATGAACATACTTGTTATTGAAAGCATATTTTTGGTTATCATTGTGAAAAGAAAAGAAATGAGTACGGTCACATGGAAATCCGTGTGGTGCACCAGTAGGGGACGCCCTACCAACGGTTATCATCTTGATAATGAGAAAAGAAAGAGAAAGTGGGTCATGTCGGACGGAGTGAGAAAAGCCCGTATCAGAGAGTAGAGGATACTCACCCTGACCGGGGTAGCTTGAAATGAGAATAAGTTGATGACCATCATATGATATTTTGAAAATAGTTAATCATGTCATACATAACATTACAGTATGATTCTTATGTGCATAGATATAATGCATTCATGTGACCAAAGATATTTTCTGTAGTTTATACAGCTGAACATGACGTGATGAGCTTTACTGATGATAATTTATTGTTGAACTTGCTGGGATTTAATTCTTACTATATTTCCATATCATGTTCAGAAAATTATTTATGCAGCTTTTGTTTCTAAGGCTCTGGCTTTTAGTGCACATTGGATCGAGTTACTTTATGTTGGGCAGATTTCAGAATCAAATAAGATGTTTGTGGTCGAGTTGGCTCAAATCCCGGTGAAGGTGCAACCACCCGCACCTGTATCTCCGGAATTGGTCAACCAAAATAAACAAGATGTAAATATCTATGTGTTTGATATGTTATATGTATGTTTTGATTAATGACATGTATGTGAACTCAATATTGTATAATAATAAAGGAAAAAAAAAGGGTTGTTACAAAGGTCGTCACAAGTTGTTATTTGAACCCAAAGATTGGGTTTGGTTGCACATGAGAAAAGAAATATTTTTAACACAAAGGCATTTTAAAGTTGCTTTTGAAAGATGGGCTTTTTCAAGTCTTTGAGTGCGTCAATGACAATGCATAAAAGTTATATTTATTCGGTATATTAGTGGCAGTGCCACTTTCAATGTTATTAATTTAAGTTCTTTTGACATAAAAGATGATTTAAAGAGGAATCATTTTCAAAAGCAAGGGAATAATAAGGGCACAGTTAACAAATGGAATGCAAACTGGCTTCAAATCTTAATTAGACCAGATAAAAAAAGTCTGACTAAAAAATTCAAAGAAACACTCAGTAGCTAAATCCAAAAAGTCTAACAAGGAGAGAAATGTGTCACTAATGAAGGTGAACTAAGATTGGCCTACATAATCAAAGCCAATGCGAATATGAAGAAAGACCAAGTTGGCATGTTTGACTAAGTCAATTGGATGAATTATTTACTTGTTCACCAAGACAAAGAAGCATGATTAACTGAGTCAAGAAGGCTAAATTATTTTTGTTTTCTTATTCACCTTAGTTTCTAATTTTAATTTTCTTGTTTGACTAAGAGATTTTAAAGATTAGGATTCGTTTCCTTATTTTTAAAATTTTAATTTCTTTATTTGATTAGGAGAGTTTAAATATTACGATTAGTTTCTTTATTTTTCTAATTTTAATTTCTTTATTTGACTAGGAGAGTTTAATGATTAGAATTAGTTTCCTTGATTTCTTAATTTTTTTTTTATGATTTATGGTGTGAATTGACTTATAAATAGGTGTGAATGATCAATAAAAAGATAGCACATTATTATTCATAAAAAGTTAGAGTAATTTCTCTTTAGTTCGTTGAAAAACTATTTGAACTTATCAAAATTTTTCTCGTGTTCATCCTTGACTCATCAATCAGATATTCCATCATTGATTATGGCATCTTCCTTATACCAATGTTCTTACTATAGGTAGAAGTTTTCTACAATATCTCCTTTCATTCTTCCTTAAAAATGAGACCTTTCCAAGCTGTGTATGGTCTAATTGCTAGACTAATTCTAAGATATATAGCTAGATCATTTGTTATGACAATGGTTGATATCAACTTGTAGAATAAAGAGCAACTTCAACAAGTATTGACTAAACACAAAATGAAGAAGGTTGTTGATCAGCATAGATAACCAAAGTCCTTTGACAAGTTGAGTTTCTATGGGTTAAGCTTCACAAATATCACCAATTGGCCCTTTAATCTAATTATAAGTTGAGCAAAATGTATTTTATTCCTTATAGGGTGCTTTCAAAAATAAGGAAAGCTACTTATGAGCTTAAACTATCTACTGGGGTTAGAATTCATCTAGTGATTATTATTTCCCTTTTGGAACCATATAAAGGATCTCTTCTTAACACTATGGTAGTTGAAAATCCACTTATAGTTGCTACTAATTTGGAACCTACTACTATTATTGTTACTCAAGAATTCATGAAAAATGGACAGGATCAAACTCAAGATTTCATTTAATGATTCAATGATAATTGCTATGAGGCTTATTCAGAAGATGTGCAAACGTTAAAGCCACTTTTTTCCTATCTCAACATTGAGGATAAGGTTTTCCATTAAGGGGGTGATTATTAATACACCTACAAGCCTTAATGTTGAATCTGCAAGGCATGATTTAAAGGAAGTAAGGGAAGAGGATAATGTCATTGTAAAGTTAAGGCTAGCTAAGAACAAGAGGCTACCTAAATGGACAAGGGATTATGTGTTATAGCTAAGGAAGGAAGATAGTTAGATTTAAGGGAGGCTATAAATATTAAGTAGTTGGTGATATTAATCGTTATTAAACTGATGCGAAATTGTTTTAATGGTACTTTAAGTAATTTTGCTCTTAGTTCTTATAAAATTATTTCATTTTCTCTTTAAATTTTCTTGAGAAGACTTGGCTTGATAGTGAAGCACTATCACAAATAGTAATATATGTATGTTTACTGTCACTCTTTTGGAGGTACATGACCAATGTATAATTAACCATAAATTAAGTACCTTTAAGCTTGTTTTTTGTTAATTTTTCAATGAAATATGTGAGGAGTTAGTTTAATTTTATTTTTTGCATTGTAGAAATTGAGCAAGTGGAAAAGCAAAAAAAAAAAAGAGAACAAATTCAAGAAAAACACATAAATTCAAGAAATCCCAGACCTTGTTTCACTAATTTAGGCATAACTCTCTCATTAAAACTCTAAATAAGGTGATTTAAGTGGGTATGGAAAGATAAGACAATGGAATACAACTTTTTTGTTTAACATTTTGAAATATTCTGCAGAATGGACACAGCTGCAGTGGTAGAAATCAAGTGCCATTGTTCTATGATGATAGCAGTAAAAAAAATAAGCAACACGAAAAAATAGAATTTGAATGGTACTCCAACTTTAATGGACCAAAAATTGATTAGAAGAAACACTAGGTCACTAGGATTGCTAAGGCTTATAAATAAGATGACCAAAGAGGCATCTCCATTAATCAAGGAGCATCCCAAAGATCTCCAATCATCTTTTCTTCTTTCTTTAGTTTTATAACCCTAAGTGGTTTATTTTGTATTATTGGTTGAGGAAGACTAAAACATTTGATATATTAACACTGAGATTAGTTTATGTTCATTATTTGAATTCAATTTAATTAGATATTGATTTCTTCTTCTAGACATATTTACATTGTTTCTCTTACTTGATTTTTGGAAATGATCCATTGGTAATTGAATAAGTTAAACTATACTTGAATTACGAAATTAAATCCGTAATTGTTTTGTCACTATAATTTAAGAGACAAACTAGGATTAGTAAATATATTGCTTCTCAGGATTTATTAATTTTTAGGAAGAGTGATCAACTAGGTTAAATCCGACTACCGGTGCTTGGGTTATTTAGCTTCATTGATCTTTCTAGTTCATATTACAATTGTTGAGTTAAATCTTGGATACTTAGATAAAGTTATTTGATAATTAGATTTAATTGCATCACCTATTAAAAATTAACTAAAATTATGAAAAGATTGGGTTAGATTTCAACAATAAATATCTAAATTAAGTAATTTATATCAATGATTAGTAAAAAATCCAGTGGTGGAAGTTAACCCCACAATGTCTTTTAGTTTTATCATTTTATTGCAATTTTATTTATGTTATTTTTCATTTTTATTTTAATTAAACCCCCTATTTATTTACATAAAGTATAAATATCGTTTATTACTCTTTGTGGGATCAGCTCTCACTCCCGTTACTATACTAATTTGTGTTAATAAAAGTAAGGTATTTTTTTTGTGTGCTTGCTACAGCACATTCCAATACATATAGAGCAAATAATTATTCAATGGTGGTGAAAGGATCAAGGTGTCAACCAATTTTGTCCAAGAGCAAATATAGGTCTACCCAAATGATTGGGTGCCAAGGCATCTCTTCGAGAAATGTTGACCACCTACACGAACTCCTAGCAATAGGGAGATTTGATCCAACGTAATATAGGTGACTAATAATACTATGTCAGTTCCTTTTTACCAGTTGAGCCAACTTATGTTGGCTAGTGATTTTTAACTAAACATGTTCTTCTCATAGAACATAGCTAATAAGTGCAGTGACTTGTCAAATATATTGTCCTACATCAGAAATTAGAACTCATAATAAAACAGAGTAAGTGATAACATTAGAAAACATGGTTCAATCAAAATTTTCCCAAGATATTCAATTTGACCAAATTTACGTAGACACTTTACTTTACATAGACATCATTCGATCACAATATCCAAAAAAGGACAACCTTTATTCCTTTAACCATTTGACAAACTTGTTAAATTTCTCAGTAGACTGACCACCTTCTCCAACGTTATTCGTCACCATCTCCTTTAGCTTCGAAGACCTTGATCTTATATCTCTGTTCCCAAGTAGTTGGTCGACTTTCTTCATTATCTCCCCACTTGACACAAGCCCTTTCTCGTCAGTCTCAAATCTTAGTCCAACCTTCCACTCACCACAAACATAACTCTCATTAAAAATCTGGTCTCCAAAATATGGCCAACACAAGAAGGGCACCCCATTACACAAACCATCTATGATAGAATTCCAACCACAATGGCTCACAAAACAAGCTATGGCAGGGTGGCTCAACACATCCCTTTGAGGTGCCCACTTAACAATCTTCCCTAAACTTTCCCCAAACTCATCTGGATATCTATTTTTTGTGTTGAAAGTGGCATCTTCACGCACAACCCAAAGAAATGGTCTTTTTGTGAGTTCAAGTCCAAGAGCTACTTCTTTGAATTGGTTTGAGTCAAAAACAGTGAAACTTCCAAAGGCAAGGTAGATTACAGAACAAGGTTGCTGCTGGTCGAGCCAACTCGAGCAAGATAGATCTTCTTCCTAGAACTATCCTATCGATCTTTTTGTTGGGTGGTGGCTTTCCAACAAGGGGCCAATTGGTTGGAGCTTTGGCATAAACGATAAAGTTCCTGGTTCGAGCTCATAGGTTGTGTTGCAAAACAACCACTCTGTTAAATTTGGAATTTCTATGAGTCTTTTGCTGTAATTGAATATGCTCTTCTGAGTGTCTGAATCGCCAATTGTAGTCCACCAAAGGTGGTTTATTTCCATTGGAGGCATAGTTGGAGAGAGTTGAAATGTTGTTTTTTCAATGGAAAATCCTTCAATGTCAACAAAAAGAAGAAAAATTGAGATGTAATATTAATAATTAATAGGAATATGAACGGCTTTTGAATCAAAGAAATTTTAGACAGTAATTCTATTTTCATCCTTAAAAAGATTGTTGATTATTAATTCCGGCCTTAAAGATTTAGTATCTGAAAGTATGTAGTTTTGTTTCAATTTTTCCATTTCATAGATATTAAAATAATACTAAACAATCTTTCAAGGTTCAAATATTGCGATAGCAACAAAATTATACTTTTCAATTCTACAATGATATTATAAAAAAAAGTTTAGAGTGTTAAATTAATAATGACATTAGAGGACCAAAATAAGGTTTATATCAAAATTTAAGATAGATAAATAGATTAAATTAATCATAGATAAACATATAGGCATATCAGTTAAAAATACTTTTTAATAAGTTCCAAATTCAAATACTAAAATTCCTATGTATGTATGAGCTATCTTTTAGGGATAGAAATGCTTAGTATCTGGAAAACCCTTCTTGAAATTCAACTGGGTTCTACAATAAAAGTTGAAAGGAAGCAGATTTTTATGGTTGAGGGAGAAGAAAAATATAGTTTATTATAAAGAAACTCAACAAGAAATAAGATTATTAATTGAGAGGTTCCTTAGTCTATTAAAAATAGACTATTAATTTATTATTAATACATCGACAAACATGTCATAGATAAATCTCATTAAAAAATTTGTTGGACATGTTTTAATTTAGTATACTTATGTCAAATGTTAGTCTCACTCCCAAGAATTAAATATTTATTTAAGGTTACTCAAAGATGAAATATCTTACCATTAGAGTCTATGATTCCATCATGGATGAGCTTTGGAATGTAATATTGCATGGCAAAGGCAGCTGCAGAAAAAGTGCACAAAGCAGCCCCTTTGATTCCAAGTTTCCTAGCAACTTCCAATGCCCAACCCATACTCACATCAGCAACTATGCAACTAATGCTGCCACCATCACTATCACCACTTCCAAAATCGAACTCCTCTATCAGTTTCTCAAGCATGGCAGGCATGGTACCCAATATTGCACTGCACAACTGGCGGAGGTCGTTTCTATCATCGTCAGGTCCCAACCCATCTGGGATTGAAACAAATCTTATTTGTGACCCCATTATGAGGCTCTCTTGCTCGGCCATGGAACTCATCACTCGCTTGTGGTTGAAATCAGTGTTCACAAAAAAGATTTTGAAGCCATGTTTCGCTAATTTGTGTGAGAAGTTCATAAGAGAATTTACATGTCCCTGTGCTGGAAAGGGAATGACTAGCACATTTGGGTTCATCGTCTTGAAAATCTGAAAATTTTGTTTTTCTGACTGGGTTTGGTGATTTTTGTTAAGGGGCTGATGATAATTTGATGAAGATGTAGAAATGGAAAGCGGACTGAGATTCTTTGTGTAAATTGAAAGACAAAGGACAATATGTGAAGCAGAACGTTAAATTAGTAAATTCTATCTATTTGTTCTTAAACGTTGGAGGTCCATGTAAATTGTATTTTTTTTAATTTATATTTTTTATTTATTTAATTCATACAAAAAAGATGGGGAATGGAATTGCTTCACCCCTATCCAAATCCAAATAAGAAAAACGATTTTTTCTCGTGGTTGTATTTGTGTTGGGTGTATTTTTGGACGCTTTTTTTTTTTTAGACTCAATCAATATATATTTGTCAATTTTTGTTATATATGATTTAAATGGAATCTCTCAATTAATAAGTCAATTGATATAATATTACTGAAGTCATTTCTACAAATGAAACAAAAAAAAACTCGTCAGAATTTGTAACTCTTTAATTTATTGAAGAAAAATCTGTATTTTTTTCATTTAAAATTGTCCTAAATTTTAGATATTCATAATTGTATTTTTTAAAAATAAAATGTTTGAGAACTTATGAGGGTATAAGGAAAAGTGACTATAGAAAACGAAGACTTCGTAGCCACTTTAATTATAAAATTAAACTATGGCTCATTATCATCAATTTTTTTTATTCATATTATGCAAGTATATGAATGAATGGATAGAATTTATAAAGTGGATTTTTTTCAACTAAAATCATATTTTGGTCATTCACAAATTGATTAATGCTCAAATTGGTGTTTTTGTTTCAATTTTAGTTCTTCAATCTTAAAACTTCAACCCATCTAAGAGACCGCTAACTTCATTAACATACTAGTAAATTATTATTTTTGAGTCCCTAAAGATATATTTTTTCAATTTTGGTCCCTCAAAATTTTACTTGCTCATTTCTATTTCGTAACTAAAGAATATACTGTCTTCAAAAAAAAATTCTCATGGTAAGCCAGCTAGCGAATTTGCTTTCCTAGCCAAATCAAGAGTTCACTTAAAAATAAATCACATCATATATAGTCTAAATTATTGGATCTCTTGGGTCAAATAAAAAAAAGTGATAAATGTTTATTAATATTGTTAACATTCCATATTTATAAACAGAAGATAATTTTTAAAGGACAAAAGTAAAAAAAGAAGTTAAAAGATCAAATTTAAAAATATGTACTCTTAACATATTTAACAACAGCTAATCATTAAAATTATTAAATTTATTAATAAAATTAACAATTTATTAAAGGAAAAAGTAAATAAAATAAATTTTCAGGAATAAGAGACTAAAATGAAAATAAAATCTCTTAAAAACTGACTAAAAATTGAAAAATCTATGAAAGCACAAAATAATATTTAAGCCTCTTTGTTTTTTCAGTGGCATGATAAGGATATTCTCGAAACAGTTAGCAAATCAGCCAAAACTAAGTTCTTTTGGAGGGAATATTTTAAATTTGTCCTATTTGGTTTAAAATTTTGAAGAGAAGGGAAGGCAAAATTGAGATGCAAAATTGAAAGAATTTGGAGGAAAAAAAATTTTAGACAAAAAGTCCTTACATAATATTTTTAATATTGAAATTATCCTTAATCTTTTTTTTTTCTTGTAGACAAAAGGCCAAAATCCAAAGAACTACCATAACTTTGACTCTTGGGAGTGGAGGAAATTTTTTTTTCATATATATTTATATTAATTTTAATACTTTTATATATATATATATAATAATCATTTTATTTTATTATTTTTTTTTCTTACAAATCAAATAAAAAAATTATTTTTTTTCTCTTCTTTTCTCTAAAGTAAATCAAACAAAAACAATTTTTTTTCTTCTCCCCTCCTCTCTATTAAAATTCATCTCTTCTCTTTTTCTTCGTTCAACTAAACTGTCCTTTAATATATTTTAAAAATAAATTTTATTTAAATAATAACTTCAAAATTTAAAGTAAATCAAATAAAAAAATTTATTTTTTTCTTTTCTTCTCTCTTAAAATTTTTTCTCTCTTTTTTTTATATTAAAATCTATCTCCTCTCTTTTTCTCCTCCATTGAATTAAACTATCTCTTAATATATTTAAAATAAATAAATTTTATTTAAATAATAATTTTAAAATTTAAACCCAAATAATAAAAATAAAGAACGCAGAACCAACCTTTTGTGAATATATAGAGCTGAAAATGAAATAAGAAAACTTTCTGTAACCAGACTGCCAAACATGCTTTCGTGTTGTATACGGAAAATTTTGGTCGCTGCATTACCCAAAGCACTCTTAAAATATCTATGGTCGTGTTGTGAGATAGGATACGAAACAGGACTGCCTTGTGCCTATCGTTTTTTGGTCCAAGTATTACCCATAGCATACGTCCACACTCCTGTCAGGATTTATTTTGGGAGTATGCGGGTCAGATCCTCGTAGCCTTGGGACATTATCCTGATCAACATTTTTCTACCCAGAGAGAAAAAGATACTTCCCTTTCTGGCTGGTCCAGGGCGAGGAGGGATTCATACTCCCGACCCCATATTCCGTAGTCATATCCTTTAATTCTTATCTCATCTCAACTCTATTCAATATATATATATATATATATATATATATATATATATATATATATATATATATATATATATATATATATATATATATATCAAAAGATTCATATTTGAAAAAGAGAGAGTACTACTTATAACAAGAGTTTGAAAATATTTTAATAATATTATTTGACACATGAAATTGATAGTTAAAAATAAATCATATAAGAAAAACTTGAAAATATTTTAATAATATCGTCTGAAACATATGAGACTGATAATTAATTTTGTGTTTGATCAAATATTTAAAAAATTTATAATTATTTTTTTATTTTGTTTAAAATTAAGTCTTTATTAATTATAATTTCAAACAACTGACCCTAAATCAAGGGAAAAAATTAAGAAGGCCAAGATCAATTAAACCAAACTGAACAATTTGAATTTGATTTAATTGAGTTACTTCATGAAAAATAAATAAATAAATTTAATATTTT
Organism: Gleditsia sinensis; assembly: GCA_037074535.1. Classification (NCBI taxonomy): domain Eukaryota; kingdom Viridiplantae; phylum Streptophyta; class Magnoliopsida; order Fabales; family Fabaceae; genus Gleditsia; species Gleditsia sinensis. Next base: position 13,965,846 of record CM073474.1, read on the forward strand.
AATTAATTGTTTGATCCATTTAGTTTAAATTCAACAACTAGGACTATTAAATTGGGCATAACCTATGGAGCAGGCTTGGCTCAACCTTGTAAATGGGATGGATTTGATGGACATATGGACAAACTATGTTAATAAAGAACTTTTAACTATGATCCATCCAGCTGACTGAGGTCAGATTGGCCCATGTGAGTTTCTTTTTTAATACTTTCCAATAAACCTTAGTTCATGTGTGAGTATTTGGGAATCATGGACTTTAAAACACTTTCAGATTTGACAAGAACTACGAAAAAGAAAGAAACAAATAAATAAATAAATTGCCAATACTAGCCTCTTGATCCCTTGAATCAATAACCTTATATTCTCTTTTTCACAAATGTAAATCCAGGGATGTAAAGAGGTTTCAATACAAACATCGGCATACAAGCAATAGCTAGTTCCAAACTATTCATGCACCAGAAAAGCTTGCTAAATTTCCCCAACTTTGACAACCAAATTCATCATAAATTATAAGAGAACTTAATTACACTTATAGGTTTTCTATTTTCAAAAATATGTCAATTTAACATTTATATAATTTGTAATATAAATTTGATCCTTCCAGTTTTAATAAATGAATCAAAATGGTCTCTCTGTTAAATTTGACATATATTTTGTTATTAATTTATCACACATATGTCATTTTTAAATTATTAAATTTATCATTAACGTATTTTCTTAAGTGATTGGGCATAACCTATGTTATATATATAATAATGCATACATGACGTATGTGTTACAGATTAATAGTACAATAAATGATAAACTTAATAGAAGGACCATTTTGACTTAAAACTCAATAGATCAAATTCATATTATAAATTATTGAGAGAATTAAATTAATTCATTTTTAAAAATAGAAAAATCACAAGTGCAATTAAGTCTTATAGTAAAGCTAGGCTTGCTAAATTTCTCTTCTTTGTGAAATAAATTAATGTGCAGTATAAGTATATCAGTTTAAAAACACCATGTGAGTAATCTAGCCTCGCTGTCAAGTTTCAATTTCAATAGTTACAGAGATGTGGAGGCAATCACAGCTTTCTGATCTCTGTACCATATATGTTGCACATAAGGAATTAAATTTCGTTTCGAGGTACCGTTTCGGTAACTCCAAAACTGAAAACATTTCGAAACGTTTCGAAAATTTCGTGGAAACGAAAAAATTTTAAAGAAACGTTTCAAATAATTATAATTTTTTTTAATTTTAAAAGACCTTAACATAATATTAATAATATAGATATATAAATTTAGATAACATAGTGTTAAATAATAATATTATCATTCAAATAATATTGATATAATTACCATTCATAAAATTTGATAACATTTAATATATATAAAATTCAATACAAATTACATATTATACTCAAAGTCTCAAATTATACAATACAATATCAACAAATATTATTAGATAATTTGAATCAATTAAAAGTAGAATGTTTATGAGGTAGATAACCAGAACTTGGATATAATCTAAGAGGAAATTGATAATGTCTCTCCACATGATCACAATAATCAATCCAAGTCACTTGAGAACGGTAAAAATTATCATACTCCCTCTTAAATTTTTCAAAATCTTCTATATTGTATGTTGGAGGACGCCAACCAACTTGTGAAGAAGATAAGTAAGATGAACAATATCCCAAAGTTGCACCATGATTATATGTAGAGGATGATGAATCATATTCATAATTTTGACCATATGTCGAAGATGATGAATGATAACCAAATCCATGACCATGAGACTCATATCCTCCAGTGTTAAGTGAAGAAAAATCAGAAGTCAATTGTTGAACATTTTGCATTTCAACATCATTATCACTTGCTCTATTGTAATCAGAAGGTCATAACCATGATCTTGATCTTCAGTGTAATATTGAAAATCTTGTTCTGATGTGAAAATCACAAGACTTCTTACATCAATTTTATCAGTAGTGGTAACATTTCTACCACCCATTTCACCATCACCAACACTATCACCTGTATCTGTGTCAGTATCAGTATTTTCTTCTGATTCCTCATCAATATCAACAGTGGCTGAAAATCGACGATGTGCTGATTTTGTCATCAAATTTTCAAACTCCTCATCAGTAGTTAATCTATCTGGTTGAGTAGTTTGTGAATCTGATCATCGATTAGAAAATGTAGCCAAATAACTATTTGGTCTAATATTTTCAGTATTTTCATCCAATTCATCTAATAATGCATCACCAGGATTATCCAACCATTCTAAAAGGCCATCATTTTCTTCAAAAACTATAGTTAAATCAATTGCTCTGAACTCAACATCTTTTGAATTATGATCTTTTATAACATGCTTCAATTTCAATTGCATATTATATTGTGCAAAAACAAGCTTTTCAAGTTTATCATAATTCAAACGATTACGCACTTTTGTGTGAATAAGTGCAAATGTACTTCAATTTCTTTCGCATCCACTAGATGAAGCTGTCTGTGACAATACTCTTATAGCAATTTTTCTCAAATTTGGAGCATCAGCACCATGCATAAACCACCATTCAGCTAGAAAATAAAGGAAAGTAGTGCATGTTAGTTAATAATATATTAAAGTTCTTCTATATAAAGACGATATTTTTTAGTGATATAATAAGTCAAACCTGGATCTGTTTTATCTCTTCCTTTGATAGCCAATTTATCAAAAAATCCATACATAGCATCTCGATATATTTTTACCTACATGAAAAATATAGTGCGAGCAATTATTATGGTTCTGATCACAAACAACAAAGATAAAGAAAAAATGATAAATACCGCATTTAATGCATATGAAGCTTTAGTTGAGTTGGGCTCTAATATAGAAATTACATGCTTAAGCGCCTTCAACAAATTTTCTCGAGATCCAAGGTTTTCAGAGTATTGATATGATGGATTCAAATAATATGCTTTTTTTCGGTGCGAATAAAAAATAAAATGCTAATTAGTATAGTAAAAAATGAAATAAATAAGCACATATTGTCAAAATAACAAATATAAATATGTAGTCAAAGATTTCATTTCATACTTGCCATATGAATATCACTTATTATTTGTTTATGCCAACGATGGTCAATGACATCAAGATATTTTTTCCATGACTTAGGAGCTATTGTTTGAATTGTTGATCTAGCCTTACACATTGCTGCATATACATACAACATTGTGGCTCGCTTTTCTCCATCAACCATCCTTAGAACCTTAGCAATTGGCATATGTATATCAAAAATTTTCTTTACATTCTTCCAAAAAATTTGATCTAATATGGTGGTATGGATTCGTGTTCCAACTGAATCTTTATTAGTAGAACTTATAGACCATTCATTTGAAGTTATCATTCTTTGTAGCCTATTCTTGTGCTCCAAGAGACTTACAAGAGCAATATAATTGGTTGCAAATCGTGTCTGAGCTGGCCTAATCAACTCTCCTGTACAATAAGTTCTCATAATATGAAGAATTTTAGAACGATTATAAATAAAATTGGTACACATTTTAGCATTTTCTAAAACCTTCTGAACTTTTTCAAATTTTCCAAAATCATGCAATATTAGATCAAGAGAATGAGCAGCACAAGAAGTCCAATACAAGTGTGGTCTCCTCTACATCAATAACTTACCAGCCTTCTTATATGCAGATGCATTAACTGTAATGATTTGTACAACATTAATTTCACCAACCTCTTCAACCACTTGATCCATCAAGCTAAAAATATATTTGGCATCTTTTCTCTTCCACTCGTATTAATTGACTTGTGAAAAATTATTCTCCCATCACAATAGATTAAAAAGTTTATGATTGCCAAACGAGTGGTGGATTGCCAACCATCACACATAATTGTGATACCATAAGTTTCCCATTTCTTCTTAAATTCTTCTATATATTCTTTTATCTCTTCTATTTCATCATCAAGAATTGGGCCACCAATTTCATAAGGAGTTGCACCTTTTACCCCAACACCCGCACGAGCAATTTCATCAATCATGATATCATAAAATGGACCTTGAGCTTTGTTAGGTGGGATATTTTGATAAATAAAAAATTTACCAATTGCTTGCTTTGCTGACTTTGCCCATTTTTTAGGATTCTACAAATGATGCAATTTTTGTTGATACACATCTCGTTGGCGATATATTAAAGGATTCATTTCTTCCTTGCTTAGACCTTTTTCTTTTCTCTTGCCAAAAAATTTGCTTATAGACTCTTTTACGCTTTCACTACGAAAAAAAGTCTTTTTCCTTTCTTCGATACTGGCTGAAAATAACCAGATTTATGTCATCTTTCTGCCCTGTGTATCTCTTCAATAGATATTTGTTTTGCATATTCTAACTCCTTCTTTTCTTTAATAGTCATATCATCGTCTGAATTTTCAGATGATATCTCTTGAATGCCAGCTCTTCTTTTAGTTTCACCCATTAGATTTTCTCTCATTTCAGTTTTTGTAGTACTGAAACGTTCGTTTTCTTTTTGTTTGCCCTTTAAAAATTCTCTCATTTTATTAGCAATTTCTCTAGGACATTTTTCACATCTCTCAACATTTGTATAACCCCCAGCTAGGTGTTGTTTCAATCAAGTTACACCACCACCCTTCATTACTTTATGACAAAAATTACATTGTACATGTTGTCTATTTCTACCCACCATTTCTCCATAAGTCCAACCAGGATCTGTTCTCCTCTTTTTTTTCTCTTTTGGATCTTCTTCTATTAATATTGCTTTTCCCTTACATGAACTCATACCTATATCCATAAAATCATAATACAAATATGTAAATAGAAAAATAAACTCTATATCTTAAGATCAATATTAAATATTACTCTGTATAAATAAAAAAAATATTGTTATATATATATACACCATAAATATTAATTATATAAATAATATTAACTAATTTTAATATAAATAAACAAAAAAAGTAACATTATGAACACAATAACCTTTTTCTCATTTAAATATGCAAAATATAAAAATAAAATATTTCAAGAAAAGTCATTTATAAACACAAATTAAATTTAGATTCCATTTACGTATTTAAATAAATGTGTAAAAATCAATACTAATATGAAATTCAAAAATTTATGAAAATGTAAAACAAATTAAATAAATACAATTAATCATTAAATAATTAGAACAAATATAAGCATGTAGGGAAAAGAAATGTGCAAATAAAATGGTAAATTATTGAAGTTATTATATTTAAGTTTAAATGATTATATCTTAATTTTTATTAAATTAAAATGTAATTATCTTAATAATTATATATAATTTATAACTAAAATGAACCTATTATTTTAATATTTAAAATCTTTGACTATCATAACTTACATAAAATTTAATCTTTATATAATATTTTTTTAATTTAATTTTTTATTTATCTATTAGTAATTATTTAAAAACAATATTTTAATTAAGAATATTTACATCTTTTTAACAAAAATATTAATATATTTTTAATATAGTTATTATTTTATATTTTTTAAAATTATTTTTATTTTTTAAAAAATATATTTAAAAATAATAAAACATAAAATACTATTTTAGCCTCCTAATTAAGTTTATATTATCTTTTAGTTATATAATCATCATAAAACATAAATTCACTCTCAATTTATTCATTTAAATTTTTTATTAACAATCAAAATTTAATTTTTATAAATTCACACATTTATAGTCATAACTGTTAAGAAAATTTAGAAAAATTAATTACAATTTTATATTTTATTATTTTAAAATTTTTATTCTTAAAATATATTAATAAAAAATTTAAATAATCATTATTTAAAAAATATATTAATATTTTGATCTAGAAGATGTAAATTTTCTTAATTTAAATTTTATTTTTAGTATAATATTTTATTTATTTACTTAATTTAAATAAGAATTTTAAATAATTATAAAAAAATAAATTCAAAAATATTATATAACTAATACGTTAAAAAACGGTTAGATCCATATATATTATTAAAATTTTATTTTTATTCATTCTTAATATTTTAAAAATATTATATAAATAATATATTTAAAAAAACTACATTACCTTTTATCATTCCCAATGCACTCTACCTACGTATTGTTTTTTATTTATTCTTTAAATTTATTACTAAAATATTATTTTTATTCATTTTTTATATTTCAAAAATATTATATAAATAATTTATTAAAAGGAAAAGCAAAACCTTCTGCAATTTTGATGATTTCCGATGTTATTAAACCATTTTTCATTTTTCAAAGCCGCCCAAATCCTTATGTAAATCCAATGCAATAAATCTATCAAGAAGTCTCCAGAAATATCAAGAGATCAGGACGCACAGACCCACAAACGGGAAGAGTGAAAGACGCAGAAAGAGATGCAGAAAAAGACGCAGAAGTCTCCAGAAATATCAAAACGCAAAGATGGGAAGAGTGAAAGACGTAGAGGTTAAAACAAGAAGTCTCCAGCCTTCAGAAGATGCAAAGGCAAAAAACGCAGACATAAAGAAAACCAAAAAATGCGCAAGAAAGACAAAAAAATCAGACTTAAGACTCTACAAGATAAAGAGAAGAAGAGATGAGAATGAACCTGGTCGGTAAGTAGCAGTTTCATCTTCTTCGTAGGTATCTTCTATATCTCTCCTCATGTCTGATTGTTTTTTGAGTTCAAGCACCGGTAGTGTTTGCTTAGATAGTTTTTGCAGTGTAAAATGTTTAGATCTGTTGATTTGGTTTTGAAGGTGAAAAAAAAAATTTAACGTTAGTTTTTTCTCTAAATTTTCGACATTGATGACTTGATCTGATTTAAAGTATTTTGGCATTTTGTTTTTGGCTTTATAAGATTTGAGGAATGTTTATTCAGATTCCTAATTTTATCAGTTTCATGTCTTCATCTTTTTTCTTTTTAAGATTCGTTTTGACTTTTGAATATTTGTTATTTGTCCCGAAATGATTTCATTTCGGTGTTTCGGTGTCCATTTCAGTCGATACACACTGCAACGTGATATTTTTCACTGAAATGATTGAATTTCTCAACTTGTATGGTGTTTCGTTTCGGTGCTCTTCAAAACCGAAAATTTTCAGTCGTTTCGACCGAAACGACACGAGATTTAGTTCCTTGGTTGCACATACAATAATTAATAAGAAAGAAAAGTTGAACCAATTAATATAACGCATTTCTCTCACCTCATGCACCAGAAAAGCAATGACAAAATCAGCAAATGAAGTTTGAGATTCTATATGTTTCCTATCCAAAATGTATATGAGAAGAGTATTAGTGGTGGGTCCCTCCAATATAAAAAGCTCACCACCTTGACCATTTGCCCAAAGAAGAGAAACGCAATTCTGTTAAAGGAAGCATAGGAGCCGCAGCAGCAAAAGGAATAGGAGAAGTTATGCATCGAAATAAGTTTGCCAACAATTGTATATTCATCCTTTGCCTATAAATAGGCAGGAGAGGAACGGAGGAAAGACACACCAAGCCAGGCAGCAAAGAGCAACCTAAAAAGAAACCATAGAAGTTCTCTAAAGAGAGAAAAATAGGAGAGAGTTTGTTATAATATTTGAGAAATAGTTCTTAAATAATGAGTGATAAAATAGTGAAGAAATACTCTTGAGGTATTTTAAGAAACACTTTGCGCCACTATTTTGATTAAATCTCAGTTATAACCTTTAGATTTATTCTAAGAAACACTCTCTTTGTACCTTCTATTTTATAGTGGAAGATTTATTCGGATTTGGTCCCGTGGACGTAACCCAAAAATCAAGGGTGAATCACGTTAAATTGCTAGTGTCATTTTTGTTGATTATTCCGCATTTATCCTTATTGGTAATACCTACTGCACCCAACAAGTGGTATCAGAGCCATGGTAGTTATTTTTTAAAATTCTTAGTATACTTTGTGGTTGCAGTATTGACTGATCTTCCACATCAAAATTTTATTGGAATTACTGTTGGCTGAAAGAAAATGTACGGAGTACTGTTCATACTGTTCAAAATGGAGGCAAAGACCAGCAAGATGATCAATCTAAATGGCACAAACTATCATATCTAGAGAAATAAGATGAAGGATCTCCTGTTTGTGATAAAATTTCATGTACTGGTGTTTACTAAAACTAAACCTGAAGCTAAATCAGACGAAGACTGAAAATTTGAGCATGAGCAAATGTGTCGATTCATTTGACAGTTCATCGAAGATAATGTGTACAATCACATTTGTAATGAGACTCATGCACAAATGCTGTGGCATAAGCTGAAAGAGCTGTATGCTTCAAAGACCGGTAATAGCAAATTGTTTTATTTGACAAAATTGATGCATGTCAAATACCGAGAAGATATTTCTGTAGTTGATTACTTGAACGAGATACAAGGGATCATGGACCAATTGTCGGAGATGGGCATAAAGTTTGACGACGAGGTACTTGCTCTTATGGTGTTGGCCTCCCTACCAGAGTCGTGGGAGACTTTGAAGATTTCAATTGCCAACTCAGCACCTAACAGTATCGTGAGTATGAAATATGTCAAAAGCAGTATTATGAATGAAGAGATAAGAAGAAGATCACAATATTCAACCTCTTCATCACAACCAGATGTTCTGGTTACAAAATCCAAAGGGAGGAGTCAATCTAGGTATACAAAGCCTAGAGACAAGAGTAAAGAAAAGTCAAAAAAAAAATTCCTACATTGAGTGCCATTACTGCAAAAAGATGGAACACGTCCAAAAATTCTGCCAAAAGTACAAACAAAAAATGAACAAAGGCAAAGAAGTCAAGAAAGATGACAGTAGTAATGATGATCAGACAAATGCCATGGACAAATTCAATATCGTTTATGATAAAGATATTGTCAATCTTACATTCCATTAGAGCAATTAGATGATTGACAGTAGGACTACCATTCATGTCACACCTCAAAGAGAATTTTTTTCATCTTACATAGAAGGAGATTTTGGAGTTGTTAAGATGAGAAATAATAACTTATTGAAATTTTTTGGCAAAGGAGATATCTGCTTAGAGACGACAAATGGCGTAAGATTAGTGTTGAGCGATGTCAAGCATATTCCAGATATTCGCTTGAATCTGATTTCCACCGGCAAACTTGATGATGCAGGTTTCTGCAACACATTCATGAATGGCCAATGGAAACTCACTAAAGGTGCCTTGGTGGTGGCCAAAGGTAGAAAAGACTCAATGTTGTATGTTATCATACAAAGCTCTCCAACGGCGCTGTGAATGTCATGGAGAAAAAAGGTGTCATTGAGTTGTAGCATAGGAGACTTGGCCACATAAGTGAGAAAAGTATGATATGTCTAGCCAAGAAGAAAATGCTATATGGAATGGATCGAGTACATTTGGAGAAATGTGATGATTGCTTGGTAGGAAAGCAAAACAGAGTTACTTTCAAGAGTTCTCATCCTTCCATAATGAAGAATGTGTTAGATCTTATACATTCAAATCTGTGTGGACCAATGCCAAAGTCACTTGGTGGTGCTCAATACTTTGTTACTTTCATTGATGATCATTCCAGAAAGACATAGGCATACACTTTGAAGACAAAAGATCAGGTGTTAAATTTCTTCAAACAGTTCCATACCTCAATTGAGAGACAAACTGAGAAGAAGTTGAAATGCATCCGGATAGACAATGGTGGAGAGTATATTGGACCATTTGATGCTTATTGTAAAAAGCATGGTATTCGACATTAAACAACACCTCCAAAAATACCGTAGTTAAATGGCTTAGCTGAGAGGATGAATAGAACTTTGATGGAGAGAGTCAGATGTTTACTCTCACATGCAAAGTTACCCAAAACCTTTTGGAGTGAAGCCTTGCTTACAGCTGTACACGTATTGAATTTATCACCGTGTGATCCTCTACAGTATGATACACTAGAGAAAGTGTGGTCAAAAAAAGATGTTTCCCATGATTATCTGTGGATGTTTGGTTGTAAAGCCTTCGTGCATATCCCTAAAGATGAGAGGGCCAAGCTCGATGCCAAGACACGACAGTGTATATTTATTAGCTATGGTCAAGATCAATTTGGATATAGATTCTACGACCCGGTCCAGAAAAAACTAATTAGAAGCCGTGATGCTATGTTTGTTGAAGATCAGACCATTGAAGACGTAAACAAATTGGAGAAGGATGTTCCTGATTCTAATAGCGACTCAACAAACTTGAGATTAATTCCTCCAATAGTGGTGTCGAGTCAAGTTGGAGATGATGATCAACCTGATGATGCTCTCATAGAGGCTGAATCAGAATAAGATGATGAAGATGCTCACCATCAACTACCGATACCTGTGCCTTCCCCAGATCGATTGAGGAGAAGTAGTAGAATAAAACAACCTTATACTAGATATCCTAATAATGAGTATGTAACACTTACTGATGGAGAAGAACCAGATAAATTTGAAGAAGCTATGGAAAATGAGCACAAGCAAAAGTAGAGAGAAGCCATGCGAGATGAAATGAAGTCCTTGCATGAGAACAAAACGTTTAAGCTGGTGAAGTTGCCGAAAAGTAAAAGAGCTTTGAAAAATAAAGGGGTGTTTAGGATCAAGCATGATGAGCACAGTCTCTATCTGAGATTCAAAGTTAGACTGGTTGTTAAAGGATTCAACCAAAGAAAAGGCATTGATTTTGACAAAATATTTTCACCAGTTATGAAAATGACATCCATCCGTACAGTGCTAGGCTTAGCAGCAAGTCTTGATTTGAAGGTTAAACAAATGGATGTGAAAACTGCCTTCCTTCATGGTGATTTGGAGGAAGAGGTATACATGGAGCAACCTGAGGGTTTCAAACAAGAAGAAAAAGAGGATTATGTTTATAGACTAAAGAAAAGTCTTTACGGCTTGAAACAGGCACCAAGACAATGGTATAAAAAGTTTGAGTCTGTTATGGGAGAGTAAGGCTACAAGAAGACTACTTCAAACCAATGTGTCTTTGTGTAAAATTTCTCTGATGATGATTTCATTATCCTTTTGTTCTATGTGGATGATATGTTAATAGTTGGCCGGAATGTTTCCAGAATTAATTGTTTGAAAACACAATTGAGTAAGTCTTTTGCCATGAAAGATTTGAAGCCAGCAAAGCAGATTCTTGGCATGAAAATTACTAAAGATAGAGGCACCAAGAAATTGTGATGGTCACAAGAGAAGTATATTGAGAAAGTACTTCGGAAGTTTAATATGGACAAAACTAAAGCGATTAGTTGTCTTTTTATTAATCACTTTAAACTAAGTTCTAAACAGAATCCCTCTACAAATGAGGAGAAGAAAGAAATGGACAAGGTTCCATATGCTTCAGCAGTTGGAAGTTTGATGTATGTCATGGTATGTACACGGCCAGATATTACTCACTCGGTAGGAGTAGTAAGCCGGTTCCTTTCTAATCCTAGTAAGGAATATTGTGCTACAATAAAATATATTTTCAGATATCTTCGTGGTACATCCATAATATGCTTATGTTTTGGAGATACCAAACCTGTGTTAGTTGCCTATACAGATTCAGATATGGCTAGTGATGTAGATTCAAAAACATCTACGTCAAGTTATCTGATTACATTTGCAGAGGGAGTTGTGTCATAGCAATCAAAGTTGCAAAAATTTGTTGCTCTTTCAACTACCAAAGCAGAGTTTATTACAGCAACAGAAGCGTGCAAGAAGATTCTATGGATGAAGAAGTTCTTAAGTGAACTTATTTTTCAGCAAGACAAATATCAACTGTTTTATGATATCCAGCGTGTTATTCACCTTAGGAAGAATTCCTCCTTTCATTCAAGATTCAAACATATTGATGTGAGACATCATTAGATTAGGGATGTATTGGAGAATAAGCTACTACAGCTTGAGAAGATCCATACTGATAAAAATGGATCAGATATGCTGATAAAGATTCTATCAAGGGAGAAGTTTAAGTTCTGTCGATTAGTTGTAGGAATAGTGGAGTCCTCTATGTAGTCAAGAGGGGGAGATTTGCTAGTGTTGGGTCCCTCCAACATAGAGGGCCCACCACCTTGACCATTTGCCCAAAGAAGAGAAATGCAATTTTGTTAAAGAAAGTGTAGGACACAGTAGCAAAAGAAATAGGAGAAATTAGGCATCGAAATAAATTTGTCAACAATTGTATGCTCATCTTTTGCCTATAAATAGGCAAAAGAGGAACGGAGGAAAGACACACCAAGCCAAGCAACAAAGAGTAGCCTAAAGAGAAGCCATAGGAGTTCTCTAAAGAGAGAACAATAAAGGAGAGTTTGGTGTGATATTTGAGAAATAGTTCTTAAATAGTGAGTGAAAAAAAATGAGGAAATACTCTTGAAGTATTGTGAGAAACACTTTATGTGCCATTATTTTAGTTAGATCTCAGTTGTAACCTCTAAATTTATTATGGGAAATACTCTCTTTGTACCTACTATTTTATAGTGAAAGATTTATTTGAATTTGGTCCTGTAGACATAACCAAAAATCAAGGGTGAACCACGTTAAATTACTGGTGTCATTTTTGTTGATTATTTTACACTTATCCTTATTGGTAATACCCACTACACCCAACAAAGAGTCTCCTATGTTCAATGTAAAATATATGAGAGCATATCTAGATAATCACAATTTTCAGTAAAATTTATCATTACAAAAAAAATTAGTTTCATTAAAATAAGAGTTTGATCATCCTAGATTAAATCACTTTTAAGATTATGTCAAGTTAGGCCCAACCCTGTCTTGTTTAAGCCCTTAAAGGTTGGATCAGCTCGACCCATATTGACATCTCTATCAATCAATGATTTTTAGCAAAAAAGAGTTCAAATCATTTCTATGAAATTATGAACTAAGGTGTTTCTTATAAATGCAATGCAATACATGATTTAAAAAGCCAAGAAGGAAATGAATTTATGATGTGCACAAGGCACAAGAAGTCATATTAGAGATGGCATCAAGGCAGGATGGGCTAAAGAGGTCTTTCCTGACCAGTCTCGCCTTTCCTCTTCCTCCCTATTTTTGTTTTCATGTTTTATTATAAGGGACAAATTTTTTCCATACCTATTTTTCTTGAGACATGGGAAGTTGCATGGATCACTTTATTTGGAAAAATTTATGAAAATTAAGTAAAAATTTTAAAACTTAAAATAATATAATCTTAAATTTAAAAACATCCCTAAAAATAAACATGTTAGTATCATATATTTATTTACTTATTTTTCATAAACTAGACTCTTCCTAAGAAATTTTTCCATTACAGAAATCTTCGATGGTGGAATTACAATAGAAAAAAAGGTCTATTGGGGAGACCAAGCCCAAGATCATTATCTTGGAACGGGTAAAAAGTGAAACTAAACCAAAGTAAACCTACAAGACAGAACAAAGTGGCTACTGATCCAAGCCAAAATAAACAGAAGACGGATCTTTCTTTCCAAAACTGTCCCAACAATTTTTTTTTAAATAAAAAATAATAATACAGATATATTACTCTAATATTATTAGTTAGAACGCTAGTGGCATATTTAGGTCCCTTTTCAGCCTCATACACACATCAGCCAAATTTACGATATTTATATTCATCATTTTGACATAAAAATTAATATAAAAACGTCACCTATAGAGAAGAGCAAAGGTCCACCCAATTGTAAATTGTTGATTTGATCGGACAAAGTCGTCCAATGCTTGGATCAAGTAATAGGAAACTCAGTTTATATGATCTTGTATTTGTTTCTCTTAAAATTTGTCCAAAGCTCAACACCAATAAGAAATTTGGTACATCTAGTTTATTTTAATTGCACTCTTAGTCCATTTAATTTATTTAAGAAGTTAATTTCCTGCAATGATGTGCATTTAGTTTATTTATTGATTCAATTTAGTCATTTTAGCATACATTAAAGTGTAAATTACATATTATCTTATGTCGTTTTTTCTAAAATTAATTTATTCTACGTGATTTAAAATGTGTTATTTAACTATTTTATAGTTTATTATATAATTATTTAATCATTTTATAGTATTTTTCATCTTAATTTTAACAACATTATCACATAAATTTAAAAATGATGAACAATTTTGTCGTTTGAAGTATATTTCTTATACTTCGGATAGTTTTATAATATTTTGAAGTCAGCTGTTAATATCAAGATGGCATATAATTGAATTCATTAAATTGATCTTAGTAATAGACTTATAACACTATAAAATTGTATAAATTATAAGAGAAATAGAGAATTAACAATGAAATCATTTATTATTTTATTGTTCGTGAAATAATTTTGTTATCGTTAAGTAATTATATAACAATGATATACACTTTAAATCACATGAATATAAACAAATTTTTAGCCAAATAACAGGGGTAAACTTACCCCTGATTAAAACAATTTTATTTGTCTAATAATTAAATAGCACACTAGTTGTTTTACGTTATGCTAAATCACAAAAAATTGAATGTAATTTTTATTTAATTGATTTTGTAAATAATTAGATGTAATATGGATTGAACTTACGAACTAAATTATTCTAATGAATTAAATAACTAGAATGATACATTGCTATAACTAAAATAAAAAAGGGAATAAATTATTTTTGTAAATAAATCAAAAGGACTTAAAATACAAGTAAATTTAAAGAATTACAGTCTCATAAGAAATCAGCACAAAACAATCAACTTTATTTACAATTTTCAATCTAAACAGCTAGGAATAGGAGAACTACTAAACCTTCAAAAGCAAAAGAAGGAGAAAAAGAGAACAACTATTTTCAGATAATACATAGGAGCTGATTGTGATGTTCAACCACCATTGTTGAAAGAAAGGAAAAGTTTCAGAGGACGCAGAGTCTCTTTATGTCTTCAGAATTAGCATACCAGCTGGGAATCAGAACTGAAGCATGGGGATAGAGATCCTTGTATGCCTTCTTCACTGTCCCTTCTGCTACTTCTGAAGCTTGTGCAACTTCTGCTATGCATTAATAATTATTTATCATTGTTAAAAGAAATAATAAATTGAAGAAAAAATAAAAGAGACCCATTTTAAGGAAAAATTACATTTATTCATTCGGTTTTATATCTCTAATTGCAGTTTCACCCCTAATATAAAAAAAAATATTTTGACCTCTAATTTATATGTCATATTGCAATGAGTGTCCATTCATTTAAATTAAATATTAAATTTAATTAATGTTCTAAAAGTTACGCACATTACAAGTGACTTTTCTACCATCAAACCAACCCAAAAAGTTCACTGTAATTGAGAGAATGGGATGAACTCGACACAATAATAAGGTATAAGTAGATAGTGGACTTGGGACTTTTTTAAGCATCAAATTTAACATTTTATTTGGATGAAAGATGAGCATTGCGATACATATAAATAGAGAGGATAATACGATGATTTTTAAATTATGGAGAAGACTATAATTGGAGGTGTATATCGCTTTAATTTCCACCGACAGATAACTAAAATGCAGCCACATTTATTTTTTTATCTAATAAAAAGTTTATTTTTTATTTATACAGACAAATGATAATATTTAAATTTTTTTGGGTAAAAATTAAAATCTATATATATATATATATATATATATATATATATATAATAAGTGTCGTTTTCTTAAATTTCTATGAAAAAGAAGTTTGGAGGGAAAGAAATTCATTATTCCAAGAAAAGTTATATCATCCACACTAATTAAAACAAAATTTAATATTTATTAACATAGTTCCATGAAGACTTTTTTTACTTAGAACTTAAATTGATAAAAATGCAAAACTATCAAGAATATAATAATTTGAACCACGTATTTAAAAGCATTAATTACACACAAGAAGTATGAAATCCTAATTAAATCACAATAAAGTAAACATTCTTTTTGGATTGCACTTTGAACATAAGAAGACAAATGTAATTAATTTCTTTATAAAATTAAAGGGGATAAATTATATTTCAAGAAAAATATAATTAAAATAAAGATAATGTCATAAATTCCATTAGTGTACGATCATAATCAGTATGAAATCCTAATTAAATCCGAATAGAAAAAAAAAATTCTATTCGGTTTGGACTTTGGAAATAACGAATTAAAAAAGATATAAATCCAAGAATATTTATATCATATATATTAGTTAAAATAAAATCTAGATCGACTAAGTTTACATTTTGATCCCTAAAACATACCACTGATTTAGATTTTTAAATTAACCTTAAAATAACGAAAATTAAGAACTCAAATGCACTTTATATTTTTTTTCAAGCACATAACTCAAATTTGATTATTTCAAGCACATTAAGAGATAGTTTTCTCTTTTTGAAAATCAAGAAAGTCTGAACGGTTGAGAGGCCTTTGCAAGTTGTTCTTATACTCCAAGGGCATAGGGATACCTGTGCCAGAAGCAAAATTGAACAAAAACAAAAA
Source organism: Gleditsia sinensis (assembly GCA_037074535.1). Lineage (NCBI taxonomy): Eukaryota > Viridiplantae > Streptophyta > Magnoliopsida > Fabales > Fabaceae > Gleditsia > Gleditsia sinensis. The sequence goes on from CM073474.1 coordinate 13,982,233, forward strand.
ATTTGAAAAACTTTCAAGAACATGATATTTGAAGCACAAATAATTGACTGCGAATGTGATTTTAAAATAGGGATAAGAGAAAGAGGAAAATTAAACGGACCTCGAATACTTATCTTGTTCTCCGAAAGCTGAGTGACCATGAAAATAGCAGCAGCAAGAATGGAGGTAGAGTTCCTCCTAATATCATAGTCTTCAGATTTTTGCACAGCTTCTTGCACAGCCCTTATGGTGTTATGGCTAAGGCCAAGATTAGAGCAATATCTTCTAGCTATGTCCCTTGCATGAATGGTTCTTGTTCCAACCTCAAGCTGCTTCTTCAGAATCTCCATGCACTTATGAATCTCCTTTATCTTGAGCCCCTCTGTCACGCTATAAATCTCCTTGAACGTCCTTGGAAAACCCTCTTCTTGGCAAGCCAAGTACAAGCAAGCAGCCATAATGGCCCTAGGGTTTCTCTGTCTACCGCAAATTTTCTCGTCATCTGCTTTCTTGTACAGCTCTTTAGCATAATTCTTGATGGGCTCAACCAATCCCAAGTTCCCACACATTTGATCTATGGTCTTGAAGGCAGGATCAAGAGGACTATGTGGATTCAAGATAGCACCATTAGAGGATGAGCCACTACTAGGGTTTTTAGAAATAACAGTTGAGCTAAGGCCTCCATTGGGTAGCAGAGGATCTGAAGGGGCGGGGACACCAACACTAACCGGGTCATCGTGATCGGATTCACCAACGAAGGTTCGCAATTTCTTAAGAATGACGCCACATTCAGAGCACATTGTGTTCCCAGAAGTGTGATCATACACCAAGGGAGTGTAGGAATTGCAATCACGACAAAACCCATCCGCCATTGATGAGGAAAAATTAATGTTCAAAAAAGGGGGTTTTAGGTTGTCCTTAAATTTTAGGAATTTTTGTGGGTTGTAATGGTGGGAGAGAGAGAGAGAGAATGGGGTTTTATAATTTGGCCTTAAAACTCTTTCTTTATGTGAAACAGCTTATTTATGTAATAGAATCTGTGTGGAGGATGTGGTATTTATAGAGAAGATTTTGATTACCAATAATGAGCAAGAAGACTATAGGCACTAGGATTTGTTCGCTGCCTAGTAAATAAGAATCCAATTCAATATGGTATTTTAATGCTAATTAATTTTAGTTTTGGTAGAATTCTAATTGTTGTTTTTAATTTCAATAGAACAGTCGTTTTACAATGGAATATAAGAGTATCTATTAAAAATTAATTTTATAATATAATTGTCACATGAAAAATGATTTTTTATTTAAAATTAATTTTATAATATAATGCTAGTTAATTTTCCGTCTACAGTTAAATTTAGGATCACAAATTTTTCTATATAAAAAGAGGAAAAAAAACTACGTGAGATATCATCGAATTGAGTTATTTATGAGCAGTCTTTGATTTAAATTTCTATGTCTAAAAAGAAAATTGCACAAAAAAATAATTCTGTAAGTAACTTGAGCACTTGGCAAGAAGTCTTCGACTTAAATTTATATATAAAGGAAATTGCATCAAAGAAATCATCTAGATGTAAGTAATCACAGTAGTTTACAAGAAGTTTTGATTTAAATTTCTATATTTGAACAAAAATGTCCAAAAATATGATGACATTTATGAAAATTTATTGCTCATAATTTTAAGAGTTATTCAGTTCGTGTTGTCTAATAGACACCATTTCGAAGTTGTGCTTACAGGTACCTCTTTCCCAGTTAATTGGAATGTGGGACCATTTATTTTTAAGAAAAAAATCATCATTTCAATAATTAAATTGCCTTGGGCCTAAAACAAATGTAATTTTTACCATGATTATTTACATTCAAGTCGTTAATATACTCTAGTTATATAACACACAAAAAAGGTTGGTTTCCCAAAAAAGTTACCAGCGGTTACTGATGAAATTGTCTTTTTTTTTGGACTAGGTGATGAAATTGTCAAACGGACTTAAAATGAAAAATCTAAGTCCATAATAATTGTGGGCTAAGTAGCCCAGCCCTTGGATTTGCTAATAAATGGCCATAAATGATCTTGTTAAAATTAAACAATCTCGCTTTAATTTAAAATCTTTTTTAAACTCAGACAGAATTTTCACTCAATTTAGGTTTCAATATCCAGAAGCTACGAGAAGAACAGATGAATCCTACTCTTCAACACAGTTCCCCTACAATAAAAAAAGACAAAAGGAACAAATTCCAGGAAAAATAAAAAGTTATATCACTAAGATCTATCAATAGTGGCTTTATCTAAGCCCTCTCGCCTCTGATTCTACGAGCAAGCTGAATATCTTTAGGCATAATTGTGACCCTCTTGGCGTGAATAGCACAGAGGTTAGTATCCTCAAACAAACCAACCAAGTATGCCTCTGCAGCCTCTTGAAGGGCAGCCACAGCGCTGCTCTGGAATCGAAGATCAGTCTTGAAATCTTGGGCAATTTCTCTCACCAGCCTCTGAAATGGCAGTTTCCTGATGAGGAGCTCCGTGCTCTTCTGGTACTTTCTGATTTCTCTCAGAGCCACCGTCCCTGGCCTGAACCGGTGAGGCTTCTTCACTCCTCCGGTCGCCGGAGCAGACTTCCTAGCAGCCTTCGTGGCCAACTGCTTCCTCGGCGCCTTCCCTCCGGTGGACTTGCGAGCGGTCTGCTTGGTTCGTGCCATACTGATCAGAGGAAAATGAACAAAAGCGTTTGGTTCTCGAGAAAGCAAAGGAAAATCAGAATCAACGAAGGAAAAGTGGCGATGGAGAGAAGAGGCTGGGCTTAGAGGGTTATTATAGTGGTGGGTTTTGGGGAAAGGAAGGCGGGAATTGTGAAAATTTGGAGGGGTTTAAAAAGAATAGCATTTGATAATTTTGAGAGAAAATAAACGACCGTCGATGAGCATGAAAAGCAACGGTAGTGATTTGGTTTAAATAAGTGGCATAGATTACAATCCGTGGCACTAGGAGTTAGCCAATGGCTTCAGTTCTCTCTGGTTCTGGTGGCTTGTTTGTTTTAGAGACATCGATCACGTGGCAACTCTTTTATTAATATTTGTATTACCTAACTTTTTTTTTATAACAAAAATATATATTTTTTAAAAAAATAAAAATAAAATATATTTTTTATAATTCATATTTTTATACACTATTCTTTTTCTATTAAAAAATTATATATAAATTTCTCTTCAAAATAAAAATAAAATAATTTATATCCCCTTAATTAATATTCTTATTATATAATTTTTTTATTATAAAAATATGCATAAATCTCTTTTAAAATAAAAAAGTATAATACAACTTAATGTAAACATATTAAATACATTTTATAAGAGAGAAGTAGATAATAAATAAATAAAAATACACTTTCAAATTGTTTTTCTTTTTCTCAATCTTTAATCAAATTTTTAGACTAAAAGAAATTGATATTTTGATACTCAAACTACTTCATAATTATTTTAAGAGAGAATAACTAATATTAAAAAATATTGAATTAAAAAAAATATAGAAGTGATATTTTATTTTATTATTTATTTATCTATAAAAAATTTGAATTATTTAGATTAAATAATGAAAAAAAATTATTTTTAAGGAAGATGTATGTATATATTTTTTATAATAAAAAAATATTGCAATAAACGTATCAATAGAGAAAAAATTTATTTTTATTTTAAATTTTAAAAATATTTGTATATAATTTTAAAATAAAAATTATATAATAAGTATAAAAAAAAATTTTACTCTTATATATAATATAATGTAATGGGCTAACAAATGTGGTAGTCTACCAGCTCAAGTGTATCAATCCATATTTCGTAAGCCTAAAGCCCAAGGTCTGATTAATTACGTTCTACCGGATTTTCATTTAAAAAGTGTTATTGGATACCTCTTCACCTTCTGTCTAGAGCCTCTCCCTATCAATGCCGTAGATCTTTTAAGCTGCCAGGCGAAAGCCCTCCTTCCCTTCTTTTTTTTCTTTTAGTTTAGTTTCTTCTTTCATAGTAGTTTCGCCCTTTCTTTATAGAAGTTTTTCTCTTTCTTTTCATAAAATCTCTCCTCTTCTTCATAAGTGTTCAAAGATTTACATTTATTCTTTTCAAATTTGCAATTAAGAACCCCATAGTCTAACACAAAAATTCTACCAAAGGGACCAAATCTTCAAGAAGAATAGGAGCTGTGCAGTCCCTAAAGATTTTGAAACCTAATAATTTTTTTTTTGCACTTTTAAAATAGAGTGCCTTACCTTGTTCTCTCAAGAATACGAGCTTCGAATATGTATTTCTGTGTAGTGTTCGGCTAAGAGTATATTTGTGTAATAGCCTTAAAAATTAAAGAGAATTTTGAATTTTAAAAAATTAATAAAAGAGAAGATTTTAAAAACGGAGATAAGAACCGTTGAAAATATGTTTATTTATTACAAGGGTTAAAGAATTATAAGAAAAATATGAGAATTTACGTTTCAGGGTTAAAATGTAATTTTTTAAAAGTTTCGAGGTTAAAATGTCAATAAAGAAAATTTGTAAGGATCTTTCTCTAAAATTAAATTTTTGCAGAAAGGTCTCCCAGAATATTTTAAAAGTCTCAGCCATTCAAGAAGAAGAAAATTCAGATTTCCTCTCTCCCTCCTCTAAATTTTCTCTCTTGAAACCCTAAAATTTCTCTCTAAAATTATATCGCTTTCGGATTTTGGATTTCGACACCACCACCACCAACGGACTCAGAACGAAGAGTTTTACAAATCCATCAGATTTGGTTTCTAACAAATTGGTCGGAGATTGGTTGAAAAATAAAGGAAAAAATCATCAAAAAAAGTAATCTCTGAAACTCTTATCTGTGGTTCTCAAACGCAAAAACTAACACCATAGATCGATCCCGAAAGTGCCAAACCTGTAGGATCTCAAATTTCAGGATCATTCACTTGTGCACGTGCCCCCACGCGCCGCATCTCTCTCGACGAGTGACGCCCACACGCAACCTCCTTAGTGGCGCATGAAGCGCGACATATAGCCCCTATTACATTGACTTGCATTGACCGAACTCCCGGAGACCAAATCTTGCAAATTCAGAGTCATTTTCAAGGTTTTTGGACCTTATAGACTCGTTTTTGGGGTCTATTTTGCAAAATTCAGATTGAAAACGTAGATTTTGGGTTATCCAACTTGGTACCCTAACTTTCTGAGTAGATGATTCTTTCTATGAGTTGTCATATACTCTTTTTCATCTTTAAATGTGTAATTGACTATGTTTATAAGATATTTACACTTTTATATGTTTCTTAAATGAATTAAATTATCTGAATTGTTTACACTATCAAATATAGTTCAAGAAGAGTATAGATTTGAAAATAGATTTTTGAACTCATGATATATTTGATACTATATGTATTTCTCATTAAATGAATATTTATGCATGTGGCATTAATTTATAAGTTATATGATTGCCTCGAGAAAGGATATATATATGTGATAAACCCTGATTGAGTAATTTATGACAGATGAGCTATATTGAGACTAAGATTCTGTATTATAATGAAAGCTCTGTTTTAATTGATATAGAATATGTGCATATGATAATTTTGTGGAGGAATCTTATTAGAAACAATGTCTGCTAACAGTAGATGATGTTAGCCCTGGTGCACTTTAATACCTTAATTAACAGGAGTGGTGCTAGCCTTGTGTGAGAGCAAACACACGGGATATGTTATGTGATGGAGAGCGGGATGCCTCTTATCTTCGCGAGATGTCAGTTATATGAGATGTGATTTGCCTTCCCTTTCTTTGTGCTTGAGAAATTGCCCATATTAGATTCCCTTCGCGTATCTTCTTGAATAGTGGTAGGGCAAACCTTGACTAAAATGGTAAATATAGGCAAATTCTACACCAACAAAGTATGGAAGGGATTGAACTATGATATAATGGTTTTGATATAGGATCCTCCTAATATTTTTAAAAGAAATATTTTTAATGCATATCAATATTTGATTAATAATCATATTGTTTCATATATGGTTACAGATATCTGAATGTGATTTGAACTGAGAATATTTGAAAATGCGGGTCTTATATGGATGTACTTCTAAACTGCAATTTTCGATGTGATAAATTTTAATAAATGAGTACATCCATATATTGATCTAAGAGGTCATAAGAGGTGTTATCTATTCATTGAATTGTCAAACTCACTACACGATATTTTCACATTTTTCAGATAAAAATACAGAGGCTGACCCTACAGCCACGTGAACAATTAGGTGTCATATTCTCTGGGTTAGCCTACGTTACATTTAAGACTCGAAATGTTTAAAATATTATGTCATTGTAATCTAGAGTATGCTCTGAACACCACAAGTAGGATCCCAACTTCTGCTATAATATTGTAATAGCCGCAAATTTAAAGAAAATTCTAATTAAAGAAAATTTTAAATAAAAGAGAAGATCTTGAAAATGGAGATAAAAATCGTTGAAAATAAGTTTATTTACTACATGGGTTAAAGAATTACAAAGAAAATATGAGAATTTATGTTTCGGAGCCAAAATACAATTTTTTAAAAGTTTCGAGGTTAAAATGTAAATAAAAAAATTTACAAAGACCTCTCTCAAAAATTAAATTTTTTCATAAAAGTCCCTTGGGATATTTTAAGGATCTCAGCCACTCAAAGGAGGAGAACATTCGGATTTCCTCTCTCAACTCAGAATTTTCTCTTCCAAAACCCTAAAACTTCTCTCTAAGATTTCTCCACTTCCGGACCTCGGATTTCGAAATCACCACCACCAACGGACTCAGGATGAAGAGTTCTATAAATCCATCCGATTGGTTTCTGAAATATTGGATGGAGATTGGCCAGAAAATGGAAGGAAAAATTACCTAAAAAGATAATATCTGAAACTTCTATCTGTGGTTCTCAAACGTAAAAACTAACATCGTAGATCGATCCAAATGATGTCGAAACCTTAGGATCTCAAATTTCAAAATCATCCTCCCTTGCACGTGCCCCCACACACCGCTTCTCCATTGACGAGTGCAGCCCACGCGCAGCCTCCCCTAGTGGCGCGTGCAACACGTGACACCGGACCCTCTTGCGTTGACTTGCGTTAACCGAGCTCCTGGAGGCTAAATTTTGCAAATCCAAAGTCATTTTTAAAGTTTTTGGACCTTCTGAACTCATTATTGGGGTCTATTTTGCCAAAATCGGAATGGAAACATGAATTTTGGGGTTGTCCAACTTGGTACCCTAACTTTGTGAGTAGATAATTTTTTCTATGACTTGCCGTATACTCTTCTTGATTTTTAAGCATGTATTTGATTATTTTTATGAGATATTTACACTTTTATATGTTTTTGAAATGCATTAAAATTATCTGAATTACTTACAATTTTGATTATAGTTCAAGAAGAGTATAACTTTGAAAATGGATTTATGAACTTATGGTATATTTGATTTCACATGTATTTCTCATTAAATGATAAAGTGGATATTTATGCATGTGGTATTAATTTATAAAGCTATACGATTGCCTTGAGAAAATGTATGTATATGTGATAAACCCTGAATGGGTAATTTATGACGAATGAGCTATATTAAGACTAAGATTCTAAATTATTCTGAAAGCTCTATTTTTTGATGATATAGAATATGTGCATATGATAATTTTGTGGAAGAATCCTATTAGAAACATTGTCTACTAACAGCAGGTAATATTAGCCCTGGTGCACCTTGATACCTCAGTTAGCAGGGGTGTTGTGTAATAACCCTCAACTAATAAAACCTTTGAAGGTTAAGTATAAATCATTTGAAACAAAGAAAGTTGAGAACAATGTAAAATTTTAGAGCATTTTTGATCTTTTCTTCTGACCTTTCGTCACTCATATAATCATAACTCTCTCATATGAAATCTAAATTAAGTAATTCCAATTTCTAATGCAAGATAAGACATATATCTACAACTTTGATGTTGGGAACTTTTGCAAATTCCGTGAATCTCATAGTGAGACGAGGCAAAAACCAAAATGTAGTGTGGTCTGGACCTTTGCTCACTATTTTATGCATAACTCCTTCATATGAACTCCAAATTAGGTGATTCAAGTGGCTATGGAAATCTAAGAGAAAGTGCTACAACTTTCATGTTGGACATTTTGTCAAATTCGGTGAAATGGAGTTCTCCGTGGCGAGAATAAGTTCGCCGTGGCGAGAATAAGTTCGCCGCGGCGAGAATGATGCGGTATTTTTCCCGAGAGCATGAGTTTTCTGGTTTCGAATCTGGCCGCGGCGAGAATGAGTTCGCCAGCGACGAGATTCATCTGATAGTTTTTTTTCCGGACCCCCCCCCCTTTTTCTTCCTTTCTCTTTTATCTGAACCCTAACTCTCTCTCTCTAAAATTTTCCTCAAACTTCTCTCTAAGATATATCATCATCCGGACGTCCGATTTGAGCAAGTAAGGTATCGTTGGACTCGTGGGAAGAAGAGCTACAAATCCCACCGATCAATTTTGCCGGAAAGTCGCCGGAAGGTCGCCGAAAAATCGCGTGAATAGTACCTCCAAAGGTAAAACTCCGTTTAATCGCGTTTTAGGCTTCATTTTACCGAATTTCTTTCCATAGATAGTCTTAGAATTAGTTTCTATACTAGAATATAGGGTTTTTAGGTTTCATCATGAATAGTGTTCCGGCGAGTGAATAGTATTTTCCGGCGTGAATAGTGACTTTTAGAGTTTTCTAATTTTCATGTTATGGCTATGTTTTCTAGGTTGTTGAGCCATCACGAGGTGAAATTCTCGTTGTTGGACTCCTAGTAAGGTGAGTGGGTTTTTCATACTATAGCGCATGTTTTAGGAAATTGATTTATAACTCTCTCGTATGATTTTAACTAGTTGGAATGTATGTTAAATTGTTTTACCGCTTTGAAAACTAATATATTCCAACCATGTTAAAAATTGTAAATTTCAATCCTAGTTGAACCCTAGGTATGCAGGGCAAGCATCTAGACTATTAATTCTCCATTTGAGCTAGATTTATAGAAATGCGAACTTAGTCATAGAAATGAACTAAGTTAGCCATGAAGTGATTTGATGCATGACGAGTATCTATGTAACGTTTACGGACGATCTATGTTTAAAAAGGAAAAGTTTATGATTTTAAAGGTCTCCATGGGAATTCATGGATGAGATATATTTTAGAATAGAGTTTTATGCATGAAAAGAGCTATATGGAGAATTATAGCTTTATTGTAAAGTTATTGAAATGTTTTACTTTAAATTCTCTGAATAGCATATTTCAAATGTTTTCTATTGGAGGGCCCATTTTAGATCACTGTTAGCTTGCCGCAGGTAGTGCTAGCCCTGGTGCACCATGATTATGTTAAGGCTTCGGCCTAGGATACTGTGACGGGCATATGACTGCCTAAGACACAGGGATTTATGGTAGACTTATGTCTATGCCTACAGTGATTACCATACCCATTGCTATGTGCTTGGGAAATTTAGGGTAGACTTATGTCTATGCCTACAGTGATTGCCATACCCATTGCTATGTGCTTGGGGAAAATTTAGGGTGGACTTGTGTCTACGCCTACAGTGATTGCCATACCCATTGCTATGTGCTTGGGGAAGATGATAGATCTGCTAGGAAAGACCTCCAATAAACTAGTGCATTTTTCTTAAAGATTAAATATTTCTAAAATACCTCATTCATCATTGTTATTGTATAAGTATCTTCATTTATTACTTACCATGCATAATTGATTTGCTTACAGTTATTGATTTAATCCTGTTTTATCATTTGAACTGTTTAGCATTCTTTCAATAAATTACGGTTAAATGTTTAGTGTTTTCTATACCTTGATTTCAATTATTTAATTCATTGCGAAACACTCGTGCTTAGTTTGCCCTGTTTCTGTTATAGTATGATTTATCCATTCACTGAGATGTGGTAATCTCACCCCTCTTCTGTTTTCTCCCCACAGATAGTCAAAGAAACACTGATCCAGCTACAGCTCCATAGGAGGCTAACTATAGCATTGGTGAGCCCCAGTTTGGGCAAGACTCCATTGTATTGGTTGTATAGTTTAAGTTTATGTCTAGTGTATCTCCATGAACATACAGGCAGGATCCTCGCTTCTTGTGTTGTTTGAAAAATGGTTTTAAGTTTTACAACAATGTTTGTACTATGAGGCCATGGGCCAAGTTGAATCAAGGATGTTGGATTCATGAGATATATATATATATATATATATATATATATATATATATATATATATATATACAGTATTTTCTTATATTGAATGTGGCATATGTGGCCAGTTATATTTATTATGTACTCTGGATTGTGTGCTGGATATTTATGCATGCTATGTGTTAGGCTTACGGTTAGGGGGAAACCCTTATACTGTTCCGGTCATGTGTTCTATCATTTGGGGCCCTGACAATATGGTATCAGAGGTTAGGTTTCCCTGTGTTCATGGAGTAACGGACCTTTAGGTAGGACTTTGAGTATGGGTATGAATCCGGACATGCTTATACTCACGGTGCTGCTAAAGGGGTTCGATAGGATGTTGTCTTTTTGTTTAAGTAAGTCAGTTTATAGTATGCTATGTTGGCATGGTTAAGTGATGGTTGGGCTATCTCTATTTTGTAGCGAGATGCCACCAAGAACGAGATCAAAGGTTAGGCAACCCGCGGTTCAAGAGCAGATGGCTGAAGAGTCTGCTCAATCTGCAGTACCCGTGCCTAGAGGCCGAGGTAGAGGTTGTGGCAGAGACCGAGGTAGAGGTCGTGGCAGAGGCTGACCTAGAGCCAGTGCAAGAGGCAGTGGCAGGGGTGTAAGGGCTGCTGAAGCAGCCGAACAAGCTGAGTTAACCAGTGAGCAAGCTGAGACTCCCAGGACGGGGGAAATGTCTTCTCACCCCCGGGATGATGTGATAGCCCAGATGCTGGTAACCATGCAGGGTATGCAGCGGGCAATAGAGAATCTAGCCGAGAGAAGGGATGGGCAAGATAGAAGGGATCCACAACAGCCCGAAACTGCTACCTCCGTTCCAGAACCAGTTAGGTCTGTGGAGCGGCAGGTGAGACCCGCTGAGAGGGAAGTGGAACTATCTGAATTCCTGAAGCTGAAACCGCCAATCTTCAAGGGGTTGTTGGCTAGTGAAGATCCCCAGGAGTTTATAGAGGGTACTGAGAAGATCTGCGAGGTTCTTAAGTGTTCAGAGATCCGCTCAGTAGAGTTGGCATCTTTCCAGTTGTCTGGTATAGCGCAGGTATGGTTCAAGACCCAGATGCGCGGAAGGGGAGCTACAACGCCACCTTTGAGATGGCCAGAGTTCAAGGAAGTCTTCATTGAGAGGTTTGTGCCTCAAAGTATCCGAGATGCCAAGTGTCAAGAATTTGTGGAGTTGAAGCAGACTCCCGGTATGTCAGTCACGGAGTATGACTACCGCTTCACACAGCTGATGCCGTATGCACCGTACATGGTCCCTACTGAAAGGGACATGATCAAGAAGTTTATCCAGGGGTTGATGCCAGCATTGTTTAAATCAGTGGCACCCCAGATGAAGCAATTCCCGAACTATGCAGAGGCTGTGGACTGTGCAAGAATGATGGAGACTAGGCATTTGGCCGATGTCAAGAGTGCCAAGCTGAGGAAGTGGGATAGAGACGGGAGCTCCAAAGGAGGGCAAAGTTCTCATTCCCAAGGACCCCGATTCCAGGGCCAGCAGCGCCCAGTACCACAAAATGTTGGGAACCCCAACCAAAGACCAGATGCGAGTGGTAGGCTAGGTCTTAGCCAGGGAAACATCAGGTATCCAGGACAACCAGGACCAAGAGCCATTCAGCAGAACAGGCCACAATGCCCTATTTGTGGCAACCATCATTTTGGTCAGTGCCACAGGGAGATGATTGTTTGCTATCATTGCAACCAACCTAGACACATGAAGAGGGAATGTCCTCAGTTGTATGGCTCAAGCCAAGGGTCAACTCGACCGGCTTTACTACCAACCCCAGTGGCAGCTCAGCCTATAAGGACTATACCGGGCCAAGCAAGTAGCAGAGGTACTAGTAGAGGGATGATGGGCCGAGGTTAAAACCAAGCAGGCCGAGGTGAACCGAGGATTTTTGCTCTTACCAGGCAGGATGCACAAGCTTCAAATGCGGTCATGACAGGTACTCTTTCGGTTTGCCTACATGAAGCATATGTTTTGTTTGACCCCGGGTCTACATATTCCTATGTCTCCCCTAGTTTTGTTAAGAGTTTGGGTAAAGATCCGATTAGAATGGATGCCCCTTTCTTTGTAACCACCCTGGTCGGTGATTATTTGCTAGTAGAGCATGTATGCAAGTCATGTAAAGTGACAGTGGGTGATAGGGAGACATCTGCTGATTTGATCATCCTAGACATGGTCGACTTTGATGTAATCCTAGGAATGGATTGGTTGGCAACATGCTATGCTACCTTGGATTGCTATGAGAAGGCAATCAAGTTCAACTTTCCAAGTGAAGTTCCTTTCCGGTTCCAGTGTGATCGAAGTAAAGCTCCAAGTAACCTGATTTCAGTCTTGAGTGCTCAGAAGATGTTGAAGAAGGGATGCCAGGGATACTTGGCATATGTTAGAGATGTGGATGGGAAGGTACCGGATGTAGACAAGATGGCAGTGGTAAGAGAATTCCTGGATGTCTTCCCAGAAGAGTTGCCAGGATTACCTCCTGAACGGGAGATAGAGTTTGGTATCGACCTTATTCCAGAGGCTCGACCAATTTCTATACCGCCTTACAGGATGGCACCCACAGAGCTTAAGGAGTTAAAGAGTCAGTTGCAGGATTTGTTGAATAAGGGCTTCATCAGGCCAAATACTTCTCCATGAGGTGCTCCGGTCCTTTTTGTGAAGAAGAAAGACGGGTCTTTGCGACTTTGCATTGACTATCGGCAACTGAATAAGCTAACGGTGCGCAATAATTACCCTTTGCCCAGGATTGATGATTTGTTCGATCAACTTCAAGGAGCAAAATGTTTCTCCAAGATTGATCTAAGGTCAGGGTATCATCAGTTGAAGATTAGGAAGGAGGATATTTCCAAGACAGCTTTTAGGACCCGTTATGGTCATTATGAGTTTTTAGTTATGTCTTTTGGACTAACTAATACACTAGCTGCTTTTATGGACTTGATGAACAGGGTGTTCAAGCCATTCTTAGATCAGTTTGTCATTGTGTTCATTGATGACATATTGGTTTATTCTAAAGACCATGAGGAGCATGAACAGCACCTACGAGTCATCCTATAGATTTTGAGGGATCAGCAGTTGTATGCCAAGCTCTCTAAGTGTGAGTTCTGGTTGGACAACGTTATATTTCTGGGGCATGTAGTCACGAAGGACAGCATTCAAGTAGACCCCGAGAAGGTAGAGGCAGTACAGCAGTGGCCTCGCCCAGTTAGTGTGACAGAGATCCGAAGTTTCTTGGGTCTAGCAGGGTATTACCGGAGGTTTATCAAGGATTTCTCTAGAATTGCTGCTCCTTTGACCAGATTAACCAGGAAGGGAGTTAAGTTTGAGTGGTCGGATGTATGCGAAGAAAGTTTCCAGACCTTGAAGAAGTGTCTAACCACAACCCCAGTTCTAACTATCCCGACGGGCACTGGAGGATACTCAGTATACTGTGACGCCTCAAGGGTGGGCTTGGATTGTGTGTTAATGCAGAATGGGCATGTTGTAGCCTATGCATCTAGGCAGCTCAGGAAGCACGAACAGAACTATCCTACACATGATCTGGAGATGGCGGCAGTGGTCTTTGCCTTGAAGATTTGGAGGCACTATCTCTATGGTGAACCTTGTGAGATTTACACGGACCACAAGAGTCTCAAGTACATCTTTCAACAAAGGGATCTAAACTTGAGACAGAGGAGGTGGATGGAGTTGGTGAAGGACTATGACTGCACTATCTTGTACCATCCAGGCAAGGCCAATGTGGTAGCACATCCTTTGAGCAGAAAGTCAATGGGGAGTCTAGCCCATATCACCCTACTCCGGAGGCCGTTAGTAAGGGATATTCATCGGCTAGAAGGTGAGGGGATGCGCTTTGAAGTGAAGGAGCCAGGGGTGTTGTTAGCCCACATGCAGCTACACTCTCCACTGGTTGAGCAGATTAAGGCAGATCAGGACAAGGATGCTAACCTGTCCAAGCTCAAGGATGAAGTTAGGAACAATCAGACTTCTGAATTCAGCGTGGATGCTCAAGGAGTGTTAAGATGTGGGAAGCGCTTGTGTGTACCCGATGTGGATCGCTTGAGGAAGCAGATTTTGGAGGAGGCACATCAGTCAGCCTATACTATCCACCCAGGAACAAATAAGATGTACAGTGACCTCAAGGACTTGTATTGGTGGAATGGGATGAAGAAGGATGTAGCAAACTTAGTGGCTCAATGCTTGGTTTGTCAGCAGGTGAAAGCTGAACACCAGAAGCCTACCGGTTTGCACCAGCAGATTAAGATACCGGAGTGGAAGTGAGAAAGGATTACTATGGACTTCGTTACAGGGTTACCGAGGACCCCTAAGGGTTATGACTCAGTATGGGTGATAGTGGATCGAATGACCAAGTCATCCCACTTCTTACCAGTGAAGACTACCTTTAATGTGGCTCAGTATGCAAGCCTGTATCTGAGTGAGATCGTCAGATTGCATGGAGTCCCTGTATCCATCATATCTGATCGAGGTCCACAGTTTACAGCAAGATTTTGGAAAGCTTTTCAAGAAGCTTTGGGAACGAGGTTGGATCTAAGCACCATTTTTCATCTCCAAACAAATGGCCAGTCAGAACGCACGATTCAGATTCTGGAAGATATGCTTAGAGCATGTATATTGGATTTTGGTGGCAGTTGGGAAGGATACCTACCATTAGCTGAGTTTGCATACAACAACAGTTATCAAGCCAGTATTCAGATGGCACCTTTTGAAGCTCTTTATGGGAGAAGATGCCGATCTCCCGTTGGATGGTTTGAAGTTGGAGAAGCCAAGCTGCTAGGGCCAGACTTGGTGCAAGATGCCATAGAGAAGGTTAAGCTGATAAGGGAACGGCTTTTAACTGCACAAAGTCGTCAGAAGTCTTATGTGGATCATAGGCGTCGGGAGTTGGAGTTTTCTCTAGGCGATCACGTGTTCCTCAGAGTTTCACCCATGAAGGGAATAATGCGGTTTGGTAAGAAAGGGAAGTTAAGCCCGAGGTATATTGGACCTTTTGAAGTTCTGGATAGGGTAGGAGCAGTGGCATACTGCCTAGCCCTACCACTTGGATTGAGTGAAGTGCATCCAGTCTTCCATGTCTCGATGTTGAGGAAGTATCTACCCAACCCATCTCATGTGATTCAACCGCAGGAAATCCTTTTGGATGACAAGTTGGCCTATGAAGAGAAACCTGTGGCCATTGTTGATAGACAAGTGAAAAAGTTGAGGTCTAAGGATATCCCTACAGTGAAGGTGATCTGGCAGAATCATTCCAAAGAGGAAGCTACGTGGGAAGAAGAGGACGTCATGAGAGAGAAGTATCCACAGCTGTTCCAAGAGTAGTTTTATGTTTTTATGTTGTTGGTTCTTGTAAAATTCGGGGACCGAATTTTTATAAGGAGGGTAGAATGTAATAACCCTCAACTAATAAAACCTTTGAAGGTTAAGTATACATCATTTGAAACAAAGAAAGTTGAGAACAATGTAAAATTTTAGAACGTTTTCGACCTTTTCTTCTGATCTTTCGTCACTCATATATTCATAACTCTCTCATATGAAATCTAAATTAAGTAATTCCAATTTCTAATGGAAGATAAGACATATATCTATAACTTTTATGTTGGAAACTTTTGCAAATTCCATGAATATCATAGTGATACGAGGCAAAAACCGAAATGTAGTGTGGTCTGGACCTTTGCTCCCTATTTTATACATAACTCCTTCATATGAACTCCAAATTAGGTGATTCAAGTGACTATGGAAAGATAAGAGAAAGGGCTACAACTTTCATGTTGGACATTTTGTCAAATTCGGTGAAATTGAGTTCGCCGTGGCGAGAATAAGTTCACCGCGGCGAGAATGATGCGGTATTTTTCCCGAGAGCATGAGTTTTCTGGTTTCGAATCTGGCCGCGGCGAAAATCGCGGCTCGCCGCGGCGAGAATAAATTCGCCGGTGGCGAGATTCGTCTGATAGTTTTTTTTGCGGACCCCGCCTTTTTCTTCATTTCTCTTTCATCTGAACCCTAACTCTCTCTCTCTAAAATTTTCCTCAAACTTCTCTCTAAGATATCTCATCATCTTGACGTCCGATTTGAGCAAGTAAGGTATCGTTGGACTCGTGGGAAGAAGAGCTACAAATCCCACCGATCAATTTCACCGGAAAGTTGCCGGAAGGTCGCCAAAAAATCGCGTGAATAGTACCTCCAAAGGTAAAACTCTGTTTAATCGCGTTTTAGGCTTCATTTTACCGAATTTCTTTCCATAGATAGTCTTAGAATTAGTTTCTATACTAGAATATAGGGTTTTTAGGTTTCGGCATGAATAGTGTTCCGACGAGTGAAGAGTGTTTTCCGGTGTGAATAGTGACTTTTAGAGTTTTCTAATTTTCATGTTATGGCTATGTTTTCTAGGTTGTTGAGCCATCACGAGGTGAAATTCTCGTTGTTGGACTCCTAGTAAGGTGAGTGGGTTTTTCATACTATAGGGCATGTTTTAGGAATTTGATTTATAACTCTCTCGTATGATTTTAACTAGTTGGAATGTATGTTAAATTGTTTTACCGCTTTGAAAACCAATATGTTCCAACCATGTTAGAAATTATAAATTTCAATCCTAGTTGAACCCTAGGTATGCAGGGCAAGCATCTAGACTATTAATTCTCTATTTGAGCTAGATTTATAGAAATGCGAACTTAGTCATAGAAATGAACTAAGTTAGCCATGAAGTGATTTGATGCATGACGAGTATCTATGTAACGTCTACGGACGATCTATGTTTAAAAAGGAAAAGTTTATGATTTTAAAGGTCTCAATGGGAATTCATGGATGAGATATATTTTAGAATAGAGTTTTATGCATGAAAAGAGCTATATGGAGAATTATAGCTTTATTGTAAAGTTATTGAAATGTTTTACTTTAAACTCTCTGAATAGCATATTTCAAATGTTTTCTATTGGAGGGCCCATTTTAGATCACTGTTAGCTAGCCGCAGGTAGTGCTAGCCTTGGTGCACCATGATCATGTTAAGGCTTCGGCCTAGGATACTGTGACGGGCATATGACTGTCTAAGACATAGGGATTTATGGTAGACTTATGTCTATGCCTACAGTGATTACCATACCCATTGCTATGTGCTTGGGAAATTTAGGGTAGACTTATGTCTATGCCTACAGTGATTGCCATACCCATTGCTATGTGCTTGGGGAAAATTTAGGGTGGACTTATGTCTACGCCGACAGTGATTGCCATACCCATTGCTATGTGCTTGGGGAAGATGATAGATCTGCTAGGAAAGACCTCTAATAAACTAGTGCATTTTTCTTAAAGATTAAATATTTCTAAAATACCTCATTCATCATTGTTATTGTATAAGTATCTTCATTTATTACTTACCATGCATAATTGATTTGCTTACAGTTATTGATTTAATCCTGTTTTATCATTTGAACTGTTTAGCATTCTTTCAATAAATTACGGTTAAATGTTTAATGTTTTCTATACCTTGATTTCAATTATTTAATTCATTGCGAAACACTCGTGCTTAGTTTGCCCTGTTTCTGTTATAGTATGATTTATCCATTCACTGAGATGTGGTAATCTCACCCCTCTTCTGTTTTCTCCCCACAGATAGTCAAAGAAACACTGATCCAGCTACAGCTCCATAGGAGGCTAACTATAGCATTGGTGAGCCCCAGTTTGGGCAAGACTCCATTGTATTGGTTGTATAGTTTAAGTTTATGTCTAGTGTATCTCCATGAACATACAGGCAGGATCCTCGCTTCTTGTGTTGTTTGAAAAATGGTTTTAAGTTTTACAACAATGTTTGTACTATGAGACCATGGGCCAAGTTGAATCAAGGATGTTGGATTCATGAGATATATATATATATATATATATATATATATATATATACACACACACAGTATTTTCTTATATTGGATGTGGCGTATGTGGCCAGTTATATTTATTATGTACTCTGGATTGTGTGCTGGATATTTGTGCATGCTATGTGTTAGGCTTACGGTTAGGGGGAAACCCTTATACCGTGCCGGTCATGTGTTCTATCATTTGGGGCCGTGACATGCTGCTAGCCTCGTGTGAGAGCCAACACATGGGATATAATATTTGATGGAAAGCAGGATGCCTTCTATCTGAGCGAGATGCCTGATATATGATATATGATTTTCCTTCCCTTACTTTGTACTTGAGAAATTGCCCATATTAGAGTCCCTTCGCGTGTCTTCTTCAATGGTGGTAGGACAAACATTGGCTGAGATGCTAAGTATAGGAAAATTCTACACCAACAAAATATAGAAGGGGTTGAACTCTGATATGGTGGTTCTGATATGAGATCCTCCTAATATTTTACAAGAAATGTTTTCAATACATATCAATGTTTGAATAATGATCATAATGTATCATATATGGAAACAGATATCTGAATGTGATTTGAACCGAGAATATTTGAAATGCGGGTCTCATATCGATGTATTTCCAATTTGTAATTTTCAATATGACAAATTTTAAAATATGAGTACATCCATATGTTGACCTAAGAGGTCATAGGAGGTATCATTTGCTCACTGAGTTGTCAACCACACTACACTATATTTTCACATTTTTCAGATAAAGATATAAAGGTTGGCCCTAGAGTTACGTGATCAGTTAGGTGTTATATTCTTTGGGGGGAGCCTTTGTTGTTTCAAAGGCTCGAAATGTTTAAATGTTATGTCATTATAATCAAGAGTATGCTCTGAATGCCATAGGCAGAATCCTTGCTTATACTATAATATTGTTAAGTGTAGTTTTGGCATGTATAATTAGCTATACTGAAAACTTGTAAACGTATGATATTTTTCAGACTATGTGATATTGTGAAGCCGTATGTGATTTTGTGAAGCCGTATGCAAATAATAAGGGTGAAATTATCTGTTAGTTGAGTTATTCACGTTTCCTGTGGCTATCAGAGCAAAAAATTCTTTAGTAGGACCTTTAGTATTGATATGAGCCGGACATATTTATTTTTCAGGTGCTGCTGAGGGATTCTATAGGATATTAACTTCCTTTCTATTCCAAATTTGCTTAAGTTCCTAGTGTAAGGTTTGATTAAATATTATAGTATCTTAAAAAAGTGTTTTGTTCTGTATAGTTGATGAAACCGCCAAGAACTAGAGCAGTTAATAGATAAATTGTAGATCGTGCACCCTTTACAAAAGAGTCTGCACAATCTATAATTTTAGTATAAAGAGGCCGTGGTAGAGGCTGACCTAGAGGAAGAGGCCGACCTAGAGGAAGAGGTAGAGGCCGAGGGCGTGCACGAAGTATGAGAACCCCAAGACAAGATGAACAGTCCCATCTATCAGATAGAGTTCCTGAGGAAAGAGTAAAACCCTCTCAGGAGCCACATGATAGAACAACTGATATGATTTCTAGTATACATAGGAGTTTAGAGACATTGGTTGGATTTATAGTAGAACAGGACAGAAGGAAAGGTCAGTCACTAGAAAATGCTCCTAAAGTACAATAACTAGGAAGAACAACTAAGGAAGATGACAAGTTTACAGGGATTGAGGTGTCATTACCGCAATTTCTTAAGTTGAAAGCCCCGGCTTTTACTAGGTTAGATATTCAGGAAGACCCACATATATTTATTGATGATGTGGAATGAGTCCTCAAAACTTTAGAGTGTTCTAGTAGAAGATCTATTGAACTGGTGTCCTTTCAACTATCAAATGTGGCTCAAATTTAGTTTGAGACATTGGTACAAGGAAGGGCAATTACTTTACCACCAATGGAGTGGGATGAATTTAAGGAAGCACTTATTAATTGTTTTCTGCCAATGAGTGAAAGGGACAAGAGGGCCAGAGAATTTGAGGAATTAAGACAAATACTGAACATGACAGTATCCAAATATGACATCCGTTTTACTTGGTTGTCCAGATATGCGCCATATCTGGTTTCTACTGAAAAAAATAGAATTAAGAGATTTGTTTCGGGATTGATACGTCTATTATTTAAATCAGTGATGTCACGGCCCCAAATGATGGAACACATGACCGGCACGGCATAAGGGTTTCCCTCTAGCCGCAAGCCTAACACATAGCATGCACAAACATCCAGCATACAATCCAGAGTACATAATAAATATAACTGGCCACACATGCCATATCCAATATAAGAAAATACTGTATATATATATATATATATATATATATATATATATATATCTCATGAATCCAACATCTGTGATTCAACTTGGCCTATGGCCTCATAATACAAACATCGTTGTAAAACATAAAACCATTTTTCCAAACAACACATCAAAATACGCAAGAAGCGAGGATCCTGCCTGTATGTTCATGGAGGTACACTAGACATAAACTAAACTAAACAAATAGTACAAAAGAGCCTTGCCCAAACTGGGGCTCACCAACGCTATCTTCAGCCTCCTACGAAGCTGTAGCTGGATCAAAGTCTCTTTGACTATCTGTGGAGAGGAAACAAAAGAGGGGTGAGATCACCACATCTCAGTGAATGGATAAATCACACTATAACAGAAACAGGGCAAACCAAGCACGAATGTTTCGCAATGAGTTTAATAATTGAAATCAAAGTGTAAAGATAATAATAGAAACATTAAGCATTTAACCATAATTTATTGAAAGAAAAGTTAAACAGTTCAAATGTATGTTCAAAAGATAAAACAGGATTAAATCAGTAACAGTAGAGCAAATCAATTATGCATGGTAAGTAATAAATGAAGTTATTTATGCAATAACAATGATGAATGAGATTGTTTAGAAATATTTAATCTTTAAGAAAAATGCATTAGTTTATTGGAGGCCTTTCCTAACAGATCTATCATCAAAAACCAAAAGACAAACAACAAAGCAAGACTAAGATGCTTTCTAGCATCTCAAAGCAGAACTAAGCTTCATCCCAAACGCTACAGGCGAGGACACTAGGGAAAGGGAGGATAGATTGTTTCAACATTCACTTGGTATGCCTAAATTAAGAATCTATTCAAAAGATTTTGTTTACTGTAAGAGCACCATGGATACACCTTCATACAAAATTTTTTTTTCCTTAATTTTCTGATTCCTCAACATTGCATTATTGCTTTTGATATTGCTACCTGTTTCAACTGAAAAATTAGGGTAGGAACTTCCATGGTAGCTCGATAACCTATAATATCTTGTAATTTTTATTTTTAAATAATAATATTTTGATATAAATAAATATATTTTTATTTTTTTAAAAAATAATTATATATTGTTAAAAGCAAGTATACTTTTAATTAAAATAATTATTGTTTTGCTTAAAATAATTATATTGGCCTCTAATAAATTTTTGTTTTATTTTTAGAAATATTATTTCTTTTATTATACATAAAGATATTTATTTTGTGATTTATTTTATTAAAATTTTATCAAGAAAAGTCATGATTTGATATTGCAACAAAATTTTTACAATAATATAAAATTTTAAAAAAATTCGCGATATTTTAGGATGAAAAACAGTATTTATATGAATATATATAAAATAAAATAAAATAAAAATGATCCTAAATATTTAATTATTAAATAATAAAAAATAAATAAATAATATAAAAGAGAAAACGGGGAGGGGAGATGAAAACCGAGAGAAAGAAAAACTTTGATGAATAGTATGAATAGTAACTTTCATTTTTTTTCTCTAGATCTGGAGTGCGTATTGACTTCTGATCTCAAAACTGAGGGTACCACTGGATTCAGGATGGAGAATACTACGATTTTGACCGAACAATTTTTCAAATCAATCACAGAATCGCCGAAGATCAGAAGTAGAAAATTTCAAAAAAAGGTAAACTCTAAAACTCTTATTTAGAGATCTCAAATTGAAATTCTGACACCGTAAATGGATTCAAGAGTTAGATAAATCTTAGGATGTGAAATTTTTCAGCAATTTAACAACTTTTTATTTTTTGTGAATAGTATTTTCTGACGGTGAATAGTAATTTCACTGGCGTGAATAGTATTTTTCGGCCATGAACAGTGACCAAGTTTTTCGGAGTCATTTTTTTTATTTTTGAACCCTTCAGACACTTTTTTTAAGTCTGTTTAGTTAAATGTGGGTTGAAAAAGTGTATTTTAGGGCTATCCAATTTGGATCCCTTACTTTGTGAGTAGATGATTTTTTTTTATAACTTCTCCTATACTCTTCTTGATCTCTAAATGTGTATTTGAGTATGTTTATAAGATATTTACACTTTTATATGTTTCTAAAATGCATTAAAATTATCTGAATTGCTTACAATTTGGAATATAGTTTAAGAAGAGTATAGTTTTGAAAAATGATTTCTAAACTCATGGTATATCTGATTTTACATGTATTTCTCATTAAATGATAAAGTGAATATTTATGCATGTGGCATTGATTTATAAAGTTATATGATTGCCTCAAGAAAAGGCATGTATATGTGATAAACCCTAATTGGGTAATTTATGACAGATGAGCTGTATTGAGACTGAGATTCTGTATTATAATAAAACATTTATTTTGAATGATATGTAATATGTGCATATGATACTTTTGTGGAGGAATCCTATTAGAAACATTGTTTGCTAATAGTAGGTGATGTTAGCCTTGGTGCACCTTGATACCTTAGCTAGTAGAGGTGGTGCTAGTCTCGTGTGAAGGTCAATACACGAGATATGATATGTGATGGAGAGTGGAATGTCTCCTATTTAAGTGAGATGCCAACTATATGAGATGTGATTTGCCTTCCCTTATTGTGTGCTTTGGAAATACCCATATTAGAGTCCCTTTGCGTGTCCTCTTGAATGGTGGTAGGACAAACCTTAGTTAGAATACTAAGTATAGGCAAATCTTACACTGACAAAGTACGGAAGGGCTTGAACTCTGATATGGTGGTTCTGATATGGGATCTTCCTAATATTTTCATGTGAAATGTTTTGATGCACTACAATATTTGAATAATGATCATACCGTATTGCATATGATTTTGAATATCTGAATGTGATTTGAACTAAGAATATTTGAAATGTGGGTCCCATATGAATGTACTTCTGAACTTTTACTTGTACTCTAGAGTATGCTATGAGCGCCACGGGCAGGATTCCTACTTCTGCTGTTACTTTGATGTTTATAGATTTGTTTTATATATTGTATATACATGGGAATACCTATATGTAAAAGAGTGTCTTATACATGTTATGGAAAATATATATTCGTAAAGTGTGTCTTTCACGTGCTCTAAAATTAGGGGCGTGACATGTTAGTATCAGAGGATTAGGTTTCCCTGTGGCTATCAGAGTAAATGATTCTTTAATAAGACTTTTAGTATAGATATGAGCTGAATATATTTATACTTCTGGTGCTGCTGATGGATTCTATAGGGTCTCAATTTCTTTTCTATTCCAAGTTTGTTAAATTTCCTAGTGTAAGATTGATTGAATATTGTGGCATCTTAAGAAATATCTATGGGTTAATTACTGCCTGGAAGTGAAAATATTAGGTGTACTAGAGAATTTAAAGAATTGAGACAAATGCCAATTATGATAGTTTCTGAATATGATATTTGTTTTACCCGATTGTCTAGATATGGTAGACTTTGATTTGATATTAGAAATGGATTGGTTGGCAACATGTCAGTTCAATTTAAAATGTTATCCTAAGATTATTAAATTCAATATTCTTGGAGAATCTTCTTCTTGATACAAGGAGACCATAATGAGGTACAAAAAAAAATCTAATCTCTGCTTTAGCGGCCTATAAGTTATTACAAAAAGGTGTCAAGAATATTTGGCAGTGGTGGGAGATGTTGATATACAATATACCAGTGTAAATCAAGTTCCAGTAGTTAGAGAATTTTCTAATATAATTCTTAAGAAATTTCTAGGATTACCTCGAAACATAAAATAGAATTTGGTATTGATTTACTTCTTGGAACCTAACCAATGTCTATATTTCCATATAGAATGGCAATGACTGAACTCAAAGAATTGAATAATTATTTGTAAGACTTGTTAGACAATGGATTTATACGCCCTAATACTCTCCTTAAGGTGCTCTAGACCTATTTGGTGAAAAGAAGGATGGATCACTATGACTATGCATATATTATAGATAGTTGAATAAGGTGATAGTATGGAATAAAAACCTATTACCTCGTATAGATGATCTGTTTGACTAGTTATAAGGTGCTCAATATTTTTTAAAAAATTGATTTGAAATATGAGTATCATTAATTGAAGATAAGGGAAGAGGATATTTCAAAAAAAATTACTTTTATTTAAGACTTGGTGTGGACATTATGAGTTCTTGGTGATGTCATTTAGTTTGACAAATGCCCCAACTGCATTCATGGACTTAAATAAATAGAGTATTTAAACTATTTTTGGATAAATTTATTATTGTCTTTATTAATGAAATACTAATATGGTCCAAGAGTACAGAGGATCATAAACAACATTTAAAGATAGTTTTTCCAACTCTAAGGGAGTATGGTTGGTAAAGATGGTATTCAAGTAGACCCTAAGAAAGTAGAAGTGGTATAACAATGGTATGTCTTACTACATTTAAAGATAAAGATCAAAATCTAATTTGCCCTTCCTGCGGTTGTTTGTCGTCCATTCTATTTGAGCCATAGTTGGATCGGGTACATGAACATATATTTGTAAAGCATCAATCAACTCCTCAGCATTTGAAGTTGAGATGAGAATTCGTCGTGCTGAGTGTGAGATGAACATTTATTCCACAGTTTGATCAAGAAAAAACAACAGACCATCAAATAAATGGTTAACATTTAACAAACCTATCGGTTTGTGATGCATATTTAGTTATGTCCAAGAGACTATTTGAAAAATTTCTTCTAAAGTACCAAAATCACCTGATAAGGCAACGAAGGCATCAGCATTACTCATCATTCTAGCCATGCGCTCATATATGGAAGCTACCCTAAATTCTTTCTCAATTGTCTTTCCTACAATGTTGGATGCGGTTAGAACTGTAGGAATAATACTTAAAACTTGACATCTTCTTGCATGTGCAATTGTAGACATGCACCCCATTAATCCACAGTTACCTCCACCATAGACTAAATGAATCTTTCTCCTAGCCAGCACCATACCCAGATTTTATGTTATTTTCACATACTTTCCATTTTTTCCAAAATTAGAACCACAAAAGACACAAATATTTCGAAACTGATGGAATGTGGTTCCCTCCATAATTGCACACACTCTAACTTTGAGTATAAAGGTAAAGATACTAATAGGTGCATTTATAGAATTCAGAGAAGGGCATACTTACAATAACTATATGAATAGGCTTGTGGTATAATTACAACAGTTATGTGAGTGACTGATAGATATCAGATAAATTGAAGGTAAAATTCAAAAATGACGGCACACATATATATGTACAGTAGTTGTGATTGTCGCTCATATTAGGCATATAAAGAAAATAAGGTTAAGATATAACCAGAAATTTGTCTTTTTCTTGTTGTCTTTGATGAAGTATTGATGTCTTGAAACTTGTAAGAAAGTTGTAAGTATTAGGTGTCATTGTTAAAAAAAAGTGAAAAATGCAAATAAGTTAATTGTTGAAGAGGGACAATCAAATATTTTATTTTGTTTTCCCAATGTTCTTGCCAGTCGACTATCGGTATTATTAAGTCGACTAGCTATTTTGAGAATTTTTAATTTGGACTAGTTTATTTTACAGTTAATTGATTACATCTATTTTGAAACAATCAACTGCATCCTACCAGTTAACTATATATTCGATATTTTATAGACTTTTATAAGCTCAAAAATGTTTCTTTTCCACCGAATACCAATAGTTTTAAAGTAGATTTTGGTACATATATTCAAAACTTATGGCCATCGATTTTTACCAAAATAACAGTTAGATTTTGTTTATAGATTTTTAAAAATTATGGCCATCGATTTTAATTTTCTTTCAATACTTTATCCAAATTTTTGACTTTCTATTTTGGCATCGTTCTCGATTATGCTTTTTGTCTGTTCTACTGCATTCTCCCTTATTAATGTTCGACATTAAATGCAAAGATCTTTTCCCTCATTACAAGAAAAGTTAATTTATTTTCTTTGAAATTCAGTTATTATGGTGTCTAAGTGGTTAATAGGTTAAAATGATGAAAAGTTTGAAAGGAATAGATGACTAATAGTCTTATAGTGTTTTGACGAATGTAATCAAGAGAATTAGTGGTGTTGAAGTTCTGGAGGAATAAAATATGAGAAGTAGGATTTAAATTAATCTTTGAACTCTTAATTTGGAAATATAGAGAATATTTTGAGAATTATCTCCAAAAATAATGTAAGTGATCAAGATATTTGTGTTAAAGGTTTATACCATGTTAAATTGAGTCTAGTATCTAGGATATGCATTATATTGAAATTGGAAATTCATGTATGAGTAATTGTTGGGAAAAATCTTCTTGAAATGATTAGGTGAATTAAACGGGATTAATATAAGTTAGAATGATATGCTTTTAGAAATGAAAGTAAGAAAGGCTTGAGATTTATGGGAGGATGTTGACATATGAGAACCAAAGATGACTTGATAGAAGTCTGAAATAAGAAAAGATAATTATCCAATATGGATGTGAATATGTTCTTTTATATGTGTGTTTCCTAATATCGACTTATAGATATATGCATGCGAGCTTGAGGATATAAAGGAATGAGATACATAATGGTTTAAGAGTTCTTTATATGTATATATATAATCTGTTGAGTATTTTGCATAAAGTGAAATTGATTAGAAAAGGAATACAAATAATTCAATACAACCCAAAAATCTAAAGGAACTATGAATGTTGAGCATTAGAAATTATCAGTTGGTGACCACATATTTTTGAAGGACTTACCTAATAAAAGAGGTAATGGGGTTTGGAAAGAAGGAAAAAGTTAAGCTCTAGTATATAGACTCTTTTGAAAACTCGAACAAAGTAAGCATAGTAGTACATTGCCTAGCCTTGCCATCAAGATTAAGTAATGTGGATACAGTTTTTCTTGCATCAATGCTAAAGAAGTACTTATTAGATTCTTCTTATGTTACCTAATTTTAAAGAATTCAATTGAACAAGAATTTGGCTTAACTATGGGTAAAATCGATGTTTATTGTTAATTGACAAGTGAAGAACTTATGGATGAAGGAAACCCTTATGGTTAAGTTATATGACAAAATCACTCAAGTGAAGAGACATATTAAAAAGTAAAGATGATATACAGAAAAGATATCCCCAATTATATGAGTAATAAAGTTGGTAACTCTGAATTATGCCTTAATTTCGTTCTCTACATGTGGTACGATGGACTGAAATTCGGAGACTGAATTTTTTAAGGAGAGAAGAATGTAATATCTTGTAATTTTTGTTTTTAAATAATAATGTTTTGCTATAAACAAATATATTTTTATTTTTTAAAAAAATATTTATTTATTGCTAAAAGCAAGTATACTTTTAATTAAAATAATTATTATTTTGCTTAAAATAATTATATTGACCTCTAATAAATTTTTGTTTTATCTTTAAAAATATTCTTTCTTTTATTATACATAAAGATATTTATTTTGTGATTTGTTTTACTAAAATTTTATCAAGAAAAGTCATGATTTGATATTGCAACTAAAGTTTTGCAATAATATAAATTTTTAGAAAATTTTAGGATGTTTTAGGATGAAAAACAATATTTATATGAATATATATAAAATAAAATAAAAATAATCCTAAATATTTAATTATTAAATAATAATAAAAAATAAATAATAGAAAAGAGAAAACGGGGAGGGAGAGACAGAAATCGAAAGGAAGAAAAACTTTAATGAATAGTATAAATAATGTGAATAGTAACCTTCATTTTTCTCTCTAGATATGGAGTGCGTATTGACTTCTGATCTCAAAACTGAAGTGTAATAGCCGTAAATTTAATAAAGTCCAAAGTAAAGAAAATTTTAAACAATAGAGAGAATTTTGAAAATGGAGATAAGAGCTAGTGAAAATAAATTTATTTATTACATGAATTAAAAAATTATAAAAGGAGTATGAGAAGTTACGTTTTGACGCGTAATTTTATTTTTAAATGATAGTATTTTGCTATAAATAAATATATTTTTATTTTTGTAAAAATGATTATGATTTGTTAAAAGTAAGTGGACTTTTAAGTAAAAGAAGTATTATGTTGTTTAAAATAATTATACCGGCCTCTAATGAATGTTTTTGGTATTTTTAAAAATATTCTTTCTTTTAATATGAATAAAGAATTTGTTTTATTACGATTTTTATTAAGAAAAATTATAATTTAAGAGTTTAACTAAAGATTTATGAAAAAGGAAATTTTTAGAAATTTTTGGGATATTTTATGATGAAAAATGGAATTTATATGAATTTTTATAAAAGAAAATCCTATTATTAATTATTTAATAATTATTATTATATTTTAAAAAAAACCTCAAAAACCATAAAATAAAACCGGGGCGACTGCGTATCGAATTCGAAAAAAAAATGAATAGTGTAAGAATAGTAACATCCAACATTTTCTTTCAATTTGTAGTATCGATTGGCTTCTGATTTTAAAACTGAAAGTGTTATTGGATTCAGGACGAAAAATACTTTAATTTTGACCGATCATTTTTTCAAATCAACCGTTAAATTGTCGTAGATCTGAAGTGGAAAATCTCAGTAAAAGATAAGTTCTGAAAAACCTTACTTAGAGACTTCTAATTAGAAATCTGACTCCGTAGATGGATTTAGAAATTAGATAAACATTAGGATATGAATTCGTTTTGTTGATTTGGTAAAATTTTTGTGACGGTGAATAGTATTTTCTGGCGATAAATAGTGGCGGTGAATAGTGTTTTACGGCAGTGAATAGTGACTAAACTCCCGAAATCATTTTTCAAATCTTTGGATCTTCCGGACTCGATTTTGGAGTTTGTTTTACCGAATTCAGACCAAAAACGAGAATTTTAGGGCTGTCCAATCTGGAGCCCTTACCGGTGAGTGAGTTTTTCATACTATAGCACATGTTTTACGAATTCGGTTTATAACTCTCTCGTATGATTTTAACTAGTTGGAATGTATGCTAAATTGTTTTACCGCTTTGAAAACCAATATGTTCCAACCATGTTAGAAATTATAAATTTCAATCCTAGTTGAACCTTAGGTATGCAAGGCAAGCATCTAGACTGATAATTCTCCATTGAGCTAGATTATAAAAATGCGAGCTTAGTCATAGAAATGAACTAAGTTAGCCATGAAATGATTTGATGCATGCGAACATCTATGCGACGTCTACGGACGATATGTTTAAAGGGAAAGTTTATGATGATAAAGGTCTCCATGGGAATCCATGGATGAGACATATTTTAGAACGGAGTTTTATGCATGAAAAGAGTTAGATGGAGAATTATAACTTTATATAATGTTATTGAAATGTTTTACTTTAAACTCTTTGAATAGCATATTTTTAAATGTTTTCCATTAGAGGAACCCTTTTAGATCACTGTTAGCTAGCCGTAGGTAGTGCTAGCCCTGGTGCACCATGGTCATGCGGAGGCTTCGGCTTAAGATATTGTGACGGGCTTATAACCGCCTAAATCACAAAATTTAGGGTGGACTTATGTCTACGCCTACAGTGATTGCCACAACCTTACTATGTGCTTGGAAAATTTAAGATGGATTTATGTCTACGCCTACAGTGATTACCCTCTCCTTGCTATGTGCTTGGGAAAGATGATAGATCTGTTAGGAAAGACCTCCAATAGACTAGTGCATTTTTCTTAAAGATTAAATATTTCTAAACAATCTCATTCATCATTGTTATTGCATAAATAACTTCAGTTATTACTTACCATGCATAATTGATTTGCTTTACGGTTACTGATTTAATTCTGTTTTATCTTTTGAACATACATTTGAACTGTTTAGCTTTTCTTTCAATAAATTGTGATTAAATTCTTAATGTTTCTATTATTATCTTTACACTTTGATTTCAATTATTAAACTCATTGCGAAACACTCGTGTTTGGTTTGCCCTATTTCTGTTATAGTGTGATTTACCCATTCACTGAGATGTGATTTCACCCCTCTTCTGTTTCCTCCCTACAGATAGTCAAAGAGACTTTGATCCAGCTACAGCTCCGTAGGAGGCTGAATATAGCGTTGGTGAGCCCCAGTTTAGGCAAAGCTCTTTTGTACTGTTTGTCTAGTTTAGTTTATATATAGTGTACCTCCATGAACTTACATGCAGGATCCTCGCTTCTTGCGTATTTTGATGTGTTGTTTGGAAAACTGTTTTATGTTTTACAACGATATTTGTATTATGAGGCCATGGGCCAAGTTGAATCGCGGATGTTGGATTCATGAGATATATATATATATACAGTATTTTCTTATATTGGATGTGGCATATGTGGCTAGTTATATTTATTATGTACTTTGGATTGTGTGCTGGATGTTTGTACATGTTATGTGTTAGGCTTGCGGCTAGGGAGAAACCCTTATGCCGTGCCGGTCATGTGTTCTATCATTTGGAGCCGTGACATGAAGGTATCATTGGATTCAGGATGGAGAATACTACGATTTTAATCGAACAATTTTTTAAATCAACCGTAAAATAGCCGTAGATCGAAAGTAAAAAATCTCATAAAAAAATAAATTTTGAAACTCTTATTTAGAGACCTCAAATTGAAATTCTGACATCGTAAATAAATTCATAAGTTAGATAAACCTTAAGATGTGAAATTTTTCAGCAATCTGACAATTTTTTATTCTTCGTGAATAGTATTTTCCGATGGTAAATAATGATTTCACCAGCGTGAACAGTATTTTTCAGCCATGAATAATGACTAAGTTCCCAAAGTCATTTTTTTAATTTTTAGACCCTCTAGACACTTTTTTGAAATCTGTTTAGTCAAATGTGGATTGAAAAAGTACATTTTGGGGCTGTCCAATCTGGAGCCCTTACCTTGTGAGTAGATGATTCTTTCTATGACTTGCCCTATACTCTTCTTGATCTCTAAATGTGTATTTTATTATGTTTATAAGATATTTACACTTTTATATGTTTATGAAATGCATTAAAATTATCTTAATTGCTTACAATTTAGAATATAGTTCAAAAAGAGTATAGTTTTAAAAATGAATTTCTGAACTCATGGTGTATCTGATTTTATATGTATTTCTCATTAAATGATAAAATGAATATTTATGCACGTGGCATTGATTTATAAAGCTATATGATTGCCTCGAAAAAAGGCATGTATATGTGATAAACTCTGATTGGGTAATTTATGACAGATGAACTGTATTGAGACTGAGATTATGTATTATACTGAAAGCTCTGTTTTAAATTATATGGAATATGTACATATGATAATGTTGCGGAGAAATCATATTAAAAACATTGTCTGCTAACAGTAGGTGATGTTAACCCTGGTGTACCTTGATACCTCAACTAGTAGGGATGGTGCTAGTCTCATGTGAGAGCCAACACACGAGATATGATATGTGATGGAGAGTGGAATGCCTCATATTTGGGCGAGATGCCAACTATATGAAATGTGATTTGCTTTTCCTTTACTGTGTGTTTGGAAAATACCCATATTAGAGTCCCTTCACATGTCCTCTTGAATGGTGGTAGGGCAAACCTTAATTAGGATGTTAAGTATAGGCAAATTCTACACCAACAAAGTAAGGAAATGTTTAAACTCTGATATGATGGTTATGATATGTGATCCTCCTAATATTTTCATGTGAAATGTTTTGATGCACTACAATATTTGAATAATGGTCATACCGTATTGCATATGATTTTGAATATCTGAATGTGATTTGAACTAATAATATTTGAAATGCAGGTTCCATATGGATGTACTTTTAAACTGTAATTTTCGATGTAATAAATTTTAATAAATGAGTACATCCATATGTTGACCTAAAAGATCACATGAAGTATTATTTATTCACTGAGTTGTCAAACTCATTACACGATATGTCCATATTTTCATATAAGAATACAGAGTTTCATCTTTTTCCATCAGATAGGTGATCGATTAGGCGACATTTTCTTTGATAAGTCTATTTTGTTTCTAGAGCTCATAGATTTTAATTTATATTGTACTTGTACTCTAGAGTTTGCACTGAGCGTCACAAATAGGATCTCTGCTTTTACTTTTATTTTGATATTTATAAATTTGCTTTATATATTATGTATACATCAGAATACCTATATGTAAAAGAGTGTCTTATACATGTTATGAAAAATATATATTCATAAAGTGTGTGTTTTTTGTGTTCTAAAATTAGGGGCGTGACATAACCAGTCTTTGCAGAGTAAGTGCCTTATTTGCCAAAGCACCACACCGATTTATTTTCCTTAGGAAGTGGTTCATCCTTTAGAATCATCTTTACTGTGTCTTCATCGAAGGAGCACGTAACTGTGAGTGAGCATTGCATAGGTTTGGTCTGGTTGAATTATGCAAACTAATATTTAGATTAAAATATTAATTTTTATTACCAATCAAAATTTTAAATTATTCAAAAAATTTAACTTATTGATTGACTTGATTTAAATTTGAAAAAAAAATTAGACTAAAAGACAGGAGCGATCAACTAAGAAAACATAGCGGAGGGCATTTTTTTTAAAGAGAAAAAAAAATTCCTTTTTTTATTAAGAAGAAGATAATATTAAAAGATATTGTGATTTTATTAAGAGAAAAGAAAATGTATCAAAATTCAGAAAAAAAAATTTAGTTAGGTTGGATTTAAGTTAATTTTAAAAATTACACTTGATCTATTTATCCAATCTTTGTTTTTTTTAATAAAATATAATGTATTTAAATCTATTAATCTGTTTTACTAATGTCATTTTTTTTAAACGAGTTTCATTTGATTTGAACAAACTATCAAATTATTAACACTGCCGGTGAAAACTCGAAGGAGGCTTGAAGAGAATCCATGGTGGATCAGGATCTTCTGCGGCGGTGCACAGCATGGTACTATGCACGGCAGAAGGAAGATTTTTTTTTTTAAAAAATAAAAATAAAAAAATAAAAAATAAAACTGCCTTTTACTGTGAACAGCAGAGGATCCGTGCGCATCCACGGTGTGCCCAATAGTCAGAGAGTAGAGAAACGACATGCTCACCACCTACAGCCTTACAACAGAGTTCATCAACGAGCAAGGATGCTATTTCTGTATGTCATTCCCACGAAGGATTTATTCCAGCAGTAGCTTGAAAAAAACTGACTCCAAAGAAAATATTTGGGTTTAAAAATTATATATAAATAAAAAAATTATTATAATTAATAATTTGAATGAAAGATAAATTTGTACAAATTTATTATAATATATATGTATATATATATATATATATATATATATATAGACACACTAAAAGATTTCCACCTAGTAGAGAGAAGACCCAGCGTCGCAGAACCTCTCCCTGTAAGCGTTACAGATCTTTAGGGCCGCCACCCAATGACAGTAGCCCCCTCTCCTCCTTGATTTACCTTCTTCCTGTTTCTCTTGTTTAGTTAATTCTTTTATGATTGTTTTTCACTTTTTTTTAAAACGAACATCACTTGTTACAAATTTTTAGTAATTTTGAGGACTGTTGTACTATCATTGTTTTAATAATTTGACCATTATTAATATTTTATCTCTTGGTTAAAAGTGTTATAATAATATCTTTAATGAGAGTGACAGTAATATTTATCAAGATATTTTAGTGTCAAATATAAGTCTACAATCTTTTTTCACTCTTCTATAGTGAAATGGTAGATATTATAAAGACTTATAGCCGCAACCAAAAATACAAATGATGATTAAGATTAGTTGAAACTTATTGTGCACGATTGATGCAATTTTTTACAATCGATTCTTTACTATTTAGTTATCCTTGATTTTTGTATCTTTTTGTTTAAATTGAATATATATTTAGAGTGGTTAAGATAAATTCTCAATTTTTTTATTTTGTAAAATTCATTTCCTTTTTTTCATTTTTACAAATAAAATCAAGTTAGCTTTGGTAAGGAAAAAAAAGGGTTCCATATCAAGAAGGTGACATGTGGCACTCTATTTAAATTTGTGACACTTCTTATTTACAAAATAAATAAATAAAAACTTTGAAAAGATAAGATTAAAAAATTTCATTGACAATTTTGAAATCACATACTCCCCGTCAAACTTAATTTAATTCAATTTAATTAATTGACTCAAAACGTTTTCTAAATAAAGAACTTCTATTCAATCTAAGTTCTTACATAGAGTAAATTAACAAATTTTGCTTTGAAGGATTTAGTGTAACACCCCAATTTTTATTTCTTTGAAGAATATATGTATATATGATGCTAAAATCATTAAAACAAAATCATAGGAAATTTTAGAAAAATGTTAAAAAAAATACATTAAAAATTTCTTGATAAAATCTGTAAATACTAAATTAACTTAAAAAGCTAGTAAAATGAGAGGAAATTAAGGTAAGCTTTTTATAAAACAGTATGAAATGAATTGGCTCTAATATCCTTGAGAATATATTTATAGAAAAAATACAAGAATTTATATATTGAAAGAATAAAGAAAGGTAAAATGAGAATTTCACAACTAGTCAAAGGTTAAGGCCTTGGCTGAGATATCAAACTATAGGAATGGCCTTAGTTGGGATCCAAAATTATTTAATGTCATCCAAATTAAGGATTAAAGTCTTTAAGAGGAATTAGGGTCATCCAAACAACCCCTAAGGAGAAGTGATGACAAGGTGAACAAGTGGTAAGGTAAAATTGGAGCAAAGTAAACTATTATCCAAGTAAATAATATTTTATTTTGACCAAGTGGAAGGGAGTGCATGTAATACTTGGAGGCCAAGAGAAGAGGAAAGGAACAAAAATAGGTGAGGGAGAAGAGAAAGCCAAACACCAAGTAGGAAGAAAAAGAAAAAGAAAGAGAAAAAAGGAAGGACAAGGTGACTTACCTTCCCCCTAACACTTATAGCTTCATCTTCTTTACATTATAAACTTCTCAAAGCTTCCATAAATCCATGGAAGAAGTGCAAAAATTTTGAGAGAGAGAGAAGGAAGAGGTGGCGACCTAAAGAGAGAAGTGCAACAAGATCCAGAGAAAATCAATAAGAAAATTAGGAAAAAGCATTCGTATATAGATTTAACAATAATCTATAGTTGAAAATCCAAGTATTTTGTAATATGTAAATGTATTTTCAACTTTGTATTTTTATGTCTAATAGCTTGAAATATGTAAATTTATGCTTAGCCATGAAAGCAAGAATGTATAGATGCATGTATGGTGTATGTAGTATATGTGATTGTGTTTGAACTTGGATGAGAATATATGTTGGGAATAGGTGGCTATACGGTTGTTTTGGCTTGTGTAATGGATTATCTATGCTTGAATAATAATGAGGATGCAAGATGAATGAAGAAAATGATGTCAAAATGATGAAATATGACTTGAAATAACAAAGGAAATAACTTGATTTTTATTTATTTGGAGATTAGGATTTTAGCTGAATCATGCATGCCTTATATTCCAATAATGCTTTGATAGTCTAGGATATCTAAGAGTCTGTTTAGTATGTTGGAATAGAAAAAAAAAATAGGAGATGGAATATGTGTATCCATCGTTTGGTTGGCAAGAAAGAATGGAATAGAGCATTTCATGAAATGCTCTATTCAATTATTTAGTGGAAAAACTATTTCTCCATAAATAGTTGGGAATATGATATTCCTTCAATTTATTCTTACCCTTTTACAACCAGACCCCCATTTTTCACAAAGTAACCCATTCGCGTCGCCTTGGTTCTTCTCTTTTGCGTTTTGTTCTCTCTTCTTCGCATCCTTCTTCTACATTCCATTGCCATTACAAGTTGGTTGATCTACTTCTGCGTTCTCTCTTCTTCGCATCCTTCTTCTAATGTGCATCTAATTTTTTGCTTCGCTGATTCTTCTGCTTCGCAGTTTTCTACTTCACATTTTGCGGAGGAGAAAGCTTGATTACCGGTAAAATTTTGATTCCTTTTCTTCTTCGTTTATAGATTTCAGATTCTTACTTGTATAGAGAAAACTCAATTTCACATTTTGTGTTTGGGCATACATTGTTGGTCGAAAACTTGATATAAAATCTATCGTGCTTGCTTCTGTACTACAGTTGCTTCTGGTGCATCACTCCTTGCACGAGATTTGTTTTCCAACAAGATTTTTGAAATTCAATCCCTGTTCCTATTTTTGTTTTAATTAGGGCTTGGATATGTTTGCAAAGTTCTATCTTTGATAATAAATATATTAATCCAGCTAATTTTTATAACAACTCCATTTTTTTTACATATATACATATAAATATTTTTAAAATTTCACGAAATTATTACCTCTTTACTATTAACTATTTAACTCATAATAACATTCAATTAAATTAATCAAATATAATTAAGGTTTATGGTATACCATTAACACTGATAGAATTCTGGGTTCACATACACAACATTAATTAAAAACATATGTACAAAAATAAACACATATATGTCTACATCTTATTCATCCATATTGACCAGTTCCAGGGATACGGATGCGGGTGGTTGCACCTTCACCGAGATTTTAGCCAATTCGACCCAACATACGCTAAAAGTTGGTCATAGAAAATATCTGCATATTTAGTCTTCTGAACATGATATGAAAATAGAGTGAGAATTAAATTCTAGTAGGTTCAATAATAAATCATAATTATCATCAATATAGTTCATCATGTCATGTTCATTTGTATAAATTACAGCAAATATTTTAGGTCATACGAATACACTTTATTTATGCACATAAAAATCATACAGTAATGACATATATGACATGAATAACTATTTTTAGAATATCATATAATAGCTATCAACTTATTTTTATATCAAGCTACTCCGATCAAGGTAAATATTTTCTACTCTCCGATACAAGTTTTTCTTGCTCCATCCGACATGACACACTTTCTCTTTCTTTTCTCATTAGCATAATCATAGGCATGAGTAGGGCGCTTTCTACTGTTGCACCACACGGACCGCCATGTAATCGTGCTCGTCTCTTTTCTTTTTCTTTTTCTTTTCACGTTAATAGCCAAAAATATGATTTCAATAACAAGTATGTTCATTATACTCACATGCCATAATTTATCATCAAAGTATAATTACTACCAAAAATAATTGGTAATATACAATCATGTCATGATCATAACCATTTTCGAATATTTCTTTATAAAATATTTTTATGTTAAAATTACACATTTAAGATGGTAAGAAGTTCATGTAATGACACTAGTTATTTATTCTTTTCATTCATAAGATTCTTCTTCTTTTTTAAATATTATTTTCATCTTTTCATTTTCTTTATACTTGGCCTTTAGTTATTTTCCTCATACTTATATCATTTCCAATACATGTTCTCACAAATTTTATAGGGCATTCTTCTCCAATTTAGTTTTTATTATTATCATATACTTAATGAAGTTTATTTGGGGCAGAAAAATATTAAAAATAAACTTTACCAACTCTCAACACAACTTTGTCATATTTCAATACACGACCCTATTTGAAAAATATTTCAAATATACTAGAAAATAATAGCATTGAACATGGCTTACCCGTGCTGAAGCAACTGTGACATTTTATCACTTATTCAACCATATCTCCCTTATACGAATTCCGATTGAGGTGATTTCAAAGCCTATAAAAAGTTAAGACACTTATATATGACTTTTATTTTTATCATTTCTTCATATTTCTTGTGAGTTATTCTCAGAAAATCGAAAATAAAAATGCTTACATTTACCACTTTGGATTCTAGATTGATTTTGACCTCTACTTATTAATTAGCCATATCTCTCTCATATGAACTCTAAATTAAGTGATTTTAGAGCCTATAGATTCGTAAGACATATATCTATATTTATTAAGTTAATAATTTTTTTAATTTCCTTTATATTTTACTTAAAAATTCAACCACAGAAGCATATTTAACAGATTTTTCCTTGATTAATTAGTTTCTGACCATTGCTTAGTAATCTGACCATATCTTTCTAATATGGATTCCAAATTGAATGATATATTATGTTAACTATTTTTTTTAGTTTCCTAGAAATTCAAATACAGAAACTTACCTAACAGATTATTCCCTAATTAACAATTTTTTGACATTTGCTTACTAATCAGATCATATCTCCCTCATTTGAACTTCAAATTGAGTGATTTTAGTGGTTTAAAATTTTTGAGACATATATTTATATTTTTTATATTAATCATTTCTTTTAATTTCTAACTAATTCTTCCTAAAATTTTAAAAATAAAAGCTTCTCTGGTTACTCCGAAATCCAATTTTCTTAGCCTAGCCTTTCCTAAAGTTCTAGTTTATTCTTTTATTAATTCATCTTACAAATTTCCACCTAACCATAGAATTACTTATCTCAAAATTTAATTATATTTCTTACTTAATTTAACATATTCCATCATCCAC
This sequence comes from Gleditsia sinensis, assembly GCA_037074535.1. Classification (NCBI taxonomy): domain Eukaryota; kingdom Viridiplantae; phylum Streptophyta; class Magnoliopsida; order Fabales; family Fabaceae; genus Gleditsia; species Gleditsia sinensis. The sequence continues at coordinate 14,020,951 of CM073474.1, forward strand.
TTCAAAAGAAAAATAGAATCAAATCATGCATAACTAAGGGTGTTTCTCAACCAAAATTTCTCATGGTCTTCCCCTAGGTGTTTAAGGCCATAATTAATTTTTCAACCTAACCATCTTCCATCCATTTTTATCATATTTAAATATTCATAACAGTAACATAAAATTCTTAAATTTTTGCCACCCATAGCCATATCTATAGGGAAAGACAACTCATGTTCTTGTCTTCCTCTCCCTTAGTCAAAATATGCATAGAAAAAGGAGATTTGTATTTTGAAAATCATGATAAAATGTTCTTAAGACAAGGGACAAGATCCCTTTGATTTAAGGATTCTTTTTCTTTTTCTTTTGTCTCTCTCAAGTATGATAGGTTTGTCTTTATAGGTGGCAAATTTCTAATCCTTGAGTTTCCATTGCTTGGCAGAAATTATTTATATAAGATAAGAATGTTTTGTTATAATTCCATGTATTATTACTTACTTGTTGAAATTATAAATGTAGGATATAGTTCTTTTTTCCTCATGTTATGTATTATTACCAACTTATTGAAATTATAAATGTAAGATATAGATGTTTTATCTTAATGCCACATGACCTAATTTTGATTATTATTATACTACTATTTCTTCACATGATTCTTATTTCTTTTCTTGGATTTGGGCTCATTCTTACTCATTTCTTTTGTTTTGGTTGAAATTTTACCTTTCATAAAGAGTTTGGTCAAAATTTCATGATTTTTGGGCTATCGGTCCAATTTCTATATTCTTGTCTAAGTCTATATTTTACTTTTTGCTTTGGATATCCTATTGACTTGCTAGAAACTCATGTGAAGTAAAAAAAAATTTATATGAAGTCTCCATAGGTGAAAACCCAATGTATTGGTGGAGATGTTAAATGTAGAAATTTTAACTCTTGAATTAGAAAAAATTATCCTAATCCAATCTTCTTTAAATTTTAAGACCTTTACTTGCTTCCCAAAAATTTATCTTCTTTATCCAAAATTTTTGCCTCTCGTTAGTATATTATTTTTAATTTTTTCTATTAGATTTTCTCTCTTTACTTATTCTTTTAGTGTTATAAATATTTTCTATACATACACATAAGGTGAAAATTTTTTAAAGATTATATTTCCTTAGTTATCTAAAAAATTTCTAATAAATTTTATGTTCTTAATTAAATATTTATGTACCTTTATTAATAAAATAAAATAAAATTAGGCATGTTACAATTTTCTACTATAACCCGAATTCTTAAACAGTAATAGATATATTTTCCATTGAAGTTGAGAATGTAATTTGCATTGGAATGGACAGTGGAATCTTGCTTTGAATTTTTAACAGTTGATTGAACTCGCACTTGATTTCTGGCACCATATAAAAAGCTCTGTACCTTTGGTTTAAGAATTAAAATGCTTTTCGGGATCTCCACCTGTCACGGCCCCAAATGACGGAACACATGACCGGCACGACATAAGGGTTTCCCCCTAGCCGCAAGCCTAACACATAGCATGCACAAACATCCAGCACACAATCCAGAGTACATAATAAATATAACTGGCCACATATGCCACATCCAATATCAGAAAATACTGTATATATGTATATATATATATATATCTCATGATATCTCATGAATCCAACATTCTGATTCAACTTGGCCTTTGGCCTCATAATATTCATGTGATTCAACTTGGCTCAAGGCCTCATAATACCAACATTTATTGTAAACATAAAACCATTTTCCAAACAACACATCAAAATACGCAAGAAAGCGAGGATCCTGCCTGTATGTTCATGGAGATACTTTAGACATAACTAAACTAAACAAACAGTACAAAAGAGGCTTGCCCAAACTGGGGCTTACCAACACTATCTTCAGCCTCCTACGAAGCTGTAGCTGGATCAAAGTCTCTTTGACTATCTGTGGGGAGGAAACAAAAGAGGGGTGAGATTACCACATCTCAGTGAATGAGTAAATCATACTATAACTGAAACAGGGCAAACCAAGCACGAGTGTTTCGCAATGGGTTTAATAATTGAAATCCAAATGTAAAGATAATAATAGAAACATTAAGCATTTAACCATAATTTATTGAAAGAATGCTAAACAGTTCAAATGCATATTCAAAAGATAAAACATGATTAAATCAATAACCGTAAGCAAATAAATTATGCATGGTAAGTAATAAATGAAGATATTTATGCAATAACAATGATGAATGAGTTTGTTTAGAAATATTTAATCTTTAAGAAAAATGCATCAGTTTATTGGAGGTCTTTCCTAACAGATCTATCATCTCCCCCAAGCACACAGCAAGGGTAGGGTAATCACTGTAGGCGTAGACATAAGTCCACCCTAAATCCCCCAAGCACACAGCAAGGGTATGGTAATCACTGTAGGCGTAGACATAAGTCCACCCTAAATCCCCCAAGCACACAGCAAGGGTATGGTAATCACTGTAGGCGTAGACAAAAGTCCACCCTAAATCCCTGTGTCTTAGGCAGTCATATGCCCGTCACAGTATCCTAGGCCGAAGCCTTCGTATGACCATGGTGCACCAGGGCTAGCACTACTTGCGGCTAGCTAACAGTGATCTAAAAGGGTCCCTCCAATAGAAAACATTTGAAATATGCTATTCAAAGAGTTTAAAGTAAAACACTTCAATAACTTTACAATAAAGCTATAATTCTCCATCTAACTCTTTTCATGTATAAAACTCCGTTCAAAAATATGTTTCATCCATGTATTCCCATGGAGACCTTTATCATCATAAACTTTCCCTTTAAACATAGATCGTCCGTAAACGTCGTATAGATGCTCATCATGCATCAAATCATTTTAAACATAGATCGTCCGTAGACGTCGCATAAATGCTCATCATGCATCAAATCATTTCATGGCCAACTTAGTTCATTTCTATGACTAAGTTCACATTTCTATAAATCTAGCTCAAATGGAGAATTATCAGTCTAGATGTTTGCCCTGCATACCTAGGGTTCAACTAGGATTGAATTTTATAATTTCTAACATGGTTGGAATATATTGGTTTTCAAAGCAGTAAAACAACTTAGCATACATTCCAACTAGTTAAAATCATACGAGAGAATTATAAACTGAATTCATAAAACATGCGCTATAGTATGAAAAACCCACTCACAGGTAAGGGCTCCAGATTGGACAGCCCTAAAATCCTAGTTCCTGGTCTGAATTCGGTAAAACAGACCCCAAAATCGAGTCTGGAAGGTCCAAAAGCCTTAAATGAACTTGGTCACTGTTCACCGCCGGAAAATACTATTCACGCCGGAAAACACTATTCACTGTTACAAAAATTTTACCGAATCAACAAAACAATTTCATATCCTAATATTTATCTAATTTCTGAATCCATCTACGGAGTCAAATTTCTAATTAGAAGTCCCTAAGTAAGGTTTTTCAGAACTTACCTTTTACCGAGATTTTCTACTTCAGATCTACGGCGATTTAACGGTTGATTTGAAAAACTGATCGGTCAAAACTGAAGTACTCTTCGTCCTAAATCCAATAACACGTTCAGTTTTGATATTGGAAGTCAATCGATACTCCAGATTGAAAGATAAAATTTGAAATAACTATTCACTCACTATGCAACACTATTCCTCTCCGTTTTTTTTTCTTTTCTTCTTTCTGAAATTTCGCCCCCGGTTTCGTTTTATGATTCTGCAGTTTTTGTTTTTTTTTTTATAAATATAATAATAATTATTAAATAATTAATAATAAGATTTTCTTTTATAAAAATTCATATAAATTCCATTTTTCATCATAAAATATCCCAAAAATTTCTAAAAATTTCCTTTCTCATAAATCTTTAGTTAAACTATTAAATCATAATTTTTCTTAATAAAAATTGTAATAAAACAAATTTTAAAACAAATATCTTTATTCATATTAAAAGAAAGAATATTTCTAAAAATACCATACAAATTCATTAAAGGCCGATATAATTATTTTAAGCAACACAATACTTCTTTTACTTAAAAGTCCACTTACTTTTAACAAATCATAATCATTTCTACATAAATAAAAATATATTTGCTTATAGCAAAATACTATCATTTAATAATAATAAAAAAAAAGTACGCGCTAAAACATAAATTCTCATATTTTCAACATTCTCTCTTTTATTCTAAATTTCCTTTAATTGGAATTTTCGTTAAATTTTTACGGTTATTACACCACCCTCCTCAAATTCTTGAACAAATACACCAAGTCATTTACAAACACTTCCATTCAAAACACCTATCCAAATAAATTTTTTGAAGGATGAAATCAACCTTGCAATGAGTTGGATGCACACCAACTGTGCAGAAAATTTATCATATATTCAAACAATTAATCAATAAATGGCTGAGAGATAAATTATGCAATTTAAAGACTTTAAGGAAGAGAAAGTAATGGTAACATGAACAAACCATCTGTTTCTGCAATAGAAAGACCTTCCCTTGATTTCTCAAGGGAATCACCAATTAACTGTAAACCAATTTCTATATCATCTGCATTTGGTGTGCCTTACAAGAATATGGCTCATAATTGTGAGGCACTTCTGATGAGAAAGCAGTACATGTCCAGCTTGATGAGTGACCAACAGAAGCAAGAATGTTTGATGGATTTACCTTTACAATATCATGACCATGAAATGAGAAATATCAACTCCTTGTCTAATGAGGATGTGGATTCACATAAGGAAATTCCTTGCTTTAAGAAACTTACGACTTGCGTATATATTTCATCATTGTAATTTCTTGCTAATGCCTTTAGCTTTTAAACATTATCATCTGCATGCACAAGTTTTGAGTGTAGCATCTAATTAACCCATATAAGATGCAGGTGGGAATTTTTTTCCTTTGACGAGAATACTTGTGCAAACACAAACAAACTAATTCTTGACCTCATTCCAAGGTAGTGTTCAACTGAGTATCAGAATCATCCTCACCTCATTCAACTGCCAACATCAAGTCCATATGATAACTTCTTAAAAGCTAATGGTTGTTGATCTTGGAATTGTACTAAACTACATTCTTGGCTGGCGATTAGTTCATCATAAGCAGACAGCTTTTGAGCTCTGGACTTAGTGGGCTCAAGACCCAACTTTCTTTCGAGATGTTGAGTTTTTGAATCTTTGTAATTTATTCTTTATTCTTTTCTTCTTCTTCTGCTCACGAGTCTTTGAAAAGTATAATTTATTGGCATCTTGTTTTTATGTACATATACAGAAATCGCAGAATTGTTTATAACAGTAGATTATTAATGAAAAGGGATTTAGATTCCATACTGCTAGCCCAAGTTTTTTTATTTTTGATGTTGAACTTTAATATCTTCTATTCTTGCACAAGTGGATTCATTTCATGCATTTTTTAATCAATGTTGTGATGAAGCCCTTTAATTGGCGCAAACTTGTTATAAAGGCTTCAAACTACAATAAAAAGAAGAAAAAGAATATTATAAATTTTGGTCACGTGAGACTCAATCAGAAAGATTTCACAAAGCACAAACTTTTGACAGAAGTTCATACTTTTTTCGATGTAAATTATAGGATCTTTCTGTTCAAATTCGATTGTTGAAGTATAGTGCACGTTGTTTGTCACAAAAACAACAAAAAATAGATGCAATGATGAATTTAAGTAGAAAAATAGTTGTAGCGATGAATTCAAGTAGAAAAAAATATTTTGTTTTATTTTTTTTAAAAAAATTAATTCAAATTGAAATAAATTTTTTTATAATTTAAATATTAAAGATAATTTAATTTTTTTTATTTATATTGTCTTTCCATTCATTCAATTTATTTTTATACCAAATAATAAAATATCATATTACTTTAATTTTTTTTTCATTACATACCAAACGAGGTAATAAGTTTTTATTTCTCTTTTTATTCCCATTTCTTTTTCTCTTTCATTCCCATTAAAATTTATTCTACTCAATTAAATGGGCACTAATAGATTGATTGGAAAGGAAAGTAAAGGTTTGATATGGTATGAAGTGTGTTGTCCGAATGGGTGTACAATGGGTAAGTGAAATGTAATTTAAACATTTCAACTTATAATTAAGTGACAATTTAGAAAGGAATGGATAGGAAGAATTAATAGCCTTGTAATATAATAGGATTAGTGAGTGATGATGATTTAAAAGGGAGAAAACGACATCTTAATAAGGTTGGCCGAATGATAGAAGGGGATAAAATGATTAAATAAATAGTAACTATTTTATTTAGTGTGACGAATGTGATGAAGAAATAGTTTGATAAAAAGAAAAAAAGAGAGCTAAGTGTTTCATTTAAAGAAATAAAATAAAATGTAAGCTTAATTAATTGGGTAAAGAAAACAAAAGGGTTAGGAAACAAATAAAATGAATGAACCCTATATTATGCTCATAAGCCATAAATTAAGTAATTAAGGGTTTTACACTTAGTATTTTTTTTTAGTACATTTAACACATGCAAATTTAAATTTAAGACTTCTCACAAATTATGAAAATGTGGTAAGGCTATATTTTGTCCATGCTTTAATTTTTTTTTTTCTTAAACTATTTTTCTAATAGAGTTCCAGAAAAAAAAAGCATAACAAAAAATTAAATAGTGTTTGACCAAATCATCTCATGAACATTTTTATTGATTTATTAGTAATTGGTCAATCTCTTAAAAAGAACATTTTTTAGTGCCAAAAATTACTAAAAAAAATATGTTTAGAAATGGTTTTGTAAGTAATATTAATTTTTTATTTTTCTTTTTATTTTTTATAATTTTTTTATTTACCCAAAACATTTCTTTAGCAAAAAGGAGGACTATTATAATTTTAAAAATAAAAATAAATGGATTCTTTTTTGTCTTATACAAAGTGTTTCTGAATTTTTTTTAATTAGAAGAAAAAAGCAAAGAGTTTCAAAAATAAATTCAGTAAAATTATATTATATTCTAAAAATGTTCAAAAGAAAAAAAAGTGTAGCTTAAATGTAAAAAGAAAATGAAAATCCTTCATATTCATAAAATTGTGTAAGTAATATATTACTTAAAGAGAGGGAATTTTTATCCATAATGAAATTAATTTTCTACTTCTATTTTTGTTTCAGTAGAATTCAAATTGCTGATTCTCTGTTTCAGCAAAAAAAAAAAATGCTGATATTTAAAAAAAAAAAAAACTTGTCCAAAAAAGCTAATAACATGTTTAAGGCCGTACTACCCCTCACCATGAAGTGAATTGAAAGACCCTGTACTTATCCATTAGCATACACGGTAACAACAGAACATGCCCTGGAAATTTTTCTCTTTCCATTTTATTTTTTTAGATGTTGTTTGGAAAATGGACATTTTAATTTCTCAAGTTGCGATAAATTTATTTATAGAAATATTTAAATATGAAATATATGAAAAAAAATCCAGTATTTGTATTATTAAAGACAAATACAACAGATAAATTTTAAATTTCTCATAAAAAATTAAAATTCCCATAAACTGAAAAAAGATTAAAAAATAATATTTGCTTTTCGAGATGATGGTATCATAGGTGCGCGTGGCATGATGGTATAATGCCATTATTTTTCCATTTTTTGGTGTGGTTGAGGGGTGAGGGGGATCCTATAGTTGTTCCCACAAAATCCACATAACATGACAGAGTTAGGTCCAAATTCAATTTCACATTAAATGTCTAGGCCACCGTTGTTGACCTTTAGAAAATGGCCATTCTCCTAGTCTCAAGGCCTTCAAGGATTTTAAGTTGTTCGAGGCAAGGGGCACTTTTAGTTGGCAAGGTTCTTCTACGAGTCAATTGCTATTTTAAATTTCAAAAAATATTTTTTTTTATTTCATCTTTCAAAATCTTTATTATTTTAGTTTTACAAAAACTATTCCATCTCTAAATTTTTTTTATCTTAAAGTAATTAATCGATATTTAACAAATTTATGTGATATAAGTACAGACATGATTTAAATATAGTATTGATTTGGCTAACAAAATAAATTAAGTATATATATGTCAACGGATTAACAATTTTTTAAGACAATAGTTTTTGAATAATTGGAATGAAAGAATGAAAAAAACAAAACTTGAAGGATCAAGTGGAGATAAAATACATCTTTTAAAGACCACAATAGCAATTCCCTGCTGGAAAGACTTGTGGGATGGAGGGAGGGGGGGGGGGGCGGAACCTTAAATTATTATACTTAGACTTGGAAATGATGGCCAAACGGATCCTGCTTGACCTTAATTTTTGCAGGCCCATTGGTGAATGCAACTAAAATGAAAATCTCAAGTTGACTCTGAATCTCTGATTTTCAGCCAATTTTTTTCAACTACACATCTGAAGTTAAAATATCTGTTTGCCTTTATCAAAGGCCATTTCTACCATCTTTGCAAACATGGTTTTCCACATGTTTGACTTGTAGTTTCTTTGAGGACCTTTCACCCGAGTCAAATGCTCAAGGCCTATTTGACTTGGTTTATAGTCTGGTATATACAACAATTCAAGCCTGAAGTGCTCACCAAGTTAAAACTTACAAAACTCAAAAACACCTATTTTTAGGATTGTTAGGCATCTAATTATATTTTTTTTTGAAGTTTCACACATCACCATATCCATGTTTATAATTCTTAGGTTAAAACCTAGCTTATAAAACCCAAACACTTTACAAAAATAAAATGTGTCTATGTCTAACACGTATTTGACACTCATTTTAAACATAATACGCCTCTGTAAATTATCCATAGACATATCAAATTTTATTGTATTAAATGTCCGTATTAGTGTCCATGTTTCTTAGAACCCTGCTCAGGTGAACAATTGCAAGAGAATTGGAACTTATTCATGAAGGCAAGCATTATTCCTCAGCAAGATATTAAATGATTTTACTAATGTTTCGCAGATGATATCCTCATGTTTTAGATTCAGTTGACACCATGTGATATTTCAAAGAGAAAGACACAAACAGATTATACTATAACTTCTATTTATTCAAGTAAACTAAAGAAGACAAAATACAAAATAAGCACAACCGAAGCTCTTTCAATCATAAAATACACATAATGAATAAAGTGGAACTAGCAGGTATTGCCATGGATCCAACCTGTTTGTGAGTGTACAAGGCTTTGTTAAAAGACAGAAATATGCTGCCTATCTGCTATCATCTCCTGTGGGGATTTGGCAATGATTTAGGAGATCCCTCAAAGAAATCCATAAGGTAATTTCCTAAATCATCAGCATTGTATTTAATGTGTTTGTCACTTATGTGACTATTATGCCTCCCTACAAATGTCCTGTAAGCTTGAATTACTTTGAGGGATATAGAGATCCGTAAGTCTTCACGCAGCTGAGGATCTGGAATTATCCAAGCTGTTTGGATCCTGTAAACATCCTCGAAGGCAAGGTAGAAAACCCGTAATCTCTCCTTGAGAAGATTTTTTGAGATAGAATTTGTACCCGGAATTTGAATTCCCTCGTCCTTAAGCAAGGAGAGAATGGAACTCCAACTAGCTCTTTCGTAATTCATTGCATGCTGCTGAAACTTCCAGTTGCGCTTTCGAATCCATTCATCTCCATATATGAGCCTAAGTTCAGACCCCTTAACCTTTTGAGCCATATAATGTATATTGTTCATTAAGAACAAGTGCTGCAAGGAAGCCTCCCTGTATAACTTGGACTTCTCATCAAGGTTGCATTCCAAGATTGAAGCAACTGATCGAAAGTGGAGGGCCATTGAGGATACTCTAGGTGGTGACCCCTGGATTTTGCTATCCTCTTCTGTATCTGGGCTCATGTCAGGTGATAGCGAAATGGCATCCTCTTCCTCTCGGTCCTTCAGAAGCAGATTAAGAGTGTCACTGTAGTCAGCAAGAGTCCTAATATAATTCATGACATATCTGGTCAAGGGATGAACACCACCGCCTACAAAAGGGGTTGATGATGCATTTGTTGCAATAGCATTTTCAAATTCAAGAAATGTTACCCTCACACAATCGCCTAATCTCTTTAGAACCTCATGACATTCAATTCGAACAGAAGAACCAACCTCATCTGAATACAAAGCATCTATGTCTGGCATAAGATCGGCTAGAACCTCGTACATGTCAAGAATACGAATTAATTTCTCAGGTTGGTGGGGGCCAATGGACATGGCTTCACCAAAATTTAGAAGCTGCAACATTGAAGCCTTCGATGCATCAACAAAACAGGTTAGACTAACTGTTTCCCCCTCCCCAAAAATCTGGTCACCAAGCCACTTCTCACTTGCAAGATACACACGAACAAAGATTTTCACAGCCCAAATCCATCTTTTGATTTTGGAGTTTAGAGTACCCCACTCCATTTTCAAAACATCCTCAATGCTCAGTCTTTCCATTTCAAGAATGAAGAGGCACTCATCTAAGGCATCCCTTCGGACAGTGGTATAGGCATGGGAACATTCCTGGTCGTAATTTGAAGCAAACATTAAGTTTGCAATACACTTAATATCCGGGATCATATCTGGATGAACTAAATCAATGATGTGCTCCTCTGAGGCTCTGCTGATGCTGTCTCTTTGGACTGATTCTTCAACTGACTCATCCCCTAAAGAGACTATAGAGTTTTCATCAATGGCATCCTCTTCACTGGATCGAAAAGAGACATATTCAGGCTCAAAAGGCTGCCTGTTCTGGATAATTAAGTTCCTGAACTCTTCTTCAAGCCGTGCCATAGCTGTCTGAAGAACACTATAAGCCATTAACAAAAACTTGTAATCATGGTCCTCTTTGTTCAGATGCAAACTCTCCAACCTTGCAATCAATCGGCGAGCTTCATCTGCTGCATTCAGATAATCAGATATTTCTTCTGGCCTTGAATCCCAAATCATAGACTGATCTTCCTCCCATCGCATTATTTTCTCCTGAACGGCGTTGAGCCGACTTTCAATCGCACTAACTCCCCACTCCTCCTCTTCCTCATCCCCTCCTTGCCCATCCTTCCCCTCCTCCGTCTCACTGGATTTGGTGATGGAAGACAATTGGGTACCAAGATCTGCCAGAATTTTTTTGGCATCACTTGTGAGGTTCTTATTTGATCCTAATGCCTTCACAATGTGTCTAGCTGCAGCAATTAAGTTTTCCTCTCTTTCTAGCTCCGGAATCACAGACTCAGACTCCTCTATGGCCATAGAGAAACAGACCCCAAAAGAACCAATTGCAATAAACCAATTAAACCCTTTTCAACTCCAAAATTTCGATTGACCCAGATCGTACTTCCTTCTCTGGAACCCTCCACTACCAAGTTACCCGGAAGAGTTTTAGCAGGAGTCACCAATCAAAACCCAGAATGAAAAGGGAAAAAGAAGCCTTTTATGCCTGCATAAACAAAAACCCCATGGCTTTCATAGATAAACAAAACCCATTACAATAAGGAGCAGAAACCCATATTCAAATCCAGAACTGAAACAAGAACCATAAGAGTAGCAAGAAGAGGATTGTTTTACCCTGCCTCTACCTCCTAGATTCAATCTTGAGCTTGGTAAGGCTCCCAGAAACTTCCCAATATACAAGAAGCAGAAGACGCCTTGAATTTCAGTAAGACTTTCGCGGTGCTAGCGGAAGCAATAAATTAATAAAGGAGTTGTACGGTGTCTTGACTTTTTTAAACTACGAAAGAAAACAGAAAAAAGCAACGAATTTTTTGGAGCTTTAAAAATCTTACCAAGATTTAACATAAAATATAAAAAGCAACTAGCTGAAGCTGGCCCAACTTACCAAACAGCTGTTTTCAAAGTTTAATTTCAATTTTCCTATTATCATCGTAACTTTTTACTAAAATTGTCGTATTTTTTTAATTTTAAAGTAGAGTAATTTTCTTTTGTCTTAAACTTCTTAATTCAATATATATATATATATATAAGCAGTGTGCAGGCTACGATTTTCTTTGACTAATCATAATCACATCCTGACCCATGTCGCCAACTGGTTACAAATTTTATTTTGTCTAGTTTTGTGACTTTGACCTCCATAATTTATGTACCGTTAGATGCTTTTGTATTTAAAAGTTTCATTGGACTTGTTCAAGATTATATTTATCAAACTCAATGCAGTCACTTGATTTATAAAATAAAACTGGTAAATAATGTTACTTTGCTCATAACTAGTCATACTATTACATAATTATATCTAAAATTTAAAAATCAAACAAAGTCGCTTCATTTCAAAATAAATTAGATTTGGAAGAACACTATGCAATGTAAGACTTTTTCTTTTTTGATGAGACAAAAAAGGAAGTATTTGGAGCTGCTCCCATTGGTTACACAGAGCAGTCTCTCTCTCTCTCACTCTCTCTCTCTCTCTCTCTCTCTCTCTCTCTCTCTCTCTATATATATATATATATATATATATATATATATATATATATATATATATATATATATATTTGCAAATGCATCTCTTGAATCTATCTTTTATAAAGAAGTCGTTTGATTTATTTTTTTGGATGGATCTGGAGGTTTTTAATCTTTTAATCTATCTATATAGATATACCTTGTTTATTCCACTTCAATTGGAGTTTTTGATCTTAATTGAGTTGTCAATATTTTTTTTATTTGGTCTAAGAGTATCATATGATATTTTGAAATTTTTTTATTTAATCCAATAAATAAATAAAAATGATTATCTTGCTACAATATCAATAATTATAGTGATAGTTTTTTTATCTCAAAATTTAAATGATCAATAATATTTTATTCGCCTTTTAATTCAATAAAAAAATTATAAACATTTATTTATTGTTATATTTGATGTTTTTTATAATTATTGTAAGTATTGCTAGACTTTACTTTTAAATAAATGTTAATTTTATAAATAAAAATATATGTATAATTATATTTAGAATAAATTACTCTATTGCACGATTACTTTAAAATTATACATATCTTTTTAAAACTAAAAATAAAAAATAAAAAATAAAAAAATCTTTTATTATTATTAATTTACTTATTACACTATTTTTTGTTATAAAAAAATATATAAATATTTCTTAAAAATAAAAAATCTTACAATTTAATTTAAATATCTTAAATAATTGTTATAAATAATAAAAAAAAATAAAAAAAAATAGTACTTACTCAAATTTTCTTTATAATTTATTATTTTCAAATACTAATTATTATTTTTAAAAATAATAATGAAATGATTCCAGCTCTAAAACTATTATTTTTTTTTGGTTTTAGACACTTGAAGAAAAATTTTAAAGAGTGATATTTTATTTATTTATTAATTATCTATTTTTTTCATAAAAAAAAAGATATTTAAGTTAAGTTATAATATTTTTTTTAATTTTTTTTAAATTTATAAATATTTTTATAACAAAAAGAAGAGTTATATAATAAAAATATTAATTAAAAAATATTTTACTTTTGTTTTTTTAAAAAATTGTATATATTTTTTATTAAATAATAATAATATAATAAAGTACTATTCAAAGAATGAAAATGATTTTATTTTTATTTTTTTAAAAAATTATATATGTTTTTATAATAAAAATATTAATAAAAGGTAATTTTTAATATTTAATTATGTATTTATAAATAATTTCCGTACCAATCACTCATAATTTTACCCATTTGGGAAGCGGCTCAATTGGAAAAGAAGATGGTGTGAATCATGGATCTGGATTCTCTACAGTGGGGGAGGGGCACAGCACGCGGTGCTGTGCCCCTCTCTCACTCAGACCAGGCGACTGGTCTTTGGACCAGTCGCCTGGCTCTGTCGCATGACCAGGCGACTGGTCCAAAGACCAGTCGCTTGGTCTCCCTCAGCTATGGGGCACAGCACGCGGTGCTGTGCTGTGTCCCATAGCAGAGGATCCATTTCCGTGAATCATATGGAATGATTTTTTTTATTGTGTAAGCACTCACACAACCAAGGCACTGTTTCGCTTTTGACTTCTTACGCTTCTTTTTATTCTCTTGGATTGACAAGACCCCTAGGACGGGTTTTCTTTTGTTCTTTTGTCTGGAACTTTCTTGGAGGTAGCTCCACCTTACATTTGTCATCCCATTGAATTGAAGGGGCATTTGAATTAGTTTGAGTGTACCCTAATTAGTCATTTAATATGTCTTATTTTATAGATTAGGACGACTTGAAGATTTTTTCAAATTTAATTAAATTTATTAAAATAATTATATCGATTGGAGAGATTCTCATTAATATATTTTATTAAAAAATTATAATAACATAAACAATTCAGATATAAAATTTTAGAAATATAAATAAAAATTCTGTTACTCTAACATAGTTATGTAATTTCCACAAACTCACTCAAATCAACATAATTATCTGGATCTAATTTTATTTTATTTTTGAATAATTTAAAACTTTAATTAATGACGGATGTTAGTTTTTTTAATTTAAATATTAATCATTTAAATTAAATTTATAATTTTACTTTATCGATATTCACCCATATTTATATTATAATTAAAAAATTAATATAACAATTGATAAATATCGAAATATATTGTTTATAAGATATAAATTCAATTTTTGTTGTTAATAGTTTTTTTTATAAATGATCTATAAATATTATTGTAAGTCGTCTTTTAAACTTGTGACATTCGAATTTTGAAATATAGTAACTTTTTTTCATCTTAATTTTTTTCTTAAAAAAAATAAATACACTTTTAGTGTTTTTTTGTTAACAAATGATTCAATTTGATCCATCTCTTTTAAAACCTATCAATTTAATCTCTTACATTTACTAAAATGTTATAATATAAGTTTTTCCACAAAATATTCATCTATGTATAAACGGTTTTAAATAACATGTCTATTAATAATTTTATATAATATTTTTATAAAAAGACTTGATTGTAATATCTTAAAAAACAAGATATATTAAATTAATGTGTTTTAAAATAAATATATCAAATTAAATCATTTATTAAAATACAAGAATAACAATGTATTTTTAATTTTAAATATTTTTTTCTTTTATTTTGTTTTCATTTTGCAGCTAAATCACATTTGGATTAGTTTTGATGAAGAATATTAGCATATTACTCACAAAATATGTTACATTTGGGCTCTATTATTCTCTTGGGATGTTTTTCCTAATTACTTCCTCCTCTACTTTTCTTTTCACACAACCTGAAAAAAAAAACGGAGAATTATGTTCATGAGTTAAGCATTAGTCTACATGAATTTTTTAAATTAATTTAAAATTTAGAATTTAAAATTTATATATATTTGAACGATGATTTTATAGGGGTTCATTACCCCAGATTTATTGCGGCGTAGTCTCTTTGTCTCTATTTTGCAACCTCTTTTAACTGTGGGAAAAAAAAAGAACTATTATTTTGATTATTAATGTAATTATTAATTTAATATTTTAAAAAAAATTATCATTTCAATATTTAAAAGTATGTTTGGTTTCGATTTTACCTTTTTAAGAGTATTAAATAATATAATATAATTTTTTAAGAATAAAATATTTATAGAACTTGGCATTGGCAATAATATTTATATTCGATAGGTAACTGCAAATTTTATTTGTTTAAATATGAAAATCACAAAATATATATTTGATTACATAAAATTTTTATATTTATATTTTTATCATAATATCTATATTTTTAAATTTACCTATTTATATAAGAATAAGTTAAATGGTCTTTTTTCTTTCTAAGTTATAATCTTAGACATATTTAAAAATAATTTGTGTTGTATTAAATAAATATTTAAAAATAGTATTGTTAAAAATAATGTTTAACTATGTAGATTTATCATGTTGAAATTTTTTTAGGTATTTTATTTTTATTTTTATTTTTTATGAAAGATTTCATGTACAAGAGTAGTGAAAATTTTATTATTTTAATTTTTTTTAGATAAATGAGTCGGTCCGGAGATTTAAGGATTCCATGGAGATAAAAATTTGTTTTAAATTTATTACCTATATATGGTTATGAATTTGAAAATCGGACTAATAAAATTTTTTAAAGGCTGTATAGTATTTTATTCAAAATATGAATTTTTTGTATAAGTAAAAATAAAACAGAATATATAGAATGTATTTTTAGTAAAAGACGAATAAATACGAATTTAAAAGTAAAATTTAGAGACTATATATTAAAATAAGTTATAAATTTTAAATATTTTGAGTCTATTATACAAAATGACGGTGAAGTAAAAGAGGACGTAAACCATAAGATTCAAGCGGAATGGATAAAATGGATAAAGGTTTCGAGTATCATTTGTGATAGAAAAGTGGCGCTCAAAGTTTAAAAAAAAATCTATCGTACAGCTATAAGACCTGCTTTATTGTATGGTACTAAATATTGGACAGTGAAGAGACAATATAAAGATAAATTCAATGTTGCAGAGATGAGAATATTGCACTGGATGTGTAGACACATCAGAAGCGATATGATTATAAATGAGTGCATTAAAGAGAAAGTTAGAGTAACACCCATTGTGAAAAAAATAGTAAAATCTTGCTTAAGGTGGTTTGGACGTGTGTGGAAAATACTTACAGAAACCCTATTGAAAAAAGTATATCAAATGAATAATAGTTTGATAGTTAGAGGTAGAGACAGATTAAAAAAATAATAAATAAAACTATTAAGAAAGATTTAATTGTTAATAATCTATTTATTGATTTCATTTATAATAAGTTACTGTGGCATCATTTGATCCATATAGCTGACTCCATCCAAAGAATAAAATTTCGTGTCGTTTCCATCAATATGACCAAAATTTTTTGATTTCAGAAGATGGCGAAACGAATTAAGGTGTAGGTTACAATATTCTTTCATCTCAATCGAAATACTTGTGTTGCAAAATATATCGATGGACACCTTGTTTCGGTGGAATTTCAGTGGAAAAGAACGAAACTTTTTTCTTTGACTATCCTAAGCTTATTGCTACCATTGCTGTTTCTTTTCTCTTTTTTTATCTTCAGACCTTGGCTTGTTCAAACTCAAGATCGCTCTTTTCTTCTTCCTGCTTTTGATCCCACAAGCGTTGCATAGTGACTACAAGTCAAAGTGATGAAGGTCAAATCAAAACCACATCAAAGCTTAACATTCATTGATTTACTATTCTTAATATTTTGAGAACAAACATAGAAAATAGGTTTTGTTGGATCAAAATCAACTTAAGCTCAGCGACCACCCCTCCAGAGAGGGGTCTTGCTTGTAACACAATTGGCACAGGTTTTTTTATACTGCTCACTCATTAGGCTTTCCCCTGATGAAATCCCGTTTGGATTCCTAGCATTAGCATCCTCAGCTTCTAATCCCTGCAACATAACACAAAATCAGCTACCTCTATTTTTGAATTAAAGACATGGTACTAGATACCTCGCAAAAAAATACCATAATCACTCACTTTTCCACTCAGATATACTAATTTCACTAGATATTTCAAAGATCTAAATCAAACCCAGTTGAAAATAATTGATTGTGAGAAATGGGTAATGGGTGTTGAGTGAAGCTCTTGCCTCTTGGTTTCTAGGTGAAAGGAAACAGAGAAGTAGATAGAATTAAAGAAGAAACAAATCTAAGAGTAGGAAATAGGTTCAGAAGATAAAGAATAAAGTAGAGAACAACAGAAAAAGTGAAGATTCTATAATCAGTAATGAATGAGAGTGAGAGTGAAAGGAAAAGAATGGGTAATGAAATAGGAAACAAAGGCATCGGCCCTAGAAAGAAAAATCGACATGCAGCGAAGGAAAAAGAAAGGCAGACAATGGTTTTTGGGTAAAAGATGGTTGAGACTCTTGAAACTCTAGAGACAAGGCTGAGGAAGAATAATGAAAAAGAAGATTGGATTGGAGGCGAGAAAGCATTGTGAAGACGAAGAAGACGAGGGTTTCAAGGTGATTATATGCCCAAAGCAAAACGATGTCGTTTTGCTTTTAGTTTTAATTTTTTTTCCTTTTTCATTAAAAAGACAAAAGGAAAAGTGTGTTCAGTATGACTCGAACTCACGACATTAAATTTATAAGGTTGAATTCTCACTACTGAGTCACAATTATAAATATTTATTTCTTAGATATTATATTGTTAATTAATTTAACCTTTCTAATAAATTTTTTTGATCTTATATTATATAATTTGACACTTAAAATATAATATGTAATTTGTAATAAGTTATATATATATATATATATATATATATCAAATATTAGTTAAATTTTATAAATATTAATCATATCAATGTTTATTTGAATGACCATGTCATTATTTAACATTTTGTTATGTAATTTTATTTATTTATATCATTAATGTTATATTAAAATATTTTAAAATAAAAAAATATTATTTGAAATCATTTAAAATATTTTTAAAGAAATATTCTATTTTTACGAAATTTTCAAAATATTTTGAAACGTTTCTATTTTTGAAATTACCGAAACGATACCTCAAAATAAAATTTAATACTTTGACCTAATTTAGTAAAAAAACTTAATTATTATTGTTATATAGTATTTTATCCATTCTCATTTCTAATAAAATTGAAACAAAACCATATATTCACACCATCACCAAAATAGAATTTTTTGTCAAAAAAAGAAAAGGTTCAAAAATGTGCTTTGGTCAATAATTTAGCAGAAGATGCGGTTTAAAGTCTTAAAAAATGCTCTTTATGGTGTTCTTTTTGCTGGATTGCACTTTGCCACTACGCACATGGAATATCCCAATTGGAAGATTACAGCCTTAAAAGGTGTTGATTTTTGGTGAAATAGCGGTTTAAACTTTATTAACAGTGATCAAATTATATAGCACCAAGGAGGGAAAAAGATAAAGGTGTGTGTATACCGCCAATTGAGGTAGCTCAACTGCGAAAGAGATTTAATAAAAAAAAATTCTGGTGTTAATAGTTAATTCTTCTTGAAAAGATCCCTTGATATTCAATTTTCTAAATAGACATCTATTTGTCTCTTTCAGTAAACTTCGTCTCTGTATTAATTTCTATATCAAAGTGTCGAATATAGATGTTATGAATTTGACAAAAGTACGTATGAAATTAAAAAATATTTTAAGAATTTATGATACGAAATTTTTAATTTTTGACAACACTTGTTCAAATTCTCCAAGTCTTTCATTTATTGTGCAAACTTAAATGCTACAACCAAATTTCAAAATCACTAAATCGAGGTATAGGTTGTTTGTTATATACATTTCACACGAGCTTTTTAAGGTAAAAAATGTGAGAGTTAACAATAAGAACAATTTACAACGATTTTATATTTTTCAAAAATTATCTCATTTTATATATTTAGTCATTAAAACTTATACTGTTTTGATTTTTCAAATTATTACATAATTTGTATTAAAGTAGTCAGAAAAAATACCACAAATCAAAGTTTAATATAACAATTAACTCCTGATATCTTTATAATATTAATGTATTTTAAAATACTCTTACCTTCAACATAAGTGAGTATCTGATTGAATTAAACCTAAACCATGTGAACATTCATGTAGCAGATAGAACCATAAGCGTTGTACATCTAAAATTTCAGCACTCAACCATTGAGTTAATGTCATCAATTGCTTTGTAAGTTATGCATTATCTTTGTTTGACCCAAATAAGAATTAATAAAGGTTCAATTTCTGGATATATTAATTTGGGAAGGCTTTACTTATTGTGCTTTTGATCTTATTATTAGTCTTTCATTTAACTGAGTAAAAAAAAAGAATCCTTGATAGTCACATAAAAAAAAGCTCAATCTAATAGCAAAAAAGAAAAAAGGGTTTAATCTATGGAGTTGACTTAATGGACATATATTTTAGTTAATATAAATTAGTTTAATCGATAAAAATTGAATCATTTTATTTATAAAATTTAAATTTAATTTTTTATTATTAATAGTTTTTTTTAATACATAAGTAGCGCTATAAATTTTTACTATTTTATTATTTTAAAATGAAATAATATCTTTTATTTTAAATTTTTCACCACAAAAAAAAAGGAAAAAAGAATTGTTCTCAAAGCCAACTAGGGATGGATCAAAATTTGGTGGGCCAGGTTTGGTTAATCCCAACCCTTGTTAATAACATTCATTTCTTACACCTAACCTTATCTTAACCGGAACTTAAATTGGGACTTTGTGTGAAAGTCTAACCTTATGAACTCTTTCCACTTTTTGCTAATGAAAAATTAATTTATCAAAAAATTGACAAACTAAAGAGAATTTTTTGTTTAACCTGTCAATTAATAAGATATATTTAAAATTTTTAAAATTTAATTAATATTTTTTTATAATTAGTAAATAATTAAAATATTTTAACCATTTTATTGTTATAATTTTTAATAAACTAATCCATTTTAATATATCTAATTTAAAATTATTAAAAATAAATTTTATTGGTAAAATTATTAAAAATAAGTTAATGGTAGAGATTTTGAATAATTTGTAAAAAGTGTTAAATTTAAATTTTCATATAATGTACAAAACAAACTTGAAATGTCTATCCAATTTATTTCATAATGTTTTAAAATTGTTACACGAATAAAAATATAACAATTTTTTTGGCCATTAAATAAAGATGTAACAATTGAATTGAAACACATGGATCAATGTTGCATGCTATTTAAACACAAGTTTCTGTATACTTTCTTCTGAGCATATACGTTTAGAGTTGATGAAATATTAAATTATGATCTTATTCAAGTTTATTTAGAAATTAAATATATAATACAAATCAACGTAACAGTTAGAGTTGATGAAATTTTTATTTATTATTTATTTATAGACAACAAGATGATATCATTTAACAAGAAGACATGAAAATTTTGAATTTATAGATGTTTTAATAAGAAACATTAAAAAAAATTATTACAAATCAAGTTTACACTCTTTAGAGTTAAAAAAAAATGTAAGAGATAATAAGTCTCCTAACTATTACTAAAGTATTAAAAAAAGTATAATATATTTTACTAAAATATAAATGATTAGAAAAATTAAAAAAATAAAAAAAAATCCTTCAAAAGAAGGTAACATATCTCTTAAATTTTTATATGATTAAGACTTCTAAACAAAATTTTTCTTTTAAATTTGAAGTATTGTAAAATTAAAAAATAAATTAAAAAATTTTTAAAATATTAATTAGTATTGATTCTTTTCTAATAAAAACATAATAGCGTCTTTAAAGAAAAAAAAAATTTCAAAAGAAAGAGAGGACTTCTGAAAATTTTCATTGAAAAAATTTCTGCAAAGAAAAAAATCACTAAAAAAGACAAAAACTAAAAAAAAAAAAAAAAAAAAAAAAAACTCGTGCTAGCGCGAACGACTTTTACGCGGCCAGCGTTTTTCAAACTCCTCTCTCCAAGGACCGAAGTTCAAAACTAGTTAGCATTCGAAAAGAGAAAAATCAAATCAGTCTTTGGTGAGTGAGTGGATGACAGCTTTACAAAAGATATGGATCCAATTGGATGGTACACGTTTTCTCACATGTCTCTTTGAAAATGATAAGTATCACTTTCTCGTGTGGAAGGTGTTCCATGCCAAAAGTCCAATTAACATGAACTGCTTTGCGAAAGATTGGTGTATTATGTCAAATTAAAAGAGAAATATAAAAAGTATTTTTTCATTACAAAATTCATATAAAATTCTTTATTAAATGTTTATCTTCTTTTTTTTAGCACAATGTTATACAATAATAACTATATAAATTATATATATATATATATATATATATATTAATTTATATAATTTTTCATATACATCAAATATCATATAAAGTTAAATTGAATTAATTTATATTATTATATCCAATTTTATTATGTGCATCAAATGGAGCTCTAGAGAATAGGACCAAAACGAGAAGCAAGGTCAATAGTAACATTGAGAGAAAAGAGCAGAGTCTCAAGTAGGCACAAACTCCCTCCAACCTCTAAGTTATTCTCAAGAATTATATCGTTAAGCGAATGGATTGATTGAAGTTTTAATGGCGACTCAACTACCTAGAACAAATTTTCTTTCAAAGCATTCCTTGAGCTCCATTTGTATATGAACTCTTAGGAGTTCAAATTTCTTTGTAGTTCATATTGAGCAATGATCTCTCGTTGTTCTTGAGAAAAATACTCTACCTAAAGATTAGGGAGTGTGTGCGACTCTTTGGTGAATCCTTAGAGTCAGAGAGCTTTGTTTTGGGTTGTAAAAATAAGGGAACATTTCTTTGTGGTGTTCTTGGGTGAAAAGCATCACTAGTGGATTGTAATCTAGCAAGGAAGTTTGGAATTTACTATATATTGCTTGGGGAGTAGTGGTAGACACACATTGTGACCGAGTCACTATATATTGCTGAGTTTGAGCTTTTTCCCTAAAGTCCTTTATATTTCGAATTTACTATTGCTTTGGTACTTAAACAAGTTTTTTCACAAGTTTGCTATTTGGCTTTTTGCATTTCAACTTATGTACACTAGAAAGAAAGCTTGAACTTACTCTTGATACCTAAACTATCTTTCATCATGTTCCTGACTTTATTAGCTTATCTTGTTAAAATATTTTGTGGGTTTACGTAGGTTAATTAATTGTATATGAACTTGTTATCTAATAATGAATCTAATAAATTGATCTATTAAATTAATGAATTTACAAAATATCAAAATAATAGATATGAACTATCTTATGTGTAGAAGTCTAATGCGATTCAAAGTCTTTTGTGACAGGACAAAGATTGATAGTTACAAATACTGATACTATAAAATAATTTCACATATGATTTTCACTTTTGTTCTAGAAAGGTGATTAATAGCTGTTACATTAGAAGACTAACAACTCATCCAATATTTATTGATGGATTCGGGTACATTTTCTTTATTATATATCTTGATAATTTAACATGCTATTTTGAATGATGATACACAGATTGTTCATCATCTGTGGTTGTTTAATTTTTTTTTTTCTATAAATGGTATTAGAGCCATGTCATGTTAAATTATTGAGATATATATACTTTTAAAATATCCGTTGAAAATTAAATCCTGTTATATGATATCCTTTAGTAAAATTATGAAATTATCATATTTATGTTAATTGGTTATTTAGTTTCATTTATTGAAATTTGAGAGCAAGGGATTTTGTAACAGTTTTGATTGCATCATGATACAAGGTTGTTTCAATGCTATTCCTTAGATTTGCTTGAACTTTTTTTTTTTACGAATGAAACATTACCAAATGAAAAAATATATCATGATTTATTCAAATATAAAATTGAAATCAAATTTCGTCTAAATGACCATACAAGAAAAGTATCTTTTAAATCTAAATAAAAATCAATTCTTAACTTAAGCCCAAAAACATCAATAACTTCCACAATAGCTTTCTTGCTATTTTCTATATAGATGTATTTTTTATCGTCAATAAGCATATCATGTTAAATTATTTGGATATATATACTTTTAATAAATCCATTGATAATTAAATCCTGTCATATGGTATCCTTTACTAGAATTATGAAATTATGTGTATGTTAATTGGTTATTTAGTTTTATTTACTAAAATTTACGAGCAAGGGATTTTGTAACAAATTTGATTACGTCATGATGCAAGGCTGTTTCGATGATATTCCTTAGATTTTTTTGAACCTTTTTTGGCGAATGAAACATTACCAAATGAATAAAAATATCTTGATTTTTCCAAGCATAAAATTGAAATCTACTTTCGTCTAAATGACCGTACAATAAAAGTGTCTTCTAAATCTAAATAAAGTTCAATTCCTAACTTAAGCCTAAAAACATTAATAACCTCTACAATAGCCTTGTTGCTATTTTCTATATAAATGTATATTCTATCGTCAATAGGTATATCATGTTAAATTATTGATATATATATACATACTTTTAATATATCCATTGATAATTAAATCTTGTCCTACGATATCCTTTAGTAGAATTATGAAATTATCATGCGTAAGTTAATTGGTTATTCAATTTTATTTATTGAAATTTTAGAGCAAGAAATTTTGTAACAATTTTGATTGCATCATGATGCAAGGCTGTTTCAATACTATTCCTTATATTTGTTTGAACCTTTTTTTGCGAATGAAATATTGTCAAATGAATAAAAATATCATGATTTCTCCAAACATAAAATTGAAATCAAATTCCGTTTAAATGACTGTAGAATAAATGTCACCCACCTAATTTTAAGGTACGTGAAACACATATTTTACGATCATATATTTTTTATAACATGTATATTACACTTCTTTACATATAAGTATTCACATATATACACAATATACATATCAAGTCTATAAACATCAAAGTACAACAGAAGTAAGGATCATGTCTGTAGCGTTCAGAGCATACTTTAGAGTACAAGTACAATATAACCAAAAATCTATGAGCTTTGGAAAAAAAATAGGCTCACCAGAGAATAGGTCGCCTAACTAATCACCTATCCGAAGGGAAAATATCAAACTCTGTACTTTTATCTTAAAAAAATATAAGTATCGTGTAATGAGTTTGACAATTCAGTTAGCAAATAATACATTCTATGACCTCTTAGGTCAACATATAGATGTTCTCATATTTTAAAATTTGTTACATAAAAAATATAGTTCGGAAGTACATCCATATGGGACCCACATTTCAAATATTTTCAAAACAAAAGATTTTCAAATATTCAAAACCATATACTGTACTGTATGATCATTAAACAAATGTTGTTATATATCAAAATATTTCACATGAAAACATTAGGAGGATCCCATATTAGAACTACCATATCAAATTTCAAATCCCTCTGTACTTTGGTGGTGTAGGATTTGCCTATACTTAACATCCCAGTTAAGGTTTGCCCTACCACCATTTAAGAGGACATGCTAATGGACTCTAATATGGGCAATTTTTCAAACACACAGTAAATGAAGGTAAATTACATATCATATAGTCGACATTTTGTCCAGATAGAAGGCATCCCACTCTCTTTCACATATCATATCTTATGTGTTGGCCGTCACACGAGACTAGTACCACCCCTGCTAGTTGAGGTATTAAGGTACACCAGGGCTAACATCGTCTGCTGTTAGCAAACAGTGTTTCTAAAAAAATTCCTCCACAAAATCATATTTGCATATATGTCATATTGTTCTAAATAAAAATTCCAGTATGAATTCAGAATTTTTAATTTTAGTACAATTCTTCTGTCAGAAACTTTCCAATGAGGGTAATCACATATATATGCCCATTTCTATGGCAATCTTATAGCTTTACATATCATTGCCACATGCACAATATTTTTTCTTTACCATATAATGAGAAATTCATTTAAAATCATATATTTAATGAGTTCAAAAATCTATTTTCAAAATCATACTCTTCTTGAACTATATACCAGATTGCAAATAATTCAGATAATTTAATCCATTTCAGAGACATATAAAAGTATAAATAACTTGTAAACATAATCAATTATACATTTAAAGTTCAAGAAGAACATAGGAAAAGTTATAGAAAGAATTATCTACTTACAAGATAAGGCTTTAGATTGGACATTTCTAAAATGTACTTTTTCAATTCGAATTTGACCAAATAGACCTCAAAAACGTGTCTGGAGGGTTTAAAAACTTTGAAAATGACTTTAGGAACTTAATCAACTTATGGACACTATTTATGGCCGAAAAATGCTATCTACATTGGTTGAAATCACTATTCATGAGCGGCAAACACAATATTGTTCCCTATTCACGCTTGCAGGAATATTATTCACAGTTACTATTCATCTATTTTTTTTTTCATGATTTAATACTTCAAATCATGCTATCCAGTCAAAAATTTTACATACAAGAATTATTCTACCTCTTAAACATGATTCTAAGGCCAAAATCACCAGAAAATACCAAAAAATTTCAAAATCTTAAACTTTACCTCGTAGTTACTGTTCATCATTTTTGTCAAACTTCCGATGAGTTTCTGACAAAATTGATCGGTGGATTATGAAACTCTGATTGCCACGAATCCAACGATAATTTAGGTACTCAATTAGATATCTAATTTAGGAGATATCTTAAAAAGAAGTTTGATTTTAAAGAGAGAAAGAGAAAGATGAAATTCTCCTTCTCTGCCCAAGCCTTTCCTTCATGCTTCCATCTTCCTTTTTTTTATACTTAATATTATTTAATAATTTAATTATTAAATATTTAAAAATTATTCTTTAATTATATGCATATAATTATTGTTTTTCATCCTAAAGCATCTCAAAAATTTTTAAAAATTTATATTATTGTAAAACTTTAGTTGTACTCTTAAATCATGAATTTTTTTGATAAAAAAATTATTAAAACAAATCATAAAATAAAATATCTTTATGCATAATAAAAAAAAAGAATATTTTTAAAAATAAAACAAAAATTTATTAGAGGTAAATATAATTATTTTAAACAAAAAAGTTATTTTAATTAAAAGTAGATTTACTTTTAGCAAAAAATAATCACTTAAAATAAAAATATATTTGTTTATAGTAAAACATTATTATTTAAAAATTACGGGATATTACAATAAAAGTGTTTTCCAAATTCAAATAAAAATAAATTCCTAACTTAAGCGTAAAAAATCAATAGTCTCCACAGTAGCCTTGTTGCTATTACCTATATAGATATATCTCTCATTGTTAGTAGGTAACTGGCTCCTGAGACAACATTGTATAGCGATACTTATATGAGTAGTTGTACTTGTATATGCCCATATCCTTATAGATGCTGTTTTTGAATTACATTGTTCATGTTAATCTATTTTAACTCATGTCTTCTAAGTTTTTTGGGCAAGATCTTGGTTGTTTGTGCATCATTGTTTAGAGGCTTTTTGGTTTTGGGTACCAAATCACCATGGCTCAATGGCCATTAACGACGATGAGTTAAAGCACATAACCTTCTTTGATGCGCCATTAGCATATGGGATAGTCGATTGTCACGACCCTAAATGATGGAACATATGACCGGCACGGCATAAGGGTTTCCCCCTAGCCGCAAGCCTAATACATAGCATGTACAAACATCCAGCACACAATCTAGAGTACATAATAAATATAACTGGCCACATATACCACATCTAGTATAAGAAAATACTGTATATCTATATATATGTATGTCTCATGAATCCAACATTCGTGATTCAACTTGGCCCATGGCCTCATAATACAAATATCGTTGTAAAACATAAAATCGTTTTCCAAACAACACGTCAAAATACACAAGAAGCGAGGATCCTGCCTGTGAATTCATGGAGGTACACTAGACATAAATTAAACTAGACAAACAGTACAAAAGAGCTTTGCCCAAACTAGGGCTCACCAACGCTATATTCAGCCTTCTACGAAGCTGTAGCTGGATCAAAGTCTCTTTGACTATCTGTGGGAAGGAAACAAAAGAGGAGTGAGATCACATCTTAGTGAATGGATAAATCATACTATAATTGAAACAGGGCAAACCATGCACGAATGTTTCGCAATGAATTTAATAATTGAAATTAAAGTGTAAAGATAATAATAGAAACATTAAGCATTTAACCATAATTTATTGAAAGAAAAGCTAAACAGTTCAAATGTATAATTAAAAGATAAAATAGGATTTAAATCAGTAACCGTAAAGCAAATTAATTATGTATGGTAAGTAATAAATGAAGTTATTTATGCAATAACAATGATAAATGAGTTTGTTTAGAAATATTTAATCTTTAAGAAAAATGTATCAGTCTATTGGAGTTCTTTCCTGACAGATCTATCATTTTCTCCAAGCACATAGCAAGGGAAGGGTAATCACTGTAGGCGTAGACATAAGTCCACCATAAATTCCCTCAAGCACATAGCAAGGGTATGTCAATCACTGTAGGCGTAAACATAAGTCCACCCTAAATTCTGTGTCTTAGGCAGTCATATGCCCGTCACAATATCTTAAGCCGAAGCCTTCGCATGACCATGGTGTACCAGGATTAGCACTACCTACGGCTAGCTAACAATGATATGAAAAGGTTCCTCCAATGGAAAATATTTGAAAATATACTATTCAAAGAGTTTAAAGTAAAACATTTCAATAACATTATAATAAAGCTATAATTCTCCATCTAACTCTTTTCATGCATAAAACTCCGTTCTAAAATATGTCTCATCCATGGATTCCTATGGAGACCTTTATCATCATAAACTTTCCCTTTAAACATATCGTTTGTAGACATCGCATAGATGTTCGCATGCATCAAATTATTTCATGGCTAACTTAGTTCATTTCTATGACTAAGTTCGCATTTCTATAAATCTAACTCAATGGAGAATTATCGGTCTAGATGCTTGCCCTGCATACCTAGGGTTCAACTAGGATTGAAATTTATAATTTCTAACATGGTTGGAACATATTGGTTTTCAAAGTGGTAAAACAATTTAGCATACATTCCAACTAGTTAAAAAAAATCATACGAGAGAGTTATAAACCGAATTCGTAAAACATGCGCTATAGTAAGAAAAACCCACTCATCGGTAAGGGCTCCAGATTGGACAGCCCTAAAATCCTCGTTTCTGGTTTGAATTCGGTAAAACAAACCCTAAAATTGAGTTTGGAAAGTCCAAAAACTTGAAAAATGACTTCGGGAGTTTAGTCACTATTCACTGCCGGAAAACACTATTCACCACCACTATTTATCGCCGAAAAATACTATTCACCGTCACAAAAATTTTATCAAATCAAAAAAAGAATTCATATCCTAATATTTATCTAATTTCTGAATCCATCTACGGAGTCAAATTTCTCATTAGAAGTCTTTAAGTAAGGTTTTTCAAAACTTACCTTTTACCGAGATTTTCTACTTCAGATCTACGGCGATTCAACGGTTGATTTGAAAAACTGATCAGTCAAAATTGAAATACTTTTCGTCCTGAATCCAATAATACTTTCAGTTTTGAAATCAGAAGCCAATCGGTACTCCAAATCGAAAGAAAATGTTGGATGTTACTATTTTTACACTATTTATTTTTTTCGATTTTTTTTCGAATTTGATACGCAGTCGCCCCCGGTTTCGTTTTATGGTTTCTGCTTCTTCTTTTTTAAATATAATAATAATTATTAAATAATTAATAATATGATTTTCTTTTATATAAATTCATATAAATTCCGTTTTTTATCATAAAATATCCCAAAAATTTCTAAAAATTTCCATTCTCGTAAAGTTTTAGTTAAACTCTTAAATCATAATTTTTCTTGATAAAAATCGTTATAAAATAAATTTCAAAATGAATATCTTTATTCATATTAAAAGAAAGAATATTTTTAAAAATACTATAAAAATTTATTAGAGGCTGGTATAATTATTTTAAGTAACACAATATTTCTTTTACTTAAAAGTTCACTTACTTTTAATAAATCATAATCATTTCTACATAAATAAAAATATATTTATTTATAGCAAAATACTATCATTTAAAAATAAAATTACGCGCCAAAACGTAACTTCTCATATTTCTTTTATAATTCTTTAATTCATGTAATAAATAAATTTATTTCCACTGACTCTTATCTCCATTTTCAAAATTCTCTCTATTATTCAAAATTTTCTTTACTTTGAACTTTATTAAATTTATGGCTATTACATCGATGGTGGCTTCTCGTGCGCCACTGCTGTAGCACACTGTTGCTTGGCCATCGATGATAACCAAAGTGCAAAAGGGACAATCTTTGGGAAGTTTATGTGGTCGAGAATCATGGTTGAGATATATGAGTTACAGTTATAGTTTTTGAAATAGATTCTGGTCTTAGGCTTAAGTATGAGCCATTAGTACAATGTTAATAACTTAAGAAAAAATATATTTTGCCCAATGGAGTTTGAACTCGCACCCATTTGAAGTGATCTTAAAACTTTTATTGCCAATTCAGCTAGATGCATTTTTTTATTAATTTGTGTATCATTTATTTATTTATTCATGTGTTTTAATATAATTTAAATTAATGTAACATGCTACCAAAGTGACTTTTGTTATGCAAAGTTATTTATATTAAAATATGTGGATAATAATAAAATTTACATAATTTGTGATAAAGTCTATGCAAAAAATAATCTACCCAAAGGAAGAGTATTTTTTGGCCAGATTCTAATTATAATTTTTACTAATAAATATGTGATATAATTTTGGTATTATTCATGTATGCAATGTGTCAGTCTAAAGAAAGTCATATTGTTGGTAGGATTTAATGTCAATATTTACTAACTATATTTTTTAAAAGCACCATTTACAAGTTTTTTTTCTAAAGACTAAATGAAAATATTGTGCTAAGTATCTTAATATGGGCCCACTTGCATGTGTATATGTTTTATGTTTTACTTGATTCATACTTGCATGAATTATTGTGGACTATTATTTTTTGTTTTATAGTATCTTCAATTTTTGCCAACATAAAAAAATTCTTATTTTGGATACCATAAAGGATATCATTCCTGAGAAAAGATTAAAATAAGAAAGAGGTGAAAGTGCTCACTTGGTATTTATTTCTCAGGATAATGGTATCGTCACAAAATGAGAAATGAATAATAAGGGAAAGAAACCTATAAATTCAGGAACTTCGTACCATAAAGAGCAATAGAAACAAGATAAAGTGATAACTTGTTTCTTTTACAAGAATATTGGGCATGTGAAGTATTATCCCAAGTATGTCAAATGGTATATAAAGAAATGTGCACTTCTCAACTTTGTTCATTCAAAAGTTAATTTAACTTTAATACTTAATAACACTTGATAGGTAGATATGAGTGCATCTACTCACAAGTGTCACTATGCAAGATTGTGCACTTCTCAACTTTGTTCATTCAAAAGTTAATTTAACTTTAATACTTAATAACACTTGATAGGTAGATATTTGTGCAACTACTCACAAGTGTCACTATGTAAGATTGTTTTAGGAGCCGATTGCCTACTAATAGTAGGAGATACATCTATATGGAAAATGGCAACAAGGCTACTTGGAGGCTATTGGTGTTTTTAACCTTAAATTAGGAACTGATTTTTATTTTGATTTGGAAGACACTTTGATTGTATCGTCATTTAGATGGAATTTGATTTCAGTTTCATGTTTGAACAAATAAAGATATTTTTGTTAATTTGGTAATGAAACTTTCAAGTTTTTTTCAAAATTAAAATATTATCGGTACGGGTTCTCTAATTGATAAGTTTTATAAGTTAGACATTAATATCTCACATAACAATAAGAATATGCATCCACGTAATTTTGACATTAAATGAAAATTAGCAAATGAGGATTCATTAATGTTATGCCATAAGCATTTAAAATATATCATATTTTAAAATAATGAATTTAAAGACTTGTATTAGAAAGAATTCTCGATTCCCTTAACTTATCAGACTTTGAGCTCTATGTTGAGTGTATTAAAGGAAAACTAACAAATGCTAAAAAAATGAAGTGCTAATAGGAGTAGTGATGTCTTGGAATTAATACATATGGACATTTGTGGTTTATTTTCAATAGCCACATAGAATGGACAACAATATTTTATCACTTTTATAGATGATTACTCTCTTTATGGGTACTTGTATTTGATTAGTGAGAAGTCATAATTTTTGGACGTCTTTAAGATTTTCAAAGCCGAAGTTGAAAATCAACTAGGCAAGAAAATTAAAACTGTCAAATCTAATCGTGGTGGTGAATACTAATATAGATATGATGGATTAGGAGAATAATGTCTAGGACCCTTTGCTAAATATTTGATAAAATGTGAAATTGTTCCTTAATACACTATGTCAAGGACTCTAAGTCAAAATGGTATAACTAAAAGACGAAATAAGAACCTAATAGATATGGTAAGGAGTATAATAAGTCATTCTTTTTTACTAGAATCATCTTAGGGTAAAGCCATCAAGGCTATATTTTACATCCTAAATCGAGTTTTAAGAAAAGTAGTAGCAAAAATTCCATGAGTTAGATATAGGTTAGAAGCCCAGCATTACAAATTTACATGTTTGAGGATGTCCAGTTTAGGCTAAGCCTTATAAGCATAATTAGAAAATATTAGACTCAAGAACTATAAGCTGCTACTTTTTTGGATACTCTAAAAAATCAATAGGCTTTAAGTTTTAGGATTCCTCAAACAGATCTTTTTTCGAAATGGATAATACCAAATTTAAAGAGGATATTGAATTTAGTAGGAGTGATCAACTCAAAAAGTCAATTTTAAATAAGAATGTGTTAAAGTTCTTGTTGTGGCAACTAAAAATGCTCAAAAATTGATTTCTAACATTATTTAAGATGAAAATTTAGGGAACCAATGAATTGTTGACATACCTGAATTATCGTCTATTCAATTTAAGGAATTATCTCATATTTATGAAGAGATATCTCAACAACCTCAAATATAAGTGCCATTTAGGAGAAATGCGATTCTAGATAATTATATAATGTATCTCTAATAACATTAGGTAGATATTGGAGTAATGAAAAATAATACAATCAATTTTCGTCAAGCTATAGAAAGTTCTAATTATCAAAAGTAGATTGATGCCATAAAGGATAAGATGAAATCAATGGATGACAATGATGTTTAGGACTTAGTATAATTACTTAAAGGTAAAAAAATCGGTTAGTTGCAAATGGATTTTTAACACCTAACGGGATTCAAAAGATAACGTTGAAATGTATAAGACATGCCTAATTGTCAAAAGTTTTACTTAAAAAGAAGGCATTGATCATAAAGAGACTTTCTCACCGATTTTGAAAAAAGACTCATTTAGAATCATCATGACACTTGTAGCTCATTATGATTTAAAGTTACATCAAATGAATGTTAAGACAACATTTTTCAATTGTGGCACTGATGAAACGATATACATGATGCAACCAGAGAACTTTGAATTTAAATATTCAAAATATCTTGTATGTAAGTTTAAGAAGTCCATTTATAGATTAAAGAATGCATCCATTAGTGGTATAAAAAATTTGACCAAGTGATAAACTCATTTGGTTTTAAAGAGAACACTGTTGATTAGTGCTTATATCTCAAGATTAGATCCTAGTGTTATATGTCAATGACATTCTACTGTCAAGTAATGATATTGGCCTATTGCATGAAACTAAAAGATTTCTATCTAGTAACTTTGAAATGAAGGATCTTGGTAATGCATCATTTGTTCTAGGTATACAGAACCATAAGGATTGTTTAAGAGGTATACTTAGACTGTCACAGAAGGCTTATATTGATAAAGTTCTAAATAAATTTGGCACAAGTGGTTGTGTACTAGGATATACACTTGTGGCAAAAAATGATAAATTCAGCTTACTCTAATATCTGAAAATAAACTTAAGAAGAAGGAAATGGAGAAGTTTCCTTATGCTTCAATAGTGTGAAGTCTCATGTATGCACATGTTTGTATGCATCCAGATATTGCATACATTGTAGAAATGTTGGGCAGGTATTTGAGTAACCTGGTGTGGATCATAGGAAGGCAACAAAATGGGTTATGCAGTATTTATAGAGAACAAAGAATTTTATATTCACATATAAGAGATTCGACTATTTGGAAAAAGATTAAAAATTCAAACTCCGATTTTACTGAGTGTCTCTTGATAGCAAAAGATCCATTTGAAATTATGTTTTTATGTTAGTTGGAGGAGCTATATAATGAAAAAGTGTTAAATAGTCCACCATAGAGGCATAATTTATAGCATATTTATAAGACATCTAATCAAGAGATATAGCTGCGAAATTTTATCTCTAGGTTGCATATAGTTTATGGTATTGAGAGACCATTGAAGATAAATTATGATAATAAAGTGGTTAAGTTATATTCTAAGAACAACCAAGAGTTCTTCAAAGTCAAAGCATATTGACATTAAGTTTTTAGTTGTAAAAGAAAGAGTTCAAAATAGTCAAGTGTTAATTGATTATATTAGCATAAACTCTATGATTGCAGATTTATTCACTAACGGTTTGCCACTGAAGGTGTTTCATAATCATGTAACTCAAATAGGTGTTATTCTTTTAAACGATATGCCCGTATAATGATAGTTTGTATTTAACTTTTGTATTTGTTTAATTGACATGTTTAATGTTTTTGTACAGACTAAAGATTATATGTTTTAATTATTTTGAAATAAAGTGATAACTTTCATTGCACTTTAACATTTATTGTTTGAAGGTATATTACTCGACTCTTTAATTCATAAGGAGTACCAGTTAGAAATTGACATGTTTAGATTATATTTCATATAATTTTCATGCTATACATCCATATATGATCTATGTTATTGATTATGTCTCTATTGTGATCGTTGATGGTTCTAGTTACATTTTAAGAGTTGTAAATTTTGCTTTGATCCTGTATTGATATAATTGATAGATTAAATTGTTAAGGGATATTTTGATTTAGATGGAAAAAGCTGAGTTCAATTCAATTTTATCAGGTGCAATATCTGAACAACATATATGGCCCAAGTGAGAGATTATTAGAATATTTTAGAGGCTCACGTAGGTTAATTAATTGTACATAGACCTGCTATTTAATAAAAACCCCAATAAAGTGATTTATTAAATCAATGGGTCTATAAAATATCAAAATAATGGGTATGAACCACCTTATGTGTAGATATTCAATGTGATTTAAAGTCTTTTATGATGGTTCAAAGATTGATAGCTACAAATATATTTATAAATAGGGTTATGGTCCCTAAAGTACATATATGCTGAAATAATTTCATATACAATTTTATTCTTTGCACTAGAAATGTGGTCAATATTTATTACCTTATAAGACCAACAACTCATCCAATTTTTATCGATAAATTTATGTACACTTTATTATATATCTTGATAATTTAACATGCTATTTTGAATGGTAATATATTGATTGTTCTTGTTTAAATTTTTTTTCCTATATATCGAATCTATATTTCAATGCTATATTTTGATCGATTACTTTAAAAGTTGCTTTAGCCAAAATTGGGTGTAAGCTTAAAAGAACTAAGTCACCCTCCCTCTTGGTTCCTTTTTTTTTTTCTTTATCAATAACTAGGGTTTACAATGGAACGGAGTATGGATGGAGAGTACCTCCCCACTCTTCATCTTTGCAAGTCTCCTGCTCCCCCTTCCCAATCCCAGCAATGGAGAACAAATCTTTTTTGTCTCCGTTCCTCACAAAGACTCTGTATAGAAAAAGAAATACTATAAAAATAAAATAAATTCTTGTAAAATTATTAAAAAAATAAAGATCAAATGCTAACTAAAGAAGCACATCTTAAATTTCGAATTAGACGTAACAACTCTAATGATTGATATAAAAAAAAGTAATGATGCTAGAGACACAGACAATGACTAAGGATGGCTTAAGGAGGTTGGGGGTTGGAGGGTGGAGGGGTCTAGAGCTTGGAAAGGAATTTTGATATGTTAAATGTTGAAGTGAAGTGAAAAATTGAGATGAGATAAGCCTTTAGGGACATTTTAGTAATCTAAAGTGAGGACGAAGACCTTGTCGAGCAAGAAGTATAGTCTTGTCCTCATCCTTAAATCTTCAACAAAGAAAATTTTACCCTTGTCTTGGTTCCCGTGGGGTGATTTTTCCCTATCCCTGCCCCCAAAAGGTCGTTAATTCAGGGATCTCCATAAATATGGCCTTATTGTCGTCCCTATTAATAACTTTATACATTGTGTACTTAAAAACAATTAAATGACAAAAAACTATAGATCCTTAAAGTGGCGTTTGGTATATAAGTATATTAATTTTTTTTTGTACTTAAAAACTTATATATTAAACATTTGAGTATGAATAATTAAAAAAAAATCTATATTATTTAGATATTATATAATACAAATTTTAAAACTTTTATATTTATTGTAATCAAACATCTTAAAAATATATTTTTAAATATTTAAAAAATTAAAGTTCCCTTATAAACATCACCTAATAATAATTACTCAAAACGGATATTTTGTATTTTTTATTTTAAAAGTGAATTAATGATAAAATTATAAATCTTTAAATGAGTATCATCTACTTTTACTTTTGTTGCTAAAAAACCAAGATCCGAAAATGTTCTATTAAAAATTTCACTTCATTTCAAGAACAAATGAATGTTTACAAATTAGCACCTTACATTTGTTCTTTTTCTAATGTAGAATCAAACTCTTGTTCTCTCTCTCTCTCTCTCCCTCCCCTCCTATTCCCCTCTCTCTTTTTTTTTTTTTGTGAACATTGAAAAATGATATAAAAACCTTCATTTTGGAACAAATGACAATTCAATAGAAATTAGCATCTATTAGTTTTTTCACTAGTTTTCTCTTCCTTTTTTTTCCCTTTATTTCTTTCTTCTTCTTCTATTCCTTTTTAGGACTTTGGAAGAGGCTTCCCTGCAAGAAATGATTTGAATAACTGAAGGGCTGCTCTGGGCTTGAACAGTGGGACTTCATGACCTGCTCCTCTCACGGTGGCAAATGTTAGCCCTTCATACACCTCAGTCCACCCTCCAACCTTCACAGAAATTAAACACATTGTCCTTCATCATTTAAATCCATTCTTTTCATTTAATTGCATATTATATTCATTTACCATTATTAACTCTATGAAGTATTGACATGTTTTTTTAGTTCATATAAGTATTTTCATACCTTTTGGTTGTAGAACTAATATTGTTTAGAGTATGAAAGACATTTTTTCTTACAAATATTTTTATTATAGATTTAAATTCTTGATATTAAAGTCAAATTTACTTATTACTTAACCTATAAATTTATAAATAAAGTATATACATTTTTAACAAAGTAACAATGCCCACTATACCTATTGGTGAGTTGGGTCAAATCAATCTTTAACCAAATTTCAATAAATTTTTAAGTGTTAAGTTTAAACTAAATGTATTATTAAAGAAGGGTGGCCCGTGATAGTTTAACCCATATTTATTTTTAGATGCAAAACATTGTTCAAATTGAGAAAGAAAAAACTTAATTTGACTAATTTAACAATTTTCACGATAATAAAGTAATAACTTTCATTTTGAAAATGCTAAAAAAGAAATTTACAGTCAATTGAGTATAAATTTAATACTTATGGACATTTTTGTTTAATCATGCTTAAATTATTATTGAGACATGATAAAATATAATATAAATAATGAATAAAATGCAAATTTTAGTTTGAAAAAATTGATAGATTTTTGTTGTTGTTGTGCCGGCCCGGGTCCAAGCCAAGCCCCACTTCGGCCTTAAAGTACCTAAACCTAATTGGATGGACTTGAATTTAAATCAACCAACTTAAATACTAGGCTTAGGCCTAGTTTTGCAATAAGTCGAAAGTATTAACAGATCCGCTTGTCCTAAGTGTAGGTGTGCACAGTTTAGACATTTGTATTAAATATAATATAATTTTTTGTATTATACTTTGATACTTCAAATTTTTTATACTTTTAAAAAAACCTATGAAAATTGCATAGACAAGAGAAAATGTGTGTATATTTTTTGAATAGGTTCATCACTTACCTGATTTTTAACATACCAAGGGTACCATGGGACTTTGGTTACCAACTTCAGCTGTGCAAGGGAATACCTTGTCGCTGTAACCGGCACCACTGAGTCGACGTCGCCGCTGCATTAGCTCAAAGAAAAAACAAGTATGATTATATAATTAGAATGTGCCACCAATGAACGACTTGATATAACATATAGAGTTGAATTTCCTCAGACATTTTTAAAACCTACTTTACATCTTTATTAATTTTAATTTACATGAAAAATTTCATTCTATTAACATAATTATTAAAAGAGTTTATTTTTTTTTTCAAAAAAAATAATAATAATAGTTTGATACAATACAACATAAACAACTACAAAGTTAAGTTAATATTTATGAAAACTTTATGGTAAAAAAATTGGTTTAATTACTCAATTGATTTTTATAGTTTTGGCCATTTTTACTTATTGTTTAAATTTTTTAATCAAATATTTGCTATCAAAATATCTGGCATTACATATATAGATTGCATGCGCATTTCCTTTGTTAACTCTGCATCAATTAATAGACTTCTTATACTAATTTAACAATAGTGATCTTACTAAAAATTGGAATCCAATTCTAGATTTTTAAAGTATAGAACTTTTTAAAAATTAACTAAAACTACAGGGACCTACTTAATAATTAACTCTAGTATATTGAATGACGATTG
Organism: Gleditsia sinensis; assembly: GCA_037074535.1. Classification (NCBI taxonomy): domain Eukaryota; kingdom Viridiplantae; phylum Streptophyta; class Magnoliopsida; order Fabales; family Fabaceae; genus Gleditsia; species Gleditsia sinensis. The sequence goes on from CM073474.1 coordinate 14,059,073, forward strand.
TCTACGAAGATAATAGCGTGTTATAAAATGATATTATTTTAAGTAGTATTTCATTTTATTTTAAAATCATAAAAATTTTAAATCACATCACTTTTATTTTTATTAAATTTTATAATTAATATACTAATTTTATTATTTTTATACCAACTTTCAAAAATTCTCAAATTACATAATGATTCAATGATAAATTCTGACAATTATCAATTTAATTCACAACAGGATCATATTGATAAAATATTACATAATTTTAGATTCAAAGTACCCTAGGGACTAGCTTTACTATATTTTAAAATTAGGGTGGTGTAAATATAAGTTTGATAAACTTAAAAGAAATTATAATATAATTTGAAAATAGATAGGATGTGATTAGAAATTTTAAAAATTTCAATTGGGAGAAGCAAAGCCAGTTCAATTTCATGATTTCATCACCAAAGGAGCACAAAAAGAGCAACAAACAAACCTGAAAACCCAAACTCTGACTCCATGAGCTATCAACTCTCTATAAATGGGAAGAATAGATGCATCTGTATCATGCCAGTTTCGGTTCAAAACCTCACTGCATCAAATAAATAATAACTTAATCATCATTAGCCCTTGAATTATACAGAATAATTAAGAACAGCGTTTTATATTAAAATATATTTAGGATTTGATCACCTGCATGCTGTCCACTTGTAGGGAATGCCTGTTTTGTTAGCATGGATAGCTTTCTGAACATCTGGCCTGTTATAGTAAATCTCGGCATATTTTTCAGTGCAAGGATCATAGCCAGACATTTGCCTAAATATCTAAGAACACAATGCCATATATAACATATTAATATGATTTTCCATACATTACATTGACAAATTTTAAACAAGCACTATGGAAACACTATTCGGTTATGCTAATTAGTAAGGTTTTTGTCTTTTTTATTATATGGTAAAGGTATTCTTGGGTCACTTTGCAGATCAACTAAGGTCAAGTTTTTCTCCAGACAATTTTTAGGGCAAATTATCCTCATTAGTCTAATGCATTTAGAAAAATAATTTTTTTTAAGATTTTAAGATTTAGACCCCTAGAATTATCAATTCGGATCAAAGGTTTACAACTTATTTAAAAATAGAGTTAGACTAATAAAATAATAACTTAAAAGATCATTTTAGTTGAGTCCTATTCGGTTCTATAATTGATACAAATTGAATTAAGACAAGTCTTACAAACGACTAAAATTAAAAAAAAAAATTTAGTAGAGCTATTGGACTAGTTTCCTTCCTAATTGTCTACCCAATAGGTTAAACCTAATAACTTGTAATTTTGTAATATAGTCCAACAATACTTTAATTTGAAAATCTCTTTTTAATATATTCGAACATAATAAATATGAAAGTTTTAAAATTTATGTGGTATATATGATTTAAATAATATTGAGAAATAATTTTTTTAAATTTGTAGATATATAGTGCTCAAATTTTTTAATATATAGGTTTCTAACTTCATGGAAAATTAGAATATTCATACACAAACAACACCTAAAAAATTAGGTTAAGTTGACATTCATACAAAGAGTTTGTTGGACTCGACGCTCTCTAAAATTTCATAAGGGCCAAATTAAGTTGAATTGAGCTAGTTTTTTTATAATATCTTTATTATTAATAACTCACATACATATAGCATCAATTTTTAATATTGAAGTGAACTTGAATTGTGCAAATCAGGGGCGGATCCAGAAATTCTAATTAGTTGGGGCAAGAAATTTTTTTTATTAAAATAAATTATTTTTGTGGGGGCAATATTTAAATTTTGGTGGAGAGAAAAAAAAAATTACCACATATATTAATTTTAAAAAAAAATTCTTGTGGGGGCAATTGCCCCCACACCTTTGCATGTAGATCCGCCCCTGGTGCAAATTCAATCTCCACCCTTAATGAATCTCTTATCTAATGAAAAAAAGAAAAAGAATATTAACTTATTACCCGATGAGGATGGTGAGGCAACCGCATATTGTGGCGGGTGGCGGAGCTACCATCGGAGTTGTTGCAGGGAGGTGCATAAATGTTGTATTGGTCAATGTTACCAAACTCTTTATCCATGGCATAACTATATAAAGACTCACACTCATCAGATTCCTTCATCTGGTGAAAATCACATGTGCTGATGAGCTGCTTGTAAGTCTGATCGGAGATCATAGCATGGCTCCACCAATATGTCACTGTGCCTAAGTTATCATAGTAGTTGTCTGTGACTGCATTTCCAACCTGCATTTCATGTTAATGAAACTGCAATATTAGTTTCCTTTGGTATTTTAGTCAAGAAATATACCAAGACCTTACTTGAAATCATAGTTAATAGAATTAAATCAGTAAAGGGATTAGGTCCCTGAATCACTAGTTTAACTGTTGATATATATATATATATATATATATATATATATATATATATATATATATATATATATATATATATATTTTAAATTAAATTAAATATAATTTATTTTAAAAAAATTATATTAATAGATATAATATACTTTATTTTGATAAATAATATGTAAATATGAATTTATAAAAAAAAAAATTTATTATCAAATTTCTATAAAATAATAATATAAAATTAACTTATTTAAAAATTTTAAATTTAGTATAGATCAATTATAATTCACTGAATTACCAGTTTAACCGTGTGACTAATTCGAATCAATTCGGTTTACTTACAAAAATGGTCCAATTCTTAGAATTAACTGTTGTGATGTCTGAATCTTAAAATTGTGCATGAAATTAAACCTCTTATTTGATATATAAAGAGGACAAAAGATACTTACCATTATTCCTTTGAGATTGATGGGATTCTTGGCCTTTAAATTATAGCTCATGATTTCTTTAGCTAATTGAGGGACATAGTGTCCTGCATAGCTCTCTCCAGTGATATAAAGTTCCCTATTTTTATAACGTGGGAACCGATCCAGCCACTGGATTACGAATTCCAGCGAGTCTTTGGCTGAAGACATAAATATACCATTATTAATTTAGTGAAATTTAAAAGAAAATAAGAAAAGAAATGATATGCAAAAGCAAAATAAAATTGGTCTTAGGGAGTGTTTCGATAAAGTAATTTAAGGTTAAAAAAAAGTAGTTTTATAGAGTATTTGAAATTCCCCTGACACTAGTACCTAGACTCATCCCCTTATCTAGGGCACCAAACCAGGCTCTTGGGTCCCCCCTCTCCTCTTTTTTACCCTCTAACTGGACTTGAACCTCACCTCTGAACCCTAGACTTGTAGTAAATTCTGAGTCCAAATTCTTTCTCCAACCCAAACCATGGGCCCAAACTCCAACTCTAACTATAAACAAATATCATGAACAAAAAAAAAATACAAAAAACGTAAATTCCCATGCATTTTTTAAAAAAGAGATTTTTAAATTCCATAATATCTCAAATTTAATAAAAATTTTAAATTTTCATCCAAACACAATATGAGAAAAGTTTTCAAGACTTTGTTTGGATTGAAGGAAAAGTGCTTGTATAAAAGTCTGAAATCACTTTTGAGGTTGGTTTTAAATTTTGGCAACGACATTTTGCTAGTCCATATAATTAAAAAAAAAATCACATTTTTCTCTATTTTTTAATGATGAAGTGAACTTTGATGTTATTTCAATTTAATCGTGGTTTAAAAGTTTCAATTACGATAAGAAATTTTTGTCCTGAATCGAATGCTACAGGCACAATCTAGCCTAAATAGTCAATATATACGTGGACCACAAAAGCATGATCCATCAATTGGCAATTATGGTAATGACACATATATTACATAATAATAATGACGATCAAGATGTAATTAAGAAATATGGATATGTGACACAATATTAATATAATAAAATTTTAAATATTTATATATAATTTAAAAAATCATATCATATGTATATAAATATCCTATACATGTTAAAAAACTATAATTAATGCGACAAACTCAGTTTGTCATAATAAGATTACCATATTATTTTGCATGACTTACCAATGAATAATCATATTTGATCCAATTTTGAAAGATATTAGCGTGAATGGTGGTGGTAATTAATGAAGATGGGAGAGGAGTGGGTCCTACCGGTGCGACTGTCGCCAGTATTGAACATGTCGGAGGATTGGTTGGTGTACGAGAAGCCAACACCGGCCGGAGCTTCCAAGAATAAGAGGTTGGCCACCGTGTTCCATGTGAACTTGTTAAGGTACAGCCCTGAAGCTGTCTTGTTTATTCTGAATGGGCCAATCTCTTCGGATGCTCCATATGCCACTGATGAGCAACCCGGACCTAACCACACATGGATTAAAAAAAAAACAAATTAATCGAGCAGAAACACAACATAATTAAGAAGCGAGAAGAGCATATGAAAAAAACGAGTTTCGTCTGCCAAGAGTTTTAAATTATGAGAAAAACTGGTACCAACTTTATGGTGGAAAATGAAGAAAAAGAAAAAGAAAAAAAAAGCTCATTTTATGCTATTGGTTTGATAGGTTGTTGTACATATTAACATTCCATAAAAAAAATTGTCTTTCTTGTTTTTTTATAATATATATATATTTTTTATAATTGATCTCTTACTTTAATTGCTTCATTACATTTGGTATCCTACTATCTAACTTAAATATTAATTTTAGTTATATCTTCATGAAATTACAATAATAGTATTTTTTTTTTTAAACTGTCAAAATAGACTATCTCCTAACCTTCAAAAAAGTATTGGATTGCAATTCAATTTTAACGGTCCATATTTAAATAAGACCTTTTGACCTAACCCTAATAAGCTCAAGGACTTATTAAGGTCGGACCAAGACTCTAGGTTTTTATTTGTTTATTTATTTATTAATTTTTAACTTGAGTTGTAAATGGAATGCTATTATAGGAGATGAATTCTATAAGGGGAGAAATTTATCAAGAGTTGACTCAAATATTACTGAAGTTGAAGTGGATGAATTCTAAGGTTTTTTTTCCATTAAGTGGGGTAATTTATGATTATAAACATTGGTTTAAAATTTAATATGTTGAGTACTTAAAATGTTGACTTGACTTTTCTATGTATTTTAGGTATTTAACTTGTTTTGTTGTATTATTGTAGTTTCATAGTGTTATTTGGACTTGAATTTATAACTCATAATGGGCGATTTGGTACATTACTTTTATTAATTAGTATTATTCTTGAATGATTATCTTTTATATAATTATGATTTAGTTTCAATAAGTTTTGAATTTATGTAATATTTTTATGCTTTAATCACAAAATAGGTAATTATACTTTGTAATTTGTTGCCATTGCCTTTATATTAGAGTTAAAAAATTGAGAAAAAATAAATAAAGAGTAAAGCACATAGGGCTCGCCCTAACTTAATTTTAAAGTTGGCATGAAATTTTAAAATTCCATATTTAAATAACTTTTGCTCGACTTATTTTTAAACAACTTATGGCTCACCTTAATCTTAATTGATAGTTTTTTTTTTATATTTTATATTTTTTCTTGAAAAGGGAATTTTAATTATTTTACGTAACAATGCAAGGAATAAATGCAACAAGAAAGATAAATTAAGTTATCAATTGTAAAAATAAATAGATTAAAAAATGAATTGCAATTGAGAACTAAGATCAAGATAGAAAAAAAAAATACAGTTTCTTCTAAATATAATTATGTGCTTTTGTCTTTTGCGGTATTGTTGTGGAAAGTTTGACCTCATCACTGATTGTTTTTCCTTATCTAGAAATATACTATTTTATTTAATAAATGAGAATTAATTATTAGATAAAAATAAATATCTAAAGGTGAAAAAATTCATCTTCTCCAGAAAGTAGAGCTTAACCATACCCTATAGCAGACTGGTCACATTATGTCACTCTAATGATAAATTAATTGACTTAGTACGGAATTTATGTCTAAAATTAAAATTCAAAATTTTAAATCAAATCAAATCAAAATAAAATACTGTCACACTTTTTAGATGTTAGGTAGTCACGTAGGGAAAGACAAAGCTGTATTCAGCTAAATATAGGGCTGCATTAATGGTGCACCAATACCAGCTGACAAGTTGGCTAACAGAACCTTAAATAATGGCTCTGATGAGGCAGCTCATCTTAATGAGGCTTGGTTTTAGTTGCTTTCCAGCATTTATTTTTTTTTCTGACGACTCTGCCATTATGCGTGTGTGTGTGTAGAAGAAAAGAGTGAGACAAACAACGGAAAAACGGGGTTGTATGAAAACCTTGGCAATCCAAATCAATTGGTGAATTACATTTACTTTTTATTTTTATTGAAATTTATAAAAATTATATTTACATTAGTTCTAAATTATATAAAAATCTTTTATATTTATAAAATTATTTATATAATTTATATTGTATAATTTTTTTAAAAAAAATTATAAATAATTTAATTCAATACAATATAAATGATTAAAATATCAAATTAATATTTATAAAAATTATTATAATTTTTAAACATTTAAAAAAAATATGAGTATAAGTTTTATAACTTTTAAAAAACATATTGTTGTTTCAATTTAGAATTAAAAGAAATGTCCATATAATTTTTATAAATTTTTAAAAAAAATTAAAAAACTTATTTATTATATTATTTTGGAGAGTACTCTAAAAATTAAATTTTAAAAGCACAAATTTAATATAAAAAAAAGTCCAAAAAACAAAATGATGATTTCTTCTCTCCACCATAGCTTCATGAGTAACTTCGGACAATTGAATTCTTTAGAGTATTTTATCAGATAAAGTCAAAGAAATAAATATATAAATTAATAAAATTAATATTTAATAAACAAATAAAATCTGTTAATTCACATAAAAATCCTACCACAGTATTTTTTTTTCTTTAATTTTATCTTACAAAATTTTTAAAAAATTTTAGAGCCAATTGTCCTTTGATTCTGTGATACTATTCACTATAACTTAGCTCATCATTCCAATGGCAAATTAACCACTGACATGGCCTCTACGTACTCTTGCTCTTTTTCCCTTTTTTTTTTTTCATTACGAAAGTTGACGGCAGTTCAGAAGGTCATTTAATCTCAGATCCTACAGTTACAGACAAGACTGTTTAAAGAAGCTAGAAAGATTACCGTTCAACTGAAGAGGAGGGAGAAGTGGGTAAGACAGATTCCGATGAGTAAATCGAGTTTTTTGTTTTTGTTTTTTTTTTTCGTTTAGCTTTGTGGGATATTCAAATTTGAATATTCAACTTTAAAAATAACTCTAGAACCAAGTAAATCAAGGCCAAAACATATTCATTAAAGATTCTCATAATTAAAAAAGGGTCTTTGATAATAGTTTCAAAGATAGACAACAAAATTAGAATTAATAGAAGTGAAAAAAGTAAAACTTCAAATAAAGTTAATTAAGGGATAAAATGTATATTTAAACCATTAAGTTATTAGAATTAAATAAATACGTATCAAACATATTTTTTTTAGATAATACCAATGAGTATAGAATTGATTTTATTTAAAGTATTAAATTTTTTTTAAGACTTTAAATTCTTGACACTAAAAATATTTCAATTGTAGAACTCAAGCTTATTTGAACCATAAATATCAAATATATTTTTTAAAGAACTCAACTTTAATATATTTATTTATTGACAAGGAAAAGATAAAATTCACATTGAGAATTTAAAGAAAAATTATAAAAATGTCTCAAAAGATAAAATGTGTACATTTTGTTGGCTAGTGCGTCGGCAGAAATGAAGTAGTCGTAACATGATTAAACATTTGTTAGCTTAGGGAAGGGACATGCTAAGAAAGAGCTAGAAGGCATAAACACCCAAATGAGGAAAAATCTATCAAACTACTACTAATAGCCTATATAACAGTGACTCTATATGCATGCTAATTATTCTCCATCTATAATACACGGATGGACTTTTCAAATTATAAAGTATTTTAAGTATTATAGTATTTTTATGTTTTTGTCAATGTCACATGCTGTGTTAGTGATTGTGATTCATACTCATATTGAACTACATCAAATCTTAAAATGCAGTAAGTTCAAAGTTCAAAGTTCTAACCTCCGTTGAGCCAAATGACGAGGGGTTTAGAGAGAGGGTTTTGGGCAGCTTCAGTGAGCCAATAAAAGAGAGCTCTACCAGCAGCTTGGTTAACAGTGACATAACCAGAGAACTGCTGGAAAGAGACTTTTGGTTGGCCTGGGAGTTCAAAGATTCTATCGGCTTCTTCTCCATCTTCTTGTGCTTTAACTTGTTCATGACTTGCTCTGAGTGTGATAAGAACCAGAACAAGGACCACACGAACAAAGATCCCTCTTTTCCCCATGACTATGGCTTGTTGCTCTTTGTGAAAGTGAAGAACTGGAAGAAAAGAGAAGGAATAAAAAAGAAAAAGAAAATGTCTCTATCTCTTGCTAGTTGTCTGTGAGAGTGATGGGAAGTTAGGCGTGTGTGGCTGCCAGGAAGGTTTAAATAAGAGAGAGAGAGAGAGAGAGAGAGAGAGAGTGAGAGAGAGGAAAGGGCAGGGGGTGAATTTGAAGGAGAGGGCATAGGAGAATTATGGTGAGCACTTCTAGCTAGAAACAATTTTTTTAATATTAGCTTCTATGTGTGGTCTAAAGGGGAAGTGTGTGGAATTTTAACTCCCGTCATATTCTTGAAAAGAATAATTCTAAGTATAATTGTTTTTCTTTTATATATATGACACACTTCAATTAATTTATGTTTTTGTTTTATTAAAGGTAAAATATTTATTTACAAATGTATAACTTAAATTATAAGTAAATTTTATTTCAGTGATTGAAATTTTTTTGTAGTATTAGAAGTTTGAATTTAAACAAAATTAATTTTATATTTAAAAAGTATAAAAAAATATTTATGTAAAAAAAAAAAGATAAATTAACTATACCAGAATTAGAGGATTCACAAAAAACAGTTTTTGGTAGCCTAATCTCAAAAAGTTAGCATAGTTAAGATTCAAACATTGTGTCTAATAAAATATCATATAATTATCTTTACTATTATTCTAATATTTTAGGTGAAGCTTAGTACATGAGAATCCTAATTTTCATATACATAAAAATTTATATATATAAAATTTGATGGATAATAAGATATATTAAAAAATGGTTTTTTCTATATTATTTATGTCATATATAATTTATAAATTTTTATATTTAATAATTATACATAAACATCTTAAAAACAAATTTTTAAATTTTTAAAACTAAAATCTCCGTATATCAAACATCACTTTAGAGTTTTAAAATACTATTTTAACTTTACTTACATTTGACAATTTTTGAGATAATCTCAATCCATTGAATATAAGTAAAGCAAATCAATTTCAGATAAAAACTAATTCTTTGGTGTTTTAATTAAGATACTATTTTAAACCTACATGTTTTTGATGAATTTTGAGGCATCGATCGCAAATAAGTAGAACCAATCAATTATATATAAATATTTAAGCAATATTTTAAAATTATCTTAAAATAAAGTGGGTTGTCGAGTCATAATTAATTTAACTAATTATACTCTTGTTGAGTGGGATGATATTATAATTATATATAAAAAAATAGTTATATACTCTAATTTATACCTCTAATTATTATTAATTTTCTTAATATAAAAACATTGTAATGTCTTTTTCCAATTAATGTCTTATTGCGATGAAAACTCAACTCTTTGTAAAAATTAAACATTAAGTTTAACATTTATAGTATCACGTGCTCTACACATACTAATTTGAAAAGTCTACTAAAGCTCTCTTTTTACCACTAATTGAAAAAATAATTTGGCCTAAGGATATAAAACAAGAATGACTTTTTAAATTGACATAATAGTACAATAGTTACAAGTAGCATAAATGATTATTAAAATATTAAATTTAATATTTAATTTAGGCATAAAGTGTTTATTGTAATATGAAATATAAATTAAAAAAATATTACAATTCTTTTAAATTAAAAAGAGCAGTAATTAAAAATATAAATTAAAGTAAATTTAATTTAATTTTTTAAATATCTTAAACAATACATCTACATCCTTTTATAATTTTGGCGTGTGGCGATCTAACTTCGGAGGAAGATCAGGGTGCTCATATCAAATAGCAAGAAATTCAAGCGAAAATGCTTTTGATATGATGGGTTTCTCAAATCTGTCTTAATTATAGGCGCAACTAGATCACATGGTCCTCTCGTGCTCCTGAAGCAGTCCTTTTAATCCTCCATCAATCATGCACAAGAACTTTGACTGCCTCCTTTTTTTAATTTTTTAATCCATTGACTTAGCTATTCAACAACCATCCCCTACAATTACTATTTTCAACAGTGCACATTCAAAATATCTAGAAGTATAGAATATTGCTATTTTAGAACAGAATTTCAAACCGCTAAAAAAAATTTATGTATCACATTTTGCTAAATTTTTACAATTATTAACTTCTGGAAAAAATAACATTAACTTATTATGACTTATACTCTCAATAATAGATTTTATCAAAATTTAAAAATCATTGTAACGTATCTTTTTAATTATATATTTATTGTAAAGAGTACTTTATTATCCAAAATTACTCTTAAATTTTACAGTCATTTTATCACTTAAATTATATAAAATGAAAAAAATATCCTCTCACACACAATTAAAAGTTTCTAACTCGTGATTTTGCCATTTACAAAGCAAGGAAATCAACTTTCACCTTACTAGAAAGATGTTAGATTTGATGACAATTTTTTATGTCAAAGTGGTTTTACAATGGATGTATATATTAAAAGAGGCGTTGCAATAATTTTTGAATTAAAGAAAAAATTACAATTGAGTTGGGAAGTCACAGTGAGTAAATGTTATTTGCTCTAATTTTTATATAATATTTTTTTTTAATAAGTTTTATCCATTATGCCAAATATACAAACGTTAATTAATATTATCTTAGTATTTTATACTAAAATATGTAAACCAAATTCCTCATTATTTTTCCCTAATTTAATTCTACCTTGTATCTGATTTCTGATTTGATGAGTCAGAAAATATTTAAAATGTCTTGCAGAATGTAAATCAATAATTGAAAAAATTATTATTCCTTTTGTCATAATTTTGTAGTCCCAACTTAATTATTTCAAATTTATGGTGTATCACTTTGGTACCCTGCAATTATTGTGGTCATGCAGGCAGAAGATCATTTGTGATATGGCAGCTCAATTATCTGGCATTAGCTTAAAAAAATAACAATAACTAATAAAGCAGGAAGAGATTCAGGAAAGGTTCAGTTATAAATGCTATTGCACTCTTACGCTAATAGGAGCCTGTATTCTCAGAACTCGTTTAGAAGAACGTGATGTCATTATATTTTCTGTGAAGAAAAGTGACCTTTCACTGTTCCAGTTTCATCAAAATACCCATCGCCCACGCCAGAATAAATGATACTTTATTCCGAGGATGTTATCAAATGGATTTTTTTTCGGACACAAGGATCTTTCTCTCAGTGGTTTTTTTTTCAAAAAAAAAATTCAAGTTCTTTCAATAATTTAATTCAAAGTTCTTTATTATTTGAATTAATTGTGACTACCATAAAACGAGAATAAACGTTATAAGATATTAATATTGTTAATTTGATAATTGTTTCAAAGATTTGATGGATTTGGAAGTTCATCAAATACTCTTCACCTTACTGTGGTTCAATAACAACTTTTTTCAAGTTATTCAAGAACGTCATAGATTAGAAGTTTTAGAATATGATAGTGATGAGTGCTAAACTAGGGAGAGATGCTCTTTGGATGAGCCCGACAAGCAAAGATCCTCCATAGATTGGCTAGAACTATAAAAATAAGATAGAAGGTGGTCAGCACCATGTTGACTCCATTGGAGCTTCGATGTTCAAATTAATCTTCATAATGTGAATTTGAAGCTTCGAGATAATGAGTATACGGAAAAAGAAGGTGAACTTACTTGGAGAAAGAACAGAATCACACCTATAAACCTTGGTAAATCGATGAGCCCTTAGGAATATTCTTGTAAATTTGGCTTACGGTAAGAGGTATTACCTCTTAGTTACATGTTGATCATGCAAAACTCCTGCAAATTGTGCTCATTTAGTTAGTTAGAAGGGTGTCGTTATGCTATGTGGCATGTTAGGCGAGCTAATGATTAAGATAAACTCATAGCTGGGTGCACCAATATCGCTCGATTCAAATCCATCTCAGTGCAACCCATTTTTTTGTATTATGAGATAGTGTACTCCATTCTTGTTAAATATCAAACCTTGAGGTTTGTAACACTACCTTGTATCAAATAGATAAAACCCATCCAATTTTTCTTCTAATTGCATGTCTAAAATTACTATAACCTAAAAATTTGGGGATGAGACGAGAATTTAAGAAGTGTTGCGCTCGATTCAGAAGAGAGAGATTAGGGATTTGAAAAGTAAAAGGTTGGTTAGGGCCATGCCGAAGTGAGAGTTTAGTCATGAACTTTGAAGATTAAGTCTGCACAAGCTATGGACAAAGAGAGAGTATAATAATAGAGAGAGAATGTAAGAGTAGTTAAATAAGAAGTTAGTATTAGTATGCCAGCTAATGACAACTGCAAAGCAACTAGTCCACTTGTCCAAGCTTTTTTGTAAGAGAATTGGGCTTGACAATGAAGCTATATATATAGTCACCAATTAGCAAGTTGTCGCATGGCTATAGTGTGGTTGATCCAGCTCCTATGTTTGGGTAGTCTTCGCATAGTAAGTTAGCCTATCGAGCTCAATCAACCGAATAAAGGTATTATCAACTATTCTGGATATGATTTGTTGACTCTATTGATGTGTTAGGTCAAGCTTAGAATCTTTTGTAAAAAGGGCAAGTGGCTTTTGAACTAAAAAAAACTAATACAAACTTAGGTAGTTGTTTTTCAATCAAATATTGGTCAACAAGGATACAATTTTGCATAAGATATTGAAATTTATGGCTAACAATATTTTGTTGCCTAATAGCAAATTTTTTAATTTAAGATTAACAGTTAATTGTCGTGTTTAGATAGCTAATTGTTAATTACTGTCAAAGTTAAAAATAAATTTTTAGTAATTAATAATCAACTATTATGCTATAACATTCAATTGTTAACCATAATTTTATGAAATTAGATATCTTTAATAGATAATATTCGACTATTGAACTACAAAAGTCATCTAATGCTAGTATAAAAAAGTTTATATAGAAAATAAATAGCTAGTTTTATACAAAATCATTTGTAGGTCTTTTCCAATGGCTATTTTGTGAGAAATTCTATATATGAGAGGGTTCTCTTAGCTACTATTAATTAACTAATTAACAACTCCTAAACTTGATTTAATTTTATTAGAGCTCATTGGAAACTTGCTACCTTCCAAGTGCTCTTAATTTTTCACTCTTGTAAGAGAGTTGCTCTTGAGAAGATTTGGCAAAAACTTGTAAGGGAGAGTGCTACTCTTGTACAACTCTAAGCTGAAAAGATTGTAGTGGCTCTCAAGTGTCAATTGATGAACTTGTAGATATAGTGAAAAATCTTAAATTAAGAATTGAGAACTAGATGTAGATGTTTATAAGTTGAACTAGAATTAATAAACTGCTTGAGTTTGATCTTCTCCAAACACTCTTTTTAAGTTTGTTGCATATTTCTCTTAAACTTCTTGATACACAGGCCTTCATCTTGACTGCTTAGTTTTAAACTAAACTTTGTATTGGTTGTTTTTAATCCTCTTAACTTCTAACATTTGCTAAAATGTTTTCAAAGTTATTTATCTTTGCAAGAAAGTTTAGGTTTTACATTAAGTTCAAGTTTTAAATTGAATAATCCAATTCACTTTCTCTTGGGTGTTTAGCCATTCCTAATATTCACATTGAACTTACGAACCCACTATTTATATTCTCCCCAAAATTTAGCACTATGTTTTCAATGATAATTATCATACCAAACTGGTTTCTGAACCCAAAATCCTTGCTTACTGATATCAACAAACTATAAGCTTTTTTTTTTAACTTCATCAATTTCCCTTAAAATTACAATGACATATTTATTTATTTTTGTTATTATACTTGACCCTTTATTGTCACATTACACAAATACTCTCTTCTGCTATATGACACTATTAATTTATCCATGCAAATACTAGATTATCTTTAAGAATTTATATATAAAACATCCTAAATCAAAGTTAAATGATAGAACGAGAGAAGTAACTCATTTGTTTAAAAATAGCTAAATAAATAAGAAATATAAGTAATGTATTATAAGTTACCTACATTCATCAACTATCGTTATACTCAAATCATGGTGTTTGACATCTGCTCTACAACGAGTTAAGGAGTGTTACACCTTGACTAATAGTTGTATCTTTTAGTTTAGTGATAATTTTTTTTATTTTGTTAATTGGCCTATTAGAGTGAATGCATGGGTTTAAACCCGGGGAATATAACATTTATCAATTTTCCTTGTATTCGAATTGTGGGGATTAGCGTTTGCACTATATGGATTAAAAAAATAGAGTTATGCTCTAATTAATATATAGCTATAGTGTCATTAATTAAGGCAAGTATCCTGTCAAGTACAAAACCAACTTAATTATATGGAACTTTCTTGGTAAATTTTTTATATAAACTAGTTACAACTTTATCTTTAATATAGTGTTATAACAATTTAAATGACTCAGATAAGCTTGGTTCCAAAAAATTTATAAATAACTCAAATACCAAAAAAAATTAATAATTTGGATCCTATGTTTAGAAATGTAGATTTTTCCGTTTGTGGAGATCCTTTTTAGGACTATTCTGTAAGAGGATGGATATAAAGTTTTATCTGTTTAAAATAAAGAGATGGAGGTGATACCCCTCGTCTCGCAGGGACCAAGCTATACAATTATTTAAATACTTTTAATATATGGATTTAAAACTATACTATTCAATTTTCATAACTTTATAAGATTAGGATTAACCAGTTTCCTTGCTCAAGATTTTATTTAGACTATTTTATAGAGTTTAACGAATTATGGGAATAAATTAATGTATCACGTGTGAGCTTGGAATCAAACTGGTTAAAATAATTGGCTTGGTCTCCTAGAATAATACATGGTAAGTTCTTAAAAAATGCTGTGTGGTGACTTAATTTGACATATCATTTGTAAATATGTTGTAAAAACTCTTACGTATTTTTTTTAAGGTTTACATGAGTATTTTTATACTCTTTTAGTGTAAGACTAATCTTATTTGAGGTATTAAAATGACCTCTCTTAACATGTATATTTTCATAAATTCAAACTCTTGATATTATAAAAATCATAAATCATTAAATTTAAACTTATTATTTGAATCACAAATTTATAAAACAAATTTCAATGTTTTCTATATACAAGAAACAAAATATTAATGAAGCATCAGCCAAGTCTAAAATAAAAGTCATACATACATAATGTTATATAATTATTACTTTCTCCGATAATTATATTCTATTTCAATTTAATACTTAAATTGACTACTTATACGAAAATTACTTATTTCTTAGTTGAAGCACTTATTGTTAAGTGAATTAATTATTTATTATTCATTTTTTACTAAGAATAATTGGAACTTAAATTTTTTTATTTTATTTTAAGTTGTATCTAATGTCTCCTCCTTTTAAAAGACTCTAAGTTTACCACTAAATAATAATGAATTACATAATTTTATATTTACAATTCTGAAAAGTGATATATAATTACAGCATATGCAGGATTAAGATGAACTTTTATTCAAGTTCTAATAATATACTTTCAAAAAATATTTATTTGATATATATTAAAAAAAATATTTATAAATATTGATTATTGCATATTAGTCATCCCTGGTCTCAAAGTGAAAAAGTTGTTATGTTTCTATTTTTCAGCGGAGTGTGAAACTGTGAATATTAAGAAAAAAAAAGTTGTACACAAATAAATGAGCTGAGTCCGAATAATTCATAATCAATACTATAAATATGATATGATTATATATATATATATATATATATATATATATATATATATATATATATATATATATATATATATATATATATATATATATATATATATATATATATATATATATATATATACGTACGTACAAATTAAACTAACTAGAAAAATATTTTAATTTTACGTAAGTTATTATATTTATATTTAATTTCTAATAAAATTTTATATAAATAAAAAAATAAAAAATATATAATTTATTAATTATTAAAATATTTATGACATTAAATTTTTAAGTACGACTCTTTTAGTTAAATAAATTTAATATGTTGTCATTTGATAAATAATGCAAATCAAATTTGAACTACTATGGAATTAGATTCAAATAGTTTATTTATATCCCCAAACTAAATTATGATATTATCATACGATATTTTTTTTCTTTTATTTATGCATTTTGTCCCATAGTTTGACATAATGGTAAAAGTCAGCATTCAAAATCTTAAATTTTTTCTAACTTTATAAAATAGACAGGACAAATTTTCCCAATCAGTTTTCTAAAACGAATTTTAAAATTGGAGGTTGGGAGGGACTGACGTTACCGATGATTTCAATGGAAGCAAAGTGTGACCCGTAAAATCCGGTTCCAACTTTTGGAAAGATGCAGTGATAGGATTAAAGAGTAGGAAGGTAGTTGTGGAATTTATGATGTACAGATACAGAGGTAGGGAACAGAAATAGACTCAGCAAAGCAAATTGGTCTGAAGAAAATAGTTAGGCCCCTCACCGCACAATGCTCATTCACGGAAGGAGGCACCGAAAAGGCATGTGTCATTGTCACATCCCATTGGGTCAATGCTCCTCTTCTCTCTCAACATCCCACAGCAGATAACTTTTTTCCTAGGTGGCTTTTATTTTATGGGTATTTTAATTTTTCATTTAAAAATTATATATAAACAATTTAAAAATAATATAAATAAAAATTAATTTTTTATATTATTTAGACTATATATATCATAAGTTTTAATTTTTTTTCATATTATTATAGTTAATAAATTTTTAAATATCTGGAAAAAAAATTTCTTATACCAAACACTACATAAATATTTTGTTTTAAATATCACTAATAAGTAATATTTAAATTATGTGTATTTCAATTAATTTATGTATTTTTAAAACTAAATAACTAGTTTGTATTCATCTTTTTAAAACTTTAAGAATTATTTTTGTATTTTCTTTAGTCTCAATTAGAATTTCTTTTGAAATTTATAAAAATCTTATAAAATTTAGTCCAATCTAGCCTTTGAAATGCTTTGGATTGGGCTAGGCCAAGCACATTTTTTCTTTCTTCACACACTAACTTAATTTTGATATTTATATAATACCTTCCATTCATATAATATATATACATAGAGTAGGATAGCCCAATCACTTTGTTTTTTTGCTTCAGAAACTAATTTAATTTTGATGTTTATATAATATTTTCCTTTCATATAATATATATACATAGAGTAGGATAAAAAAAAAATCTATTTTTGTGATAGAAAATAATACTAAAAAAATTTAATTAGATAATATTATCTTAACATAATGATAAAATTAAAATAGAAATATTAAGAATAATGTCAATATATATAATACTTATAAGAAAACATAATGATATTATTTCATTTAATTTTCAAAACCCAAAATAAAAATAGTAACACGAATGGTAGTAAAGAATCAAATTTACAATAAAAAGGTGACATCCCTTTAAAATTTAAACTCATAAATGATAATGAATATTGAAAAAAAAAATTAGTTTATTTGTAAAACTTAACCTGTAGCGTAGGCCCATATAAGTCCCAAGGGTTAGAAGCGCTTCCTTTGTATGGGTTTAAAAAATGTTGGTCCACCCCAATCTCTTGACAAGATTAAGTTACGTCCAAAAAAAAAAAAAGACAAGATTAAGTTGGGCGGGCTCCATAGATGAAGCCTATTCTAATATATATATATATACATGTAATAACTTTAAATTTAAATTATTTTATTATGTTTTATTTTATTTTATGATATATTATTATGAGCATTAAAGGAATAAAGGTGTAATTCAAATATTTCAAAGGATGCAATTGAAATCTTTTAACAATTTTAGGCCATACTATAAATAATTAAAATTTTAAGACATTCTCTAATAATTTAAATTTTTTGTATGGTCTTTCTTTACCTATAAGGTCTTCTCTAGAAAATTTGGAAAAAAACCTTAAAAACGCTTGTTTCTCTCTCTACTTCTCACTTTCCATGTCTACCCACATAAGGAGATCTTGGTTTAAGGACTTATAAACCTCTGTCTGTGATGATGAGAATTACAATTTTGACCTATCACCTCATCCAAACTAGTCAAAAAATCATCAGAATTTAGGGTAGAAAAATCTTTAAAAAGTTGAATTTCAAAACTCTTGTCTAAAGTGTTCAAATCACAAAAAATAACATTATAGTTGAATACAGGAGATGAAAAATATCTTTGGGAGCCAAAATTCTAATGCTAGACCACCTCTATAGAATCCCCGCGCATAGTCATGCACTACCCTACTTCCTATGCACGGACTTCATGCGCCACCTTATACAGCACATGGATCTGAAATCTTAAAGTTGACCGATTGTTGATCAACCTTCCAAAGCTTGACTTTTGTGATTTAGGAGTTATTTGCAGTTTTTGATCTCTCAAACTCATATTTGGGACCCCTTTGGGCTGAATCCGCTTAAAACTTTTCCTTGGGAGTCATGCAACTTTGAACTAATTATACAGTAAGTAGATGATACCTACGATAGCATGTTTTACTTCTTTCCTTATTTCTATGTTATATTTAGTAGATCCTATTTTATTGTGGCTATTTTGAAACTTTTGGATTTATGGTATTTATTGGAATTTTTTATTTTTATGAATAAAGTGCTGATTTTCATTGAATAAGATTACACTATTTAAATATTTTCACTTTAGAACCCCGAGGAAATCTGGGACAAGCATAGATGTTATGACTCTCTATATTATCGTGGATGACACAATTGGAATTATAATTTTATTTATGAACTTATCTATGAAATTAATTTTCTGTTATTAGTTATTTGATATTAGATTTGGGTTTTTAATATATATATATATATATATATATATATATATATATATATATATATATATATATATATGGAACTGATCATGTTTTAAGCTTATGGGTTTAATGAAATATATTTAGAAATTTGAATTTACACTATGAAGTGGGAGATTTTACTGAAAATGTAATTTAATTGAAATGGAAATTTTTGTATCTATTGGTAAAATGTTATTATTTATTCAATGGATTTGACATATAGTATGTTATGGGGATTGATGTTTGGTGAACTAATTCGTGGCCTTGGCACATATTTTATTGTTGAAGAGACTAAATATACAAGGATTTCTTGATTTTTATTTAAATGTAAATTTACCTTTTATTTATTATTTTCTATTGGGAGAATACTTATTTAAAAACACTATTAGCTATCAGTGGTAGATGTTAACTTTGATATACCTTAAAACTCCATCTAGCAAGATGTTGTTAGCCCTATGTGGTTAGCCAACATACGTGGATGATTGAATAAGAATTACAAAAAAAATTCCTAATAGATATATGGGTATAATGTTTGACTTTTTATGGACTGTTTGTCTAATTGAATGGTGATTTTTCTCCCAAGATGTGTGCTCAAGGTAGATCTTGGTTCTAATACAGAATTTCTCTGACTACTTTTAGTTTAATTTAATCTATTTTTGTAATACCCTTCAGTTGTGAAACAATACATCTTTGTTTCAATGGATGCACTTTATACTAAAATGATCATGTTTTTCCTTTAGGGGTGTTTGGTAGGGGAAATTTTTTTGGATTTATGGGAAATTGAATTTGGGAAAATTAAATTCCCACGTTTGATTCCTAAATTTTAAAACAGGATTCTTAAGAATTCATGATTCCTGAGAATAATTTTTAACAAGGATTCCCACCAAAACTTTTTTCATGTAAGGGGGGTGGGAATCCAAGTTTTCCATAGAGGTGGAAATCCTGTTAAATAATAAAAAGACAATTTTACTCTTCATTTTTACCTCCCACCTCTACCTATTTTTATATCTTCTCAACTATCTATTTTGTGTATAAATATTTTGTATAAATTATTATACTTGAAGTATTAACATTATACTATACATATATTATTTTTCATTTTGTAATATAATACTATCATGTAATTATATATGTAAGATTATTTATTTTTAAAATTTTACACATTTTTTGTCATAGAGAAAGCACCTTTATTATTTTGAGAAGGCAACTATAACTATTTTTTAATTTATTTTATTCTTTTATGTTTTAATTTTTATTAAAAAAATAGATAAGATAATTTTTTTAAAAAAATTAAGGGACATTTTTGAAAAATTACTGAAGATTCCTAGAAAACTTAAATATAACCAAAAATAAAAATAAATATTTTTTTTAAAATATTACTTTAAGATTCCCATCAATCTTAAAGTTCAACCAAACACATTTTATACATTCTCATAAATTATTATTCCCATCCCAGGAACAAAAAACTTTGCCGTATACCAAACGCCCCCTTAAGGTATATATGTTTTGTTTCATATGAGGTATTTTCGTTTTGATATATGTATGCAGTCTGATAGTATAATATATTTTTGCTCAAGGTAAATATGTTTTTCCTTCAATGAATTTTGTTTTACCTTAATTAATATGTTTCGTCTTGAATGATTATATTTACTTTACTATTTATATATGGAGTTTATTTTATGTTTTATTAAGAAGATTAATGTAATAGTAGCATCATTAAGGTTTTTATATGTAATAATCCTAGGTTGGATTTATTTAGATTTTAAGAGGGATTTTATTAAATTCAAAAGATTTTATTAAGTTAAAAGATTTTATTTTATTTATTACATGATTTTCATGGGAATTTATATGGTAAAATAGGATAATTTAAGGTTAGGGGTAAAAATTTAATTTTTGAAAGTTATGGGGGCAAAATGTAAATAACCAAATTTACAAGGGCATTTTTCAACAATTTTGATTTTTCTAATCAATCCCTCAAATGATTTTTAGGGAGCTGCATAATGGGTGTAGAAAACTTTGTAGTGTTTTAGCTCTCTTCTATCTTTAAAACCCATATTTTACTTTCAATTGCAACACCACTAGCACCAAATGATTCAAAATGACGAGTTCTACAAATCTAGTTGAATAGATTCACCCATAATGGTTGAAAACCAACCAAAAATGAGAGAAGACATAAAAAAGGTGAGTTTCAAAACATCTACTTAGAGTACTCAAAATGAAAACCTAAGACCATAGATGAATTCAAGAAGTAGAAAAATCTTATGAATTGAGGTTTCATGATTAAATCACACTTATAATTGCCGCACACACCACCCTTCTTGGTGACGTGTGAGGCCTACTCGCAAGGGTAGCCTCGATGCATGAAGCACGTGAATAATGCCTTATTTTTGTTGATTGGCGTTAACCGATCTCTTAAAATATGAATTTCACAATTTCAAAGTCATTTTTTAAATTTTTAGTCCCTCTAAACTCAATTTTGAGGTGCTTTTCGTTCGAAAAGGATTGGACAAGGGTGTTTTAGAGCTGACCTGTAACGTCCGAGTTTTTTTTTCCGATACGCATGTTAAATACGCCATATGTATAAACACAATATATACATATTTATTACAAACCTCATACATATTATAATTCTACAATACAACATTTCAAAACACAATATACATGTTTACATATATATTACAAACCTCACACATATTATATTTATACAATACAACATTTTAGTACAAAATTAAGAGTCTTTATACAGCACTTCACCCTTGAAATACAAAGAGTGAGGAGGTGGTGCTGACATTTAGATCTCCATCAGTAACGTCATTTTGTGTTGCATCTCATTTCTTTTTATCTGAACATAACACCACAATAATAGTGAGAACAAAGGTTCCCAGTAGATTTAACATAAATAAAATATGATGCGAAAACATGAGTTATGTTCAGCTGTATAAGTTACAAAAAAATATCAAAATTTTGAGATAAAATCATAATTTTTGTTTATGCATAATAATCATACTACACATGCACTAAAAATCCATTTTTTTTAATGTTCAGCCATATCACAGCTTTTAATTTACTCATTTGCTATATGCATAGTGACCGATCGACTACAATCATAATAAGTGATCAGGGAATGTGAGTACATCACCCTCCTGCCCCTTCACATTACCACTGTCACCCGGTTGGAGCGGCCCTCCCTTGACTCACTCAGGATAATAGGGCATCCCCTACTCGGTACCGTCTCAAGCCATACAACCCGTCGATATTCATCCATATATATAAATATATATATATATATATATATATAAATTTATATTTATCAAATACAATATATAACTATTAAGCAACTCGTCATGAGATTTACGCTTGCCATTTAATTACTTACATAATATGATACATCATTTTTATACCAAATGATTAATAATCATTCATCACATAACAATACTCAATATAATTCATTGATACCAAAATCATCATTTTAAAAGTATTTTTCATGGATATATATTTCTTAAAAATATTACAACAAATAAGATTATTTTTAAGTATAAAACAGTAAAAAGTATGATAATCCAGCACCCAACATGGCCTAACCATGTTCAAGACATAGCCAAGCTTGAAAAATACCTCAAAAATGCTTAAAAACAGCCCCAAACACGGCCTACCCGTGTTGAAGCAACCCAGAACACGGCCTGACCGTGTTCTGTGACCTTTCTTCACTTATTCCATCATATCTCCCTCATACGATTTACAATTGAGGTGATTTCAAATCTTATAGGAAGCTAAGACAATTATCTACAACTTTTATGTTTATATTTTCTTCAAATTCTCTATGGATTATTCCCAGAAAATTAAAATAAAAAAACTTATATTTACTATCCTGAATTCCGACCTCTGCTCAATTAATCAGCCATATCTCCCTCATATGAACTCCAAATTAAGTAATTATAAATCCTATAGATCCGTGAGACATATATCTACAATTCATATGTTGACCATTTCGTTAAACGCCTTACCAAATTTTCCCAGAATTCCAAAAACTGAAGCTTTCCCAATTATTCCGAAATTCAGCTTAATTTATCTTCTCATTTGATTTTCTTTTATATAATCCCATACACCCATATGCATGTCCAAACATCCAAAATAGAATTTCATATAAATATCCAGACCACAAGTTATCCAAAATAATATCTAAAAAAATCTAAAAATGTATATATAATTTTGTATAAAAATTTATTAGAAGATGTTAATCCTACCTCAAATTCCTTTAAATTCGGTGCTTGATTCCTTGATTTCTCTTTACTTTTCCTTCTCCTTCTTCTTCCTCTTTCTCTTCTTCTTCTTCTTCTTTCTCTTCTTCTGCTTCCTCTTTTCTCTTCTTCTCCTTTCTTTTTCTCATTTTCTTTTTCTTCTCTTTTCTTTTTTCTCCTTTTCTTTTTCTTCTCTTTTTCCTTCCGACATTTCCCCCCTTCCCCTTCTTATCTTCCCATTTTTTTAATATTTTTTTTTTTTTCCTACCTACCCCTACCTACCACCTCTTTATCCCCAAAATACCCATGTCATCATTTATTATTTACACCAATGTCATTCTCCATAAATTATATAAATGCCATCCTCCATTAATTACAAAAATATCATTTCAATGAAATTACATAAATGAAATTTTAACCATCCTATGATCTTGTTTGACTTGAGTAAAATTGTAAAATGACTTAATCCTCCCGCGAGGTCCAAAATGCTTTCTCCTCTCTGAATAAAAATTCCAATTAGTAACATAAAGGAAAAATCGGGGATGTTACAGTTCTCCCTCCTAAAAAGAATTTTGTCCTCAAAATTAAAGTTTTACCTGTTTTCAAATAGTTGTGGATATTTTTGTCTCATATCATCTTCCCTTTCCTATGTGGCCTCTTTCATTGTCAAACTCTCCCATCCTACCTTCACCAATGGAATGGTTTTATTTCTTAACTGTTTCACTTCTTTATCCAGAATTACTATTGGCCTCGGTCGGTAGGTTAGGTTCTCGTCTACAGCTATCATTTCTTCTTGAATTATGTGCGACGGATCTAGTAGATACTTTCGAAGTTGAGAAATATGGAACACATCATGCAGATTTGATAAATGCGGAGGAAGTGCAATCTGATACGCCGATGACCCTATCTTTTTTAGAATTTGATAAGGTCCTAAATATCTTGGACTCAATTTCTTAATTTTTATTGCTCGGCCAATTCCGGTAGTAGGAGAAATTTTCAAGAACATATGCTCACCTTCTTGGAATTGTATCGGTCTCCTTCTCCTATCAAAATAGTTCTTTTGTCGACTTTGAGCTGTTCGCATTTTATCTCGAATTATCTATATTTGCTCAGAAGTATGTTGCACTAACTCGGGCCCCAATAACCTTTTCTCCCTTACTTCATTCCAACATAATGGCGATTTACATCTCCTACCATACAAAGCTTCATATGGTGCCATTCCAATACTAGAATGATAACTGTTATTATACGCAAACTCAGCCAATGACAGATATCCATCCCATCCTTTTCCTTGCTCTAGCACGCACGCTCTTAGCATATCCTCTAAAGTCTATATAGTTCTCTCCGTTTGACCGTCTGTTTAAGGATGATACGCAGTACTAAAACACAAACGAGTACCAAAATCTTCTTATAGTGCTATCCAAAATCTAGAAGTAAATCGAGGATCTCGATATGAAATGATACTATTAAGAATTCCATGCAACCGTACAATTTCCTTCATATATAATTGGGCCAACTTATTCAACGAGTAATTTTTCTTAATGGGTAAAAAGTGCGCAGATTTCGTCAGTCTATCAACTATTACCCATATCGCATCATGACCTGTCTGAGTCTTAGGTAATCCAACAACAAAATCCATAGATATACTATCCCACTTCCACTCAGGGATTTCTAAAGGTTGTAACATCCCAGAAGGTTTTTGGTGTTCTATCTTCACCTTTTAACAAACCAAACACTTTGGCACATATTCAGCAATGTCTCTCTTCATTCTTGGCCACCAGTATAATCTTTTCAAATCTTGATACATTTTTGTAGATCCTGGATGGATTGTATACTTACTTTGATGAGCTTCTTCCAGAATCTTAGCCTTCAAATTCTCTCCTTGTGGTATACATGTTCTGCCCCGGTACATAATAATTCTATCATCTGACATTGCAAAGTCAGGCTGATCTCTTCGATCTTGTAAAAATTGATCATGTGTCTGCGCTTCTTTAATCTGAGTCTTCAAGTCACTTTCAATTCTTAATTCACTAACAATCAAACTATCAGGGACAGTCATAACTGATAATTTCAAATTTTTGAATTCCTCAATTAGCTCCATTTCTTTTATCAGTATTTGACTTAAATGCAACGACTTCCGGCTCAACGCATCAACTACTAAATTTACCTTCCCTGGGTGATACTTTAATTCAAATTTATAATCATTAATGAATTCCATCCATCTTCTTTGCCTCATATTCAATTCTTTTTGGTCAAAGAGATACTTTAAACTCTTGTGGTCACTGTATATTTCAAATACAGCTCCATACAAGTAATGTCTCCACATCTTCAGGGCAAAAACTATTGCAGCAAACTCTAAATCATGAGTAGGATAGTTCTCCTCATGCGGTCTCAATTGTCGAGACGCATAAGCAACTACCCTACTTTCTTGCATCAAAATACAACCTAAACTTTTCTTGAAAGCATCTGTATAGACTACAAAGCATCCAGAAGGGTTAGGATAAACTAGAATAGGTGGAGAAGTCAATTTGACTTTAAGCTCTTGGAAACTATTCTCACATTCTTTAGTCCAATTAAAAAGACTTCTTTTTCTAGTCAATCGAGTCAAAGGCAAAGCTATTTGAGAGAATCCCTGTATAAACCTTCTGTAATATCCTACTAAACTCAAGAAACTTTTAA
Source organism: Gleditsia sinensis (assembly GCA_037074535.1). Lineage (NCBI taxonomy): Eukaryota > Viridiplantae > Streptophyta > Magnoliopsida > Fabales > Fabaceae > Gleditsia > Gleditsia sinensis. The sequence continues at coordinate 14,085,036 of CM073474.1, forward strand.
TTTCAATCACAGTTTTAGGTCTCTTCCATTTCAGCACTGCTTCAGTTTTACTGGGATCCACCGACACACCATCTTTAGAAATTACGTGACCCAAAAACTTCACTTCTTCCAGCCAAAATTCACATTTTTCCAACTTAGCGAAAATTTTCTTTTCTTTCAATACTTGAAGTACTAATCGAAGATGCTGGTTGTGTTCTTCGTCACTCTTAGAGTAGATTAAAATATCATCTATGAACACTACTACGAATTGATCCAAGTAGGGTCTAAAAATGCGATTCATATAGTCCATAAAGACTGCATGTGCATTTGTGACCCCAAAAGGCATGACTAAAAATTCGTAGTGTCTATACCGAGTTCTGAAAACTGTTTTTGGAATGTCTTCTTCTTTAACTCCGATATGATAATATCCTAACCTCAAGTCTATCTTAGAAAAAATAGTAGCTCCATTTAATTGATCTAATAGATCGTCTATTCTAGGCAACGGATACTTATTCTTAATAGTCGCCTTATTCAATTGCCTATAATCAATACAAAATCTCAAACTGCCATATTTCTTCTTTACAAACAATACAAGCGCTCCCCAAGGTGATACGTTAGGCCTGATAAAATTCTTTTCTAACAGCTCTTCGATCTTCTTCTTCAGCTCTTGTAGTTCCACATGAGACATTCTATAGAGAGTGATAGAAATAGGCCTCGCCTCTGGTGCTAGATCGATGGAAAATTCTACTTCTCTCTTCGGTGGAGGTTCATAAATTTCAGAGGGAAAAATCTCTGGAAATTTACGGACTACTGGGATCTCAAGCAGTTCCCGTTTCATACTCGGGTTGATGGTATACAAGAAAACACATTTCAAATCCGCATCCCTCATCTCCTTATAGAGTCGGTAAGCACTAATAATGCTATACTTTTGGTCCTCCGGTGAGTCCGAGAGAAACTCAAAAGTCTTATTGCAGCAATCCAGTAGGACTCGGTTCTGACTTAACCAATCTATACCCAAGATGACATCTATACCGTCCAGAGGTAGACAGATCAGATCCACTACAAAGGATCTGTCATTCAATATAATGGGACAATTCAAACACACTGAGGAGGTAATTATTTTTCCTCTTGTAGGTTTCACCACCGCTAATTTGTATGGTAACTTTGCAATAGAGTGTTGTAATTTTCCCACACATTTTATTGCTATGAAAGAATGGCTCGCGCCAGAATCAAACAATACATTCAGAGACAAATTGTTGATACAACACGTACCTTGCATCAAATCAGGAGATGTATTTTCTTCAGCACTGCTCAAGGTGAAAACTCTTCCTGTTGTTTGTTGAGTTCGTGCAATACCTTTCTCATTTTCCAATGGACAATATCGTGACATGTGCCCCTTCTGTCCACATTGGTAGCAAGTGACTGAATCAAAATAACACGGTTTATTCCCATGGAATTTCCCGCATTTTTCACACTGACCAATTGCCGGATTTTTCAGATAAGGTCTGGGTTCCACAGTTGCTAGTTGTTTACCTCTCATGATATTCTTCCCTCTGGTATTTCTATCCATAACTGAGAACTTTATTTTCCGCTTCCACTGAGTCCGCCTCTCCTTTTCATTCTCAACTGCTTTTAAACTTGTTGCCAACATCCGATATTTATTTACCAACGAGGCATATTCCCGAATCTCTAATGCCACCACAGCATTTCTAAGCTCCGGGTTCAATCCTGATTCAAACTTCACTGCCTTCCAAGCTTCATCTAGATTATTCTTCAAAGTACTTGAGAACTTAGACAGTTCTTCAAACTTGGTAATATAGTGCTCAATGGTCCCATTCCCTTGTCTAAGCTAAAAAAAATCAATCTCTTTCTCAGCTCTCACATTACTGGGAAAATATTTGTTCAGAAAAGTATCTCGGAACAAGTGCCATGTAATTTCCCTGTCTTGATGTACCAATAACTCTTTGGCTCCTCTCCACCAGTATTCAGCTTCTTCCTTTAGCATATATGTCCCAAAATTGACCTTCTGCTCATCAGAACAATTTAGAACTTCAAAAATCTTCTCGAGTTCCGTTAGCCATCTCTCAGCAACTATTGGGTCATATGCACCCACAAAAGATGGAGGTCGCGATCCCATAAATTCAGACCATCCATTACCATTTCCAGTTCTGTTTCCATTTTGGTTTCTTTCATTTCCCCTAACCTCGTCATCATTATTAATATTCTGAAGATGCTGCAGAATCTGATTCGTAGCAGCTGCCTGAGTTTGAATAGCTGCGACTATGTTATTTAAGGTAGCATCTGCGCTGTCTGGCAGATCCCTTCTTGGTGGTGTCATAACTCACTGTATTAGTAAAGCAAAATATTAGTCACTATTGAGGTGATCAAGCTCAACAGCAGTTCAAAATTTTACAGTAGTTATCACACTACACAAGATTATAAATAGGAAATACTAGTACTTTCCTACTGTATTTATCCGCTACCTTACACAACATTTCCACATAACTATTCAAGACTCCTCTAAATCAATCTAGGTGACTACCCACCCCATGGTCGCCTAAGATCGACCGCTCTGATACCAACTTTGTAACGTTCGGGTTTTTTTTTCGATACGCATGTTAAATACGCCATATGTATAAACACAATATATACATATTTATTACAAACCTCATACATGTTATAATTCTACAATACAACATTTCAAAACACAATATACATGTTTACATATATATTACAAACTTCACACATATTATATTTATACAATACAACATTTTAGTACATAATTAAGAGTCTTTATACAGCACTTCAACCTTGAAATACAAAGAGTGAGGAGGTGGTGCTGACATTTAGATCTCCATCAGTAACGTCATTTTGTGTTGCATCTCATTTCTTTTTATCTGAATATAACACCACAATAATAGTGAGAACAAAGGTTCCCAGTAGATTTAACATAAATAAAATATGATGAGAAAATATGAGTTATGTTCAGCTGTATAAGCTACAGAAAATATTAAAATTTTGAGATAAAATCATAATTTTTGTTTATGCATAATTATCATACTACACATGCACTAAAAATTCATTTTTTTAATGTTCAGCCATATCACGGCTTTTAATTTACTCATTTGCTATATGCATAGTGACCGATCGACTACAGTCACAATAAGTGATCAGGGAATGTGAGTACATCACCCTCCTGCCCCCTCACATTACCACTGTCATCCGGTTGGAGTGGCCCTCCCTTGGCTCACTTAGGATAATAGGGCGTCCCCTACTCGGTACCGTCTCAAGCCATACAACCCGTCGATATTCATCCATATATATAAATGTATATATATAAATTCATATTTATCAAATACAATACATAACTATTAAGCAACTCGTCATGAGATTTACGCTTGCCATTTAATTACTTTCATAATATGATGCATCATTTTTATACCAAATGATTAATAATCATTCATCACATACCAATACTCAATATAATTCATTGATACCAAAATCATCATTTTAAAAGTATTTTTCTTGAATATATGTTTCTTAAAAACATTACAACAAACAAGATTAATTATAAGCATAAAACAGTGAAAACTATGATAATCCAGCACCCAACACGGCCTGTCCATGTTCAAGACACGGCCATGCTTGAAAACTACCTCAAACATGCTTAAAAATAGCCCCGAACACGGCCTACCCGTGTTGAAGCAACCCAGAACACGGCCTGGCCGTGTTCTGTGACATTTCTTCACTTATTCCATCATATCTCCCTCATACGAACTCCAATTGAGGTGATTTTAAATCCTATAGGAAGATAAGACAATTATCTACAACTTTTGTATTTATATTTTTTTTCAAATTCTCTATAGATTATTCCTAGAAAATTAAAATAAAAACACTTATTTTTACTATCCTGAATTTCGACCTCTGCTCAATTAATCAGCCATATCTCCCTCATATGAACTCCAAATTAAGTAATTATAAATCCTGTAGATCTGTGAGACATATATCTACAATTCATATGTTGACCATTTCTTTAAAATCCTTACCGAATTGTCCTAGAATTCCAAAAACCGAAGCTTTCCCAATTATTCTGAAATTCAGCTTAATTTTTAATTTTCTTTTATATAATCCCATACACCCATATGCATGTCCAAACATCCAAAACAGAATTTCATATAAATATCCAGACGACATGTTATCCAAAATCATATCTAAACAAATCTAAAAATGTATATATAATTTTGTATAAAAATTTATTAGAAGATGTTAATCCTACCTCAAATTCCTTTAAATTCGGTGTTTGATTCCTTGATTTCTCTTTACTCTTCCTTCTCCTTCTTCTTCCTCTTTCTATTCTTCTTCTTTCTCTTCTTCTTCTTCCCCTTTCTTTTTCTCCTTTTGTTTTTCTTCTCTTTTTCCTTCCGACATTTCCCCCCTTCCCCTTCTTATCTTCCCATTTTTTTTAATATTTTTATTTTTTTTCCTACCTACCCCTACCTACCACCTCTTTATCTTCAAAATACCCATGCCATGATTGATTATTTACACCAATTCCATTCTCCATAAATTAGATAAATGACATCCTCCATTAATTACAAAAATGTCATTTCAATGAAATTACATAAATGACATTTTAACCAGCCTACGATTTTGTTTGACTTAAGTAAAATTGTAAAATGACTTAATCCTCCCGCGAGGTCCAAAATGCTTTCTCCTCTCTGAATAAAAATTTCAATTAGTAACATAAAGGAAAAATCGGAGATGTTACATGACCAACTTGGGATCCTTTGTTTAGGTGAGTAGAGAACATAAACTATGACATGTTTTATTGTTATTTTAGTTTCTAAACTATAATTTCAATGTTTTGTGAATAAAATTGTGAGCTAAAATTTTTATATGATTGGTTTTTGAATATAATTTTGTATTTGATTGTGATGGAAATATTTTTTTAGAGCCCTACTACGTAGGACAAGTACTATTTTGTGTGATACTATGTATTTGAATTGAATTGTTAATTTGTGAATTATTTTGAAATGAATATGCATGATTAATATTTGTTAATAAGATTTTAAAGTTTACTTTACTTAAGTTTTGAATTTTTGATATGATTTTGAATGAAAACATTAGTCAAATGAAAAGTACTTTTATATGCACAAGCGTGCGCTCGTGGCATGTGCACACACACACATACACATATATTTATTTGATGTAAATTACTTTCATATTTTAATCACTTTAAAACATCGAAACTTATTAAATAGTGATTTGAATGTTAAAATGTATATTTATTTTTTGAGGGTGTTAATAATCATTTATTTGATCAATATAAAATTGGATTAGTTGAAATATGATTTTGAAAAAATGAATGGCTTTGAATTTTTCTGTATTATGTGAGTTTATAAACATGGCACTGAGCATGGCCAAAATTTTATTATTTATGAAATTGTATTAAGGAGATTTTGTTTTTATATAATCTACTGTGGTACTAATAAGTTGGAAATAGGGGAGAAGTTTTGTCAGAAACATTGTTAGTTAGTAACAGTAATTGTTAGCCTTAGTGCTCCTTTGACCCGTGTTAATAGGGATACTAATAACTCCATGTAATGGCCAACACATTTTGACATATTGGCCTTGGAGTGGAGGGAATTCGCCCAAAGTTCTAATATGGATTTTTATTTGAAACTTATGTTTTATGAAAAACTTGTGCGTAACTTGTCTCATTCCGTTATAATTTATGTTATTTACTTATTAAGTCGTAAGACTCGTCCCCCATATGTTTTCTCTTGTTTCAAATAAAGATTATAATTATAGTAGCGTAATGGAAGCGATAGAAGATAACTTGATGTGGTGAGTCTAACTTGCTTATGTTACTTGTTCATTAGTATATTTATTTATAATAAAGAATTGCTCAATTGCCTTAGGTAGGATTTGGGTTTTTTATGCTTATTAGTGTATTTGTTTTATGATGGATATTTGTATGAATTTGAGATTAATATTTTGATATATATTTAAACTTGTAATATTTTAAAAAATTATGCTTTATGTAAATGGTACTTCCATAAAATGTGATCTATCTAAAGTTAGATCTTTATTTAAGTTTTATCTATTTATAGTTTTCTAGTATATGAAAACTTTGATTTTGTAGTTTAACTAACTAAAGGATCTAAAACATTTGACTTGTTTTATGTAAAGGACATGGTTTTCACCATAGGTTTTATCAATATTTTTGCTTTTGAACAAGAAATGGTTTTTGATAAATATTTTGATTGACTTCAGTTTGAAATATAAAAAAAAAATTTAGTTTTTCTGTGCTATGTTTCTTTTAGGTTAAGCTTATAGGGTGAGTTAACCCTTATTTTCATATCAATCACATGTTTAAAAATGTAGGTCATGAAAATTTTATTCTAACTATGATAAAATTGATTGAAAACTTGTTAAATTTTCTATAAATGATCATTTAGTTGTTTCTATTAAAAATTGTTAATTCTTGATTTCATTGATTTCTATCATATGGTTATTGTCAATATATATCTTCTAGTTGTTTATATTCTTATTTTGAAAAACTCACGCCCTTTGCTTTTTTATTATGTTATAGTGTGTATTATCTATTCACTAAGTTGTAACACTCACTCCTTACTACTCATGTTCTTTATATATGGATATAGAGTCTGATTCGTTTTAAGCTATGAAGTAATCTGTCGAGTTGTATTTTGATGAGCCTAGCTTTGTTCCTGTGGGCTTCATTTTGTTTTTTTGACTATATTATTAAGCTTGTACTCTAGATGTGTTCCCTATATTATAGGCAAGATTCTTGCTTCTAATATATGAGATTTACATAAATCATAAAAGCATTAAAGTACATCTTTTAATAACCTGAGATAGAGAAGGTTGATAGAGTTGCTTAAAGAATATGATTGCACCATATTATATCATCCTAGTTGCACCATATTATATCATTCTAGTAAAGTCAATGTTGCAACATATGCTTTGAGCAGGAAATTTATGGGCAATTTATTCCATATAGTATAGTTAAAAAGACCATTTTTAAAAGAGGATCATGAGGTGAAAAGTAGTGGAATACAATTTGAAGTGAAAGAATTTAGAGTATTGTTGGTCCATATACAACTTTGATATTCTCTAAGTGAACATATTAAAGAAACTCATAATAAAGATGTAGATTTACCCATGAAATCAGATGATGTGAAAAATGAAATGAATACTAAGTTTATAGTATAATCTCATGGGATATTGAGATATGGTAAACACTTATATGTGCTAGACGTAGATGAATTGAGAAGAAAAATGTTAGAAAAAGCACACAATATGAAGAGAAAGATAGCTGACTACATTTCTTGTTGCTTGACCTCTCAACAAGTGAAAGCATAACATAAAAAACCTGATGGATTACATCAATAGATAGAAATACTTGATTGGAAATAAGAAAAAATCACCATAGATTTTATAACAGGAATACTACAAACTCCAAGAAGATATGACTCTATATGGATAGTTATTGACAAATTGACCAAATCAACACATTTTTTGCTAGTAAAGACTACATATAACATACCTCAATATGAAAATTTATACACAAATGATATAGTTAAATTTCATGGGACTGTCAACATCCATTATATCTTACTGAGGTTCATAGTTTACAACTCGCTTTTAGAGAGCTTTTTAGGAAGCTCTAGGTACAAGACTAGACCTCAATATTGTTTTTCATTGAAAAATAGATAGTCAGTTTGAGCAAACTATTTAGATATTAGAAGATATGTTTCAGACATATGTACTTATTTTGGTGAAATTTTAGAAAAATTCTTATTTTTAGTTAAGTTTGCTTATAATGATAGTTACCAAATCACTATTCAATTGGCACCATTCAAAGCATTATATGATAGACATTATAGGTCTCTTATTGGATGGTTCAAAGTGGGAGAGGCTAAACTCTAGAGAATTGACTTGGTACATGATGCAATTTATAAGGTGTGATTGATAAAATAAAAATTACTAGTAGATCAGAGTAGACAAAAAAACCTATGTTTACTATAGATGTTAAGACTTAGAGTTTGCCATAGGTGACCATGTATTTTTGACAATTTCTCCTATAAGTAGGTGATGAGATTTGGGAATAAGGGGAAGCTAGTTTGAGTTATATATGTCCATTTGACATTTTGAAAGAATTAGCTTAGTAGTATACTGTTTGGATTTATCATCTAAGTTGAATAATGTTCATCCAATGTTCCATGTATCTATGCTACAAAAGTACTTATCAAATTCATCACATGTCATCCAACCCCAAGATATCCAATTAGATGAAGATTTATTATATAAGGAGAAGCTAGTGACCATCGTAGATAGACAAGTAAGGAAACTACATCGAAAGATGATATTTACAGTGAAAGTAATTTGGCAGAATATCTCTAATTAAGAAGCTATTTGGAAAGTAAAAAGTGATATGCATGCTAAATATCTACATCTTTGGCACTATCGAACTCAGAATGATGAGAACTACAAGTCTGGTTGATCACCTTCACTCAAAATGGCCGAAAAATCATTAGAAATTAAGGAGAAAAATCTTGAAAAATGTAAATGTGCGATTGGTTTCTAAAAACGTTTTATGTTTTTATTTTTTGAAAATAGTTTTCATTTTTATTTTTCACATTTTTGAAAATGTGTTTAGTTTGTATTTTTATTTTCACTATTTTCTTGTTATATGATTATGTTTTCACTTTGTTTTTACTTTTATTACTTTCTAATTATATAAATAATAAAATATTGTATATATAATTTGAAATAATTGAAAAAAATACTACCATTATAGTTTGTTATAGTGCTGAAAATTTAGGAAACATTCTCTGAAAATGAAAATAGAAAATAATAACCAAACACATTTTTATGACTATTTTTAGTTTTCAGTGAAAATGAAAACTGAAAATATTTAAACAAAACAGGTCCTAAGTTTTGGAATTTCTACCTATAGTGCTAAAATCACAAAACCAACACCACAATTGGATTCAAGAGGTGAAAAATCTTGAGAGCCAAAATTTCACAGTCAAACAAGCTCTACAAAAGCCTTATGTGCCGCCCCACTCCTTGTGCATGGGCTTTATGTGCCATCCTGTACAACATACGCAAGCAAAACCCTAAAGTTGATTACCCCTCTAATACTTGATTTTTGCAATTCTAGAATTATTTTTTATGTTTTTGGATATTCTGAACTCATTTTTGGAGTTCTTTTGGGCTGAATTCGGTTAAAAGTTGTCTAAGGGAGTCAAGCAACTTTAAACTGATTATATCGTAAGTAGATAATGTATACTATAACATGTTTTTCTAATTTCCTTATTTTTATATTATATTTAACATATCCTATTTTATTGTGGCTATTTTAAAACTTTTCAATTTTTTGGTGTTCATTGGAATTGTTTTATTTTTATGAATAAAGTGATGATTTTCATTGAATAAGATTACATTACTCAAATATTTTCACTTTAGAGACCCTAGGAGCTCTGGGACAAGTATAGATGTTATTACTCTCCATATTATTGTGGATGACATGATTAGAATTATTATTTGGTTTCAAAACTTATCTATGGAATTAATTTTCTATTATTGGTTATTTTATATTGTATTTCGATCTTTAATAAATCTATAGAACTGATATCCTATTATTTGTTATCTAAGGTCAGAGTTGGTTGAGCTTATGGTTTTAATAAACTATATCTAAAGATTTTGAATTTATATAGTGAAGTGAAATTTTTTACTAAAAATGTGATTTGATTGAAATAGAAAATTTTGCACCTATTAGCAAGAAACATTTTTTTATTCAATGGATTTGGCATATAGTATAGTCGATGGATTGATGTTTGGTGAACAATTTTGTGAACTTAGTATATGTGTAATTGTTGGAGGAATATAATATACAAGGATTTTTTATTTTTATTTATATATAAATTTACTATTTATTTACTATTTTTTGTTAGGAGAAGATTTATTCAGAAACATTGTTAATTAGTAGTAGTATATGCTAGCCTTAATGCATCTTGAAACCTCAATTAGTAAGAATATTGTGAGTCTCGTATATCAGCGAATACATGTAGATGATTAAATAGGAATTATGGACAAAATATTTGATAGATATATGGGCCTGATGTTTGATGGTTTATGTAATATCCTAAAATTTTTATGTTTAAATAATATTTTATTATAAACAAGTATGATTTTTTTAAATGACTATACATGTTTTGCTAGAAGTAAATATATTTTTTGTTGAAAATAATTACTGTTTTGCTTAAAAAAATTATATTGGCCTCTAAGAAATTTTTGTTGTATTTTTAGAAATATCCTTTCTTTTATTATGTATAAAGATATTTATTTTGTGATTTGTTTTATTAAGATTTTTATAAAAAAAAATCATGATTTAAGAGTTTAACTAAAGGTTTATGAGAATGTAAATTTTTAGAAATTTTTGGGATGTTTTAAGATGAAAAATGAAATTTATATGAATATATATAAAATAAAATTATATTATTCAATTATTAAATAATAATAATAATTATTATAAAAAAAAAGAGAAAAGGGGAAGGGGCAGATAATAGAGAGGGATGCGAAGAGTTGTAGAAACGGATGAATAGTGTGAAATAGTGTAAATAGTAATATCTATTTTTCTCTCTAGATCTGGAGTATCTACAGGCCTCAAATCTCAAAACTAATGGTACCAATGGATTCGAGACAAAGAGTACTACAATTTTGACCGAACAATTTCTCAAATCAGCCGTTGAATCGCCGCAGATTGAAAGTAAAAAATCTTAGAAAAAGGTAAACTCTGAAACTCTTACTTAGAGATCTCAAATTGAAAATCTGACACAATAGATGGATTCAAGAGTTAGATAAACCTTAGGATATGAAATTTTTCAGCTATCTGACAACTTTTTATTCTTGGTGAATAGTATTTTTTGGTTATGAATAGTGACAAAGTTCCCAAAGTCATTTTCTTGATTTTTGGACTCTCCTAACACATTTTTGAAGTCTGTTTAGTCAAATGTGGATTGAAAAAGTGCAATTTGAGGCTGTCCAATCTGGAGCCCTTATCCTGTGAGTATATAATTTTTTCTATGACTTGCCCTATACTTTTCTTGATATTTAAACGTGTATTTGAATATGTTTATGAGATATTTACACTTTTATATGATTCTAAAATGTATTAAAATTATTTGATTTGCTTACAATTTGAAATATGGTTCAAGAAGAGTATAGTATTTGAAAATAGATTTTTGAACTCATGATGTAACTGATTTCACATGTATTTCTCATTAAATGATAAAGTGGATATTTATGCATGTGACATAACTTATAAAGTTATATGATTGACTCGAGAAAGGGCATGTACATATGATAAACCCTGAATTAGGAATTTATGACAGATGAATCTGTACTGAGACTGAAAGTTTATATTATATTAAAAAATTTATACTGTATTATATGGCATATATGCATATGATATTTTCTGTGGAGAAATCCTATTGGAAACATTGTCTGCTCACAGCTAGTGATGTTAACCCTAGTGCACCTTGATAACCCAGTTAGCAAGGGGTGGTGCTAGTCTCGTGTGAGGGCCAACACACGGGAGATGATATGTGATGGAGAGCGGGATGCCTCCTATATAAGCGAGATGCCAGTTATATGAGATGTGATTTGGCTTCCCTTACTGTGTGCTTGGGAAATACCCATATAGAGTCCCTTCACGTATCCTCTTGAATGGTAGTAGGACAAACCTCAACGGGATGCTGAGTTTAAACAAATCCTATACCACCAAAGTACGGAAGGGGTTAAACTCTAATATGATGGTTTTGATATGGGATCCTCCTAATGTTTTCATGTGAAATATTTAAATGCATGTTATATCAAGTTTGATTTAAGATCATATTGTAGCATATGTGGTTGCAAATATTTGAATGTGATTTGAATTGAGAATATTTGAAAATGCGGGTCCTATATGGATGTACTTCTGAACTGTAATTTCTGATGTGATAAATTTTAATATATGAGTGCATCCATACGTTGATCTGAAAGGTCATAGGAGAGATTATCTGCTCACTGAGTTGTCAAACTCACTACATGATACTTACATTTTTTTTAGATAAGAATACAGAGTTTGATCCTACAAATATATGATCAATTAAGTATTACATTCTCTGGTGAGCCTATTTTGTTTTCAGAGCTCATAGATTTTGATTTATATTGTACTTGTACTCTAGAGTATGCTCTGAACGCCACAGGTAGGATCCCTATTTCTGCTGTTACTCTGATGTTTATGGACTTATTTTGTATATAGTATATGTATGAAAGAACCTATATGTATCTGTTTCCATGATAAATGATTGGAATATTCTTGTTTATGAAAAATATATGTTCATGGTATATGTGTTTCACATGCCTTAAAATTAGGGACGTGACAGTTTATGAACTATTTGCCTAATTGAATGGTGATTTTTCTCTTAGATTGTGTGCTTAGAGATATATTATGGTTCTAATACAAAATCATATTGACTACTTTTTTGTTTAATTTAATCTATTTATTCTGACTGTGATAAATATGTTTGGAAACATGTTAAATTTTCTACAAATGATCATGTAGTTGCTTTTATTAAAAACAAATTAATTCTTTATTTTTATTAGATGGTTATTGTTAATTTTATATCTTCTTGTTGTAATTCTTTTACTTAATTTATATTTTTATTATGAAAAACTCGTGCTTTTAGCTTATCTCATTCTTTTATAGTTTGTATTATTCGCTCACTAAATTATAAAAATTCACTTCTTCATTACTTATGTTTTAAGATAGCGATATAGAGTGTGATTCATATCTAGTGGTGAAGTAATCTGTTAAGTTGTATTTTGGCGGGTCCAACTTTATTTAAATGAATTGCATTTTCTTTATTTGATTGTATTATTGAGTGTACTTTAGAAGTGTTCCATATATCACAGACAAGATCACTGCTTCTATTTGTATAATTGTTATTCTTTTATGGTATATATATTTCTATATAGTTTAGAGAGAAAAGCTCTCATATGTGTATGTGTGTGTGTGTGTGTGTGTGTGTGTGTGTGTGTGTGTGTGTATGAGTTTTACTACATGTTATGTTATTATATTAAATCACAATATCCAAGTTGTCACACCCTTAATTTAAGAGAACGCGATTGACATGAGTAGCAGATAACTTTAACGTTATTCTATTGCATACTTGCTTCAAGTATATCATATATCAGGAATAAAAATATAAGGGTCTGTTTGGTTTGCTTGTTTCCAGTTTTCATTTTCACTGAAAACTGAAAACAGACATGAAAAAGCATTTGTTTATTGTTTTTTGTTTTCATTTTTAGGAAATGTTTCCTGAATTTCTGAAAATTCTGAAAACACCAAAAAACCATTTTCAGAATTTTCAGTTTTGTAGTGCATTGCAACGATGAAATTTTCACAATTATTTTGAATTATATACACAATGTTTTACTATTTATATAATTATAAAGTAGTAAAAATGAAAATGCAACAATATAACTAAAAAATAGTGAAAATGAAAACACAAACCAAACGTATTTTCAGAAATATAAAAACTAGAAAATGAAAACTGTTTTCAGGAAATAAAAACATAAAACGTTTTCACAAACCAAACGCACCCTAAGTTTACAAGTTCTCCAATATAACCAAATATATAGGCCAAGTCTTTATATACATATTACAGCAGAAGTATGGATCATGCCTATGGCGTTCAAAGCATACTCTAGAATACAAATATAAAATAATTTAAACATTGTGAGTTTTGGAAGCAACATAGGCTCACCCAAATAATATGACACCTAGTTGATCACGTAGCTGCAGGATGAAACTCTATATCCTTATTTGAAAAAAAATGTAAGTATCGTGTAGTAAGTTTGACAACTCAGTGAGTAGATAATACCTCCTATGACCTCTTAGGTCAACATATAGATGTACTCATATTTTAAAATCTATCACATAGACAATATAATTCAAAAATACATCTATATGGGATCCGCATTTCAAATATTCTCAAACTAAAGATATTCATATATCCAAAACCATATGCTGTACTGTATGATCATTCAACAAGTGTTGTTATGCATCAAAATATTTCACATGATAACTTTAAGAAAATCACATATTAGAACCACTATATCATAATTCAAACCCTTTCGTACTTTGGTGGTATAGGATTTGCTTATATTTAGTATCTTAGCCAATGTTTGCCCTGCCAACATTCAAGAAGACACGTGAAAGGACTCTAATATGGGTAATTTCACAAACACACAACAAGGAAGGGTAAATCACATATCATATAGTCAACATCTTGCCCAGATATGAGGCATCTTGCTCTCCTTCACATATCATATCTCGTGTGTTAATCATCATACGAGGCTATCACCACCCCTGCTAGCTGAGGTATCAAGTTGCCCTAGGGTTAACATCACCTGTTGTAAGTAAACAATATTTTTAAAAGGATTCCTCCATAAAAAATCATATTTGCATGTATGTCATATCATTCAAAATAGAGGTTCTAGTATAATACAGAATTTTCAATCTCAGTACAATTCCTCTATCAAAAACTTTTCAATTAGGGTAATCACATATACATGTCTGTTTCTAAGGAAATCTTATAGCTTTACATATCAATGCCACATGCATAACATATTTTCTTTGCCATATAATGAGAAATACAATTTAAAATCACATATTCAATGAGTTCAAAAATTTTATTTTCAAAACCATACTCTTCTTGAACTATAAACTATATTGTAACAACTCAGATAATTTAATCAATTTCAGAGACATATAAAAGTATAAATAACTTGTAAACATAATTAATTATCTATTTAAAGTTCAAGAAGAACATATTCAATTATCCAGATTAGACAACCTTAAAATATACTTTTTCAATCTAAGTGTGACCAAATAGACTTAAAAAACGAGTTCAGAGGGTTCAAAAACCTAAGAAATAACTCTAGAAGGTCGGTCAATGCCGGTCAATTGATTGGGTACTGTTCATGCCAGAAAATACTTTTCATATCGAAAAATACTGTTCATTGAAGAACAATTTATAAAATAAGAGTACCAAATCACGTTGTTTGATCGTAAAATTTATTATACAACTAATACTCTACATCTTAACAAAACCCCTAACTTAAAAGTTTGAAAAACCATAAAAAATTCAACATTTTTAAAAAATTACCTATAAGTTACTATTCACAATTTTTCAACAAAATTTTGGTAAACTTCCGACGAAATTGATCTGTGAATTTTAAAACTCTCGTCGCTACGAGTCCAACGGTACATTCGATATTTCAATTGAATGTCTAGAATGGAAGATATTTTAGAGAGAAGATAGAGAATCATAGAGTGATAAAGAGGGAAAAATGGTTTCCTCCTACTACCCGAGCGTTCTCTGCATCTTTCAATTCTATTGTATTCTTTTATTTATTTATTATTATTAAATAATTGAATATCAGAGATTTTTTTTATATATACATGTAAATATCGTTTTTCATACTAAAGCATCTCAAAAATTTCTAAAAATTTATATTATTGCAAAACTTTAGTTGCAATATCAAATCATGATTTTTCTTGATAAAATTTTAATAAAACAAATCAAAATATAAAATATCTTCATGCATATTAAAAGAAAGAAATTTAAAAAAAATAAAATAAAAATTATTTAAAGTCAAATATAATTATTTTAAGTAAAAAATTAAAAGCATATTTACTTTTAGCAGAACATAATAATTTATAATAAAAATATTTTTGTTTATAACAAAATATTATTATTTAAAAATTACGGAATACTACACAAATAGTGTTTGAATCCCATTGGAAGTTTGCGAAATGAAATTATTCTCAGCACTTGTGTAGATTACATATTTTGATTTTGAGATTGATACACTACCTCTATCAATAGGTTGCCCTTGTTTATATTTGTCTCTTGTAACTTTATAAATATTTTTATTTGTTCTAAATTTTGTTTTTTTATTATTAACCTTCAATATAGGGGTGATCACAACTTGAACCACCTGAATAAACATGTTTATAAGGGTGTTTACAGGTTAGGTTCAGAACCTTAACTCAACCTAATAGTGGTTGGGTTGAAAAACACATATCCAAACCTAATCGCATTTTGAGTAAACCAAAGAAGTTGGGTTCGGTCGGGTGATCGAGTCACCTGAACTGAAACCCAATAACTTGCAACAAGTAAACGAAAGAAGTAGATGGATGGTTGTGTTAACGTTGAATGTAAACATTTTGTCCACACAAAAAAAACATGGTTTACTTAATAATAGAACTTACCACATGTGGACTGTAATAACTGTAAAATTTAACGAAAAGTTCAAATTAAAGAAATTTTGAATTAAAGAGAGGATTTTTAAAATGGAGTAAGAATAGGTGAAAATAAGTTTATTATTTACATGGATTAAAGAATTACAAAAGAAATATGATAATTTATGTTTTGGCGCGTTATAAGAAAATATATTTTTATTTGTTTAAAAATGATTAGGTTTTGCTAAAAGTAAGTAGACTTTTAATTAAAAGAAGTATTGTGTTGCTTAAAATAATTATACTGGCCTCCAATAAATTTTTATTGTATTTTTAGAAATAATATTTCTTTTAATATGAATAAAGATATTTATTTTATTGCGATTTTTATCAAGAAAAATCATGATTTAAGAGCTCAACTAAAGGTTTATGAGAATGTAAATTTTTAGAAATTTTTGGGATATTTTAGAATGAAAAACGGAATTTATATGAATTTATATAAAATAAAATTCTATTATTAAATAATAATAATAATTATTATAATAAAAATAAAAATAAAAAAATGAAAGGGGAAGGGGAAACGAGGACGGAAGGCAAAATGTTCAGGAGAAAAAAATGAAGAGAAGGAATAGTAGTGAATAGTAACATTCAACTTTATCTCTCGATCTGGAGTGCTTATAGGCTTCTGATATCAAAACTGAGAGTGCTACTGGATTCAGGGCGAAAAATACTTCAATTTTGACCGATCAGTTTTTCAAATTCACCGTTGAGTTGCTGTAGATCTGAAGTAGAAAATCTCCGTAAAAGGTAAATCCTGAAATTCTTATTTAGAGACTTCCACTTGAAAATCTGACACCGTAGATGAATTCAGAAGCTAGATAAACCTTAGGATAGGAGTTTTTTCGGTCGTTTGGTAACTTTTTATGTGGTGGTGAATAGTATTTTCTAGCGTGAATAGTGATTCTGGTAGGGAATAGTGATGGTGAATAGTGTTTTTCGGCGGTGAATAGTGACCAAATTCCCGGAGTCATTTCCAAAATTTTTGGACCCTTCGAACACGTTTTTGAAGCTTATTTGGTCAAATTCAGACTTGAAAAAGAACATTTTAGGGCTATCCAATCTGTAGCCCTACCCAGTGAGTAGATAACTCTTTCTATAACTTGCCCTATACTCTTCTTGAACTTTAATTGTATAATTGATTATGTTTACAAGTGATTTATGCTTTTATATGTATCTGAAATGGATTAAGGTACCTGGAATTGATTACTATCGGAAATATAGTTCAAGAAGAGTATGATTTTGCAAATGAGATTGTTGAACTCATTGAATATGTGATATTGTATACGACACATTGTTTTATAACGTTATTTGATTGCCTTGGAGAAAGGGCATATATATATATATATATATATGTGTGTGTGTGTGTGTGTGTGTGATAAATCCTGAATGAGTAATTTATAATAGATGAATTTTGAAATACATTGAACATGCGATTTTTTACATATATTTTTCTTTATATGGAAAAATGAAAAATGTTATGCACATGATATTGATATGTTTGCCTCGGATTTGGGTATGTATATGTGATTCCCTGATTGGGAAGTTTTGACAGAGGAATGTACTGAGATTGAAAGCTCTGTTTTGAATGATATGTAAAGTTATAAGTTGCCGAATATAATTGAATGACAAGTATAAAGCTTATGGCGAGTTGTTTGATAATTATGCATTGCATTTGATGGATGTGCACTTTTATACATTTATATATATATATATATGTATTGATGAATATTGATGGGTTATATGGCTTGAGACGGTATTGTGAAGGAGGTATTAGTGGTATTGTGAAGAGGCAGAAGGGTGATGAACTCACATTCCCTGATTACCTATTGTGACTGTGACTGTGACTATGGAAATGTGAGGAGGCAGAAGGGTTATGAACTCACATTCCATGTTTATCTATTGGGTATATTGAAAGTTGTGATATACTTGAGCATTATATAAAAAGAATGAATTTTTAATGTACATTAAGTTTGATTTAAGACCATATTGTATTATATGTGATTACAGATATTCGAATGTGATTTGAACTGAGAAAATTTGAAAATGCGGGTCCCATATAGATGTATATCTGAATTGTGATTTTCAATGTGATAAGTTTAAAAATAAAGAGTACATTCATATGTTGACCTGAGAGATTATAGGAGGTATTGTCTGCTCACTGAGTTATAAAACTCACTACATGTGGTTGACATATTTTCAGATAAAGACCCAGAGTTTGGTCCTGCAGCTTCTTGATCGATTAGGTGTCGTACTTCTGTGGTGAGCCTAAATTGTTTCTTGGCTCTCAGTATTTACAAATGTAATATAAATGTACTCTAGAGTTGCTCTGAACGTCACAGGCAGGATCCTTACTTCTGCTGTACTCTGATGTATATGTACTTGATTTGTATATGGTATCTGTATGGAAAAACCTATTTGTATCTATTTCCTTGATAAAAGATTGGGATATTCATGTTTATGGAAAATATATGTTCATAATATACGTGTTTCACGTGTCCTAAAATTAGGGGCGTGACATGGACTTTCTTGAATTTTCCCCAAATCCTTTTCAGTTTGTCAATAAGTTGCAATAATTATGTTCCTCTTTTTTTGTTCCCTTTGGCTCTACCTCTAAAGCTTTCATCTCCATCATCATCATCACTGCCTAACAAGTGGCACTCATTGCCAGCCTTCTCGATTTTCTCTAGTCTGCTACCATTTTCTTTTTCTTACCTTCATTTTCTTTTATTTTATTTCTTTTTCTTCTCTCCTTCTTATTATTTTTCTGCTTCCTATATTTTCCACTGAGAACTCTACAAAATATATGAGCTCCATCCCCAACAACACTAACTTTGACCTAAAGCACCATGCACCAGAAGAAAAAAT
This sequence comes from Gleditsia sinensis, assembly GCA_037074535.1. Taxonomy (NCBI): domain Eukaryota; kingdom Viridiplantae; phylum Streptophyta; class Magnoliopsida; order Fabales; family Fabaceae; genus Gleditsia; species Gleditsia sinensis. The sequence goes on from CM073474.1 coordinate 14,104,261, forward strand.
CAAAAATGTAATTTCATCATTTCTCTGGAAAAGCAAAGCAACAAAATACTGTGCTGGAGATGAGGATGAATCGAATAAGAACATCTACACTCTAACTTTGCACCATGGAGACTAGGATTGTGCAACTGTGCTAAGGTTACCGATGCTGTGGAGAAAGACGAATTTCTACTACTGATGTTGGCTACCGAAAATAAGGAAGAAGACTGTATGCTATCATGAAGGCATAGACTGTGGCTATAGTCGGATTATCATGCCAGGGGTCAATGTCAATGGAGATTGGGAAAGGTGAGACTGAGACTAAGAACCATGTGTGTGTGAGTGTGAGAATGACTTATAAAGAATTTGAAGAAAGAGAAAAGCAAAGAGAAACAACGTCGCTCCACCATCCACTTGACTCCATTGAATGCTTCTTTAGTTAGTTCGTGTTACACGGGTTTACTTTATAACAACTAAATCGGACCAATGTAACTTGAAATTTTTTTAAAAAATTGATGTCACTCTAATCTGCCAACTCGATTCAAATCACCTAAGATGCTAATTTTCAGTTGGGTTTGAGTAGGTTCATTCGGGTTGTGAACACCCCTACTTGTTTGGATCCAAATAAAAATTAGCATTTTGGGTGAATCAGATTGGGTTGATGGGTTAGAATGGGTCAATTTTTTATTTTATTTTTGAGTTACATTGATCGGGTTAGGTTTATGAAAAACAAAACAGTGTAACCTAACCCAATCGAAAGGAGAGAATAGTGGAGGCTGGATCTTGGATGGAAGCCAAACAATGCATATTGCTATGCCTTTTTCCTTGCCCACGAGTCAGAATCACGACGCTCAACCTTTCTCTCATCTTTAACCTTATATTTAGAGTTTAGATCACTCTCAATTCGACAAAGCCTTCATCCTATTTTTCGAATGGAATCAACCCTTTAGTCACTCTGTCACTGTGAACGCCAAACATATAGCCACTGAGCATTTGCACTACTGATGAGTGAATTTTATACTTACAAATTAAATATTTTTATCTTATTTTTTTACTTTAATTTAAGATTTATCTCCCTTATTTATCTTTAATTTTGTGTATTTTTTTACAGATGGAGAGAAGAATAGAAAATGGACTCAATTGGAAGAATCAAAACTAAATTGTGGTTCTTTAAGAATAATGTCTATAAATCAAAAAGATAAAATAAATTCATTGAGGATGGCTGAGTAAAGAATATTATCTTTTTGACTCATGAGACATATCCTAATAGATATATGTATCAATTCAATCTTGATTTATGACTATATTTCTAAAAGAATTGAAACATAAAGATTCAAGGCAGAACACCTTGCTTGCCTTTCAACTTGATCTTATTGCATTATTTTGGCCGTATATCAGAAAATACGTATATAATATGTATGAAATTTGATAGATGAATATCTGACACAATTTCATACAACTTTTATATTTATGTTATTAACAAATTCAGACATCCAAAGGGTCAAAGTTGGGTTAGAAGAGAACATGTTTACTGTTGCAGTTCAGCCCAACCTTACTGTAGTATTTGGGCCCTATTTCAGAAAATACACATTCAATCCATACAAACCTTAGTGGGTGAGTAGCTGAAACAATTTTCTACAACTTTTATGTTTAAGTCGTCAGCAAATTCGAACATTAAAAGTGTCAAAATTGGATTACAAATGACAATATTTGCTGTTGCAGTTTAGCCTAACCTTACTATAATATTTTGGCCATAATTCACAAATTATGTATCCAATTTGCCAAAATTTTATATGGCTGGAAATATAGTGAAAGTATCTATAACTTTTATGTTGATGGTATTATTAGATTCAATGGGTATCAAGGACTAATCTCATAATTACCTTTAATACACATAATACAACACAACTTATTAACTTTAGTACAATTTGCTACCCTCCATCTTTGTCACCTACCCCCATTGTTAAAATTTTAAGTGATTGTAATATTTTTTTTCTCTTTAGACATTTTGTATCTGTACTTGCTTTCATAATATTATCATGCTTTTTCATCTTTTATTTTACTTTTTTATTTTAATTATAAAGAACTAATCTCCTAATATTAAGATGAAAATGTGAAACTCTTAATATGAAAATAATAATTTATTTAACTCTTAATTTTAATGTTTATATTTGATGTTGTATTTATTTTCTTATTTATTTTTTATATTAATTCTTTTTTAGAAGATGGCTTTTCTACCCCTCTATTAATATTTTTTTTCTAAAAGGGCGGTTCTGCTGCTTCTCTATTGTTATTTTTATTTTTAGAGGACGGCTTTGTTGTCCCTCCATTGTTATTTTCTTTGTTATTATTTTCTTTTTTTAGAGAAAGATTTTGTCACCTCTTTATTGTTATTTTTTATTATTTTTTTTATTAACAGCTGATTTTACTACCTATTTTATATTATTCTTATTAACTTTGCAACCTATCTGTTATTATGATTTTTTTCTTTTTACATCTTTTCATTTTTAATTTTGTAAAGTGTGAATCTTGATATGTTGTATAAAATTTTTGACACAATAAATGTTTGAATCATTTTTGATTTATTGTAAACAATATAATGATTGACACGGTGTATACTTGAATCTATTTTATAAGAGTTGTTTTATTATTAGTAGTACAATAAAAAGAAGGAAAATATACTTCATATATAAATCAAAGTGAGTTTAAGGTAACATATCTTTCGAATGGAATTTTATTTATGTGAAGATTTCATTTAAGTAATAAAATAGTTAAAATTTATTTTTATTTGATATATCAAGATTGAATCCTCTAACCTTAATATGTTTATTTATTTTGAATACATTTCTATTTAATTTTAGTATTTTATTTTTTGCATATGTTGCTCAAAATTCTTTTCACAAAAGAAACTCTTGGTAATTAGATTAGAAATATTTATTTTGAATCTGAATTAAATTTTCTTTTAAATGGTAATTCTTGTTGGATCGACCTCGAATACTACTAAATTTATACTCCAATAGATTCATACGCTTGCAATTTTTAATTAAAACAACAATAATTAGACTTGTCAGTATCCAACTTATCTTCAGTAATGAATTAGTTGGCACCAATAGAAACAGCACTACCTCTTCACGAATGTTGACGGGCTTTTTCAACTGGTAAATGCACTACTTTTTTCTTAATCTGATTTCTTTTTTTTTTTTGTTCTGCCTTTTTCTTTTTCTCTTTAATTGCTTTGATGTTATTGATTTGAATTGTATCAAAAAGCCTTTTTTTTACTTTTGTGACTTGAATTACAGTGTGACCCATTCGAAGCTTATATAACTCGACTAAACCTGACTTAGTCGGGTCAACTGAGATCATAGTCAAGTTCAAATGAATTTTTTTTCAACTCGACCACTATTCAATCGTGTTGAGTTTACATTTTAATTCGGTCGAATTCGATATGTGATCACCCTTACTTCAATGTACAAAATATCTATCACTTTAATGTTAAAACTTAATTCAATCAAAATGACCGACGGGCAAAAATTGATGATTTGACATCTATGTTTAGTTAAAAATAATTTATTAATAGTACCATCACCCTTTTCAATTTCAGCTTCATTACCGACCAATATTTCATTTGATAACTCATGCTTTGATAAGGATCTCTAATAAACATGGTAAGTGCCAAATCCCACATGAGACATACTCTTTGGTTTGATGGTTTAATTTGACTAATATAAGTGCCACGCAGATAACACAATTATCAATTTTTTTGTTCTAACTTTAAAAAAATTATCAACTTTTATTGTTCATCTTGATCAAATCATAATTAAAGACTTAACGGATGATATTTTATAAGTTAAGAGAATCGCAATAAAATAAATAAGTAAAAAGGAATGTGAAAATGACTTTACATGGAACAAAAATTACATGTTGCAAACTACGTTGATGAATGTTATAAATAATATCTTAAAAATTAACTAAAAATAATAATTAGTATTTTAATCATATTAAATAAATTTTTAATTGTATTAAATTAATTAATTAATTGAGATGATATTACTCAACAGAAAAAAAAATATAAAAAAAATGTTATTAGCTGCTATTCATCTCTTCAGATTGTTAAAGTTATGAAACAATATGTTTGGTGGTAGGAAGCATTCACTTTGACAGAAAAATGTAATACATCATTTCGTTTGTATAGATAATTTGTTCCGATTTTCTCTTGCAATTTTCCTAAATAAAAATTTATTAAATGTTAATTTACTATAGCCTTAATAGGTCTTGATTTTTTAAAATTATTTATTTTGGATAACTTGGCAAGTGATAAGTTTGGATAATTATGATTAAAATTGGTATATTTAGGTAAAAAGAAATCCAGTTTTACCAGTTGACCCTGCTATAGACAATAAATAAAATAATAAAAATACTATTTAATTAATAAAATGTGTTTATTGTTATGAAATAACTTAAAAGTAGAGAGAGAGAAGTAAGAGAAAAACAAGAGAGTGAACTGTTCTTTCCATTCATGTATGAGGGGGTATTTATACAAGTAGATGAGAGAGTCCTAATAGTGATATACACCTGTAGGATAACTCTCTAGTGATAATTATCCTCTTAGATAATTACTGGAAATAATATCTTATGAGATAGAATAACTGAAATATCGGGATGATGGACATCCACACAAGATATTCATAACACTCCCCCTTGGATATCCATTCCTTAAGAATGTGCCTCATTAAAACTTTACTAGGAAAAACCCTGTGGGATAAAAACCTAGTGAAGGAAAAAGAGTACATCATTCTTTTAAGACACTATAAAATAAATATGACAACATCATTTGATATTCTTAAGTCTTCGAACTCCAATGTTATATACCAACTTCTCATATGTTGTAGTAGGAAGTGCTTTAATAAACAAATCTGCCAGATTATCACTTGAACGAATTTGCTGAATATCCACATCATCATTCTTTTGAAGATCATGAGTGAAAAAGAATTTAGGTGATATATGCTTTGTTCTATCCCCTTTGATGTACCCTTCTTTTAATTGGGCAACACATGCAGCATTATCTTCATATAAGATCGTCGGGATCATCTTTTTAGACAAGCCACAAGATTCTTGTATGTGTTGAGTCACAGACTGTAGCCAAACACATTCTCGACTTACCTCATGTAATGCTAAAATTTCTGCATGGTTAGCTGATGTGGCAGAGATAGTTTGTTTCATAGATCGCCATGAAATTGCGGTACCCCCATATGTAAACAAATAACCTATTTGCGATCGTCCATTATGAGGGTCGGATAAATATCCTGCATCTGCATAACCAATCAGCTCAGACTCGGGTACATTTGAATAAAATAGGCCCATATCCATTGTTCCTTTAAGATAACGGAGTATATGCTTAACTCCATTCCAATGCCTTCGTGTAGGTGAAGAAATATATCTTGCTAATAGATTAACAACAAATGATATATCAGGTCGAGTATGACTAGCAAGATACATCAATGCCCCGATTGCACTAAGATATGGTACTTCAGGACCAAGTAGTTCTTCATCCTTTTTACGAGGTCTGAAAGGATCTTTATTCACATCTAATGACCTCACAACCATTGGAGTACATAATGGGTGTGATTTATCCATATAGAATCGTTTTAACATCTTTGTTACATAATTTTCTTGATACACAAAAATGCTATTATTTAAATATTCAATTTGTAATCCAAGGCAAAACTTAGTTCTTCCAAGATCCTTCATTTCAAATTCTTTCTTTAAGAAATTAACAGCTTTTTGAAGCTCTTCAGGAGTTCCAATAATATTTAAATCATCAACATAAATTGCAATTATGGCAAACTCATTTCCAGAACGTTTTATAAAGATACATGGACAAATTGGGTCATTTTTATATCCTTCTTGTAACAGGTATTCACTAAGGCGATTATACCACATACGCCCAAATTGTTTTAAGCCATAAAGTGATTTATTTAATTTGATTGAGTAGTCTACTCGAGAACTGGAATTGTATGCTTCAGGCAACTTAAATCCTTCAGGGAGTTTCATATAGATATCACTATCAAGTGAGCCATACAAATAGGCTGTAACAACATCCATTAGACGCAAATCGAGTTTTTCACGTACTGTCAGACTAATTAAATATCGAAAAGTAGTTGCATCCACCACAGGTGAGTATGTTTCCTCAAACTCAATTCCGAGTCTTTGCGAAAAACCTTGGGCAACAAGTCTTGCCTTATATATCACAATTTCATTATTTTCATTTCTTTTTCGCACAAAGACCCATTTATATCCAACTGGTTTTACATCTTCAGGTGTAAGGACTACAGGTCCAAAAACTTTTCGCTTTTCAAGCGATTTTAACTCTGTTTCAATTGCGTCTTTCCATTTTGGCCAATCATGTCTTTGTCTACTTTCTTGAACAGACTTTGGTTCATGATCCTCATTATCATTTAAAACATCGCGCGCTATATTATATGCAAAATTATTGTCAACGTTGACCTTTTGTTGGTTCCATCGTATTCCATTCATAACATAATTAATTGAGATCTCTTCATTTTCACAAATTTCAAGTACCTGAGTTTCTTCTGGAACTAAAACATTAATTATGTCTTGAAACTCTTCTGGAGACTCTTCTGGAGTTGTTAAATTCTCGATTTGACTATCTGGATTCTTAGCTCCTTTTCTTTTTCGAGGATTTTTATCTTTGGAACCAACAGGCCTACCATGCTTCATGCGGGTCTCAGGCTTATTTGTAATGGTGGATTGTCCGACAGGGACATCAATTTTAACTGGAGCATTAGCAGCTGGTATATGTGATTTAGTAATTCTTTTTGAGTCAGTAAATGCGTCTGGCAATTGGTTGGCTAAATTTTGCAGATGAATTATCTTTTGAACTTCGAGTTCACATTGTTTTGTACGAGGATCAAGATGAGTTAGTGATAATTCATTCCAACTAATTTCCCTTTTCAGCTGCTTATTTTCTCCCCCTAATGTTGGGAAAACTGATTCATCAAAATGACAATCAGAAAACCGAGCTATGAATAGATCTCCTGTTAGTGGTTCAAGATACTTTATTATAGAAGGAGATTCATATCCAACATATATTCCCAACCTTCTTTGAGGACCCATCTTAGTGCGTTGTGGTGGGGCAATAGGGACATATACCGCACATCCAAAAGTTCTTAGATGGGAAATATTTGGTTCCTGACCAAAAACCATTAGTAATGGGGAGTGTTCATAATAACTTGTTGGCCTTATGCGAATTAATGATGCAGCATGCAAGATTGCATGTCCCCAAGTAGATATTGGGAGTTTTGACTTCATAAGTAATGGTCTTGCAATTAACTTTAGACGTTTAATAAATGATTCTGCAAGACCATTTTGTGTATGAACATGTGCTACAGGATGTTCAATATCAATCCCAATAGACATACAATACTCATTAAATGTTTGGGAAGTGAATTCACCAGCATTATCAAGGCGTATTTTCTTAATTGGAAAATCAGAAAAATATGCTCGTAATCTAATCAATTGCACAAGTAATCTCGCAAACGCCAGGTTACGAGATGATAACAAGCACACATGTGACCATTTAGTTGATGCATCAATTAAAACCATAAAATACCTAAATGGTCCACAAGGTGGGTGTATTGGCCCACAAATATCGCCTTGTATTATTTCTAAAAATGTGAGTGATTCACCCATAACTTTGACTGGTGATAGTCGAATAATCAATTTTCCTTGGGAGCAAGCAGAACATGAAAAAATTATTTGATTGAAGAATCTGCTAGCTCTTCAATGAATGTCCACTTGAATGTTTAATTATTTTTTGCATCATAATTGATCCGGGATGGCCTAACCGGTCATGCCAAATAACAAAGTTATTATGATTTGCAAACTTCTGGTTTGCAATAGCATATATTTCAATTGTATTTATATATGTATAGTACAATCCGGAGGAAAATGTAGGTAAATTTTCTAATATACATTTGTTACCTAAGATTGTACTTGTAATATGAAGATATTCAATATTTCCTTCATTTGTTGTCTCAATGTGGTATCCATTTCAGCGGATATTCTTGAAACTTAGTAAGTTTCTAAGAGACTTGGAGAAATATAAAGCTCTGTCAATATGCAGTTTTGTTCCTCCAAGTAACATTATATTAGCTCTTCCAGAGCCTTCAATTAACTTTGTACTACCAGATATAGTACTAACATTAGCTCATTGCATTACTAATTAGAAAAAATACTTTTTATCTTTGAGAATTGTGTGAGTTGTGCCACTATCAACGAGACATATCTCTTCATTAGTGATGTTGGTATCAATAGAGGAAACATTCATTCTTGATTGAAAAATAAAATAAGAATAGTCAATATGAGGAAATAGTACATAAAATAAAATAACAACTTTAAAGAATGAATTGTACTGAAAAAGGGAAACCCTAAAGTTTAACATCATAGAAATTATACAAAAGAGCTTATTTTTGAATACTATTATCATCAATTAAATGATCAATTTTTTCATCATGATCAGTAACAGAATTTGTAACATCTAAATCATAGCCATCATTGAGATTTTTAGCCATATAATTTTTCCACTTCTGGTGGGAAGGTATGTTCCTGGAATAATCACCACAACCACGACTTTAAATTTGAATCTGACTATAGTGGTCATATGTTGCTACATTCGTTTCAGGGAATGGAACAATGTCAATTGGATGAAACTTATTTTTCTAGTAGTCATACCTTTCAAAGAACAAGTGGGTATTTTATGGTATGTACTCACTTTTTATCCCTTTATGAAGGTAATGGTGAAGAAATTCGAGTTTTGTAAGTTTCGATATGTTAAGACTTCCATAAAATATAATGCTAGTCAATAAACATCTTCTATCTATTAAGACATGTAAATTCATGGTAGCCTTCTATCTATTATTAAGAGGAGAAATAAAATCATTCTTTTATGCCAAAGTATTGTAAGCATAATTATTTAATGTCGATCAACATAGACATGTGCTTTCTCCTTAATTAAGAGATAAATGCTAATCATTACTTAACTTACCATGTACTAATAACAATGATTTCTACAAATATAAATCATAGAGCATATATACATGATCTTCATCCATATTCATTAAAAGAAGTTGTAATTGAATAGGCATATTCAACTTTTATCATAATCTCCTAGTCAAGCATAACCATAAAAAGGTTTTTATATTTCTATCGATGTAATTACTATTATTTACAGATATTAAATAAATGTATGCAACTATACATATTAATTGATTAAAGAACTAAATAAATATACTGAGTGAAAAAAAATAAAGTTTAATAGAAGAGATAAAATAGACTTGCTATACCTAAACCATTGTCCTTCAGGGACAAATTTGAGGCAACTGAAATTGTTGCGGTCCTTCAGGGATAAACTAAAATAATAGAATTTGCACATAAGTTGGTATAGTCCTTCAAGGACATATAATTTGGTGAGATCTTTTTGGGATATATAGGTGTAGTCCTTCTGAGACATATAATTTAGTGCAATCCTTCAAGGATATACAAGTGCAGTCTTTTTGGGATATATAGGTGCAGTCCTTCAGGGACATATGATTTGGTGCAGTCCTTCAGGGACATATAAATTGATGCAGTCCCTTAGGGATATATAATTTAGTGTAGTCCTTCAGAGACTTATAGGTGCAGTCCTTCAAGGACATATAATTGCACATAAATTGGTGCAGTCCTTCAGGGACATATAAGTGCAGTCCTTTAGGGACAAATAATTTAATGCAGTCCTTCAAGGACTTATAGATGTAGTCCTTCAGGGACATATATTTTGAAGCAAGAGGAAGAGATATTTAAATAATAAAAAAAAAATTGTATATAAATTGATATGGTCCTTCAAGGATAAAATAAATCAATAGCAATATAATTTAAAGATTACTAACCTTGAAACAGAAGGTAGAGCGTCGTGCTGATAACGTGTTATTAAATAACTTAAAAGTAGAGAGAGAGAAGTAAGAGAGAAACAAGAGAGTGAACTGTTCTTTCCATTCATGTATGAGGGGGTATTTATACAAGTAGATGAGAGAGTCCTAATAGTGATATACACCTGTAGGATAACTCTCTAGTGATAATTATCCTCTTAGATAATTACTAGAAATAATATCTTATCAGATAGGATAACTAAAATATCGGGATGATGGACATCCACACAAGATATTCATAACATTTATAAGTTATAAATTAGATACAAAAAAATAGAGTCTATTACATTAATCTACCTGGAGTTCATAAAAATTACACTTATACTCTTTTTAATTTCAAATGTAAATAATAATCTTTTCTGAAATTTACAAAACATTTTAAATCTCTTCAGGTTTTAGAAAAGCTACAATAAACTCTATTATTTTAAATTTTCATAAACATTAATTTGACTCTTTGATAATTTGTAATTTTTTGAATTATATTATTTATGAATTTTCAAAAGATAAAAATGCATAAAATATAAGTTTTATTAATAATTTTGTAAATAGAGAAAAAAATTTCATATAAATTGGAAATAAAAGAAGTGCTTGTATAAATTAAAAAAATTTCAATAAATATAATTTACTCAAAAATAGAATTGAACCAATAAATCTCCTTTGCACTTTTAAAAAATGTAGCAATATCAAACAAATAAGCTTGGCTTGACTATATACGAGCCAATGTTTTATGCTTATTCGCTAGCATGTTAAGCGAATTCTACGAGTATCTTTATATATAGCTATAAATCGACCAACTCCTTTATGGTCCATTATAATTTGTTTTAAATTTTATTGGAAAAAATACTTTTAGCTTAGATAATTATGAAATTTCATTAAAAGAGAGAGAGAGTGTATATATATATATATATATATATAATCCTTAAAAACATGAATCTAGAAACAAAATAAGATAAGATAAACAAATTCATCTTTGAAAGAGAAGGAAAAGTTTTGGTGGGCCATTTGCTCTGCCGTCCTAACGGACGCCAGATTTGAATAACAAGGTTTCATGTCCAAAATAAAATAAAATAACAAGGTTTCCATTCTGTTCTAGTATAATCACAATTCGACCGTTGAAACCCCTCTTCTATAGAAACGGTCATAATAATCTCTTCTCCCAGCGTTCTCATATACAGCCAAGTGCCGAGAGTCCCTATCCTCACTTTCACTTTCCCTTAAAAAATAATTGCAAATACCCATAACAACCCGATCTGATTTCAGATTTCTTCTTCTTCTTCTTCTTCTGTTAATAATTTCAGGTTTAAGATAAACAAAACCCAGGTCGAATTCCATGGAAACAATGATCCAAACCCCTCCAAAAGCCCCAGTATCCCTAACCACTGAGCCTGAATGCAAAACACCAACTCCAACTCAAGAAAGGGATGAGAATGATCAAACTCAAAACTCCTGCAATGAACTGCGTAAATCTGTCACTCCAGATCGTCTTAGAGTTCCCAAGGCATTCAAATACCCAGAAAGGTATGTAATTGTTTCTTGAATTCTTGTGATTTTGGTGATCAGATTCAATATAGAACTTAGTTTGTTACTGGGTTTTCTTCTTCGTTTTCGTAGGTATACTAGCCCAACTGATATGATAATCTCCCCTGTAACGAAAGGCCTTTTGGCAAGAAGCAGAAAGGGTGGTGTACTATTGCCACCTGGTAAAAGTCAAACCAAGGTGGAACACAATATTTCAAATTATTTATCAGATTTTGTTATGTTTTTTTCGTATCCATCCTCGTTGTCAAAGTCCATACTTCTAAGGTTACAATTCATTTGAATCTGAATGTTTTCTTCTTGAAGTTATGCTGTTGCTTAGAATTGTTCAAAATTGATTTTATCTTATTCCAACCCAATTGAAATAAACTAAACCAATTCAAATTGACCAAAATTGATATTTTCATTAGATTAATTCGTTGAAATATTTTTTAAAACTAATTTATTTGGTTGGTTTGTTGGAGTTTTATTTTATAAATACAAGTACAATCGAATAATTATTTATCAGTAATTTAAATATTTTATATTTTAATTTCTCTTTCAATGATGTAACTCTCAACCTTATCTTTATTTTTATTTTTTTATGAATGACTTTTTGTTATGTAATATTTTGAAAAGCTTATTTCCAAAGTTAAGATGATAATTTTTTTTAACATAAATTACAAATATATATATATATATATATATATATATATATATATATATATATATATATATATATATATATATATATATATATATATATATTCCAAAAATAGCCCATCCGATACAATCTGAATGGATTGAATTGGTCAGATTGTAATCACTTTCATTAGATTTATTGGCATGTTATTTTGTTTTGGTGAATGGGTGGACAAATCCATTATTAGTGTCCAAATAATACCCTCCCTAGCAACTGTTCTGTTTTGGGTGCCCTGCAATTTTCATTACAGTTAAAAGCAAATCTTCTCTATCAATCTCGCAGATCCCAGAATTGCGTCCGCAGGAGGTGGGTCTTTTTCAGAACAAGGAACCAGTGCAGATTGAAGAAAAGCTCAGCTCCTCATAAGGAAATCTGGGAGAAAATGAATCTTCTGTTTGAAATGATGAAGAATCATTTGTCAGTGATTCAGGGGAGTTTAAGTTGACGTAACCAGAGAGTTTTCTCTTTGTTGTTTCCAATTTTTTTTAAAAAAGAACTGTCTGTTCTGTAATTATATCTTTTTCTGCTTTTGAAGTTTTTGATGCTATTTTCTGCAGAAGTTTGTTCTTCGGTTTTCAAATTTTAGTATCTGTGGAACCATGATAATGTTAATGTAAGAAGTTGTTATGACAGTGGCCTAGGGTATGTACAATCACCACCAAAAGGCCTTGGATGTTGGATATTCTTAAATTTGTCAAATAAGTTCACTACAATATGAGTATGTACAATCACCACCAAAAAGGCCTTGGATGTTGGATATTCTTAAATTTGTCAAATAAGTTCACTACAATATGAGTATGTACAATCACCACCAAAAAGGCCTTGGATGTTGGATATTCTTAAATTTGTCAAATAAGTTCACTACAATATGAGCATATGTAGTTCGTTAATTTTTTTTTTTTAAGGAAAAAATGGTAATGAAAATAGATTAGTTCAATGTTCAGGTGTTAATGGGCAAGAATGAGATCCCTTTTTTGCCCTATAAATTTAGTATTTTGGTGTAGGAATCAATCTAGGGGTGAGATCTACTTAGAGACGAACAGAGGCCCACTTACAAGGTTAGGCACTAGGAGATATTTCTAGAAAAGATTGACCACTAGAAATTTGTATCCCTATAGCATAGGTGACTTCGAATGCCTTGGAAGATTTAAAAGGATATCTCCAACACTTACATTTGGTTGACATGACACCTTTGGTTTGCAATTATTTTACATTTTCTCATCTTTTGGATATCATGATATAAGATGTCAATATATAGGATATATGATAGCATGATATTTAAAATTTTCATATTTAGTATACCAATTAAAAATTATTATAGAAAAAATTCAATTGACATTTTATTAAAATTAATCAAATTAAAACTAATGGGATGTAAAATCTATCAAAGAAAAGCAGCATCTCGCTTGACATCAAAGATACCTCTGTCAAAGCCACAATATACCAATTTCTTCCCTAGTGGGGTCATAGCAGTAATTGAGCCAAAAAATCATTTGCATTAGTACAACTCAATCTTGCACTTGAGCTAACCCTCCCTGTTGGTGCAAATTGTCATATCATATTATATATATCGCGAATGCTCTTCATTTTAGACGAACTTCATGCCATTGGATTGAACCAATATCTCTATCAAGGCTATTCAAAACTGATGCAATCTAATTTCAACCGAATCAAACAAAAGTAATCTAATCAAAACCAACCTTTTAATCGGATAAATTGGAATTTTTTTTATATTAAAATTGATTTATTTGATTTGATTGTTAAATATCTATTTTGAAAATTTAAATACAGCCGAATCAATCGACTATAAGTAATTCAAATATTATATTTTATTAATTTCTCATTAAGATAGTTTCAATCCTCTCTCTATTTTTTTAAGAATGATTTTTGTTGTAATGTAATATTTGGAATGTTTGTTCTCTTAATAAGATTTAAGATTGAAAAAAATGTATAATTTTGAATTCTTAAAATAGTGATAAACAAACTACGCTTCAAATGTGAGGATACAAGTTTGATCTTTGGAGCAAATATTTATTAGGCGGGCTTGTTTGGCATACTAGAGTCCAAGAGGAACAAGTTTTATAGTACTAGTAGCTAGTAAAAAGACTTTGGAAAACAAAAAAAAAATACATTAAAAGAATTTAACTATTTTTCCAAAATTTGACCCTCTTTTTACCCCAAATTGATTAAGATGGATTGGCTTATTTTGGTTGTGACCACTTTGATTAGAATGATTGGTTTGGACTTTATCAACTAATAAATTAGTTTGATTGGGGCTCTAATCACCAAATTTTAAACCACAAATGCTAAACTCTAAAATTTCAAATTCCAAACCTCTAAATCTTAAATTTCAAACTCTAAAAACTTAAACTCATAACCCTACATTTCAAAATCTTAAATCTTAACCGTTAAAACTCCAAACCCCAAATCCTTAACTTTAATATTTCAAACTCCAAACTCCTTAACCATAAACCCTAAACATCAAATTATAAACCCTAAATCCTTAATCTTAAACAATAAAATCCTAAACCATACCATATAAAGAGTTTAAGGATTTGAGATTTGAGATTTAAAGTTTAAATTTTTTTTATTTGAGTTTTGGAATTTGAGGTTTCAGAGTTTTATATTTTGAGATTTGAGATTTGAAGTTTTGAACTTCGATGTTTAACGGTTTGGGGTTTAAAATTTTAGAATTTAGAGTATGAATTTTTAGAATTTGAGGGTACAGAATTTTGGTATTTGGAGTTTTAGATTTTGTGTTTTGGTTTTTCAAATTTGGGGTTTTATAGTTTTGATATATAGGTGTAATGACCCTCAATACAATTATCTATATTTGTTGTTTGTTAGTATAGATACGACATGTTATGTTTTATTTCGTAATACTTGGTTAATATGAACATGATGGTATTAAAATACTGTTGATAACATATGGCATGATTTAAGATGAAAATTGGACATCTGGAGACTAGCTACAAAATATTTGATGTGAAAAGATTAAGAGGAATGTGAAGTGTTGAAGTAGTTCGACATTTCTTCACTATTGTGTGCATAACTCCCACATATGAACTCCAATTGATGTGATTCTAATTTCTGTTGAAAGCTAAAACATATAGCTACAAGTTGTATGCTGGGAAATTTTTCTAGTTTGGAAAAAATAAGAGTGATAAGGGGCAAAAACTGCAAAACGGAGGTTTAGTATGGTCTGAACCTTTGCCCACTCTTCTGTATATAACTAATCCATCTCTAAATTAAGTGATTTTAGTGAAAAATGAGAGTTAAGACAGAGGGCTAGAACTTCCATGTTGTTTATTATAGTAAATTTTACTGAATTCATGGTGAAAAGAGGCAAAATATGTATATATTAATGTTAAAAATGGTGCCTATGCATATTTCGGGTATTGTAGCAAGTGCACTGTGCACGCTCATTGTAACAACTTTTTTTTTAAATACCATAAAGTTATTACCTCGTTACAAATTAACTCAAAATAACATTTATTTAATTTATACAATACAGAGTTTACATACATGTCATTAATCAAAACATACGTACAACATATCAAACACATAAAAATCTACTTTTTATTTATTCTGGTTGATCAATTCCAGAGATACAGGTGCGGATGGTTGCACCTTCACTGGGATATAAGCTAACTCGACCACAAACATTTTATTTGCTTCTGGGATTTGCCCAACATAAAGTACTCGATCCAACGTGCACTAAAAGTCAGAGCCATAGAAAAATCTGCATAACTAATTTTCTGAACATGATATGGAAATATAGTGAGAATTAAATCCCAATAAGTTCAACAATAAATCATCATCAATATAGCTCATCACGTCATGTTCAGCTGTATAAATTACAGCAAATAACTTTGGTCACATGAATGCACTATATCTATGCACATGAGAATCGTACAATAATAACATGTATGACAGTGTTAACTATTTTTAGAATATCATATGATGACTATCAATTTATTCTCATATCAAGCTACCCCGGTCAGGGTGAGTATTTTCTACTCTCCGGTACGGGCTTTTCTCGCTCTGTCCGACATGGCCCACTTTCTCTCTTTTTTTCTCATTAACATGATCATAATCGTTGGTAGGGCGTCCCCTACTGGTGCACCACACGAATTGCCATGTGACCGTGCTCATTTCTTTTTTTTTCACAATGATAGCCAACAATATGCTTTCAATAACAAGTATGTTCATCAAAATATAATTATTACCAAAAATCATTGGTAATCATGCCATGAACATAACCATTTCAAATATCACATTATAAAATATTTTCATGTCAAAATTCACTTAGGTAAGGAAGATAAATTTTTGTGAAGTAAGTAAAGGTCTTAAAATTTCAAGAAGATTGGATTAGGGTAATTTTTCCTAATTTAAAAGTAAAAATTACTAAATTTAGTATCTCCACCCATAAATTGGGCTTTCACCTATGGACACTTCATATAGAGTTTTTCTTCTTCACATAAATTTTTAGCAAGCCAATAGGATAGCCCAATGAAGAAATAAAATATAGATTTGGATTAGGATATAAAAATTGGACCGATAGCCCAAAAAATAATGAAAATGTGACCAAGACCATTATGAAAGGTAGAATTTTAACCAAAGTAAAGAAAATGAGCAAGAATGAGCTCAAACTCAAGAGGAAAAATGAAAATAAAAATAAAAATAAAGTGATGGAATAATGGTGTAATCAAGATTAGGTGATTTGACATTAAGACAAAAATTTAGCAAGTGGTATGATAATATAAGAATTTAGGACAAAACATCAATATCCTACACTCATAATTTTAGCAAGTGGGTAATAATACATAGCATTATGACAAAACATTTTTATCCCACACAAATAATTTCAATCAAATAATGGAGATTCAAGGGTTAGAAATTTGCCACTTAAAAAGGCAAATCTATCATATTTGATTAAGACAAAAGAAAAAGAAAAAGAATCCCTAAATCAAAGGGATCTTATCCCATATCTTAAGAACATATTATCATAATTTTCAAAATAAAAATCTCCTTTTCCTATGCATATCTTGACTAAGGAAGAGAAAGACAAGAACATTATGTACCTTTATAAAAAAAATGAAATTATGGATGTTACTTTGAATACTTTTGTACTTTTATTAATACATGAAACAAAATTAGGAATGTTACACTCATATAGGCATGCGGCATGTATAGGGTGCATATTCAGCAACCCTAGCAACACCAGTAGCCCCCTCACAATCATTTTCTCCTCTCAACTTTAAACCCTCATATATTGAGCTATAGAGTTCCGATTAATGAACTGTTTGGACCGTTGGACTCGTGGCAAAGAGAACTTCAAAACCCACCGATTGGTTTCGTCGAAACATTGCTAAAATCACGTCGGAAGGTTGTGAACAGTACTTTCGTGGTATTTTTTCATGGGTATGATTTGTAGCTCTATTTTCAAAATTTTTGCTATAGCTAGTCTTAGATATGGATAGTATGATGAATTTGGGAGTTTAAGACCATATGATAATTTTTCAGCCACCGTGAACAGTGTTTCCGACCAGTATGAATAGTAATTCGTGATGTTTAGTTAGAAATTGATCTTCTGAAGTTGTTTTTCTATGTTTTGAGATAGCAGAAGACAACTTTCAACATCAATTTGGCCATTGAGCTTTGGAAGTGATCAAAGAGGGTTCAACTACCTTGAATTCCTAGTGTTGTGAGTAGATAATACTTATTATAATAAAAATTTTAACTATTCATTTAATATATCCATACGAGCCATTACTAACTATTCATTTAATATATCCATATGAGACATTACTACTAATGTGAAATTAATTATTTTTTATTATGAACATGTATTTCAAAGCGTGGCTCACAGTATAAACTTTAGAAATGCAGGACAATAATCATATATACTTTATTTTTCTATTGATATTAATTGATACTGATTGAGAATACCCAAAAATTGTGTTAGGTCATGGTGATATTTTATATTTCACATATATTGATAAATGATTGTATAAGGCACATGTTTGAGTCTATAGATATAAATGTGTAAGTTAGGTTAGAATTATTACGGCTATTGATGGTTAGTGAAGATATGATTTTCTGAAAATGTCGTGATCTTTCATTTACTTCTTGCATTTATTATTATTTCTTTATTTTACTTATACGGAGAAATCTAAATCGTAAACATTGCAAATTAGCAGTAGTGAGTGCTAACCCTAGTGTACTTTGAGCTCTATATAATGGGTTTTTGCCTAATGGATTGTGCAAGCTTTTACTTAATAGATTGTGCAAGTTTTTGCCTGATGGATTATGGATTTTTGTCCGATGGAGTACAAGCTTTTGGTCTAATTGATGGTGAACACTTCCCTTGTTGCGCGTTTGAGGAACGATGATGGTTTTAATAGAGAGAGTCCTTCAACCTATAAAAAGCTATAAACTTATTTTAATTATTTATCTTCTCTATTGTTGATATGCATTCTTTGTTTTTTATAAAAAGACTCTTAATTTTATTTGATGCATGATCTTTTAGTTAAGTTTCAGTAATTGTTTTAGAAATTTGATTTGTATTTATTTATAGAATACCGTAACATTGATATTTATGCCTCTTAGTACTAAAATTTTCTTGTAATTGATCTTTCAAACATATGGCATTCATTTTTTTTTTTGCATTAAATTTTTACTTGAGAAAAAAAAACTCGTACCCTGCTTCTCATGTTTCCGTTATAGTAAGGATTACTTACTCACTGAGTTTTATACTCACCCTATCATATGTTTTTATTGAGATAGTCAAAAAGACTTAGATCCAACTCTAACTGTGTAGTGAGATAAAGAAGTTGTGGTGAGCTGAAGTTGCCTTTCGGGCTCTCAATTTGTTTAGACATTTTTTGTTTTGAACTGTAAGGATAGCTCCATGAACTATAGACAGGATCTCTGTTTCCCTATGTATATGAATGTTTGTAGAACTTTTGTTGCATGAGAAACGAATGATTTCTGTATTATTTGACTTGATGCCAATTGTATGTGGATTTATGATTTCTGAACCTTTTTTATGGTATGCATGTTGTTGTATCTACCTATATGTTGTATGCCACAGTAGTATCTTGATGTAAGTTGGTTGAAGCTCACATGGTGAAATTTCCCTATTCTTGTTTTGGTTACGTGCCTACTTTTACAGGGGTCGTGACAGTAGGGTTTGAGGTTTAAAGTTTGTGGGGTTTAGAGTTTTTTATTTATTGGGCATTTGGAGTTTAAAGATTTGAGATTTGTCATTTAAATTTTTTGGGTTAGGTGTTTAATTTAGGGCTTGGAGTTTACACTTTGATGTTTCAATACTTGTGTTTGAAGTTTGGGTTTTAGATATTTAGGTTTTGAAGTTTAAGATTTGGATTTTTAAAATTTGAGATTTGAGATTTAGTGTTTTTAGATTTTGAGTTTGAGGCTTGTGGCTTTTGGTTTTGAACTTCAAGTTTTGGAGTTTGGAGGTTTAGAATTTAGGATTTTGAAATATAAGGATCCAAATTTAGAGTTTGAAACTTTGAGATTTAGATTTTAGTGTTTGTGGTTTAGAGTTTTAAGAATTAGAGTATAAAGTTTTGATATTTAAGATTTGAAGTCTATAGTTTTAATGTTTAAGATTTGAAATTTATAATTTAGTTTTTTGAGTGTTTGGATTTTGAATTTTAAAGTTTGAAGTTTTAAATTTTAGAGTTTTGGAGTTCATAGTTTAGGATTTTATGACTTTTTACTATTATGTTTAGAATTAATTATTTTTTTATTTGAATTATGATTTAAGATATAATTGACAATTTTTTTAAAGTTAAAGGATTTTAAGAAATTTATTTTTAGTTAAGAGACCAAAATAAAATTGAAAAAAAAGGTTGGAGGACTACAAAGCAATTTAACTAAGATTGTTAGCAAGAAAAAGAAAAATAAAAATAGGTATTTATATTATTTTAAGTATTATTTACAATAAGTCATAAATTAAAAGAGATATTATAATAATTATTAGATTAGATAGGATATTACAATTAGTAGTATAGATGAAAATAAATAAATGTTATTTCTCTATTAAAAAATTAAAAATAAATATATTTACAATTTTAAAGATTAAATTATTAATTTAAATGTGAATGTGCACATAATTTAGAGGTAAATTTAATGTTATTCCTAGTCCAAATTGACAAATTCTTATCATTTCAATCACCATTCTGTACTTGCTAAGCCTATATTTTACACGTATAAAAAGTCAAATATATTTATAGGAATGAGAACCATTATTAATAAATATATAAAATATCCATAATTGAAATTGTGTCTGCCTATAAAATAAGTTTACACTTACTTTTTAGACGTCTTAACATGTCGAACTTGTGTCAAGTGTTGGCAATGCTATACGCACATACAGATGCATCAAAAAGAAAAACAAAAACAAAAATGGGAGACTATAAATTTCATCTTGATGAAATGACGAGAACTATTTTATTTAAAAATAATATTAAAAAATACTTAGAATATAAGATAATACGAGGAGTGTTTTTATACAAAGGGTGATTGCTTATATATATGGGTGAAAGAGAAAGAAAATATGATTATATTTTAGTTTATTTGTTTTCTTTTTTTGGATAAATGAGCTCGGATTTATCCTGAAAAACCTGCCCAACAAATGGGCTCGCTGCTCGCCGTTCCTTATCCCAAAAAAAAAAAAAAAAAAGCTCGCCGTTACAGTGTGAAAGAACTGGTCGTCGTTGGCAATGGCGCCAAAATCTGGGAGAGTTGGTTCCCCACTTCGTTACGAAAGAGTGTCTTACCCGAGATCCTCTCTTTGCCTTCCCTTATCATCCTCCTCTTTCTCTATGTATCCTCCATAAACAAACCCATTAACCACCAAGCCCTGGTTTATTTTCTGCTTCCCTCTTCCCATTTCCCAGCAGTGCACCTTGATTTTCTTTGTCATTTTCCTTCCCCTAAATTGTGGTTGAATTCCGGGTCATCTTCTTTATGGGGTTCTTCCTATTGAGCTCAATGTTGCGCCAATTTTGTTATTGAAGGATTTATCACAAATATAAGCTTTTGGGTTTCCAAATCTCATAAGCTGAGAAGATTCCAACGGCTCTCTGCATATTTAAGTAAGTTTGTTAGGTTATTTCAGTGGATTTTATTTGAGGACTGGACACTGAGAAAATTATTTAGTAATTTTTTTCTCTGGAGATTGAAGACTGCTGCAGAAGTAGAAATTAATTGAAGTTTTATGTTGCTATGAGGAAGTAAGCATACAAATTCCATATTAGATGAAATATGAAAGGGCTAGAGGGTTTCCATATTAGGCATTTTAGTGATATACTTCTAGCACTTGTTCAATGTTGGTGTTTTTTGTTGAATTTGTCTAGAACCACTTCAACTCAAAATTCAATTTAAATTGGTAAAGTGAAGATCCTTATATAATTTTGCTATAATCTAATCTATAGCACGAACATTCACATGGAAGCTTTTTGGACTTTGTGGACAATGCACAAACCTAATTGTGCTAAAATTTCATTTAATTATGAATAGTGGGAGCGACATTCTGGACAACTTGGTCATTCCACTTCAACTCATAGATTTGAGCTATTAAATAAAGGATCATAAATATTCTCATTATAATCTGTACAAATTTTAGGCCTTTGATAGTATCCACTCAGAAAATTCTATTTGTTATTGTACACAAAAATTTGCTGACCCTAATGGAACAATTGTAGTCTAATGCTCAACTTGTCATGCTTTTACAGAGTATCCATCTGTGAGATACTAAAGCAATTTTTGAGTACTGAAAATAATGGCTTCCCTGGATGATGTCAACCAGAGAGCAAGTGATAAGAATCTGAAAGTTCATTTTGAACTTCCTGAGTACAAAGATAGTCCCAACTATCGTCAACAACTTTCAACTTCTTCTAGTTCTTCAGACTCTTCACTAGGATCAGATGACACAGAAAATGATACTCATAGTATAGACACTCACAAATCTAACCATGCAGGCAGCAGTGAGTTTCCTACACCGACATTATTATCAGACTATATTTATCCCTCTCCTCAGGAATCTAACAATGGTGGCAGTGGGTTTCCTACGCCAACTTTATTATCAGACTATATTTGTGCCTCTCCTCAGGAACCTAACTATGGTGGCAGAGAATCTCCTGTATTGAACTATCAAGGTGGGTTAGCAACGCAATCTCCCTCAACTCAAATGATGGGTCAACCTGGCCATGACCCGAATAGAATTCCGTTGTCTATTTTCTCTACTAAACCTGCAAATCCTGCAGAATGGAGCATTACCTCAAATGAATCATTATTCAGTTTACATATAGGAAACACTAGTTTCTCAAGGGATCACTTTTTTGCATTGTACAAATCTGGAGAATTGCCCAGGCTTGATGAATGTATCAGTGTGCCTATGGCATTGCCACCTGTTGAAGAGGTAGTTCAAGGCAAATATGCTGCGGACATGGAGAAGCACTCAGTATCGACAGATACAGCAGAAGAAATCACAGATTCTGTCATGGAGAAGCATTATGATAAAATAGAAACATCGAAAGAAACTGCTGCGGTGGTGTCACCCAAAACTCCAAAGGATTATAGAAAAGAAGTAATGGTATCCAGTGAGGAGCCAGGGCCTTCCACCAGCATCTCTTACCGTTCTGAAGAGAGCATGATGAGCACTAGTTCTTTTCAATTTCCTGTGTAAGTTCCATCATAGCTTGTACGTGGAAGTGTTGCGTGTGTCAAGGACTATTTCACCCAAAAGCTTAAGCTATCAAGTGAAGCACTATGAATAGCTTTTTTATAATTTTTAACACATTCTCTCACATGAAAGTCCTTAGGCTGTGGTGGGCCTATTCTGTGGCTAAAATTTTTGAGTGAAGCGGTCCATATAGCATATTTAATATTTGTATGTTATCTATCACAGTGATTACTCACCATTATGCTCCTATTCTCAACTGCCGCACTAGCATAAATGGTTTGCCGCAACTGGTTTTAAGCAGTTGACCACACATCTGAATTTTTTTCGTTAGCTTATCAAGCATATAATTAATCTTAGCCATGAATCACAAATTTTATTATCCATTTAATATATGCTTTGGTTTTGTATATGTCCTCATTATACCAATGAAAAATAGATGCACTAGCCGATTCAGTTTTCTTTATTTTCTTTTACGAAGAAATTGAACTAGGATATTTTGATTTTTGAACAGGGTATGGTTTCCAATTATTAACCAGCGCTTTCTTCTTCATTTCTTTCAGACTGACAGGTGATGGTGGAAGACATAGTTCTGCCAAAGTGGAGTCACAAAAGCAGGAACCAGGGAAGCCATTAGGGCCTTCTAGTCCCAAAATTGAAACAGCACCAAATCCTAGAAGTGTGAATTGGCGTCATTGCTTCTCTTGTTGTTCACCTTGTTATTGAGAAAGCCTTCAAGTGATGTTTGACTGCTTTCATTTAGTGACACTGCTTGTCTTTTTATTTATTTATTTAAATGCCCCCTGTTCAAAATGACGGTTACAAGTTTTAAATATCTTGAGTCTATTATTCAAAATGACGGTGAAGTAAAGGAGGACGTAAACCACAGGATTCAAGCGGGATGGATGAAATGGAGGAAAGCTTCGAGTGTCATTTGTGATAAAAAAGTACCGCTCAAAGTTAAAGGAAAATTCTACCGTACGGCTATAAGACCTGCTATATTGTATGGTACGGAATGTTGGGCGGTTAAAAGACAACATGAAGATAAACTCAACGTTGCAGAGATGAGAATGTTGCGATGGATGTGTGGACACACCAGAAAAGATATGATTAGAAATGAGTGCATTAGAGAGAAAGCTGGGATAGCACCTATTGTGGAGAAGATGGTTGAAACTCGCTTAAGGTGGTTTGGCCATGTGTGGAGAAGACCTGCAGAAGCCCTAGTGAGAATAGTTGATCGGATGGAGAATAGTCCAATAATTAGAGGTAGAGGGAGGTCAAAGAAAACAATAAGTGAAATTATTAAAAATAATTTAATAGTTAATAACTTATCTATTGATCTCATCCATGATAGGCCACTATGGCGCCGTTTGATCCATGTAGTCGACCCCACTTAGTGGGAAAATGCTTAGTTGTTGTTGTTGCCCCCTGTTCTATAGATTCATGCTTCTGTGTCCTTGATTTCTAAGGAGATAGCCCTTCCCCTACCTGAAGATATGTTATTCTGCAGAATATACTTTCAGAGAATCATAACTAAGCTCAAATGGACTTCTTATAGTTTAGCCAGTAAAGAAATTTTGTCTTTAACCCTTTAAAACTGCTAACACACGGTCATAGTGATAGTTAAGACAGAGGTTAAGTCAGGCTAACTTGTCTTGCTTAAACCTTACCAAAACTCTCCTGGTAGTTCAATTCATACTTTACTCTGGACATCCAAGCTTGAGACCTTGTTCCCGGAACACCGCCTAATTAAATCTGGGTACACAATCCATGCCCTGGTTACAAGGGAATCAATTCAGTGTTGCATATCCAAAATGATAGAATTAGAGGCAGCTCCAGTTAGGAATCCTAAGTTTTTAGGTGCAGCTCTGGTGTTACTCTCTGATCTTGTATGTAGGTCAATCAGACTATGTGAGAAGTAAATAATTTTCATTTTAAAATGATGGGGCAGAAGGAGTAATGGTTTACTAATTTATAATCATTCGTGTTAATATGTATCAGATTTCATAGATGGGTTTATCATGGCTTCGAATGGTTGTGCATAGTGTTTATCTTCTGATTCTCTTGTCCAGACCATCCTTTTCCTTTCTTACCTTGAATTTTACTTTATATTTTGTATTGATGACTTTTCGAGTCCATGATTGTAAAACCACTCTAAGCTGTACTAAAGCTGAATGTGCAGGTTTAATTACCTCTCTTTTTTTTATTTTTTTGGGGTGCTATATTGCAGAGTTATGGCTACAAATAGGGAATACAATAATTTCTATAACTTAACTACACATTTGGTCTTTTTATTTTAACTAATGATTCAAGTTGATCTCTCTATTTAAAATACATCAATTTGGTCTGTCATTTTCTGAAATTTTACATTCAAGTTTTTTATAAATAATTTTTTTATTTATAAATAGTTTTTGATATTAGAGAAAATTCATGTAAGATTTCCAATGTTCATATCATAAAAAACTATTTATATATAGACGGATTCAAAAAAAAGTCAAGGATCAAATTTGTGTACCTTAAAAAAGAAGAACTAAATTGAACTATTTATTAAAATAAATAAAAATTAAAAATGTACATATACTAAATTGAATACTATATAAAAGTAAAAATTCATATAACAATAAAAATAGATGATAAACATTCTATTATAAATAAATCAAATAGCAATTCAAGCTTGCCAAGATGAACTGTATGATATTAGAGTTATGCACAAACTATGTGCATGTCAGGCTTTTTTATTGGCATTGAGTTAATAAAGTTTAATTTTATATTTTCAAAATCTATACCTAGAAATTGTATCCAAAAAGTACCAATACAGGATATAGTTTGTATAGTGCCGTGCTTCATAGCCCCAAAGACATGGAAGAAGAAGGATAAAAAAAGGAAAGGAGAAGGATTCAAGCTATCAACACTTAACAAACCTGGGAGTTGAAATTCTCATTGTGTCTGAAACATACATATTAACCAATGGGGGAAAAAAAGGAAATGAGTTGTTGCTACCTGATTAGCCTCTTGTAACCCAAGTTCATCGTAGCAGATATTAAGGAAAGCAAAGAAACCTCAGAAACTACAAAAAAAATCTGTCACTACCATACTATTCATAGGCTTGGCAACGAGCTGGATTAAAACAGGATTTTACCCTTTATCTTAACCTGATCATAAAGACACACACACCCATACGGGACGGATTCAAGGTAGAACATATGCACACAAGTTTCCTTAATCTCACTCTATTCCTCGATCAATTGTTGACTTGTCTGCTCCAAACAAAAAGAATCAGCATAAATTGGCACAGTGGCATATGATGCTTTTACGATGATTTCTACCACAAGGAAAAGGAAAACCATCCTCGTGTAAGAGAACCTCTTGTTTTATGTTGAGTTCTAATTTCTTCTCCTTCAACATAGATTGGCATATACTGTTGGACTACGCTGTTAAGCACTTAAGCATAGCTTAGTCAAAGTTAATTGTATTGTTAAGTTTCTGTTGTATTGTTCTATTAAGTTAGTAAGGGTAGTATTGGGAGTATATAAGCATAGCTAAGCGCCCTTTGTCCTTGAGATTCTTACTACTAAAAAGTTCATTTGGTTTCTTCTCTAATTACTTAGTTTCACAACATGGTATTCGAGTATAAGCTTCATTAATGGAGATTATCATGCTCGCCGGTTTCATCTCAGCGGTCTATTTTGGTCACATTTTCTCATTTACTTTCAATCAAGCTTGATGATAATAATTTTTTGGTATGTGATGAATCAGTTTTATACTTATAAATTAAATATTTTTATCTTATTTTTTTTGTCTTAATTAAGCGTTTATCTTTCTTATTTGTCTTTTATTTTGTATATTTTTTACAAATAGAAAGAATAATAGAAAATAGACTCAATTAAAGAAATCAAAACTAAATTGTGATTCTTTAGAAATAATATTTATAAATCAAACAAATAAAATAAATTAATTGAGGATGGCTAAAAAATGAAAATTATCTTTTTGACTCTTGAAACGCATCCTAATGTATATATGCATAAATTTAATCTTGATTTATGATAACATTTTTAAAAGAATTGAAACATAAAGATTTTAAGCAGAACACTCAATGTTAAAAATCTGTTTGCTGCTTACTTTTTAACTTGATCTTACTATAGTATTTTGGCTGTATATCAAAAACTACATATATATTATGTACGAAATTTGGTAGATAAATAATTGACACAATTTCATACAACTTTCATGTTTATGTGATCAACAAATTTAAACACTCAAAGGGCTAGAATTGGGTTAGAAAAGATCATATTTGCTATTGCAATCTAGCCTGACCTTACTCTAGTATTTTGGCCATAAATCACAAAATACGTGGCCAATATTTCTACACCTTATATAGATTGAAAGATAATAAAAATATCTTTAACTTTTATGTTGATGGGATCAGCAGATTCAGTGGATCTCAAGGAGATGTCTCACGATGACTTTCAATGCAAATAATGCAACACAACTTGTCAACTTTAGTGTCATTTGCTACCCACCATCTTTGTCACCTACTGTAACAACTTTTTTTTTCTTTTAAAATACCAAGAAGTTATTACCTTGTTACAACTTAACTTAATATAACATTTATTTAATTTATACAATACAGAGTTTACATACATGTCATTAATCAAAACATACGTACAACATATCAAACACATAAAAATTTACAACTTATTTATTCTGATTGACCAATTCCGGAGATACAGGTGCGAGTGGTTGCACCTTCACCGGGATCTAAGCCAACTCGACCACAAACATTTTATTTGCTTCTGGGATCTGCCCAACATAAAGTACTCGATCCAACGTGCACTAAAAGCTAGAGCTATAGAAAAATCTGCATAACTAATTTTCTGAACATGATATGGAAACATAGTGAGAATTAAATCCAAGTACGTTCAACAATAAATCATCATCAATATAGTTCATCACGTCATGTTCAGTTGTATAAACTATAGAAAATAACTTTGGTCACATGAATGCACTATATCTATGCACATGAGAATCGTACAATAATAACATGTATGACAGGGTTAACTATTTTCAGAATATCATATGATGACTATTAATTTATTCTCATATTAAGCTACCCCAGTCAGGATGAGTATTTTCTACTCTCCGGTACGGGCTTTTCTCGCTCTGGTCCACTTTCTCTTTCTTTTCTCATTAACATGATCATAACCGTTGGTAGGGCGTCTCATACTGGTGCACCACACGGAGATTTCTTTTCTTTTTACAATGATAGCCAAAAATATGCTTTCAATAACAAGTATGTTCATAAAAATATAACTATTACCATAAATCATTGGTAATCATGCCATGAACATAACCATTTCAAATATCACTTTATAAAATATTTTCATGTCAGAATTTCACACTTAAAATGGTAAGAAGTTCATACAATGGTAATGGCTATGGCATATACTAGTCATTTATTATTTTCATTTATAAGATTTGTCTTCTTTTTTCAATATTAATTTCATCTCTTAATTTTCTTTATGCTTGCCTTTTAGTCAATTTCTTCTTATTTATATCATTTCTAACACATGTTCTTACAAATTTATAGAGCATTTTCCTCCAATTTGATTTATACTATTACCCTATAGTTAAAGAGGTTCATCTAGGGCAGAAAAATGTTGAAAATAGGCTTCACCAGCTTCCAACACGGTTTGGCCATGTTCCAGGACACGTCCATACTTTAAAAATACTTCAAATGTATTAAAAAATAGCCCCGAACACGGTTAACCCGTGCTTGAAGCACCCAGGCACTGGCCGTGTTCTGTGACCTTTGCTCACTAATCAGAGCATAACTCCCTCATTTTAACTCCGATTTAGGTGATCTTGGTGTCTATCGAAAGCTAAGACAATTATCTAAAGCTATTATGTTAATCATATCAGCCAAATAGTAATAACTCTTGGTGTTATTACTCCCTTAAATTCAATATTATTTCTTCTCGAGTAGGTTCTAACCTTTACTTACTAATCTGACTATATCTCCCACATAAGAATTTCAAATTAAGTGATTCCAGGGGCTAAACATCTGTGACACATAAATATATAATTCATATGTTAACCATTTATTTTAATTCCTTATAGAATGTTCCCCAAAATTAAAACACCGAAGCTATCCTAACATATTCTTCCTTGATTAACCATTTTCTGACCTTTGTTTACTAATCGGAACATATTTACCTCATATGAACTCTAACTTGAATGATTCCAGTGGTTAAAAATCCGTGACACATATATCTTTAATTCTTATGTTAACCATTTATTTTAATTCCCTACAGATAATTCTCAGAAATTAAAACACAGAAGCAATCCTAACATATTCTTCCCTGATGAACTATTTTCTGACCTTTGATTACTAATCGGACCATATCTACCTCATATAAACTCCAAATTGAATGATTCCAGTGGGTAAAAATCCGTGACACATATATCTTTAATTCCTATGTTAACAATTTATTTTAATTCCTTATAGATTGTTCTCAGAAATTAAAATACCAAAACTTAAAATTCTGTCACCCATAGCCATACCCATGCAGAACTATCTACACCAACCTAAGTATTCAAACATGCGTCACATGCAAGATCAATATGTAACATGATATATCAACATACATGACCAATCATCAAAGTTCTAAGATCAAAATCTCATATAAATATTATAAGTTTCAAAAGTTTTCTTCAAAAAGAAATATTGTTAAACTTACCTAAGAATCTCCCTAACTTACTTAGTGAATTGGTTTTCTTGTTTCCTTTTAAAAGAAGTAGCAAGATTCCTCCCTTCCCTTAACTTTTCTAGCAGCTTAGGAAAGAGAAGGAGGGTGAATTTTTGAACGTCAAGGATGAAGAAGAAAAATGGACTCAAGTGGAGATTAAGGTAACTTATCTTGAGTACTTAGCCTTCTAAACTTCTCCTTCTTCTTCCTTCCTTTCTTCTCCTCTCTTTCTCTCCTTTCCTCACTCTACCTTGCTTCTATTTCTCTCTCTTCCTCACTTGGATGAAATTAAAATGTTGTATGGGTGGATTTTGCTTAAATAGACCACCAAATAATACACCTTTCATCATCATGGGTCTACCTTATCACAATTAGGATACACTTTGTTGAATTTTTGGAAAACAAACAACTTATGTTCTTGTCTTCCTCTTCTTTAGTCAAGATATGCATAGGAAAATGAGATTTGTATTTTAAAAATTATGATGATATGTTCTTAAGATAAGGGACAAGGTCCCTTTGATTTAAGGATTCATTTCAATTTTCTTTTGTCTTAAACAAGTATGATAGGTTTGCCTTTTTAGGTGGCAAATTTCTAGCCCTTGAATCTCCATTATTTGGTTGATATTATTTGTGTGGGATAGGAATGTTTTGTCCTAATGCCATGTATTATCATACCACTTGCTAAAATTATGAGTGTAGGATATAGATGTTTTTGTCCTAAAGCCTTGTATTATCATGCTACTTGCCAAAATGATGATTGTAGAATGACACCACTTGCTAAATTTTTGTCTTAATGCCATGTAACCTAATATTTATAATTATTACATTATTATATCATCACCTAATTTTTTTTTCCTATTGGATTTGGGCTTATTCCTACCCATTATGGGCTTATTCCTACCCATTTTATTTGCTTTGGATAAAATTCTACCTTTCTTGGAGGGCTTAGTCACATTTTCAGAATTTTTGGGCTATTGGTCCAATTACTATATCCTAGTCCAAGTCTATGTTTTATTTTTACTTAGGTTATCCAATGGGCTTGCTAGAAGCTTATGTGAAGTGGAAAAACTCTATATGAAGTTTCCATAGGTAAAAGCCCAATGTATGGGTAAAGATTTTAAACTTAGTAACTCTAGTTCTTGAATTAGGAAAAATTACCCTAATCCAATGTTCTTGAAATTTTAAGACCTTTACTTGTTTCTAAAAATTTATCTTCCTTATCCAAGAATTTTGCATATCTTTAGTATGTTATTTCTAATTTCTTTCCTATTAGGTTTTTCTTCTTTATTTGTTCTCTTAATGTTAGAAACATTTTCTGTGCATATACATAAGGTAAAGAATATCTAAGGATTATATTTCTTTAGATATCTAAAATATTGTCTAATAAATTTTATTTCCTTAATTAAATATTTTTGTATTTTTATCAATAAAAGAAACGAAATTAGGGATGTTACATTTCTCTCCCCCTAAAAGAAATGTTTTCCTCAAAATTTCAGAAATTACCTAATAAGAACAATTGCGGATATTTCTTCATCATGACTTCTTCCAGCTCCCAAGTTGCTTCTTCCGGAGTCAAACCTTCTCAGAACACCTTAACAAGGGGAATGGTTTTATTTCTCAGTTGCTTCACGTCTGTGTCCAATATGGATGCAGGTACTAGCTGGTATGTCATGTTCTCCTTTTTTTGGATTGGTTCATCCTGTATTACATGTGATGAATCTGGAAGATACTTCCGCAGCTGTGATACGTGGAAAACATTATGCAGGTTGGACAAATTAGGTGGGAGAGCAACTTGATATGCTGATGTCCTACTTTCTTCAGAATTTGGTAGGGTCCTAAAAATCACAGACTTAACTTTCTTGTTTTGAGAGACCTACCAACTCTAGTAGTCAGGGAAAGTTTCAGAAATACATGGTCTCCTTCCTCAAACTATAGAGGTCTATGTCTCTTATTGTAGTAACTCTTTTGCCGACTCTGAGCTGTAAGTATTTTGTCTCGTATCATCCTAATTTGTTCAGTGGTTTGTTGAACTAGATCAGGACCCAACAAGTTCTTTTTTCCTACCTCAAACCAACATAGTGGAGATCGGCACTTTCTACCGTATAAAGCTTCATAGGGGGCCATCTTAATACTAGAGTGATAACTATTATTATAAGCAAACTCTACTAAAGGTAGGTACTTATCCATCCTTTACCTTGCTCTATCACACAGGCCCTCAACATAACTTCTAAGGTTTGAATGGTGCGTTCTGACTACCCATCAGTCTGAGGATGGTAGGCAGTACTGAATCGCAACTGAGTACCAAAAGCTTCCTGCAACGCCTTCCAAAACCTCGATGTGAATCTCGAATCTCTATTAAAAATGATATTTAAGGGAATTCCATGCAGTCTAACTATTTCCTGAACGTACAATTGGGCTAATTTATCCAGTGAATAGTTAATTTTTATGGGCAAAAAGTGAGCAGATTTGGTTAATCTGTCAATTATTACCCAGATAGAATCATGTCCCACTGAAGTCTTAGGTAATCCCACAACAAAGTCCATTGAGATACTGTCCCATTTCCATTTAGGGATCTCAAGAAGTTGTAGAAATCCCGCTGGCTTTTGATGCTCCACCTTCACCTTTTGACAAATGAGACATTTCGCCACAAACTCAGCAATGTCCTTTTTCATCCCTGGCCACAAATACATCCTTTTTAAATCCTGGTACATTTTAGTGCATCTAGGATGGACTGTGTATTTACTCTGATGCGCTTCATGCAGGATCTTAGTCCTCAACTCTCATTCTTGAGGGACACAAATCCTTCCCTGATACATGATTACTCCATCTTCTATGACAGAAAAATTACCTTGATCTTTATGATCCTGTAAGTATTGGTCGTGAGCTTGAGCCTCTTTGATCTGGACTCTAAGGTCACACCCTATACTTAAACCATTAATGACTAGATTCTTTCGAGTAAGAGTAGTGGCTAACTTCAAATTTCAAAACTCCTCTAGCATCTGCATCTCATACAACATCATCTGGCCCATGTGTATAGATTTTCGACTTAAGGCATCAGCTACAACATTCGCCTTTCTTGGATGATACTTTATCTCAAACTTGTAGTCATTGAGAAATTCCACCCATCTTCGTTGCCTCATATTTAACTCCTTTTGATCAAAGAGATATTTAAGACTCTTGTGATCACAATATACTTCAAAGGTTGCTCCGTATAAGTAATGTCGCCAAATCTTTAAAGCAAACACCACCGCTGCCAATTCAAGATCATGGGATGGATAGTTTTCTTTGTGGGGTCTTAATTGTCTAGAGACGTAAGCAACTACTCTCTTGTCTTGCATTAGCACACACCCTAACCCTTTCTTTGAAGCATCACTATACACTTCAAAATATCCTGTGGGGTCTGGAATAATTAAAACAAGAGGAGTGGTCAGTCTTGTCTTCAGCTCCTGAAAACTAGCTTCACATTGATTAGTCCATTTGAAAGGACTTCCTTTCCTGGTCAATTTAGTTAATGGCAAGGCTATACGAGAGTAGTTTTGTATAAACCTTCTGTAGCATCCTGCCAAACTTAGGAAACTTCTGACTTCCGTAACCGTCTTTGGTCTCTCCCACTGAATCACTGCTTCCGTCTTGATAGGATCTACGGCTACCCCTCTATTAGAGATGATATGTCCGAAAAACTTCACCTCTGACAGCCAAAATTCACACTTTTCCAATTTGGCATATAACTTTTTCTCTTTCAGCACTTGCAGCACAATTCGGAGATGTTGTTCATGTTCTTTCTCACTCTTAGAATATATCAAGATGTCATCAATGAACACTACAACAAATTGATCTAGGTAGGGTCAAAAAATGCGATTCATGTAATCCATGAAAATTGCAGGTGCATTCGTCAACCCGAAGGGCATTACAACAAACTCATAGTGCCCATACCTAGTCTTGATGGTAGTTTTTGGTATGTCCTCCTCCTTGATCCTAATATGATGATATCCTGATCTCAAGTCAATTTTAGAAAAAATGGATGCTCCCTTCAATTAATCCAATAAGTCATCTATCCTAGGGAGAGGGTACTTGTTTTTTATAGTCACCTTATTCAGCTATTTGTAATCTATGCATAGGCTCAAGTTCTCGTCTTTCTTCTTAACAAATAATATAGGAGCTCCCCAAGGTGATACACTCGGTCTAATGAATTGCTTGTTTAATAGTTCCTCCAACTGTTTCTTGAGTTCCTGTAGTTCCTTCGAGGCCATTCGATATGGTGCAATAGAGATAGGCCCTGTCCCAGGTAGTAGATTAATAGAGAACTCTATCTCTCTCTTGGGAGGTAAGCCTGGAATATCTGATGGAAATATTTCAGGAAACTCATTGGCTATTGGGATTTCATCAAGCTTTGATTCGACTTCTAGGTTTGATAAATACAAGAGAATGTATCCAAGTACTCCATTCTTCAACTCCCTATTAACTTGATTGGCATTTAGCATCCATAACTAGACCTCCTCTTTCGGAGTAGGAGGTAGAAATTCAACGGTCTTGTTACAACAATTCAACAAGACTCGATTTCTAGACATCCAGTCTAACCCTAGAATGACCTCAATACCTCTTAAAGGTAAACAGACAAGGTCTATAGAAAAAGTTTTCTCCTGGATGGTGACTTTACAATCTTTACATACAGAGGAAGTTAATACCCGTTCCCCTGTAGGGGTTACTACGGATAGCTCATAGGGAGTTTCAGAAATAGGAAACTGAAACTTCCTAATACATTCTTCCGATATAAATGAATGACTAGCACCAGAGTCAAATAACACCATAAGAGCAAATCCATAGATATAGCATGTACCTTGAATCATTTCAGAAGATTGAGCTGCCTCTTGGCCACTCAGGGTGAAAACCTTTTCTTTCACCCGAGGCCTCTGTTCTGGCTGCTTCCCCATATTCTATGGGCAGTTTCTCGCAAAATGTCCCTTTTGTCCGCAATTAAAGCAGACATCTTGTCCTATGTAGCATGGCCGGTTACCATGCATGTGTCCGCACTTAGCGCACTTGACTGGGGCGAGGTCTTGTTGAAAAGGTCTAGGACCCACAGTCAATGGCCTCTTACCAGCTCCATATCCACTTCTTCTCATGTTCTTTCCAGGGTTTGAAAAATTTTTCTTCCTCTTCCATAGGTTTCGCCTTTGCTTCTCGTCCTCCACTTCCCTTAAACTCTTTTCCAGGAGTCCGCATTTATTTATCAGAGGTACAAACTCCCTGATCTCCATAGCTATAACAGCATTCTTTATCTCCGGGTTTAGTCCCGCTTCAAACTTAACCGCCTTTCATGCTTCATCTGGGTTATAATTAGTTGTAGTTAACATTGTATATATATTATTAAATTATAAAAATTATCCTCTTTTGTAATTGTATTGTATGCTATTAGAAATATTTGTTTATAGTTTTTATTTTAATTTATGCATACTTTAAAATGTGATAAAGATCAGCATTTGATTAGAAAAAGTTTAGGATCACCCATTGATTTTAAAATTAGAACATTAGACTTTGTTGGAACACCATAAAAAATGGAAGAACAAGTTGTATGCGAGAAAACCCTTATGGAATCTTTCTCACCTATCATAGCTAATACTCCATCTTGTATAGTTTTGTCACAAACTACTGCAACTCACTTTGAACTCAAACCAGCCATACTCCAACTTTTACCATTATTTTATGGTTTAAAAAGAGAAAATTCATACTTACATGTGAAGAAATTTCTTGAAATTTGTTCAAAATTTCGCTTTCAAAATTTTAATAATGAGTCAATTAGGCTTAGAATGTTTTCATTCTCATTAAAAGATATAGTTACAGCCTGGTTGAACTCCCTTCCTACATGAACTATTACTAGTTGAAACCAATTGATAAATAAGTTTCTAGCAAAAAAAAATTCATGTGTAAAACTGATGCCTTTAGGAGAGAAGTTTCTAATTTTTGTCAAAAAGAGGATGAACAATTTTTTGAATATTGGGAAAGATTTAATGATCTTCTTTTGAAATGTCTTCATCATGATTTTAAAACTTGGAGATTGGTGAAATATTTCTATGATGGTTTAACTTTATTAAATTGTCAAATGATCCAAAGCATGCATGGTGAGAGACTTTTATAATTGAATGAGGGAGAAGCTTGGGAATCTTTAAGATCTTTATCTAAAAATTCTCAACATTGAAAATGTATAGATTTTAGGTATAAGAAGTCTTAAATACAAAAAAGGGAAGAATTTATAAAGTGGGTGATGAAACAGATGTGAGAGCTACCTTGGCCAATCTTACTAGAAAGGTATAAGTTTTAACTTTAAGTCACACTCTGAACCTTTCTACCAATACTAGGATAGAGAGACATGTGCCTTATGTTCTAGTACATCTCATATTGCACAATTTTGTCCATCCACACCAGCTTACCAAGAAGCATTCTCTAAGCAAGCTAATTCTCTTCAATCTTATGGAAAGTCATAAGACAGCCTATTTGCACCTACATATAATCCAAATTGAAAGAATCATCCAAACTTTTCATGGAGACAAAATCAGCCTTCAATGAATTAAAGTGGGTAACAATTTGCCCCTTCTAACTCATCTTTCAGTTTCTCAATATGCTCTTTCTTTTAGAGTACCACAACAAAGAAGACTTTCTTTGGAAGATACCTTGCAACAATTCATGCAATTGACTCAACAAATTTTACAATCTCATACTCAAAGTATTTCAAAACTTGAAATACAATTGAGTCAATTAGTTAGTGCTGTAGGAGAGAGAGAGAAATAAAAATTTCCCAGTCAATCTATTCCTAAACCTATTTGAAGTAGTATCATCAACAAATCCTAATGAGAAAGTGAAGTCTGTAATAACCCTTAGATTTGAAAAAGTAATTGATTATTTAGTTCACATGCTTGAAACTGAATAACAGAGTCAGCATGAATTACAAATTAATGACTCAAGTGAGAATAAAAGTGAACATATTTTTTGTGCCCCTAAACCTTCATTCCCACAAAGACTTTAGACAAATAAGAAAGGTACTCAATATAGTGACATTTTAGATGTATTTAAGCAAGTAAGCATTAACATCCCTTTTTTTGACACTATCAAACAAGTACCTGCTTACTCAAAATTTTTGAAAGATCTTTGCATGGTAAAAAGGAAAACTAATATTCTAAAAATTGAATTTTTGACTAAACAAGTGAGCTCCATAATTCAGAAAAAAAAACTCCTGTCAAGTACAAAGATCCCAGTTGTCTTACATTTTCTTGTGTTATAGGTGACCATGTGATTAACTGAATATTACTTGATTTAGAAGTAAGTGTGAATCTGCTACCGTATTCTGTGTATACAGAACTTGGGTTAAGAAAGTTGAAACCTACATCAGTAACCCTTCAGTTAGCTGATAGATCCACAAAAATTTCTAGAGGTGTCATAGAGGATGTACTGATTAAAGTTGATAAATTCTACTTTCCAATATATTTCATTGTTCTTCATACTGAACCTGTTGAGAATACAAAGACACAAATTCCAATCATTTTGGGTAGACCATTTCTTGCAACATCCAATGCAATAACTAATTGTCGAAATGGAATTTTGAATATATCTTTTGAAAATATGATTGTGGAACTAAATGTTTTTAATGTCTTTAGTCAACCTGTGGACACTGGTTATGTAAGATCAACATAATTGAGAGTATAGTTAATGACTCATTTTTAAATTTTTTTGATGGTGACCCTTTGAAAAAATGTTTGGCTCATTTTACTATGGACATATATGAGAATTTTTTAGTTAATGAAGTAAACTCTTTATTAGATACCACTCCACTAATGGATATTATTAAATAGGAAGCCAAAAAAATAACAATTTCACTTTCTGAGTCTGTTCCATTGTCATCTGTAGAAAAATCACTCTAGATAAAATTAAAACGTTTACCTAATTATCTGAAATATGTGTTTTTAGGACCTTCTAAGACCTTGCCTGTTGTCATAGCGTCTGATTTAGATAAAAAAACAAGAAGATGAACTCATTAGAATCCTTAATGAGCAAAGAGAAACCATAGGATGGATAATAGCAAATATCAAGGGTATTAATCCATCAATTTGCATGCACATGCTACATTTAGAGGATAATGCCAAAATTTTAAAAGAGTCACGAGGACGGCTAAATCTAAGAAAACTAAATTCTCGGTGGTCAAGACCATTCATTGTTCATGTTGTTTATCCACATGGTGTAGTAGAGATTGAAAATCCCAAAATTGATGTGTTTAAAGTCAATAGTCAAAGATTGAAATCATTTTTGGAATTATGCAACCCAGAGGTAGAGGAGACACTTTTGCATGATCCTGTCTACCAAGATTAATTTTCTTCCTTTGTTAGAAGTTGCTACTCACGCTATTTAGGTAAGATCTTTCTTTATTTAGTTTGCATTATTTTGTTCCCTCATTGTTATCTTCTTTTGAATTGCTATTATTTTTTTTATTTTTGTTGCTTTTGATCTTTCTTAAAAAAAAATTCGAATGGAAGACATACTTGCAAACTTGAAAAACTATTTTCCTTCTCTTCCATCCAATGCATTAATGAAATTTTACAAGACACAGGTTGAAAGATTGAAGTTGATGATGAACATAGGAATACCTGCTAATATCCGTTGGCTAATTGAAGCTAAGGTACATGTAATATCCTAAATTTTTTTAAATGTTATATCTTGTTTTAATAATTAGCTATTATGAGAAATATCTATGTTTTTTTCTTTAAAAGCAAGGGTATTTTTTTTTACATGGATATAATTTGTTTGATCATATACTATGTTTTAATTATAGCATGGAGCAATATTTTTATATGCTTTTAAAGCTTAATTGAGAACCTTTGGGGTATTTTTTTTATGAGCTATGGTAGAAATAATACATATGAAATTTCTAATTTTTTTAAAAATCTAGTTTACAAGTTTTATTCAAAACTTTCCCCTTTTTGTTGCACTAAAAATTCTAAAAAAATATGGTTTATATGGAAAATAACAAAACTACCCCTGAGTGTTTATTTTTCTCCTGGCCACGTGAGATTTTCTGAAATTTTTGCATATTTGTTTTTTCTTCTTCCTTCTTCCTCCTTACATTTTTTCCTTCTTACGCGTTCTCCATTTCCATCCCCAAACCTTCTACTCCTCCATTTCCTTCCTTCAATCCTCAACAACCAAGTATCAAGGCACCTTAATCAAGTAACATATATGAAGATTGGAGGAATTATGGCAGTAAAATCACATGAAAATAGCAGAAAATCGACTACAATAACCTGCGCCCAACTTAAGTAAATTTCAAAAATATTGTGATTCTTGGTGTTTTCTTGAAATACTAAGTTATGAGTTTTGTTAAAGATATAGTGTAGTATATGTATGATGAATTTCATGGCAAGATAACATGATTTGGTGCCTAAATCATGCAAAATGTTCTTTGGTGAACAATGTATGAACAGTACCCGAAGTGATTAATTATGCAATCCGAAATTATCAAGTTGATGATCATGTTTTGGGGGTGTTGGTGACTGATTTTATTTGGAGAAAAAACAAAAAAAAAAGCTATGTTAGATAAAGATTGAAGTTGGTAAGTAAATAGCAAAAATTATAACATGAGGTTGAATTATATTTTGCCTTTAAATTTTATACTATGTGTTAAGGTTATGTAATTTAAATTATTGGTTAATTCTTTTCATTGAAAATTGGTGAATTGAATGGTATATGAATTTATATGGGTGAAGCTAAGTGTATGTGATTATAGGGTAAATTGTTTGGAAAAAGGGAGCATTAAGAAAATATTTTAAAGAGAGGAATTGAGATATGTAGAATTTATGTGAGCATAGGCAAGATGAGACGAGGAAATCAGTAATCATAATTTTATTGGAAGTGTTGATAGTGAAAATTTTGGGTGGCCTTTGGACATTAAATTTCTTACAATGTAATTAGTGATTTATTTTTTTTAGCTACCGAAAGTGTATTGAAAGGTTTATTTGAAAAGAATCGATTGAGAAACATTTTTTGTGATAGTTTGAAAATGTATTAGGAGAACCTATGGTGTTGTAACTCCTTGATGATAAAATGTGGAAAGTAGAGTTTAAATGAATTAATTTGGCTTACCAAAGTGGGAGTGTAGAGAATATTTTAAAATAACGTCCGAACAGAGCATAAGTGACCTAGGTAAATGTACTAATGGGTTAAGACATACTAAGATGAAGTCCTTTATGTAAAATTTGGGATATTTCAATATTAGAAATTTTATATGTGTACATTTGTTATGAAACCCTTTAAGGTGCTGATGTTAGTAAAGTGGAATTGAAGAGGTTAGAATTTTATGTTGCTATATTGGAAGCATAAGAAAGAATTGAGTTCCATGGTGAGGATAGTGTAGCCTTTGAATAACGTTATAGATTCATCATGTCAAAATAAGTTAAAATTGTTAGGTAAGTGTTAGTAACACATGTGAACTTAAAATGCTTAATGGATGCTAGACTTAGATGATGAGATGTATTGTTTGAACTTGAGATATAAGATTTTAGAATGACTTAGTATAAGTTTGGAATAAAAAAAGTTGGTTACCCTATATGGATGTGTATATACTATTTTCTGTGTATGGTTCCTAATTATATTGACTTATGGATATAAATATGCAAATTTAAGGATAGTTCAAATATTAGTGAAGATTATCCATAATGGTTTGAAAATTTATTAGAAAAAGGTTATATATGTATAATGCATTGGGTATATTTTATCCTAATGGTGTAAAATGTTCTAACCGGAAAAGTTAATATCACGATCTCACGTAACATATGATTTTATACTATGAACACATATAAATATGTGAATATTTATGTATAATAGCATCTCAAATAATATTTAATGATAGCAACCCTAATGGATATTGAAATAATAAATAATGATATAAGATTATAAGGTTATATATAATGAAATGAGGTATGTCTATCAAATTAATTTTTTTTATTCAAGTGAGCACATGGATATGTATACGTACACTTTAAAACTATAAATGAGTCAAAGGAAAATGAATGGAAGAAAGTGATATGATTAAATGTGTTAATTATTGAATTTGATGTTTAGTGATGATAAAGTATCTACTGTGGATATAATGATTATGATTATGTGATCTCAATGGATTATCACTAAATACTGAGTAAAACAATACTTTATTTCTATAACCTGTAAATAATGAAATAAATAAATAAAACTAATAATAATTATATTGGATTCCTTTTCAGAAATACTGTCAGCTAGCGGCAGATATGGCTAGCCTTGGTGCACCTTGTAACTTTAGTTAGTAAGAGAGTTGCTAGCCCTTTGTGTGAAAGGGTATATGAGGATTGAATTGTGAATAAGTATGGAGTTGAGGTATGTCTCCTCCAATAGGCCGTGACATTTGGCCTGGTTACCTATTATGAGAATGTGGTAATTTACTTGTTCTATTGCTGTGTACTTAGAGCAGTCATCATATGAAAATGTTAGGGAGTTAAGCAGAGCTCATCCTAACCTTATGATATGAATGATGAGAATGTGTTGATTTACCCACCCTTGCTGTGCTTGGATAATGTGGTGATTTTCCCTTACTAGACTATGTGCTTGGGTATGTTGAAATGGTTTTAAATTGAAATCCTCCAAACTAAATAAAATACGCTAAATAATAATAATAATAATAATAATAATAGTAATAATAATTAAAGTATAAAACTAGAAGATATTATTTTACTTTAATTATACTCTTGAATATATATAGTTTGAGTATTAAATATATATCTATATGTACACAAATAACATAGGATATTTTTATTTGGTGTAGGAGTATAATAATATAGTGGCATAATTTTAAGAAAGATGATAAAGTAGATCTACCCCATTTGTTATAGTGTGTGAAAATGTTTGCACGTAGAAATGTTCAAGTGTCTACTCAAAGGAAGAACAATAAAGAAAAGTGAATGAGAAAAGTCAAGGGGTCCCTCAAAGGCCTACATGTATATGATGATGAAACTAGATAAGGAAAAGTATGAGAATAGATTAAACCAAGGTAAATGAATGAATTAGTAATCTTCAATAATGTTGAATAAATTTTAAAATAAAGATACTATTCATAACATATTTCTAATGAGTATAAGTAAACAAAACTAGCAAGAATACTTTAAAATATTTATAACTTAAACAGCATAAGCTGAATTGTAACCTAATATATAATATAATTTTTCTACATGTTATAATTGTGCTATTTAGTTGCTGAGTCGCAAGACTCATCCTTTTCTTTAAATATATATTTTTAGTTAGTATCAAAGAAGCGCAGCGGAAGCGTAGATAGGTTAGATTATCTCTGGTGAGCCCACATTATTCTTGAGCCTTATTTTTTTATTCTCTTGTATGTTTAAAGTATTCTAGAGTATGCTCTATTACCACAAGCAGGATCCTCGTTTTCGATGCCCAAGAAAAATGTAAAATGTATATGTGTAACAAGGAATAAAAAATATAATCAATATGGTTTGAAGCTAAATCTTTATTTATGTTTTATATGTGCTTAAATTTTTACAAAGTGATTATGTGATCACATGCTAAACTATAATGATTATTGAGTTTTAGATTCAGAATATGTCAGTTAGGCTTACGGACTAAGGAGAAATCCTCATTTCATGCCAGACTCATGTCGGATAAAATTCGAGACGTGACAGTACAATTGGCAGGTAAGTCTGCAAATAGTTTTATTTCTTAGATGCTTAGTCTAGGAAAAAACAATTTTGCTAAAAAGCGTAGAGATAAAAGAATGGGTGTCTACTATAAATATGGATGTGAAACTTGCAACACTCATTGTCGTTCTTTGGGATGGGTGCATGTAAATCAGGAAGATAAAATAAACTTTATTTAGGATAGCTTGAGTAAGGAGTCATTGGATGATGAGTTTCATCCAACGTTTCTTGAGATGCATCCTAGTGGATATGTGCATATCGGAATTGTTGGTTTATAACCCCATTTTAAAAAAGAATAGAAATGATACAGTCTTGAAAATCTGACGTTAAAAGACCCTGTTTGCCAATTTATAAAAAAATTGAATGGGAAGCATATCCTCGACTCATAGAGGGCGTTTAAGCCGTTACTGAACGTAAAAACAAGGAAATATGTGAATCACAATCACAACTACTGTACATATGCTTGTGTGCCGTCATTTTTGAATTTTTAACATTTAATTTAGTTAATATCTACTGGCCTACTCACATAGCTATTTAATTATACTTTTGGACTATTCACATAGTTACTGTAAGTATGCCTTATTTGAGTTCTATAAATGCACACATTATTATTTTTATTTCCATACTTAAAGTTAAAGTGAGTGCAGTTATGGAGGAAGTCGCATTTCATCAATCTTGAAATATTTGTGTTTTTTGTGGTTCCAGTCCTGAAAAAAATGGAAAGTATGTGAAAGCAGCACAAAATTTTAGTATAGTATTGGTCAGAAGAAAAATTCATTTAGTCTATGGTAGAAGTAGTTGTGGGTTAATGGGGTATTTTTCTACAGCTGCACATGTAGGAGGATGCCAAGTTCTTGGTAT
Organism: Gleditsia sinensis; assembly: GCA_037074535.1. Classification (NCBI taxonomy): domain Eukaryota; kingdom Viridiplantae; phylum Streptophyta; class Magnoliopsida; order Fabales; family Fabaceae; genus Gleditsia; species Gleditsia sinensis. The sequence goes on from CM073474.1 coordinate 14,147,481, forward strand.
TATTCTTACAGTTTTAACTGTATCAAACATTATCGGAAAAGCAATTGGGGAAAAATTTAGAGTAGCCTCCATTCATGAGTGCATTGCTAGAATGATTAGCAACGCTGATGTTTTCATTGCCTTACTAAGTGGTTTTGGTACTGTTGTTGTTTTAATTAAAACTCACAAGGGCACGAATCTATTAGAGTATAGATTTAGTGGTATGTAAGGTCGATCCTATAGGGATTGCCAAATGAAAGAAAATTCTAATTTAGATTCAAAATAAATAATTCTAACATAATTGCCAATATTTTGTTTTGTGAAAAAAATATTGAACAAAATATATAAAGAACTAATATACTAAAATTAAATAAAGATGTATTCAAAGTAAAAAAAACATGCTAAGGTTAGGGAATCCACTCTTGGTATATCAAATAAAAATAAATTTAACTCTTTTATTACTCAATTAGAATCCTTACATAAATAAAGTTCCAATAGGAAGATATGTTAATTTAAACTTACCTTTGTTTATACATGAATTATATTTACCTCATTTTTATTGTATTACTGATATATAAAACATTCTTGTAAAATGGATTTAAGCGTACATTGTGCCAATCATCATTTTGTCTACAAAAAATCAAGATTGATTCAAATATTTATTGTGCCAAAAATTGTTACAATGTATCAAGTTTCACACTTTAGAAGATTAAAAATACAAAGATGCAAAAGATAATTTGTAAATAGATTCAAGCATAAATTTTTCCGATCATTATATTGTTTACAATAAATCAAGATTGATTCAAGTATTTATTGTGCCAAAAATTGTCTACAATATATTAAAATTCACATTTTACAAGATTAAATTATGCAGAAAATGAGAAAGGTAGAAAACTAATTAACATAACAAAATAAAATGAAATAAAATAGGTGGCAAAGCCAACCAATAATAAAATAAAATAAAATAGGTGGCAAAGCTAACCATAAACAATAAAAATAAGAAGTAGGCGATAAAACTAGCCATTAAACAACAAGAAGAAAAAATAGATGGCTCAGCGAGCCATTAAAACATAACATAAGAAAAAGGAGGAGATAAATACAACATCAAATATAAACACTAAAATTAAGAGTTAGATGAATTATTATTCTCATACCAAGAGTTTCAAACTTTTACCGTAGCATTAAGAAATTAGTTATCCATAATTAAGGCAAGAAAGCAAAATAAAAGATGGAAAAACATGATACTATTATGAAAAAAATGAAAATACAAAATGTCTAAAGAGAGAGGAATATTACAAGCACTTAGAACTCCAACAAAGCTTTTCCAAGCTCTCTTTAAGCTCTCAACTCACTCCTCAAGCCCTTTATTTATAAATACAATTAGGTGTGGTAATTGTCAAAATTGTTAGGTAGGAAATTGTACAAAGTTGACAATTTGGATTTCATCATGTGCACTGAAATTAAACGTTGAATATCTTCTTGAAATCTGTAGAATTTACTGACTCCATCAACATGAAAGTTGTATAAAATTTTATTATCTTTCCGTCAAGATGAATTATGGATAAATTGGATACGTAATTTATGACTTATGGTCAAATTATCAAAGCAAGGTCGGGCTGGACTACAACAACAAATAGATTCTTTTCTAGCCCATTTTTGGCCATTTTAATATCCGAATTTTCTGACCACTTGAACATGAAAGTTGTACCCAATTGTGTTAGATACTCACCTACCAAATTTAATATATGTTGGATATGTATTTTCTGATATACAATCCAAATACTGCAGCAAGTTTGGGCTAGACTACAAACATCAACATATTTTCAACATTGGGTGGTTTGCCTTGAATCTTTATGTTTTAGTTCTTTTGAAAATGTAGTCATAAATCAAGATTAAATTTGTGTATATATTCATTAAGATGCGGCTCAAGAGTCAATAAAATAATACTCCTTACTCAGCCATCCTCAATAAATTTGTTTTATCTGCTTGATTTATAGACATCCTTCCCAAAAAAACACAATTTAACTCTGATTCCTCCAATTGAGTCCATTTTATATTCTTCTCTCAATCTGTAAGAAATATACAAAACTAAAGACAAGTAAGGGAGATATATGCTTAATTATGGCAAAAAGATAAGATGAAAATATTTAATTTATGAGTATAAAACTCACTCATCAGGTACTCTGGAGGAAATTTTTCAAATAGTCTCTTGGGTACAATTGAATATCCACCATAAACCCATAAGTTTGTTGAATGTTAACCATTTCTATGATGATTTGTTGTTTTTTCTTGATCAAACTTTAGAACAAAAGTTTATTTGACACTCAGTTCGACAGATTCTCATCTCAACTTCAAATGCTGATGAGTTGATTGATGCATTATAAGCATATGTTCATGTTTCTGATCTAGTTATAGTTCAAATAAATTAGATGGCCGATAACCGCAAAAAGCGTAAAATGGATTTGGATCTTCATCTGTAACACCTTTTATTTGATTGAATAAATTTTTATTTTCAATTTAGTTTACTGTAAATTCATCTTTTCCTAATTCTCCTTTCAGGTAATATATCTTTCAATTTGTGTTTGTTCTTCATTAAAAAAAAGGCATGGATGCCTAGCATCCTATCTTTGTATAGGTTCCAGCACCTAGATTTAAAAAACAATAGAGTGATATTTTGGGAATAAGCAAAACTAGCACCAATGATGAAAATGGTTTAAAGTGCTTGTAATATTAAGAAAATAGATGAGTTCTGAGAGTTATGTGTGAACCTGATATCCTGAGCACTTAATCTTTTACATTTGACTAATTGTTTATTCAGAAAAGATTTATGTGATTCAAATATGCTAAGTGATCTCATAAGACTTTAGAACTAATTTGATTGTCACTTGAGGAAAAATCTTAGACTACTCTCTATTTAAGAAATAAATTAGGTATTGTTGGAACCATTTGAGCTTTTCAAACCAATCTATACATTATGTCATCTCTAGTAACCCATTTTGAACTTATATTTATCCTTTCTTATACACTTATATTATTATCTAGCCTTTAAACAAAAAATATTTCTAACTTTTACCTTTCACTCACAGGAATGATTATTTGAAAAGCTATGGTTCATGGGTGAATGGAAAAAGTTTTTTTTTATAAAAAAAATAGAACTTCCCAAATAAATAAGTTTAAGGGTGTTAACATAAAAAAAAGAGTATGAGCAAATAATGTAAGGATGGGGATAAGGTTGGAGATAGAATTCACATGATAATATCAAAAGCATTTGGGAGGACTTAAATGATCATATATGTTGTAGAGTGAATTAAGCTTTCATTAATATCCTTTTATTGACCTTTAACTTATGCCATATATTACAAGCCTAATAAAAGTCCTAATGATCTTAAATATTATGATTAGTCTACATTAGTGGAGAGTGACATGAAAAATAAGCTTATAGAGTTTCAAATACATCAATTTGGAGATTTGTTTTAAATATTTGATTACATAAATTTATTTGAATGCAAAAAGTCCAATATCATAAATTTATAACAAACACACTTAAGATTCAATAGTAAACTATGTGTTGCATTTGAATTGAAGTTCTACATAACCTTGAAATTCTGATATTTTTTTTGGTTGCACATTTTAAATCTTTGAAGAATGTCTAGTAAATCAAAAACAACTCATCACTCATTCATCTTTTGAATTTTGAAGTTTGTGTGTTTTGCTTGAGGACAAAGCAAAAAATTAAGTTTAGGGGTATTTGATGAATGAGTTTTATATTCATAAATTAAATATTTTCATATTATCTTTTTGTCTTAATTAAGCGTTTATCTCCCTTATTTGTCTTTAGTTTTGTGTATTTTTTTTCAGATAGAGAGAAGAATAGAAAATGAACTCAATTGGAGAAATCAAAACTAAATTGTGGTTCTTTAGAAATAATGTCTATAAATCAAGCAAACAAAATAAATTTATTGAGGATGCCTGAGTAAGGAGTATTATCTTTTTGACTCTTAAGACGCATCCTAATGAATATATGCATCAATTCAATCTTGATTTACGACTACATTTCTAAAAGAATTGAAGCATAAATATTTAAGGCAAAACACCCAATGTTAAAAATATGTTTAATTTTACTGTTGTATTTTAGCCGTATCTCATACAATACATATATATTATATTTGAAATTTGATAAATGAATAGCTGACACAATTTCATACAACTTTTATGTTTATATGATCAGCAAATTCAGACATCCAAATGATCAAAATTGGGTTAGAAAAAAACATGTTTACTCTTGCAATTCAACCCAAACTTACTATAATATTTAAGCCCTATTTCAGAAAATATAAATTCAATGTATATAAAATTTGGTAGGTGTATAGAAGATACAATTTTTTATAACTTTTATGTTCAAATGATCAGTCAATTCAAATATTAAAAGGGCCAACATTGGGTTAGAAAAGATCATATTTTCTGTTATAGTCTAGCCGGACCTTCCTTTAGTATTTTGGCCATAAATCACAAAATACGTGACCAATATTTCTCCACCTTATATGGCTTGAAATATAATGAAAATATCTATAATTTTTATATTGATTGGATCAGCAGATTCAATGGATATCAAGGTGATATCTCACAATGACTTTTAGTACAAATAATACAAGACAACTTGTCAACTTTAGTACGATTTGCTACCCACTATCTTTATCACCTACTCCCCTTGTTATGTCAATAAATAGAGACATCTTGTGAGCTAGAGAGAGAGAGAAAGGCTGAAGAGTGAACTTGAGAAAGTTTTGTTGGAGTTCTAAGTGTTTATAATATTTTTCTCTTTTTAGACATTATGTATCTTTACTTTTTTTCATAAATTTTATCATACTTCTTCATCTTTTATTTAACTTTCTTACCTTGATTATGGAGAACTAATCTCCTAATGTTAAGGTGAAATGGTGAAACTCTTGGTATGAAATAATAATTTATCTAACTCTTAATTTCAATGTTTATATTTGATGTTGTATTTATCTTCTGATTTATTTTCTTGTTATTTTCTTTTTTAGAGGATGATTTTATTGTCCCTTTGTTATTTATTTTTTTATTATTTACTTTCTTAGATGATGGCTTTGTTGCCCCTCTATTTTTATTTTTTTGTTATTTACTTTCTTATATGATAGGTTTGTTAACTCTCTGTTATTATTTTTTTGTTATTTTCTTTCTTAAAAGATGACTTTATTGCCCCCTCAGTTATTTATTTTCTGCCCTTATGTTATTTATTTTCTTGTTTTTTTCTTTCTTAGATGATGATTTTGTCGCCCCTCTATTATTTATTTTCTGTCATTCTATTATTTATTTTCTTATTATTTTCTTTCTTAGAGGATGGCTTTTTTGCCACTCTATTATTTATTTTCTTGTTATTTTCTTAATATTTTTTTCCTACAAGATGGCTTTATTGCCCCTCTGTTATTTATTTTCTACCTCTCTGTTATTTTTTTTCTTAAAAGATGACTTTGTCGCCCCTCTGTTATTTATTTTCTGTCTCTCTGTTATTATTTTTTTGTTATGTTTTTTCTTAGAGGATGATTTTGTCGCCCCTCTGTTATTTATTTTCTGTCTCTCTGTTATTATTTTTTTGTTATGTTTTTTCTTATAGGATGACTTTGTCGCCCCTCTGTTGTTATTTTCTCTGTTATTATTTTCTTGTTATTTTCTTTCTGAGGAGACAGCTATGCCGCATCTCTGTTATTTATTTTCTTATTACTTACTTTTTTAGATGATGGTTTTGTTGTCCCTCTGTTATTTATTTTTTTGATATTTTTTTAATGACTAATTTTACGGCATTTTTTATATTATTATTGACTCTTTCATCTATCTGTTGTTATAATTTTCTTCTTTTTACATCTTTTTATTTTAAATTTTATAAAGTGTGAATCTTGATACATTGTAAACAATCTTTAACATAATAAATGCTTGAATCATTTTTAATTTATTGTAGACAATATAATGATTGACACGGTGTATACTTGAATCTATTTTATAAGAGTTGTTTTATTATTAGTAATACAATAAAAAAAAAAAAGACAAATACACTTCGTATGTAAACCAAAATGAGTTTAAGGTAACATATCTTCTGAATAAAATCTTATTTATGTGAGGATTCCATTTGAGTAATAAAAGAGTTAAAATTTATTTTTATTTGATATACCAAGAATAGATCCCCTAATCTTAACATGTTTCTTTACTTTGAATATATTTCTATTTAATTTCAGTATTTTATTTATTACATACTTTACTCAAAATTCTTCTCACAAAAAAAAAATCTTGACAACTAGGTTAGAAATATTTATTTTGGATCTGAATTAGATCTTCTCTCAATCGGCAATCCTTGTGAGATCGACCTCGCATACCACTAAATCTATACTCCAATAAATTTGTACGCTTGCAAATTTTAATTAAAATAACAACAATATGGCAATAGTAGATTTTGGCATTAATGAGAAACATAACTCAATAGATTCAATTTCAATAATATAGCTTAGTCACAACCTGAAAATGACTCAAGAACAAGTAATCATAGTTATCATAATAATTAGAATTTTTATAGGCAAGGCTCTAATCGAGATAATTCCTATGACAAAAGTTTTAGAGGAGGTTTCAATGGTAGAGGAAGAAGAAGGTTCTCTAAACTCAGATCAATAATCATCTATCATTGATCTTTGATCCATCTCGATATGTTAACTTATGAGTTTCTAATCATGTCAGTCCTGATCATGCAAATTTGATGAATGAGTATAGTGGCCAAGAGAGGGTACACATTGGGGGTGGTACATGTTTGAACATTAAACTTATTGAGCATTTTGCCATTCATTGAGTTGTCCTCACATCCATAAGCAAAATGAAAGTTTTCAAAGGAAAAATAGGCATTTAGTAGAATTTGACCTCACTCTTTTAGCAAAGTCTTCCTCACATTTGCAATATTGGGATGCTACCTTTAAAAACTGCCGCATATTTGATAAATAGATTGCCTTCTATCTCTCTTTTTGTTCAAACACCTCTTGAAAGATTGTTCTCTTTCAATCTTGACTATTATTCTCTAAAAGTCTTTGGGTGTGCTTATTATTCTCTCACAAGACCGTATGATAGGCATAAACTCAGCTATAGATCCACTGAGTTTGTTCTTCTGGGGTATTGTTGTAACAAAAAAGTATATAAATGCTTATGCTTAAATTCCTCGGGAAGGAATTACCTATCTCATATGATTTCATCTTCAATGGACATCATTTTCCTTTCAAATATTCTTTCATGTCTAGATCTAATTCTTCTAAACACTAGATTTGTCTCCTTTGATTTCTGCTACCCTTTTTTTCTATCAAATGATCAACATTAGGGTGTTTATAAGTTCGGTTCAGTCAGTTTCAGAAGTTAAACTAAACTGAACCGATTATGTGTTTATGAGAAAAAAATGAACCTACTCAGTTTGAGTTTGGTCCGTAAAACTGAACCAAATCGAACCCAAAAATAGTCGGTTTGATTGATCAATTTTTTTCTCTCCTCCTTTGAATAGTGCAGACTACTCACCTTACACTTAGTTTCCATGGGAGGGAATATGACGATAACCTTTAGCCGTTTGGTTTCCTTGTGACCAGAGTCTATCCGCTGTGCCTCACCACGTGAGATTGCTATGTACTGTGTGCCCACGTTCACCAAACGTGATGTGGTACATGTAATCGCAGCGGTGTGGTGCTAGCCGGTGAACCCTCTCACGAGTATATGGATCATCTTTATGCTGGCGTGAAATCACTTAGAAACCTGTAGAAGCTTGTTGCTCTACAAACTGGGTATAGGAACTAAAGTGAGTGATGAAGAGATAGAACACGTGAGGATTTAATATTTTGCTCATAGATTTCAAATTATTCACTATATCATTTATAATTCATGATCAAAAAATAAAGATCTGAAAACTTACACAATTTAGTGGCTCAAGATAGAAAGCTTATTAGAGCTAGAATAAAATGTTGATGGGATAAAGGGATTGGGTCTGTGTTTTGCAGCAATGCACTGCTTGAAAAGCAGTCTGTAGTAGCAGGCCGCCTCGTGTATTCTGACACTAGACAAATATATTAAAAAAATTATTTATGTCCTTAGAAACTACTAATTTTGTTAAAATGAGTGGCTCAAGGAGCCTAAAAATTTGATATTTATCAAGATGTGAATTACCGTAGTGGGACAAATTTACGACGTGAAATTAAATATATATATATATATATATATATATATATATATATATATATATATAATCGGTTGGATCAGTTTGATTTGATTCAAATTTTTTTAAAACTGAAAACTGAACTGAAACAATTGATTTTTTTTAAGAAAAAACCAATCTAAACCGTTTCTTGTTGGTTTTTATTTTATTTTATTTTAATTTGGGTTGATTCAGTCAATTTTGTTTGGTTCGAATTGATTTTGTACACTCCTAATCAACATGGACAAATGATTGAAGATATATATGATCATCGTGATTATATAATCACTAGTCATGTAAATAGTGATGATATATGTTCCAAAAAAATTGTAACAAATTATGGCTCTGATGTTCCAGACTTTCAAAAAAGCTCATTTTCCAAAAGCAAACCTTTTACCTGTTGCTCATCCTTATCTAATAACGACAAGAACTAAAAATGGTATCTTTAACCCAAAGGCTTACTTGGCTTAGAAAGTGCAAACATCAGTAGAAAAAGCGCTGCTTGTCTTAGAATGAAAGAGGAATATGCTACCCTTAGGATGAATTACGAATGGTGTTTCATTTCTTTACCAGCAAAAAAAAAAAAAAAGGACTATTGGTTGCAAATGGGTTTATAGGGTCAAAGAAAATGATGATAGGAGTATTCAAAAGTACTAGTCCAGGCTGATAGCAAAATGTTTTTATCAAAAAGAAGATTTTGATTTCAATGAAGCCTTCGGCCAAGTTATTAAGCTAACCACCTTTAGAATAATCTTAACCATGGCTTTAGCTAGGCAGTGCGACATCCATTAGTTGGATGTCAATGATGCTGTTCTAAATGGGACTTTACAAGAAGTATACATGGAGTAGCCATCTGGGTTTGAAGATCTCAACAAGCAACTTGTGTGCAAATTTAGAAAGGCCCTTTGTGGTCTCAAAAAAGCTCTAAGAGATTGGTTTCATAGTCTCAAGTTTAGGTCCAACAACTGAGATAGTTCTTTGTTCATTAGAATAATCACAGCATACTACTTTTGTTTTAATATATGTTAATATCTTGGTCACTAGAAGTTTAACAGAAGGCATCACTTCACTTATAGCAGATTGGAGTTCAGTCTTTTCTCTCAAATATTTAGATCTTCTTAGTTATTTCTTAGGGGTGGAAGTTAAGAAATTACCTTATGAAAGTCTACAGTTGTCACAGGCAGAGTATGTTAAAGATTTGCTATGTAAAGACAGATGCATGCCAAGAGCATTAAAATCCTATGACAACAGACTTAAGGTTATCTAGTTGCAACGTTGGAGCTATACACCTTGTGATCATCTTTAGACTAGATTTTTCTTACTCCATTAATAGGGTATATATATGCAAACTCATGCATAATCCTTTGGATTCTCACTAGAAGGTAGCTAGAAGAATAGTGAGATATCCTAGTGGAACAGTTAGCTATGTTATCCATCTACAAATATCTTGTAGCTTGGATCTAATGGCAAACTGTGATGCTGATTGGGGTGATGACAAGAGATCAACCTCAAGTTCTTGTATAATTTTAGGAGCTAACTTAGTGCCTTGGTAATCCAAGAAGCAGCAAGTTGTTAGGAGGTCAAATAAGAGGTAGAGTATCAATCTCTTGCAAATACTCTGGCATAGCTATCTTAGATTAAATCTCTTGAGCGGGAATTGAATCTTCCTATTTCACACAGTCCTATTGTTTTCTTGACAAACTTAGTAGAGTTCTTATGACAATAAATCTTATATTGCATGTCAAAACAATTTATACCTTCTTATGATCAAACTGGAGATGTTCTTACAAACGCTATTTCAAGTGACAAATTTACATTTGTGAGAGACAAACTCAGGATAAAGGATTTTCACTCTCAGTTTGAAGGGGAATGTTAAAATATACTATTAAGCTTAGCCTAGTCTTTTTTTGTATACAAGTATAGCTAAGGCTTTTTTTGCACTTGAGATTCTCATTAGTGAAACTCATTTTGTTTCTTCACTGATTACTTAGTTTTATAACATATACATAATTTTCTAGTTTTTCAATAAATAAAAAAGAGAGCAATTAGAATAAATAAATTAATTAATTGGTGAAATTCAATGAATGTTGGACGGCAATTATTTAGGAGTTGCCTTTCACATGGCATGGCTATCATTGTCTCCTAATCGAATAATTGAACAGACATGTGTTGGACAGATATAGAATATGTTATCCACATTAAAACATATAGTTAAATAATAAATTTAAAGAAAAAAATTAAAACAAAAATAAAGTTAATTATAATGAGCTGATTTGTAATGTGCAATTTGATATATTATTACGTATTCAAATTTTAATTATTTTAATTAATTCTTTTATAAATCTCCTAACACTTAAATGGATATTTTTCTTTGACCAAATTAATAAAAACGAATCAATTGATCGATAATTAGCGTCTCTCTCTAAGAAGAAGACTAGTTGGAAATTTAATTTTTAGAAAAGTCTAAAAAATTTATAATAATATTAGTAGATGACTTAGCCTTAAAAAAAGATTTAAAATTTTTAATGATTTTGAACGACTACTAAACAATAAATAAAGATCAATAAAATACTATTTATTTTATTTTATTTTTAGTTGATAAATATTACAAGACTCCCAGCATAATTATAGTCAGGGACAACTCAACCTAAGGGTGAAGCTGGTAAAGCCCTAACTTTAGGCCTACAAAAAGTATTTCATATACAAATTCTTCAACCCATAAACGTACCTACCAGTTGCTTTTCGCAAAATCCACTTAGTGTGGTTTGAAAAAATATCTTGGACTTTGTTTGCTTTTTTCGAAGTTTCTTGAACTTTCTTAGACTGCACTATATATTTATTGTATATACTTACTTATTTATTATTGCATTTTTTATTTTTATTTTTTTAATAATTATGCTATTTTATTTAGTTATATTTATATATATTAATAAAAAATAAAATTAGTAGATGTCAACTTCAAAGATTTGTTCTTTATAAATATATATGTATAATATCTTTTTTAGTGTACGTATCCATTTAGTATAAATGTTTTTTAATAGTAATATATTAAATAAATTAAAATTAATTAATAATTATAATTGATTTATTTTTTTGATAAATTTTGTGGTTCAAGAAATTTTATATAAATATATCTTTAAAAATCAATAAAATATAATTATTTAGATAAAATATTTTATATATTTAGTTATATTTCTGTCACATTCAATAAACTTTAAATAAAAATATAATAATTTTAATATAATTTTATTATTTATTTTAAAAAAATTTGAGTTTATAATTCGTTTTAGGCCTCAGTGAATGTCGGGCCGGCCCTGATTGTAGTTAGGATTTATCATAAAAATATTTGTGAGATTTATCTTTATATGCACTTAAATATATTTTTCCTTTTAGCTTTTTAATTTAATATTTTTAATGTTGCTATTTGTGCTTTTCCGTTAATGATATCTTGTTCTTTCTTTTATTGAAATTGATTTCCTCTCTTCTATTATTTAATAAAATAATCTCTCTCTCTCTCTCTCTAAGAATAAATTGATGTGTGTAAATTAATATAAAAATCATTTGATAATAATATAAAATACTTAAAGTTAATAAAAAAAATAGAAAATATTTGGAAAATAATATGCAACCAGCTAATATTTTAATACTTTCTTATTTAGAGGTTGAGATGCTCGGAACGTGCTTTGAAGTTTGAAATACGATGGATTCACGCTATAAGTAGTTTAGTGCGGTAAGGACGACGTCACTCTAACATCATCTTTACTTTGAATTTTATTTATTTATTTTTAGGGTGAGTGAACTTCATTTTCAGGGATAGAATACTTTAGACATTTGAAATAATTAAAGCCAAAGACCACAACAGCAACAAGGTTAATTAAAGTGAGATAAAGAGTATTTATATTATTCAATTAATTCATCAAGAATACTTTTCTAATATGTGCCGTATACATTTTTTTTTCAAATTTTTTTTTTCAATAATTATTATATTTTTTTATCCATTTGGTTTGGATTAAAATTTAAATTTAAATCTTCAACTTTAAAAATGATTATAATACTATTAAACTAATTGAATCATTGATATAATTATTATATTTTTATGATAAATTAATTACACTTAAAAATATAATTATTATATTTTTTAAAAATTATTTAATTATTAATCTCGATTTTAAATTTTTCAAATATGAAAACATTAATTTTATTAAATATTTAATTTTAAGTGTGTGCATTTACATTATCATATAATTTTTTAATGAAATAATCACTCTTAATTACAAATTAATTAACTCTACCAACATATATGTGTAAATAAATGTATCATCATAAATTTGATTTCTAATTTCATTAATTTCTTAAAATTATGGTATAATATTATTTTTATAAATCCTTTAATCATCTTTAAAATTTCAAAGCCACCATGAAAAATTCGTTTTTAATCAAACTAAAATGTAAATAAATTAATTAAGATATATACAAACCAAGTCAAATATTACACGCAACCACTTCAGCTAAGGATATTTAAAACTTGAGTTTTTACGCTTGTTATTTATTTATTTGACTCTTGTTGAAATGTAAAAATATTATTAAATTTTTAGTCATGATCACAACTCAACTTTTTAACTTTATGAAAACTTTTGAAAAAAATTACATACCTAAGACCAATAAAGACCAACTACGTGTCATCATATGGAATTTCTCTAAATATTATATACATATTTTGAATATAAATCATTTCATTTGTATAAAGTTCACTTTTTTTATTAATCTTTTGAAAACGTCACGACAAAATCACTCAATAAATTAAGCATCATACATTTTTCCATCTAATAAACTTTTTTTTCAGGAGTCATGCTATTAAATTTTTTTTTATCCAAAAGTTTTTATTTTTAGAATCATTTTTATAAAAAAAATTATTAAAATAAAATAAAATATATATTAAAAAATTATATTATTTTAATTAAAATTATTGTTACAGAATATTTTGGTAAAAATATTCTTATTTCGATAAAAATATTTTTATTTTGAGTTATTTTCGATAAAAATATTTAAATTATTTCGATAAAAATATTTTTATTTCAAATTATTTTCGAGATAATTTCAAATTATTTTAATGAAAAAATATCAAACCAATTTAAAAAATAAAAAAATTGACAATTTAAAAATATATGAAAGTAACATCACATCACATTTAATACCAAATTATTTTCTTTCATAAGTCACAATATTTTTATCATCTTCTTATTTTTCTCTTCATTCTCATGACATTATTTTTTTTCATTGTCTTTATTTTAAAAAAAAACTACAAAAATAATAAAAAAAGAGATTGAGAGACAAAAAGAGAAAAAAGTATATGAGAGAAGTATCTAAAAATAGAGATAAAATTATAGTCGACAGAGAGAAATTTAAAGATAGAAATCATAAAAAAAATTAAAAAGATAAATAAATTAATGTAAAAGATAAATTATTATTGAATACTATTAAAATTTGAGTCGGAGTTCTTACTATAGTAACATATTTAATTATTATTTAATTATAGATATTAATTTGAATTAATTTTAATATAATTTTATATATTTATATAATTAATATTATGTTAAAAAATTTTAAAATTAAAAAAATATTATTTATAATTATTTAAAATCTTTTATTTTCACTAAATTTTTAAAATATTTCAAAATATTATTATTTTTGAAATCATTTAAACGGTGGCTCAGAATAAAATTTAATACTTGGTTGGAGTCTCCAAAACATGCACCAAAGTCTGGCAAGTCAACTTTCCCTCCTCTCCCTATCTATCTTTTTCCATTCCTTTATTTTCTTTTTATTCCTGAGAATTGAAATAAAATGCTAGCGTCCAAGAGTGTAACGTAAGTAATACTTTCTTGATTATAAGTATAATAATTACAATAATCTGGACTCTTTCAATTAGACTGACCAATCTATAGATAAATAAGATCAACATGTCAAACCATATAATTTTTATTAGGATTATTATAGATTTAATCATAATTTCTTTTAAATAATTCAATTTTATTTGATCAATTTTATTTGATTTTATACATTAATAATAGTTTATCAAAAAATATTACTAATTCTTAAAATATCTTTAAACTTTATTTATAAATAGAACTCTCCTCGTGTCTATATAAGTTTTTTTTTCGTTTTTTTAGTCACTTGCTATCTATTTTATTGAGTTAACCATGAGAATATTTAATAGGAGCTCACCAAAGTTGACCTCTGAGTGCAAAGTACCTTGGTCAGAAGAGTCTTTATCATGTAAATAGGTCCTCCTGTATAGAAGTTTTTTTTTCATTTTTCCTCTCCCTTTTTTAATTATTTTAGTAAAAAGTAACATAAAATACAAGTCAATTTGATTAAATAGCTTTAAAAATTCTCCCCTAATTAACCCTTTGTTCCTATCACATCTAGTCCAAGTAAATTTGTTTTTTTTTAAATTTCTCAAAAAAAATCTCACAGTAAAGGGGCACTTTAATTTTTAATTAGTTAATGCTTAAAATTGTAAATAATTTACAGAAGTGATTAAGACCTTCACTTTAGTGGTTTAAAACTCAATCGAACAGAAAATTGACAGTAAAAAAAAGAAAAAACTATCGAGTCCTGATTTGATTAGTTCAACAAGCTTCCAGGATAACTATATACAATTTCTAAATTTATAGCTTTTCTTTTCAGAAAAATTGTTTTATCGTTAAAAATATTAATAATTAAATAATGATAAGTTAATAAAATATATTAAATATTGAAAATAAAAATATATTAATTTTAATTATGTGTTGTTTCCAATACAAATTGTTTAATTATTTTGTAAAAAAATACTAAATTTATTGAAATTATTAAAATAAACTAAAAAGTGTTGTGAAAATAAAATTGTAACTAAAATTTATATTAACTAAAGATTTAAATAATTTCTAATTCCAAATTGAAAAAAAAAATATGTTCTAAATTTTACAGGTCAACACAATTTTTTTTTAATAATTTATTCAACTATCTCTAATGTTAAAAAAACTAAATTTTGTACTATTAATATGTAAAACGGATTTTATCGACAATTTTATAGTTCAAGCTGAATCAATATTATAGAAATAAACTTATAAAATAATATAATTATAATGTTTCAAATAAAATTATTTTTATATTTAAAAAATATAAAAATATTTGTATTAAAAAAAAAAAACCCTCGTATTGGTCCTTTTCTTAACCAGACTCCATAGACTTTAGGGGCTACACCACCACCAAAAAGAAGGTGGGGCCCTTCATCAAATTATGTAAATTTGCTCCCGTGGGGTGCTTTTCATATAGCGACGTGTTTCATTTTAAAGAATCTTCTCCCCCCTTTGTGCCTAACCACCAAGAAGCTCTTCCATTGACGGGGCTTCTTCATTTATTGACCAGCTGTGGGTCCCACTATGTACAGTAGACCCCACTACATATCCAATCCCAAACGCCACGAATTATTTTTTAAAATTTAAATTTAATTTTTGTCACAAAGAAAATCATACACCGTTTTTTCAAAATTGAAAAGAAAAACGACAAAATAGTGAAGAGGCAAAAGGAAGAGAGAAACAGAGGAACGAAGAAAAACGCGTTTTCTCAAAAGAACACATTTGAATCTTCTCTTTCTTCCTTGCTAGCTGCTCCCTCTCTTTTCCCGTCGCCCTCTTCCTTTGTTTCGTCTTCCTGGGCAGCAAAATTGGGTTTAGGGTTTTCCAAAAACCCTTTTCCTTGTCTGTAATTGAAAAGGAAGGATTCTGGGTTTCATTAAGTTGGGCCTTGGGAATACTCCAAGGGTTTGTGAGATGTTTTTGTCTTTTTCTTCTACTTCAGTGATCAAATGGCGTTTTTATCACAAACCCATGTCCTCTATGCTTTTTGTGGGACTCTACTTCCTCTTATGGGTTCGTTCTATGCCCCTGAGTGATGCCGTTGTGGCCGATTCAGACAAATCGGTGCTTCTTCAGTTCAAGAGTTCAGTATCCGACCCATCGGGGCTGCTTTCGAGCTGGAAGTTGACCAATGATTCCAATCACTGTTCTTGGTTCGGTGTCTCCTGCGACTCCAGTTCACGGGTCGTCTCACTCAACATTACTGGAAATGGCGGCGGTGGAGGTAATAAAAGTTATTTTTCGTGTTCCAATTTTGATGAATTCCCGCTGTATGGGTTTGGGATTAGGAGGAGCTGTGAGGGTAGTAGAGGAGCATTGTTTGGAAAGTTGCCTCCTCTGGTCATTAAGCTTACCGAGCTCAAGGTTTTGTCGCTTCCGTTCAACGGTTTTGATGGTGAAATTCCTGGTGACATCTGGGGTATGGACAAACTAGAGGTTCTCGATCTAGAGGGTAACTCGATAACTGGGCCCCTTCCTTTTCATTTCGATGGTTTGAGGAATTTGCGGGTTCTTAATCTTGGGTTCAATAGAATTGTTGGGGAGATACCAAACTCATTTTCGCGTCTTGCAAGTTTGGAAATTTTGAATTTAGCTGCGAATGGATTAAATGGGTCGGTTCCAAGTTTCATTGGTAAGCTGAAAGGGGCATATCTATGGTTTAATCTGCTTGGTGGGCCCATCCCACAGGAGATCGGTGAGAATTGTGAGAAGCTTGAGCATCTGGATTTGTCAGGTAATTTCTTAATTCATGGAATTCCTAGCAGTTTAGGAAATTGTAGTCAATTACGGACACTTTTGCTGTATTCAAATTCCTTGGAGGAGGTTATTCCGGCTGAACTTGGTTATCTTCAGAAGCTTGAGGTGTTGGATGTTTCAAGGAATAGTCTCGGTGGATCAATACCTTCTAGGCTTGGTAATTGTTCAGAGTTGTCCGTTCTTGTGCTATCAAATCTTTTCAATCCACTCCCACTAGTCAACAGGACGGGAAGGGACTCTTCACTGGAGGAAATTATTTCTATAAATGATGAATTGAATTATTTTGACGGTGCAATTTCAGCGGAAATTACAACCCTTCCGAAGCTGAGCATATTATGGGCACCTAGGGTAACTCTTGAAGGAAGTTTTCCAAGCAGTTGGGGCACTTGTGATAATTTAGAGATGGTCAATTTGGCTCAGAATTATTTCACTGGAACGTTCCCAAATCAGCTCAGTCGCTGCAAGAAGCTGCATTTTCTTGATTTAAGCTCAAACAACCTTACTGGGGAGCTTGCTAAAGAACTTCCTGTTGCCTGTATGACTGTGTTTGATGTCAGTGGGAACATTTTATCTGGTTCAATTCCTGACTTCTCTTATAACACTTGTCCTGCAGTTCCTTCCTGGAATGGTAATCCATTTGCATCTGACAGCCCTTACCCTCCATATGTATACTTCTTTTCATCGAAGTTTCATAATGGAACCCTTTTGCCATTAGTGGGAGAAGTAGGTCTTACAGTTTTTCACAACTTTGGGAACAACAACTTTACTGGCATGCAGTCATTGCCAATCGCACATGACATACTGGGGAAGCAAGCTGTTTACACATTTCTTGTTGGAGAAAACAAGCTTACAGGACCATTTCCTAGTAGCTTATTTGAGAAATGTGATGGATTAAATGCTTTTCTTTTAAATATCAGTTATAATCAGTTATCTGATCAAATTCCTGCCAGATTTGGTGGAATGTGCAGATCATTAAAATTATTTGATGTGTCTGGAAATCAGATTGTAGGACCAATACCGCCTAGTTTAGGGGACTTGGTATCTCTTGTTGCTCTGAACCTCAGTTGGAATCAATTAGAAGGTCAGATTCCCACCAACCTTGGCCAGATGAAGGATCTGAAGTTTCTCTCTTTGGCTGATAATAACTTAACTGGCTCCATTCCTACCAGCCTGGGGCAATTGTACTCTTTAGAAGTCTTGGATCTTTCTTCAAACTCCCTTACTGGTGAAATTCCAAAGGGTATGGAGAACTTGAGAAATCTGACTGATCTTCTGCTCAATAGCAACAAACTTTCTGGAGAGATTCCTACTGGTTTGTCAAATATCACTTCGCTTACAATGTTCAACGTATCCTTCAATAACTTGTCTGGATCCTTGCCATCAAATAGTAATTTCATGAAATGCAGCACTGCTATTGGGAATCCATTTCTACGTTCTTGTCATATGTATAGTCTGACTGTGCCATCAGCAGATCAACAAGGGAGAGCTGCTGATTCTTATTCTTCCTTTGCTACACCACCAGAAGCTACTAGTGAAAGGGGTGGGAATGGTTTCAATTCAATTGAAATAGCATCCATAACTTCTGCATCAGCCATTGTGTCTGTTCTTCTGGCCCTAATTGTTCTATTCTTTTATACCCGGAAGTGGAAACCCAAATCCAGGGTTTCTGGGTCTACGAGAAAAGAAGTTACAGTTTTCAATGATATTGGTGTCCCTTTGACATATGAAAATGTTGTTCATGCCACAGGAAATTTTAATGTAAGCAACTGGATTGGAAATGGAGGATTTGGGGCAACCTATAAGGCGGAGATATCACCAGGGAACTTAGTGGCAATAAAACGTCTGGCAGTTGGACGATTCCAAGGTGTTCAACATTTCCATGCAGAGATCGAGACCCTTGGCAGGCTTCGTCATCCGAATCTTGTCACTTTGATTGGTTATAATGCTAGTGAGACAGAGATGTTTCTCATATACAATTATTTGCCGGGCGGTAATCTGGAAAAATTCATCCAGGAGAGGTCAACAAGGGCTGTGGATTGGAGAATTCTTCACAAGATTGCAATGGACATAGCCCGTGCACTTGCCTACCTACATGATCAGTGTGTACCCCGTGTCCTCCATCGTGATGTCAAGCCCAGCAATATCCTGTTGGATGATGATTTTAATGCTTATCTATCTGACTTTGGATTGGCCAGACTTCTGGGAACTTCAGAAACCCATGCTACCACTGGTGTAGCTGGAACATTTGGTTATGTTGCTCCTGAATATGCCATGACTTGCCGTGTTTCTGATAAGGCCGATGTGTATAGTTATGGTGTGGTGCTTCTAGAGTTGCTTTCAGACAAGAAGGCACTAGATCCTTCATTTTCTTGCTTTGGAAATGGTTTCAACATAGTAGCATGGGCTTGCATGCTACTTCGGCAAGGTCGGGCCAAGGAGTTTTTCACTACCGGGTTATGGGATTCAGGACCTGAAGATGATTTGGTGGAAGTCTTACACTTGGCAGTTGTGTGTACTGTGGATTCCCTTTCTACCAGACCTTCAATGAGACAGGTTGTAAGACGGCTAAAGCAGCTTCAACCACCATCGTGCTAGCTTAGCTTCTGGTGATAGTTTGACATAGTAATCTTAGAAATATGCCCATTGTAATTTCGTAATATAGCCTGTCCATTTTTGTGGACTTCTTTTTCAGGTTGAGTTCTAAATTGTACCCAAGCCTCTTGTAAATTGTAATATAGTTATGCCCCAATTTTGGACGCTCTTTTCCTGATTAGCGGTCTGGGTGTTGAATCTGCAGAAGAATGCGGATATTTGATATCCAGTCCACACGTGTATTCTAGTTTGATTTGTTTAATAAAGAAGCATAGAATAGAATCAGTTTCTTAAGATCTTAGTTTTCTCCACTCGTATTTAATTTGTTTTGGACGTTGTTGTCGAAATCGGACCGAATCAACTAAAACTGGTGAACTGGTTTAATCGTTAGTCTGGTCATATAACAGTAACCGTGGACTGTAAAATCAATTAAAGTTGATGAAGAACTAGTCAAAATCAAGTTGAACCCGTTGGCTTTCTAAATAAGCCGGACACCAATTTGGAGGTTGGACGGGACTAGTAGTTAGGGAGCTGTATTATTGATAAATTTGAAAAATTACAATCACGGAGCGGAGGTTGAAATGTAAATGAACTTCATTATGCCATGTCTTTTGTCTTCAATCATATAGTGTAAAATATAATATATGTAAACTAGATAATATAGTATATTTAAAGAAAATGTGTTATTTATCATTAATTAATTTTTAGAACCTAATTAATAAAATGTATTTAATTAAAAATCTTATAAATTTATTCTAAAAAATTATTAGTATTATTACTTGAATTTTTTTTAACTTATATTACTTTTAAATTTGTTTTCATATATCTTATTTGTTGTATATTATATTAAATAATATATAAAATTAATATATATATATATATATATATATATATTAATTTTAATTATTATTTCGACTGAACTATGAATTACTGATTTTATCGAGACTGATTTGATACTTCAAACATTAGTTTTAAGAGAAAACTTGATGTTAGTTTATTATATATATCCACCAATCAATATTGTTGGGTTTAAACATATTAAAAGTTGTAAATTTTTTGTTGGCCCTAACTTATTTGAATAGAGTTCATAGATATTAAAAAAAATTACAGTTTTCATCAAATTTAACAAATATATGAGATATGGATATTTTTTCTAAATTCATTCAAAAGAAATCTTCTACGTGTTTAATTAAAAAAATTACATCTAATTTTCTCCTTTGTTTAATTGTTTGACGCATGCAGTCAGCTCTGCAAATATACCCACAATTGTTTTTTTTGTTTGGCAACAATTTTTTTAGACGGCCCATATGGCCGAGAAAACAAACACAGGCATGAGGCCCAAACCGAGAAACGAAGAGCATCTGGTAGTTCGCCTCAGCCCCCTCCCGGGCAGCCCAAACTAGAGACAACGGAGTACCACACTGTAAAAAAGGAAAGGACAGACCTTTTTCGTTTGGACAGGCGGAAGGAAAGAAAAACAAAATATGTATATCAAGTGGCGGGTCTCTCCTTTATATGAGCATGACCCAAGTAAACTCTGGCCCATTAAAATCCCTCTCAATTTTCTATCAACCAGGAAATATGGGAAACAGAAAATCCATGTAAGCTCTACCTCTCAGCCCAAACTTCTCGCCAGAATTTACAACTTCAATTTTTAGGTGACGTTTGATCTGTCGATATCTTAATTTGTTGTCCATTTAAAAATTAATATATACAAAATGTAAAAATAAAATAATAAAAAGATTAATATTTTTATGTTATTGAAGACATATCATACAAATTTTAAATATTTTATAAATTAATTTTCTGGTATTTAAGAAATTAAAATTTTCAAGTACCAAATGCTATTTCATTATTTTTAAGTTCTGCCTTAATTGACTGCTGGCTCTTCTTAACTAAACCACAAAAATAAAACAGAATCATGCATACATATCTAAGGGGAAAACTCTTAAGCTGGACAAGCTAGCCACAAAACTACAATGAAACTAAGATACGAGCCAAGAACAGATTGAAGCAATAACATGTAAAACTCCCTCTAATAGAGATTTCTGAAGTTAACTTCCATAGCAATAACAGAATAAGTTTGTAAGAAAGAAATCAAGTACTTCCTAATATTTTAGATTTTTAAAATTTCCAAAAGCATGCAGGAAACTTTCATGTCCGGAGATTAGAAGCATGGTGCGAAAAGATTGAAATTTGCAAAAATTAATCACTCGGTTCCTCTTAGCCTCACAATATAAATTACAAGAAGTTCGCATTAACAACAATATGCTTTAATGGTTGTGCCACATCATCTCCACCAGCATGCTTGACAAACTCAGCAGGGGTGAGAAAATTGCCATGACAAACACACACTATTCTCACTTCCTCACCTTTCTTATACCTATAAAGGAAACCTTCTATTCTTTTCCCATTTGGGCCCTTCCCTTTTGTAGACACACAAGGCATATCTTCCAACATGTTCCTCACAATTTCTTTGGTTTCGCTTTCAGAAGAAACAAGTTTGTCCAACTGATTCTTCATTGTAGTTATTGGTGGCTTCTGCCCACCACCTAACAATGAGTTAGCACCGATAGGACTTCTAGCGTCAACAGATTTAGTTCCTGAAGTGCAGCTATAAGGGTTTAGAAAACAATTTAAAGCTTATTTGAGTTTGTTCCAATTAAACAACTTAAAAAGCAAGAGAAAACTTGAAACCTGGTAAAATCTTGGAAACAAAATACCTTCTGATACAATATTTTGTAATTTTGAGGAGACAAATGATTGTATTGAGAAACAGAGTAACAATTACAGCAAATCAACGATAAGCCTATCAATTTTTACTGAATCATTATACTATGAAGCAACTCTAAATAGTCTTTCAAATTTTTAATTCAAGAATTGGATTCTACATAAAGGTTATTTGGGAGTGCACAAATGTAAATTCATATACTGCATGTATCATATTGCAATACTCTAAATAGTCTTTAGAGGATCATTCTCTAGTGCCACCTGTTGCAGACATGCTATAAACATGTGCCACAATTATAGTAATATCCACTCAACCATCCAAAGGTTAAATTTTTTTAAACCTCGCTTCTGTAAAATTACATAAATATACATCTACCTAAAAAAATTTAACAATTGAATAGTTAAGCTTTTCCTTCTTCTTTTTCTTCTAGAATATACGAGACATGTATATTGCATGCATTCAACAAGTTGCATTATAGAATCACCCTCTTCATTTTTTATCTTTTATATCTTTGTTGGTACCATCTAATAAAAAAAGACTTAATTGTTATTGTTGTATATCTTTGTTGGTGCCCCTCACCCTTTTCAAAATTGAAAAAAGAAAAAAAAATCCAAGTTCCTTTTAAGTAAAGGTTAAATAGACATTCTCGCAAGGCTAACTCTACATGGCAGTGTACAGGAATATCAAACAATCAGTAGACAGAATTCCCCGCATGTCCTAATGAAGCAATCAACGTCCAGAAACAACCCAAGAACCAATCTTGATCAGCTCCTCTAACAAATTAGTACCATTATTATAAAACTAAATAGGCCATTTCACCATCCTGAAGACTAATTCCATGCTTGTTAGTTAGACATCAAAACAAAGAAAAAAAAAACCATTCAAAAATTACATTTTGGCTTGAACAATCGGGATTGGATCTTTTTAAAAAAAAAATAAAGAAATTGCCAATTAATTTGAGGATAAAAGACACAAATTTACGAGATCTTACGCCATTTTTTAATACAAAAAAGTTTATTGGAGGACAGACTACACCATTCTAAAATTAAAACATAGTGGTACCTATATACAAAAAAATTACTGACAACGAAAATAAAATCTAAGCCTTTCTTCAATCCATATCACACAAATTAAACTCCCCTTCGCTGTAAGATCTACAATATATATATATATATATATATATATAGACGCACACACGCACACCACACAAATATAAAGAATAGGAGGTGTTATTGCACTTCTGATTTTATAAGACAGTCTAATACTTTGGGGAGACTATTAAATAGATTAAATTTAGAATAATTAGTAGACAAAATTAATTATTAATTTATATTTAAACATTTTTTCATTTTACTCAGTGGACTACCTTAGCCAAATAAAAGCTTTCTAATGTTATGATTGGTTTGTTGTACCACTTTTTTTACCTAAAAAATTTCTCAATATTTGAAACACTGGAAAAAGGGGAAATAAAAGAAAGTACTTTACCTTGAGCTGGTTGACACTGAGATTCTGAGATCACCGACGATCCAGTCCCCAGAGAACCACTGGAACCCTGCGACGACGGTGTAGGTGGTAAACCACTAGCTCTACTCGGACCACTATCCTTCTCCCCATTCAAATTCAACCCAAGCAAACAAGCTCTGGTCAACGACACCGTTCTCGAACTAACAAGCTCATTCAAAGTAGCCGAACCCTGCTCCGTCTGATTATTCACCTCATCAACCCCTTCCAATCGTTTATCTTCCTCGCCAATAATATCTTCGTACAACGCTCGATTACGTTCTCTTACCGCCGCCGCCGCCTTGGAGTTCCTCTGCTTCTCCGTACGCTTCCTCCTCGCTTCCATTCTCCTCAGTGTCTGCAACTCTTTCCTCTTCCTCCACTCCTCCTCCGTCTCCGTCGGAAGCGAGCACGTCCTCATGAGGGGTGCGCAAGGCGTTGGTATTAAATACGCCGTGTCGTCGTCTCTCACTGGGTTCACAAATTCCGGTATCGACGACGTGCGTTTGATCTTCTTCGCTCTAGGGTCAACCCCAAAACGACCGTTCGAGGAAAGCCCCAGAGTTAGCTCAAGCTCTGCTGAGGAGTCCTTGATTGTTGGTTCCTCCAGCTTCACAGGCAGGTGACTAACGGAAATGAATCTCTCCAATAGATCTCTTGGAAAATTACTCACCGGCGTCGATATTTGCATATATTTTCCCTCCCTTCCTTTCTCTAGCTGTGCCATCGAGAGTCTCGGAAGAAAAATTCTTCAAATTATGAGAAAACCAGCAGTCCAAACTTCATAGAAAAGTGAAATTCATTCAAGAAAAGCTTGAAATTTCAACGGTTCCATAGAAATAACAATTCAAGCCTTACTCTCTCTCCACTCGCAAACAGACTCTGCATTTTCTCGCAGTTTCTCCCCGGTAAGAGCTCTCAGGCAACACAGAGACGGCCATGATAGCGAGAGAGAGGGGATAATTAGAATCCCAGGGATAAAGAAAAGAAAAAAAAATAATAATCGAAAAGGCATTCAGAGAGAAATTAAAAATGGCAACGGAAAGAAGATAAAATATCGTAAATACCCCGACGAGGAGGGGTGAGGGTGTGACACGTGGAGAGCAGAGCGTTGGAAGGTACCCAGGTGGCAGGAAGACCAGATCTTAAGGTGACATCTACGAGGAGGCGTCTTTACCTATTTGTCTTTTAGCAAAGAATAATTTAGATTAGATGAGGTTACGGTGTACACGTGTTTGATGAGGACTAAGCAAAGGAAGAGAACTGCCACGTGGTGTAATAAAACATGACACGTGGAAGGAGATAACATCGGGACCTGGGTCAATTTGTAACACTTTTTCTTTTTCCTTTTTTATCAAACAAGCAGTCAAAAAGTCATAAATATGCAAATCGAAAAATTAATAAATTGATTTATCTTTAAATTAAAAATTTGAATTTAAATTTTAATCAGAATTGAAAAAATTCACTAAACCCAAAAAAATGTGAGCCCACTAATTTTTTTAAAAAAACTTAAACACGCTAAACTTAACTAGATTTAAAAGTTTTCTTTAATATATATGAATAAAAAAATATACCCCATTTCATGGAAAGATTGAGGGACATTTCTTAAACCCTCACGTTCTAGTTAGTTTAAGGTCGAGGTTGGTTTTATTTTAATTAAAAACTAAGAAAATGAGGGTAATAGAATAACATTTTACTTAAATTTTAAAATATCACGATCATTTTCCTTTAAGTATTATTATATTTTATTTTTTCTTTATATTTTTTTAATGAAAAATTATTTAGTTGAAAAAAATTATATATAATTTTTAATATTTTTGCTATCAATTTTTTAAAAAACATGACAATGTAATTTTTCTATTCAGTACAATATTTTTACTTTTTTATGTTTCATAATTTAATTAAAAATATAATAATAAACAATTAAAAATCTATACCTAAGTTTTTTTTTCATTTATTTGATAAACCATAAAATATTAACTACTTTTCTTCCCTTAGGTGATCTTAAAATTTAAAATATATTTAGGAATTGCACTTTAGCTTTCAAACTACCGTTGCCCCCTTGAAGATCAGTCGAGAATGATGTTTATACTTTTTTTTCTTACATTTTTTTATTATAAAATTAATATAGCTAAAAATATTATTATTATTCTGACAAGAAGAGATGCTACACATTATCTTAGCCAAATACTTTATATTGTATCTTTAAACTTTATAAATTTTTTTTTTTAAAAAAAAGGTGTATTGTTATTATGTTAGTGCATTCCCCACAACGATATGGGATCTCCTCGTAAAGGTATAGCCAGAGATGTTCATATCTTGCTTAATGATGCATTCCTCTTTATATTATGATTATAAAAGTTTACTTTAGTCATCTTTTGCAATATCTTCTTACTTATTACAATAGTTGATGGATTATTTGACTTTATCTTAGAAGAAGTGCCATGATTGAGATTAAGGTTAATTTTATTAGATATTATAATAAAAATTATTTGTAGACATTTATTCTATAGTTAAAATAGTTCTTAATAAGATTTTAAGGTCTCTATTGACTAAATAATAAAAAATTTGATCATTGTCAACTCTCATTTTCTTAATTAAAAATAAAATTTAGCATAAGATATTATTGTAAGTTTATATTTTTCATACTTCGAATTTAAAAGACTTTAATGTGAATATTTAACAATTTAAAATTTTGAGTTAAAATAATTTAATTATGGTATTATAACTTCTATGATTAAATGATTAAGAGTTTGATCATTGTTGACTCATTCTCCTAATTTAAAAAATTAAATTTTACCGCAAGATACAATAAGAGATGTACTTTGTATACACTTCAAATCCAAAACATTTTTGTATAAAGGACGAATTAGAAATTATAATAAAAAATATTCATAAAATTTTATTCAAAAATTTTAAAATTTTAAATTGAAATTATTCTTACAAATTTAAGAATATGCTTATTTTTTAAAAAGTTTAATATTTTTTCTTTTATAGTTGAGAAAAAAATCGATTAAAATGTTATAAGAGATTATAATTATATTTTAATTATTTAGTTCTATGTATATACACCTAATGGTCAGATTTAACTTTTTTATTCTTTATAACAAAATAGTTCCATTTAAACTTAATATAAGATATTAATTAAATAAGTAACTTACGGTAGAAGCAAGATGTAAAGCTCTTGCCAGTTACCATCTTTTTGTTGTAATTTTTATAAGGCTAATATAGTATTTATATAATAAAGTTAATCATTGCCAAAAATATTACAACTTTTTGCATTTGTCTTAGACAGGCCGGTGTGGTAGCTTTTTAACTTTCTGCAACTATTTGTATTTTTAAAAATTATAGGTATAATACACTTAATCACTTTGAATATAGAAGTACTATATTCTACTCCATTTTACATTCAAAATGAGACTCCGTCCAGTTAATTTGACCAAGTTGATTAACAATATAATTAGAATATAATAAATAAATATTCAATTCAACTTCCATTTAATTATAGTTAATATGAATTTTTAATTTGTAATTGTTAAAGAGATTTTTTTATATGAATATTTTTTCATCTTTTGACTATAAAATTAACATCATTCGTGACACGTAAAATTTAATATAAAAATAAAAAGTAAAAATACACTATTTTATTAAGATTAAGGGTGAGTATTAATCGGGTTTAATTATAAATTTAATTTAATTGAACAACATTCAAATTAAAAAATTAATATATTATTTACCAAATTTTGAATTATTTAAAAATTTTGAGTTATGTCAAATTGACCAAATGAATTTGAGTTTATGAAAACTATTAAACTATATTAAAAAAAAAATTTATGTTTGTTGAATTAATTAAGAGTATATTTCGCAAATGTAATAAGTTAATTTATAATTTATTTGATTCATTTATAAATTTGTTTGATTAAGTTAAAAATATTTAATAAATAAATTTATTTAATTAATTTAAATTAATTAAAAATTTATAAATTATACGCTACTTTAAGTAATATATAATTTATAAACTTTCAGTTAATTTATAAATTTTAAATTAATTTATAAATTATTTTTATCTTAAATTTAAACAAATTTTAAAATTTTATATTTAATTATTCATATAAATTCAATTTTTTAATAAAATATAATTCATTAAAATTCATTAAATTTTAATAGCGACACAATTTTTTTAACAGAATTGATCGAATTTGAATGGATTATTGAGTTATACACAACTCTACTCCATACGTCAAAGTATTGCACTACAAACCACCCCCCCCCCCCCCCCCGGGTCCTTAATTTGGACAAGATGGCTACTAGCTTACTAATGCTGGACTGTAAGTTGACATTTGAATAATTTCTAAGAAAAATAGGTAATGAAAACTTTACCGAACTCCACTTGCCTAATTAAGTAAACCCATATGATTTTTAGAAGTTTGGTTACGCGAAATCTCAAATTTCGATCTCTCAACAATAACTTTATCTCTGGAAGTTGAGCATGCTTTAAGCATAAGTAACATCCCTCTCCTCTTTTGCTCTATTTTGTCAGGAAAAAAAATTATTTTTTGGACAATTATAGTGGTTGTTAACGTGTTTATCTCATTTAGCTTCTTCTTTTTTTCTTTTTTTTCAGAAAGAGCAGGCTTCACGGTATGTTTGTTTCTAATTGGAATTCAAAGTCTTGCTCGAAGATTCAAAGGGCAAACTTTGTACCCTACTTGAATCTTCACATTTGAATTTCGCACTTTTACTCTAAATATATCTAAATTGACTCTAAAACCTTCTCAAAATTTTCATCAAATCTTTGAAAATTTATTGAATGTATAAGATTTTTATATCTCCATTGTGTAGGATTTTTCAATTAAATATATAGATTCATAATTGGTTGGTAGTAGTAAACGACTTATGACACTACTATGAAGAAAGGTGAAATTGTAATCGTTTAATCTCAAAGAAGATTTAGCCTCACAATAATACTTATAAAAATATTGTTAAATTTCACACCAAAAAAAGAATAGAATGTGCAGGATTTTCATATCCACAATGTGCTATGTTATATCACTTATAAACTTCATAAATTTTATTTGAATTTGAACTTAGGATACAAGATTATAAATTTTTTTTTATTTTTAGAAGAAGGGGAGAGTAATATATTATTAATTTTTTTTAATGTTTAAAGTCATATATTATCAGAATATATTATCAGATGATACACACACACACACACACATTCTTAGCCAAAACACATCTACATTTTTTTATGTCTCCTAAATATAGTTCTCAACAAATTATGTCAAAAACAGATTTTTGGACGAATAAGAAAGTGCTTCGTGATGTTAAGGCTTCCTTTGGTGTGGCATAATAAGGCTTGATAGTAACTTTACTATCATGTATATATTATATTAACGTATAACACGTGTATATATATATATATATATATATATATATATATATATATATATATATATATATATATATATATATATATATATATATATATATATATATATATATATATATATATATATATATATATATATATATATTATAATATAATGCTATATCTTTGCGAGCATAATTTTAAAATTTATTTAAACTTGACTAAATCCATTAAAAAAAATTGTATCGACAAAATTAGGTCACATTAAACATATTATATTTTATTAAAAAATTTAAGTTTACATGGGTGAATTGAGTGCAATTTTTAGAATCCACGACTAGCCTCTTATCTTATTTTTTTTTTATGAAATTTTTCTATGGCTTTACTTTAACACAATTCAATTTATTTTAAAATCCTAATTAATCAAAATTTTAAAATAATTTAAAATTTTAATTAGTAATGAATGTTAATTTTTTGATTCGATATTGTTCAATTAAGTTGAATTTATAATTCAATATAATCAATATTTACTCATATTTATAATAATAATAATAATAATAATAATAATAAAATTATAAAAATAGTGATAGTCATGACTGTAACAATATTATTATTATTATTATTATTATAGTAAAAAAGATGATAATAATATAATTATAATGATAATAGTAATAATATAATAATGATAATTATAATAATAATAACAACATTATTGTGATAGAAACAGTTAAAATAATAGTCATAATAAGTTAATAATGGTAGTGGTAGTAATATGTTAAATTGATAACAAAATATAAAATATGATTTTGTTATTAAAAATCTTATAAAAAATTTCTTACAAATATTTACCTCTCCTTTTAATATATATATATATATAGTTAGATAGTGATAATTGTATAAAACATTATAACTATATAAGTTTAAATAAATTTTTATAAAATTAAATTGTATTAGTTTATACTATTTTATTCAAATTCTGTGAATTGACAAAAAACTAAACTTTATAGAAACTCAAATCCAGCTAGAAAGCAACTCCACTTGCCTTGGTCTTACTTTCCTTCAACTTGCAAGGAAAAGAAGTCATTCACTCATTCTACACAATTTATAACGAGATAAGTGACGTGAAATTAAATAATAATTTCTTACATATGTTATATTTTCGGATAAAAAATAAATTAATTATAATGCATAAATATTATCTATGATAGTTTTTAAAAAAAAAAAGCGTGCAACACATTTTATAAGGCACATGGGTTCGAATCAAGTTGTCTGACATAAATGAGGTACAAAACGTGAACCGTACGCTTACAATATCATGGGACATGGACATCCAACGGCCCATATTGCTCTCAAGGAATCTCCGCACAACACGCCAGCAAACAAATCAGGATTAGAGATCCCTGTGGGCCCATCCTTCGCCAACTTGCTCTTTCTGTCACATCATGTCGCTGAAGAACTGTGGCTTGGGGTGTTCGCCACGTGTCAGCCTCTGGTTGTGGAAAAAAAAAACAACCCAACAACTTGCAGGGAAGAGATGACGTGTCAAGTAGCAGCAAAGTAAAAGGTGTCGTACGCACGTGTCGTGTCAGATGGTTCTTTGGTCGAACGGCTTTTTTGGCAGTGATTGATAATGATGCCTGCAACTTGTTCTGCATCCGTGATCTTTTCTCTTACAAGTGTCGTCCAACTTAAATTTTTTTAAAAAGAAGATTATATAGTATAAAAAATATATACTTTCAATAATTAAATTAGGATAAAGTTTTAGTTTTACCCGACAATAAAAAAATTAATTATTTTTTTATATTATAATAAATAATTTAATTTAATTTTTTATTTTAAAATATATTAATTTAATCTTTCACTAAAAACATTACAAATAAATTTCTAAATTTTTTTTAATGATATAATAGTTAAAAATTTAATATAAATTATTTATTTTATATATATTCTTATTGTTATTATTAAAAAGTGATATTAAAAATAATCTATGGGAAATTTTCATTGCACTTTATTAAAATTGATCATTAAAAATTATTTATACATAGATGAAGTTTTTTTTTAAAAAAATCATTTTAATATTTTAAAAAAATGTAAGATTAAAGTGGTGCGTTTTAATATAAAGAAGCAAAGTATGATTAAGCCAAAAGTATTAGTGTGACTATGAGGATATAGTATATAGTTAGATGTAATATCACAAATTCAAACTTTAATTGTGAATGGCTTGCTTTAATTGGATCAAAAGAATAAATAAATTGGGATATGCACTAGTGAGTGTGAACACTTAACTGCAATACTAATATATTTATCTTATGATTATGATGGAAGTTTATTTGAAAATTAATAAAGGCATGATAAAATCAAATTACTATAATCTTACGAATATAGTAATTGAGATGTGCCACACAAAAAAATTGCTTTCCCATACTCAAAGTTTTAAATTTAATAATTAAACAATTATAAATTTGAATTTAAATTTGGATTATCTATAAATCTTTTTGTAAATATTCGCTGAATTTGAGGGTCTGTCCTGACTATGATTAGAGTGTTTTCCCTCAATCTTAATTTTTGTATATAATTTTTTTTTTAAATTTAATATTTTATTCAGTAATTTGATATAAAAGAAAGAAAAAAGAAAAATAGAGATAATGCATTGAAAGAACTGCGGTTTTTTTTTTTGGACTGGCCAAGGACTGCTAATTGAATTCCCAAAGGTTGTATGTCAACAAAAATACAAAGTAATTGATGAAATCCTTCAAGAATGACATGTTCAATTGGTTTGTTCAGTCAGCTTTAAGAATTAGTAGAGGTATGAAATGCTCTTGATCAGAAGAAAAAGCTCCTCGTATGCCCAAGTTACGTAAATCTGATATGCTCTAAAACCATTCTGAACAAGTGGTGAATGTGATTGTGTGATTCCACTGTACTTAAAATACGCTAAAGATTGCAAATGTGTTAGCATACTACATTGAGTTTTCAATACTTGATACTGTCTTACTACAGTTTCCGTTGATGGCTTGGTCTTCCAAAAAAGGATGTTATTGCTATGTGAGTATATACACCAGCAGATTAAAATAACATCTTCTAGAAGAATAAATTTAGTATTATTCTAGATTAGCAAGAAATTTTTTCAAAGTTTGACTAATAATGGGCATAAACGACAAACTTGAACAAAATACTGAAAAACAATCCATATTGCCTTAAGCAAACTCACAACTTAGGAATAAGTGTTGCTATCACCGAAGCCTTACGTGTTAATGGAGGACATAAATCTAAATCTAAGTTATTCCAAAATTTACTGGTAAATCTAAAGGGACAGCCGAATGCTCAATAATTCTTTTTTCTACATAAAAACAACTAAAATAACAATATCTGAGAGATAAGAATGCTGCATCATAGTAAAATTTACTGAGATAGAAAGATTGATCCAATGTCAAATTCCAGTCAAAATTGAATCATCCTAGAGGAAGCAACAAATCCAACATGGGCATCTGTATCAATACAAACTTATAAATACCAAAAACCTGAGTATACCTAGATCCCCACTACTAAACCACTAAAATAATCTCATTACAACTACAATTACTACAACTGTGCAATTTGAATCAAAGTAACATCAAAAGCTTTTCGATGGAGCTTGAGGTTGCCATGAAGATTCTGCAGAATTCATGTCTAACCTATCAAAAAAAGAAAGCCCCACAAAAACATTGGGATAACAAAATACAAAGTAATTCATGTCACCCAAAATCTCCTAGTGTTTCTTCAGGCAGAAACAGCATTTTGTTTTCGTACAATTGAACGGCCACCTCTTCCTCTCACTTGCTGATAAGCTTCTCCACGGCCCCCAGGGCCCCGACCTCTACCAGAGTAGTCACCCCGATATCCATAATCATTTCGACCAAAGCCCCGGCCTCCACCATAATTCCCACGGCCCCTGAAGCTGTCATTTCGAAACCCACCCCTTCCAGATGGGAACCTACCTCTTCCAGGAGTGCCAGTAGGACCAACTGCAAGAACCACAGAATGGATGAAGTTGTCATCCACGATGGAGTTCAGTGTTTCAAAGAAAAAATTCTTACCAAACTAAAAATAAATAAACATGTAGGAATTTCAGACACATGTTTTAATGGAACCGACTTCTGATATGCTTACATATTTATTCATAGTTGGCTTGATCAACATATATTTGGTAAACTAATCTAAGAATCTTTGTTTCAAATGGTATTGTTATATGAATTATGTCATACAATTACATCTATATAATTTGTTTTCTTTTTTAAATGAAGGAAACTACTTGTACCAGTTGGCTTCCAATTACCTCGAGTAGTGGTTCTCTTTATCTCAACTACAGCCTGACGCCCCCCAACGGTAACAGGCGATGCCTGGAAGAGAAAACTGTCTTAATAGTGACCAAGAGCTTCGGATATCTTCACATCAAGTTTAAAGAGATAAACAAAAGTAGAAATGCTGGATGTTTTATTTAAGCACTAAATAACTTCAGACAAGTAAAGAATCAATTTTTACATAGTTGAAATATGAACGGACAACCAGACCAGAAAACCATTCTGCATGTGATGCCACTTTTCCCAGTGATATAATTCAAGGACAGGGATGGAGAGGAAACCAAAGATTCTAAGGAGAGGCGATCTGTGTGTGACAAAATAAGGGAAATGTCCACTAAGATGTGACAAGCAAGCCAATATTATTAAGTCAATCAAGTATTAAATAAAACAGTACACAAAGAAAATGACTTCTTAAAGCAAAATATAATAATTATATCAAGATGTAGACATCTTTCCATTTCAAGCAAAGACCATGAATATCAGAAATCACGTTTGGACCATTTTGAACCAGTCTATTGTGCATACATGTCAAAACAATATATTAGAGAAAGATGGCAAAGGACTCTGGTGCTATTGTGATTTGGTATCCACAGGGTTATGTTATCTATAAAGTCCCAAGCTTAAACCAAAATAAGGGATAAAATATTTCATAAATATGCCACACTACTAGAATCCCATAATATTTAGTGCTATCCTGCTCCCAAATTATGTTCTAAAGCAACCCAAGACATAGCTTCTGATAAATTTCAGAAGTCCTCATCAACATAATTTTTTTCTTAACATTGCAGCCTCTACATGTCAAACAACTATTGCCGCCATTAAGAAGTCAGACACAACCATTAAAGTTAGATGAACAATGTTTGGTATAGTTAAATCTCAATGCTTCTCACCATCAGTAAGTTTTTCGTATACCATTGCATCATGTACAGACAAGTGAAGGTCAAATTTATATTGAATCGAGAGTGAACTGCCCCTTGTCCCGATGTGGCTCAATCAGGCCTACTGGGCTGTCTACTTTGAATCTCAATGAATGATGCTTTGCACAACAGTAGAGTACATTGGGCAATAAGTGAAGGAAGGAAGACTATAAAGTAGGGAAACAACAATGTTGGTATGAGGCAGAAATGCTTTGAGAATGAGGACATAACTAGATCACAAAAAGGTTTTCTTGTCACAGAAGGGAATGGGGTCACAAAGGGGGACTATGACACGGGAAAAAGAACAGTAAGATCATTCCAGCTTAACAATGATTGCATACAAAATTGGAGAAATTCTAATCCACACAATAGAATAGTCATAAAATATGTGAAAGTCAACTTATATTGAGAAGAAATCCATAAATTCTATTACCATCCTTATACAACCGGAGAATTGAAATGAAAAAAAAAATATTTAATACTTTCTAAGAAATTGAATTCAACCCAAATAGGTTGATTTAAATTTTGTGGAATCCATAAAATAAAGAGTATCCTAGCTGTTCCTTATGAGTCCAACAATTGTCTAACTCTTTTCATGTACACTACCACATCCTCTTCCCTGGTCACCACCATTTCACCACTTTTTCTGTAACGAGTTTGATCCTTTATCAATATTTCCCAATTTATGTTAGCAGAACCATGTTAAAATCAACGCAAATGTTAACTCTTTCAGATCAGAATTCAAAGTTGTTTAAATTATATATAAAAAGTTGGAAAACATGAGAAAAATGAGTAAAAAAATTGAAATTTCTTATAATCTAAATCGAAGAGATTGAAACTAAATTCCTTAGTGTAGAGTTTTGTCCAAAATATTATATTTTCAATGGGTTTCTTTATCATGGCATTTATGCAGTGTGTTTACTTTACAAAGTACAAACCATTAAATATGTGAAGTCAGAGATATACTTTTCCTTTCCTTCATTAATCTGAATCTTCCTTTCACAATTAATAAAATTGTTCAGAAATTACTTATTATATACATATTACATTATACTTACACCCAAGCAAATATAAGCTTTTTTTTTCTCCCAATATTAATAGCTTAAGCCATCATCAATCATTCTTGCCATGCATGCCAATTGCTATAGAAGGCCCAGAAATTAATTAGAAGCCTCAACAAACCATGTGAAGACGGCAAAAACACAGAAGATACTACATGAGAATTCGGAAGACAATACTTGACACTTGACAGATTAAATACCCATTATGACTTTCAGTAATATTTTCACTGCAACTAAAATGAGGTATACAATTTTTTTATTTTTTGGTTACATAAAACCTATTCCCAACAGTTGTAGAAGAAATTTACTCCTCAGAATCTGAGTCCAAAGTCTAAATGAGCTCAGTTATGGATATATATATATATATATATATATATATATATATATATATATATATATATATATATATATAAATATATTGTGTCAAAAGGTTGGGAGAGGGGCATCTTCATGCATTATATACTCTAATTCTCTATCCAAATTAAAATGACTCAAAAATCCAAAAGTAGTTGAAACACAACTACCATAAATAAATACCGAAATTAAAGGAATCAACACTATCCATTAGCTAGGGACATACCTGAATTGCACTTTTCATGGAACTCAGAGATTGGAATTCAACAAACCCAAAACAGTATCCCTGCTGCTGCAAAGACAAAAATATATGGAGTGTTCCAGTAAAAGTGTTAGGGATGCAGAAAAAGTGGAAATTGGTAGTTTGAATGCATAATTCATCTTATAAGTTATATATACCCTATTATTTCTGACTTGGATGCCTCCTTGTTTGATGGGTCCAAAATTCTTAAATTCCTCCTCCAACTGATCAACCGTCACATTTAAGGGCAAATTTCGAATGTAAATGGAATGCCCATCAACTGTTGGAGGGTAGAACATGTTTAATAGAAAAAGAAGCAAGATAAAATAAGATATTTTAGCTCAAGTTCAAGAAGCAGACATCATGACTTTACAAAGTTGAATTGTGCTTTTACACACTTAATATAATCCAAACTTTTGAAAGGAAAAATCAGAGCATGATATATATGAAACACACCAAGGAACATGTACCTTCCTCATGATTATCACTACTTTCAGCTGTACTGACACTATTTAATGCCACTTCAGGAACTGCAGCAGATGCTACTGGCTCAACTGAATGTTTTTCAGATGCCACCACCTTCACAGTATTAGTAGGTACATAGACTTTAATTGGTCCTGAACTCCCTTTTGGGACTTTCACCTGCAATAAATCTAATAAACTTGAAAATTTGAATAAACAAATTGTCTGCAAGTGCTATCTAAGAACTCACAATTGATGCATATGACTTCTTTGAAGTGTCCTCTTGGGCTGAAGAAGCCAAATCTATGGCCTCAGAAACATCATTTCCATTTGACTCAGAATGGGGTTCCACAACATCCTCACTTTCATTTAGTATTTGTCTCTCATGATTAGATGGCTCATAT
Source organism: Gleditsia sinensis (assembly GCA_037074535.1). Lineage (NCBI taxonomy): Eukaryota > Viridiplantae > Streptophyta > Magnoliopsida > Fabales > Fabaceae > Gleditsia > Gleditsia sinensis. Next base: position 14,184,317 of record CM073474.1, read on the forward strand.
GCATTCTCAGCAACATTTTGATCCTTGTCTCCATGAGAATTGACAGGGTGTGGAGCAGAAGGATCAGAAACATGACTGGGCTCTGCATAGAAGTGTGAAAAGTATGAATAGTCTTCCTAAATAAAGTCTATAACAGGAGTATGAAAAGCATGGATTATTCTTGCCTGGGTCAGGGGTTATGGTTTCAGCAGCTGCATTATCAACCCCATTAACTGGACGCTGCTCCAATAGTTCAGTATCTTCTAAATACCTAAAAACATCATTCAGAACAAAATAGCCCTTGTCTTGTGGAGCAAGAAAGAACGACTGTGCAAATTTTCTTCTCATATTATCCTTGTCAATCAAACATCCAGTCACTAGCACAGTCACTCCTTCCTTGTAAGACTTTTGAGCATCTGCAGTTCTTATCTCTGCTTTAAAGTCCTTGAAATTTAATGAAAGAATCTTCTCATTGATGCCCTGCATCAGAAAAAGAAAGTGATATACCACTTAGTATCAGGGATGGCCAGAGATATGTCTATAAATTACAAGAAATTTAGCAGCAGCACCATAAAACATAAATGGATAAAGGATTATCCTTATCACCTTTGTAAAAACCATGAAAATAAATATAGTGTCAGCTGCATGATCTTATAAAATGAATAAAGTGAAGAAAAAAAAATCAGTGGTGCATTAATGCCTAGTAGATAGCCCCTGCTGCATGATCATTTACTTTACAATGCTCCTTCTCTTTCCAATGAGCATTTGAGACTATAAGAGAAAGAGTTATATAGGCATAAGTTGTGTTAGGAAACTTACTTCCATGGTTGTCACCGATGTCATTACCCCATTGGAATCAGGTCGGCTTAGCAAACTGGATTCCTGGTAAAACCGATAGACCAATTCCGGGGAGTGGTGAAGAATATGGTAATACTGCTCAACAAATGCATTTCCAACCACTTGAGCACTAGGAATAGTTGGATGACTAGCTGTTTGCAATGCCATTTTGCAGAAAAGCCACCAATATGCTGAAACTTAAGAACATACGAGTATATTCAGTACTTACTGGCATTCAATAAGCTCAGAGAAACACATTTTAATTCATTTCGAGAAACTTAATTGAAATTTATCAAACATTCAAATTCAAACAAGAAGTAGTCACAAGATAGAGACAGATGACTGCAAATTCAACATCAAGAGATAAACATACGTATTACTGACAAACATAATATTTATCCTTTCTTTACAGGACGTGCAAGAACAACACAGACTTGAAAAATATATATTTGGGAAGGCAGGGTTAAGAATTCAAAGAAGAAACCTACCTTACCAAACATCTTCAAGCTAGAATAAAGCTGAGGGAAATTTCAATATTATGGAAACAATCCCCAAGTACAGCATTTTAATTATACCAAGTTGGATGGGTATCAACAAGATTAGAATAGTCCCTGATCCTACACTTGGTACGCTTGACTGCAATTCTTAGTCTCTTAACATTAAGGACACTGGAAACACTAATGGAAATAGCATGTATAAATAAAATGCAAGGCAACAGACCAAACACAGACTGATTACAAGAAGTTGGTGTTGACTAGCCATGAATCGAAGAAAATTTTTGTTATTAGAAAAATAAAGCCTATATATTAGTGGTAGAACGGGAAAGAAAGAGAGAATAAAAAAAGAAAAAAGAAAAAATATGGGTTTTTGTGAGAAACTTAAATGATCTATAGTCTATAGTGCTGAAAAGCAACAAGTAAGATGAAAAAATACCCACAAAAATAATCTATATTCTCAAACTGAAGTTGAACAAGTTTAATTTACCATATAGCCACATTTCAATAAGCGCCTATAAAAAAATGAATATTGTGAGCAACGAAACAAAAATTCATAAAACATACATAAAAAGTTCAGAAGCAACTGATGGCTTGATACGCAAATGAAAGGATTTATATGAAAGAGAATACCCAATCAGCTTTGTCTACAAACAAGGAAGATATAATGAATAAGACTATGAATCTCCTGAAGAGTTCGGTCCTGGCTCAGGATGAATGTTGGTGGCATGCTTAACACATGCAAGTCGGACGGGAAGTGGTGTATCCAGTGGCAGACGGGTGAGTAATGTGCAAGAACCTGCCCTTGGGAGGGGAAAAACAGCTGGAAACGGCTGCTGATACCCCGTAGGCTCAGAGGCAAAAGGAGGAATCCGCATCCAAAGACAATTAAACTTAAATCTAAACCCTAAACCGACCTCATAGCGCGAATTAAGCAACACCCATTTGAGCTCGTGATAAACGGCAACCAAATCAGGTACTTAAAGACGAAAATATTTCAAACTTCAAGAAAAAACAAAAATTCACAAATAAACGTGACCTGGCTACTATCTATAAAAACTAAACAGCCCCAATGCCCACTCATAATGTTTGATTACAAAGAAAAATGACCATTTTTTGAATCAGCGTAGAAACGGCATGTTAACGTAAGATAAGCATTAACTGTACAACAAACATGAAGCAATTAGTTAAAAGAATGTCTTTAGAATTGTCCAAAGAAAACATCATCGTCCATTCGTCACGACAATCCGAAAAAGTGAATGTCGGGTACCTGTTTTTGGGAATTCTTTTTTGCAGCTTGTGAAGGAGTTATTGGCGACGATGAGATGGTACAGTGACTACGAACACCCCAGCGGAAAGGAGGAGACGAATAAGAACAGTTAGCGCACGAAAAGAAAAAAAACAGAGAAGTGTGGGAAATCTACCTGTGAACTGTGAATGTAATTGTCCCCTTGGTCTTGGCAGCTGGGCTGCAGGTTTTATCTTATACGGTTCGTTGGATTTACCAATTGAATTCTTGGACTTTGTTAGTTACATTTTTATTGTGCCATCTAAAAACTGTGTGTGTTTCGTACGATTCTTTTAATTTTAATTTGTATAAAAAAATTTCTATTTAAGAAAAGTATTAATAAAATTTATATTCCATATAAATTTTTATAAAAATTCATAAATAATTTGATTCAATAAATCACTTATCACTAAATAATGTAATTAATTTTTATAAATATTTAGAATAAAAGAGATTAGTAAAAAAATTTTAAAAAATTAGAAAAAAGTGCAAATTTAAATTTTATAACATTCAAGAACAGTAAAACATGCTAGCTTTCAACTACATAAAAAAATTGATTAAATTCCAGAATAATTCATTTTTATCGGTTCATAAAAAAACTATTGATGAAACTTATTTTTTCGGTAAATATTTATAGTTTTTCGGTATAAAAAAATAATTATGCCGCCCCTTTAGGAAAGCGTTAATCATGATTATCGACTAAATATTTTGTATATTAAACATTTAATAGCTACAATAATTTCAATTTTAATATATTAGACGTATATATCTATATTTACATCTATATATGCCGTACAAAAATAACAACAAATAGGAAATACATGTGTCATTCTCTTCTTTATTGTTTTTCCTCCAAAATTAACTGAGGAGGTGATCTTGCTCTAATGACGGAATGGATTTTGAAAACCTTGTCTTCTGAGAAAAAAATTGGAATTTGGCCAAAATAATTTGATGGTTAATAACAAAATCAAGCAGTAAGAAATTCTTCCGGAAAAAAATAAAGCAGCAAGAAAAGAGAAAAAAGCTTCAAAAGCTGCACCTTAAATGCTCGAACTAATATTTCGTACTTTTCTTTTCTTTTCTCAATTTTTCTGGACGCGTGCAACTTTCTTACCATATTCTTCTCTTGCCATTTCTACCAAAGTCAAAGAAAAAAGTTTCAACATTAGATGCATGCATCCGTAGGTGTTTTTGATAGGTGAATATGTGATTTTTCAACTATACTAATGACTAAAGGCTGCCTTACATTATCCTTACGGGCTAGGGGGGATCAATGGTTGAATTTAGTCACTTTTTGAACCTAAACCAAATTAGTTAGTGTTTTTTTTTTCAACTGAAGATAGATTATTATATTTTATTGAAATAAAAATAGGACAAGGACCCTTCAATACATGACAAAAGAATTTCATGAAATTGTAAAATATAGAATTAACCATACAAAACATTATATAAACAGATTGGTGAACCAGATTTTCTATAGTAATACAAAAAGACTTGTTAAAATTTATAATTGGTTGTAATTGCTCACTAAACAATTTCGACATGCTTGAAGCTTTTATCCCTACCTTGATAATATCTTTTCTAACAAAATTGACGTGATGGTTAAGATTTAATTTTTCACTTTTTGCCATGATATTAAAATCGATCTCAAGAAACTTTGCAGATGAAAGATCTCACGATGGTCAAAACCTAAGAAGCTTAGGCAAGAAACAAAAAATAAAATCAATATCAAAGAGGTAGGTTGAACCAAACAAATTAAAATCAAGAGTAGTCAAAATACAGTGAGAGCATAGTTTGACGATGACAAAGGGAGAAAATCTTTTATAAAGGACGCTATCAAAATAGGGCAACTACAAAAAATGAAAAAAAAAAAGAAAAAAGAAAAAGAAAAAAAAAACAACTAGTGGGGAGGGAGAAGAAGATTGCCCATGTAGCAGCCCCCTCCCTAACGGCCGACACAAGAGCTTTGTGAGACGATATTGAGTTTATTTAATTTCTTTGAAATGACTTAATCGAATCAAATTAAATCGTTTTTGCTAAAAGAAAACTTACCTAAACTAATTTAATCAATTTTAATTGATTTTTTGGCAGTTTCTTTTATTTAATTTAGTGAGGGTCGTTTAATTCGATTTAAATAGACACCAATAATTCTTACCCAATTTAACCACTTATGAGCGCAGCAACTAAAGCCTCTCCATAAGTGCCCATTGATCCATTCTTTGTGCAAAAGAATGCCTCTCCATATTGTTGTGCAGTAGTATTTTGTTACATATATCTTGTGAGATAAGAATTTTGTTTTGGTCTATTCTTCTTCTTCTTTTTTGTCATCCATAATTTCATAATTTTTCTCCAAAAAAAATGGAAGTGTAGTAAATTAATTTTCTCAGTTCACCAACCTTAAAAAAAAAAAAAGGAAGATAGTTTTTGCAGAGTACTTTTTGAAAGTTGTTTATATCTTTTGGCAATCTCAATTCAATACAAAAAGGTATGCAGACAGCCTTTTCCTTTTACTTCGTAATGAACTTATCCTTTTACTTCGTAATGAAATGTGCAAACACTAGTCAAGAAAAAGCAGAAACAAAAGGGAAGAAAAACCCAACAGCCCACTAAAGGAGGTTGCAATATTTGATATGAAATAGAAGAACATCTGGGACACCTTGTTTCTCATGTTTTCTTTGATAGAGATTACTATTTATTCTATATTGAATTTAAAAAACTATTCTTAATTAAGATACCTTCAATGTGTTTATGTGTCCAGATGTATTTTTCTCCTTATCCTCTAAACTGTGATTCCTCAAATGAAAAAATAAATTAGTCGATGAATTGGAGAAGGGACTTAACCTTTTTATATTTATATTTGGACTGACGGTTATCTACCTATAATAGATAGTCACTCTTTAATTATATACTGACTCATTATATCTATACTAGGTTAAAGTCAAATAAGGTGAAATTAATTTACTCAATTGATTACTGATTAACAGATATTCAATTCATATTATTGGACTAACATTCTATCCATTTTATTAAATTAAAATACTCTAATAAGTTAAGTCCAATAATTCTAACATTCTTTCACTTGGACAATATTGATTAGATTTTAATCATTTATTGATAACAAGTTGAAAAGGACTATCAGATTAAACAATTGTGGCCACTAATCTTTAGCCTATTAAAAACACTACAAATATGATCGGTCTAATAAAATAATTAACTCAGGAAAATGGGCAAGAATACATAGTTAAATCATATTTTTTATTATCTATAATCTCATAAACTAGATCCCCTATGGACATGACTATAATGATGTAAAAGTGGAGATGCACAATAATGTATATTATGTGATCTACCTGTACATGTACATATGTGCAAGAGTCCTCATTTTATTTCATCACGAAATATAACATCTTCTCAAGAAGATATTACAAATTGTCTCTCACGAAACAATTCACTTATTCTCACAAAAGAGATATAACATGTTTCTCATAAAGAAATACAATACTTTCACTAAGAAAGCTACTTTCACCATAAGGTCATTTTGTCTATTGTCATCGTAAAATTATTCTTTTCCAAAATTTATTACATCTATAACAAAAATATTAATACAAAAATTGCCATTTCTTGAAAGAAATAATCATATCTTTGATATAATACTGATACAAAAGTCAATCACTTTTAAAATGATATCATGATCTATCTATTAAGGTAATTACCATCATGTGCATATTATAAAATAACCATGATTCATGTCCACACACACAGAATGTTAAACAATACAATTAAGTGCTAACACAACTATTGTCAACTCTTATAGATCAAACACATCAAAGAATAATAGCAAGTTCAATAAATTTCATAAGTGATTAATTCAAAATATTTAAATTAAAGTCTTTATGACTTCACATACATTGAAAATATCATAGTTTCTTACCATAACTCTAACCATCCTAGAATTAATCAATTTTGTAGCTTAATATGAATCATTATATATTTCAAAAGAAACACACTACAAAAATCTCATTGAGATGAAGACCATAATATGGCACTTAGTCATTCAATTTATGGCATAACAGATAGGATAAATAGTGTAACATCCCATAATTTTTATTTTTAAATAATATTGTTTTGTTATAAAAACTATATTTTTATTTATTTAAAAATGATTATGTTCTGCTAAAAAGAAGTCTATTTTTAATTAAAATAATTATTTTTTTGCTTGAAATAATTATATTGGCCTCTAATGAATTTTTAGAAATATTCTTTCTTTTAATATAAATAAAGATATTTGTTTTGAAATTTGTTTTATTACGATTTTTATAAAAAAAAAATCATGATTTAAGAGTTTAACTAAAGATTTATGAGAATAGAAATTTTAAGAAATTTTTGGGACATTTTATGATGAAAAATGGAATTTATATGAATTTATATAAAAGAAAATCCTATTATTCAATTATTAAATAATAATAATAATAATTATAAAAAAAATAAAAAAATAGAGAATGAGGAATCGGAGGCAAGGAAACGAAGATAGAATTTCAGAAAAATTAAAATCGGATGAATAGTAAGTGAATAGTGAGTGAATAGTAACTTTCAACTTTTTCTCTCGATTTGGAGTGTCTGTTGGCTTCCAATCTCAAAACTGAAGGTGTTACTAGATTCAGGACGAAAAATACTATGGTTTTAACCGATCAGTTTTTTAAATCAGCCGTTGAATCGCCGTAGATCTGAAGTAGAAAATCTTAGAAAAAGATAAGTTCTGAAACTTTTACTTAGAGACCTCTAATTGAAATTCTGACACCGTAGATGGATTCAAAAACTAAATAAACCTTAGAATAGGTATATTTTCAGTCATCTAACAGCCTTTTTGTTCGTCGTGAATAGTTTTTTTCGGGGGGTGAATAGTACTTTCCGGCGGTAAATAGTGACCGCTTCCGGAGTCATTTTTCAAGTCTTTGGATCCTCCGGACACGTTTTTGAGGTCTAATTGGTCAAATTCAGCTTGGAAAAGTACTGTTTAGGGCTGTCCAATCTGGAGCCCTTATCAGGTGAGTATATACTTCTTTCTATGACTTGCCCCATGCTCTTCTTGAATTATAAATTTATTATTGTTTCTGATTATAAATTATTTACGATTATAAGTTTCTGAAATGTGTTCAAATATCTGTTATACTTACAAACTGACACATAGTTCAAGAAGAGTATGGTTTTAGAAATGGATTTTGGAACTCATTGAATATGTGGTACTAAATGTATTTATCATTATTTGATAAAGTGAATATTATGTGCACGATACATTGATTTGTAAAGCTATATACTTGTGAAAATGATGCATGTCATATTATAAATGAGATTGAATGGTAAGCGTAAAGCTCATGGCGAGTTGCTTGATATTTTACATGTATATATATGTATTGATGCATATTGGCTGGTTGTATGGCTTGTGACGGTACTGAATAGGGGACGCCCTATTAGACTTAGTGAGCTGGGGGAGGGCCGCTCCAACCGGGTGATAGTGGTAATGTGGGGAGGCAGGAGGGTGATGTACTCACATTCCCTGATCACTTATTGTGACTAGGGTCGAGGTCACTATGTGTATAGCAAATTGCATTGAACAGATCGCTGACTGAGGCATGTCATTTTCAAATTGCATTAACCAGATCGTCGACTGAGGCAGGTCATCATTTACAAATTGCATTGACCAAATCACCGATTAAGGCAGGTCATCATTTTCAAATTGCATTGACTAGATCGCCGACTGAGGCAGATCATCATTTACAAATTGCATTGACCAGATCGCTGACTGAGGCAGGTCATCATTTTCAAATTGCATTGATCAGATCGTCGACTGAAGCAGGTCATCATTTTCAAATTGCATTGACCAGATCGCCGAGTGAGGCAGGTCATTTTCAAATCAAATTGCATTGCTAGGTCGCCGAGTGAGGCAAGTCATTTTCAAATTAAATTGCATTGACCAGATCGCCGAGTGAGGCAGGTCATTTTAAAAATGATGATTTTATCTCTAGATCTTAATATTTTACTATAACTTATACAGTTGAGCATAATAACATTTGTTTAATGATTATACTATGGTGCATATGGTTTTAGATATCTAAATATCCTTTGATTTGAGAATATTTGAAATACGGGTCTCATATGAATGTACTTCTGAACTGTATTTTCTATGTGACATATTTTAAAACATAAGTACATCCATATGCTGACCTAAGAGGTCATAGGAGGAATTATTTACTCACTGAGTTGTCAAACTCATTACACGATATTTTCACATTTTTCATATAAGAATATCAGAGTCTGATTCGGCAGATAGGTTTAATATTCTCTGGTTGAGTCTACGTTGCTTCCAAGACTCACGGTCTTTGAATTATACTGTGTTTGTATTCTAGAGTGCTCTGAACGCTATAGGCAGAATTTCTGTTTCTGCTGTACTCTGATGTTTATAGATTTGCTCTGTATATTGTGTATACATGAGAGATTCTATATGTATTTGTTCCCATGATAAAGAATTGAATTATGTATATTTATGGAGATTATCTTACATTTTAAAAAAAAATTGTTTATTTTACGTAACGTAAATTAGGGGCGTTACAAGTTGGTATCAGAGTATTAGGTTTCCCTGTGGCTATCAGAGCAAAGGATTCTTTAGTAGGACCTTTAGTATCGATATGAGTCGGACATATTTATACTTCAGGTGCTGTTAAGGGATTCTATAGAGTTTCAAATTCTTTTCTATTCCAAGTTGCTAAAGTTTATAGTATAAGACGGATTGAATATTGTGACATCTTAAGAGATATCTATGGATTAATTACAGCTTGAAAGTGAAAGGGATAGGCATCTCAAAGAATTTAAAGAATTGATACAAATACCAAATATGGTGGTTTTTGAATGTGACATTCGATGTACCCGGTTGTCTAGATATGGTAGACTTTGATGTCTGAATGTCGTTATGAAATATCACTATAAGGTGATTAAATTCAATATTCTTGGGGAATTTTCTTTCTTGATACAAGGGGATCGTAGGGAGATACCCAGTAATCTAATCTCTGCTTTACTATCCCACAATTGATTATAAAAAAAAATATCAAGAATATTTGACAATGTTGAGAAATATTGATATTAAGTAAACCAGTATAAATCAAGTGCCAGTGGTTAGAGAATTTTTTTTTATATAATTCCTGAGGAATTGTTAGGATTACGTCGAAATAATAAATAGAATTTGGTTTTGATTTATTTCCTGGAACCTAACCAGTGTCTATATTTCCATATAGAATGGCACCCACTGAACTTAAAGAACTGAAAAAAAATAGTTACAAGATATGTTAGACAATGGATTTAAAAGTCCTAGTACTTTTACTTGGAGTGCTCTAGTTTTATCTGTGAAAAAGAATGATGGATCATTATGACTATGCATAGATTATAGACAATTGAATAAAGTGACACTGTAGAATAAATACACATTACCTTGTATAGATGATTTATTTGACCAGTTAGAAAGTGCTCAACATTTTTCAAAAACTGACTTGATTTGATATCTAAATATCATCAATTAAGGATAAAAGAAGAGGATATTGCAAAAAATTGCTTTCAGGAGTTGGCATAGACACTATGAGTTTTTAGTTATGTCATTTGGATTGATAAATGTCCTAGCTACATTCATAGATTTAATGAATAAGTAATTAAGCCATCCCTGAATCAAGTTGTTATTATATTTATTGATGATATACTAGAATATTCCAAGAGTTTAGAACAACATAAGCAATATTTAAAGATAGTTATACCAACTCTAAGGGAGTAGGGTTGGTAAGGATGATATCCAAGTTGACCATAAGAAAGTAGAAGTAGTACAACAATTGCATGTTCTACTACAGTTACAGATGAAGATCCAAATCTAACTTGCGCTTCCTGCGGTTGTCTGTCGTCCATTCTATTCGAGCCATAGTTGAATCAGGTACATGAACATATGCTTGTAAAGCATCAATCAACTCTTCAGCATTTGAAGCTGAGATGAGAATTCGTCGTGCTGAGTGTGGGATAAACTTTTGTTCCACAGCATGATCAAGAAATGGTTAACATTTAACAAACCTATCGGTTTGTGATGCATATTCAGTTGTGCCCAAGAGACTATTTGGAAAATCTCTTCTAAAGTACCAAAACCACCTGGTAAGGCAATGAAGGCGTCAGTATTACTCATCATTCTAGCCATGCGTTCATGCATGGAAGCTACTCTATATTCTTCCCCAATTGTTTTTCCTATGATGCTGGATGCAGCTAAAGCTGTAGGAATAATACCTAGAACTTGACATCCTCCTACATGTACATCTGTAGCCACACACTCCATTAACCCACGGTTACCTCTACCATACACTAAATGAATTCTTCTCCTAGCCAGCACCATACCCAGATTTTGTGCTGCTTTAACATACTCCCCATCTTTTCCAGGACTGGAACCACAAAAGACACAAATATTTTGAAACTGACGAAATGCGGTTCCCTCCATAATTTCTATCACCTTAACTTTGAGTATAGACAAAGATACTAATGTAAGTATTTATAGAACTCAGAGAATGGCATATTTATAATAGCTATGCGAATAGGCCGGGTATTATTAGAACAACTATGTGAGTGATTGGTGGATATCAGCTAAATTAAAGGTAAAAAAAAATTCAAAAATGACGGCAAGCATGTATATGTACAGTAGTTATGACTGTGACCCATATTAAGCACATAAAGAGTATAAGATAAGATATCACCAGAAATCTATCTTTTTCTTGTTGTCTTTGACAAAGCATTGATGTCTCGATTCTTGTAGAAAAGTTGTAGGTGATAGCCGTCATTGTAAAAAAAAAGTGAAAATGCAAACCAATTAATTGTTGAAGAGGAACAATCAAATGTTTTCTCAATATTTTTCCCAGTCGACTATCGGTATTATTAAGTCGACTGTCTATTTTGAGAAATTTTAATTTGGACTGGTTATTTTACAGTTGATTGATTATATCTATTTTGAAGCAATCAACTGCATCCTACCAGTTAACTACGTATTCTTTGATTTTCACAGACTTTTATAAGCTCAGAAATGTTTCTTTTTCCATGTGCTATCTTTCCATCGAATACCAACAGATTTAAAATAGATTTTGGCACATATATTCAAATCTTAGGGCCACCGATTTTAGCCAATATAGCAGCTAGATTTGTTTACAAATTTTCAAAAATTACGGCCACCGATTTTTAATTTTATTTCAATGCTTTGTTCAAATTTCTAACTTCCTATTTTGGCACCATGTTCTATTAAGTATTCCACTTTTTCTGCTGCATTGTCCTACATTAATATTTGATATTAAATGCAAGATTCTTTTTCCATATTATAAGGAAGGTTAATTTCTTTTCGTTGAAACTTAGTTTTTATGGTGTACAATTGGTTAGTAGGTTAAAGTAATAAAAAGTTTGTAAGGATTGGACGGATGATGGCCTTATGGTGCCATGACGAATGTAATCAAGAGAATTAGTGGTGTTGAAGTTCTTGAGGAAGAAAAATATGAGAAGTAGGATTTAAATTAATCTTTGAACTCTTAATTTAAAAATATGGAGAATACTATGATAATCATATCCGAAAATAATGTAAGTGATTAAGATATTTGTGTTAAAGGTTTATATTATGCTAAATTGAGTCTAGTATCTAAGAAGTGAATTATGTTGAAATTGAGAATTCATGTAGGAGTAATTGTTAGGAAAAATCTTCTTGAAATAATTGGGTGAATTAAACGAGATTAATATAAGTTAGAATGAGGTGCTTTTAGATATGATAGAGGAAAGGTTTGATATTTTTGATAATGAGTTTAACGGTGTTAATAAGATGGTATAAAATTACTGTGATGAGGTAAGTTAGAATTATTAGACATGTGTCAATGGTACATAAACGTTATAAAGGTTTGGTGGATTTATTGCTACATCTGTTTAACATGTTGATTAAAGAATTTCAGAATAAAAATAGATGAATGATGATGGATTAAGGTGATGATATTCATGGGATGACGTTGACATTTGAAAACCAAAAATGACTTGATAGAAAACTAGAATAAGAAAAGATAGTTATCCAATATGAGTGTAAAGATATTTTGTTATGTGTATGTTTTCTAATAACGACTTATAGATATATGCATGCGAGCTTGAGGATATAAAGGAAGGAGATACTCAATAGTTTAAGAGTTCCTTATATGTATGTATATATATATATATATATATATATATATATATACACACACACACATACAATATGTTGAATATTTTGCATCAAGTGAATTGATTAGAAAAAGAATACAAGCAACTCAATACTGGTCAAAAAGTCTATAAGTACCATGAATGTTGAGCACTAGAAATTATCAGTTGGTAACCACATATTTTTTAAGGACTCACCAATAGATGAGGTAATGAGATTTGGAAAGAAGGAAAGAAGAAAGTACCTATTAGATTTTTCTCATGTTATCAGATTTCAAGAAATTCAACTGAATATAAATTTGGCTTAATTATGAGGAAAAAAAATCAATGATTATTGTTGATTGATAAGTAAAGAACTTATGGATGAAAGAAATCCCTATAGTTAAGTGTATATGACAAAACCACTCAAGTGAGGAAGCCACCTGAAAACTACAAGATGGCATACAGATGAGATATCCTCAATTATTCAAGTAATAAGATCAGTAACTCCAAATTATGTCTTGTTTTTATTCTCTACATGTGGTAGGATGGACTGAAATTCGGGGACCGAATTTCTTAAAAGGGGAAGAATGTAACATCCCATAATTTTTATTTTTAAATAATATTATTTTGTTATAAAAACTATATTTTTATTTGTTTAAAAATGATTATGTTCTGCTAAAAAGAAGTCTATTTTTAATTAAAATAATTATTGTTTTGCTTGAAATAATTATATTGGCCTCTAATGAATTTTTATGGTATTTTTAGAAATATTCTTTCTTTTAATATAAATAAAGATATTTGTTTTGAAATTTGTTTTATTATGATTTTTATCAAGAAAAATCATGATTTAAGAGTTTAACTAAAGATTTATGAGAATGAAAATTTTTAGAAATTTTTGAGATATTTTATGATGAAAAATGGAATTTATATGAACTTTTATAAAAGAAAATCCTATTATTCAATTATTAAATAATAATAATAATTATAAAAAAAAATAGAGAATAAGGAATCGGAGGCAAGGAAGCGAAGATAGAATTTCGGAAAAATTAAAATCGGATGAATAGTAAGTGAATAGTAACCTTCAACTTTTTCTTTCGATTTGGAGTGCCTGTTGGCTTCCAATCTCAAAACTGAAGGTGTTATTGGATTCAGGACGAAGAATACTATGGTTTTGACTGATCATTTTTTCAAATCAGCCGTTGAATCACCGTAGATTTGAAGTAGAAAATATCAGAAAAAGGTAAATCTTGAAACTTTTATTTAGAGACCTTTAATTGAAATTTTGACACCGTAGATGGATTCAGAAACTAGATAAACCTTAGGATAGGTATATTTTCAGCCATCTAATAGCCTTTTTGTTCGTCGTGAATAGTGTTTTTCGGCGGTGAATAGTGACCAAGTTTTCGGAATCATTTTCCAAGTTTTTGGACCCTCCGAACACGTTTTTGAGGTCTAATTGGTCAAATTCAACTTGGAAAAGTACTATTTAGGGCTGTCCAATCTGGAGCCCTTACCAGGTGAGTAGATACTTCTTTCTATGACTTGTCTCATGCTCTTCTTAAATTATAAATTTATTATTGTTTCTGATTATAAATTATTTACGATTATAAGTTTCTGAAATGTGTTCAAATATCTGTTATACTTACGAACTGGCACATAGCTCAAGAAGAGTATGGTTTTAGAAATGGATTTTGAAACTCATTGAATATGTGGTACTAAATGTATTTATCATTATTTGATAAAGTGAATATTATGTGCACGATGCATTGATTTGTAAAGCTATATACTTGTGAAAATGATGCATGTCATATTATAAATGAGATTGAATGACAAGCGTAAAGCTCATGGCGAGTTGCTTGATATTTTACATGTATATATGTGTATTGATGCATATCGGCTAGTTGTATGGCTTGTGATGGTACCGAATAGGGGATGCCCTATTAGCCTGAGTGAGCCGGGGGAGGGCCGCTCCAACCGGGTGACAGTGGTAATGTGGGGAGGTAGGAGGGTGATGTACTCACATTCCCTGATCACTTATTGTGACTAGGGTCGAGGTCATTACGTGTATAGCAAATTGCATTGAACAGATCGCCGACTGAGGCAGGTCATGTTCAAATTGCATTGACCAGATCGCCGACTGAGGCAGGTCATCATTTACAAATTGCATTGACCCGATCGCCGACTGAGGCAGGTCATCATTTTCAAATTGCATTGATTAGATCGCCGAGTGAGGCAGGTCATCATTTTCAAATTGCATTGACCAGATCGCCGAGTGAGGCAGGTCATTTTCAAATTAAATTGCATTGACCAGATCGCCGATTGAGGCAGGTCATTTTAAAAATGATGATTTTATCTCTAGATCTTAATATTTTACTATAACTTATATAGCTGAGCATAATAACATTTTTTTAATGATTATACCATGGTGCATATGTTTTGGATATCTGAATATCCTTTGATTTGAGAATATTTGAAATACGGGTTTCATATGAATGTACTTCTGAACTGTATTTTCTATGTGACATATTTTAAAACATAAGTACATCCATATGCTGACCTAATAGGTCATAAGAGGAATTATTTACTCACTGAATTGTCAAACTCATTACACGATATTTCTACATTTTTCAGATAAGAATATCAGAGTCTGATTCGGCAGATAGGTGATATATTCTCTGGGTGAGTCTACGTTGCTTCCAAGACTCACGGTCTTTGAATTATACTGTGTTTGTATTCTAGAGTGCTCTGAATGCTACAGGCAGAATTCCTGTTTCTGCTGTACTCTGATGTTTATAGATTTGGTCTGTATATTGTGTATACATGAGAGATTCTATATGTATTTTTCCCCATGATAAAGAATTGAATTATGTATATTTATGGAGATTATCTTACATTTAAAAAAAATTGTTTATTTTACGTAACGTAAATTAGGGGCGTTACAAATAGTGCAACAACTATCAATCCCACAACTCCAAGCTTAATTGTTTGATCATGAAACAGATGGGCAATCAGTTACTATGATATATTGGCTCTAATTTTTCAACTTGCTTTTAAGCAAGTATCTTAATTCAATTTCGCACGAGTATTGAAAAATGTGTCACATTTCACAAAATTAGTGAAGATTGTCACATAATCAAATGTATGATGACATTTATATATTTTTCCTCAAAAAGAAAAAATAATTTGGACTGTAACTATTTAATTAATGACAATATGCCATAAAACATTGTATATCTATTAAAATTAGGCATAAAAATTCTTATGTCAAAATAAATACATTACAAACAAGCCTTAAACTCTCTCAAGAAATTTAACTTTACTTATTATGCTTTGACAAAACCTTTTAAAAATGTGATTATTAAATGAGCACTTCATTCCATTAGGAATTATGAAATCAAAATCAAGTTTCACAACTTGCTTATAAAACCTTTATATAACTATGCTCAATTATTATATCCTCAAATCAAATAGACATCCGGCCTTTAGTAAAATTACTTTTCACGTAAAAACAAGTTCTCAAAATTTATTTTATTCCATAATAAAATTTCAATTATGATCAAGTCATAATATAATTCATGATTAAAAGTTAAATTATTCTCTCGTAGAAAATTAAAACAAAAATTTTGATATATGCTTCAAACACAATGACTACCTCCTTATTAGGATATTAGAGTGAACTAATTTTTATCTTTTGATCCATATGCCAAGACATATAAAACTTGTACAAAATATTAAGTACATAAACAAAAATTTTGGGAGCCAAAAAAAGTAAATACACATTCTTATGGATGCAAATCCCAAGATCTCTTAAAGAGTTCTTATGATAAAAAACTTTTAACAATAGTTCTTAAAAATATAGCATTCAATGTTATCAAATAATATATCTTAATGTTTGCTCCCACATATTCAAAATCTATGTAAACCTGTGATTAGGATACATGATTATCCATCATATATATAAAATTCAATTTTATAAAATTTAACAAGCATTAAATATATACATAAGCACAACAACAAAGATAGTATTAGCATTGGGACTCTTTCAAAATTATTTAATAACAAACCACCAAATTTTCTTCTTCCAAAAAATATAATGCTTGAAAAATGGGTGTGTGCAAAGGATCATAAATAATTATCATGTGTGTTATTATAATGTAACATTGATGAGGGTTAATTAAAATTTCATACAAAATCTCAAAACAATTTTCCTTTACACATGATGTTTGACATAGAATTCTGTCATGAGTCTTGATGATGATAAATGTGTTGCAAGTATATGTGCTTATTTGATTAATATGTGCTATACATTATTATAATATTTAATATGTGATATCTTATACTTAATCATGCCTTATGCATTAATTATGATATATACTTACTTGTAATATATATCCAATAAGTCTTGTAAATTGTTATATCTCTTATATATTGGATATATGCATGAGAAAATTATTTACATTATAGAACATCATTGAATTATACATATTGTTCTTTGGACTAACTACTTGGTTGTGAGAATAAATATTTTGTAGGGCTGTCTGAAACAGAAAGAGTTAGCATTAAAATAAAGAAATATGAAATATTAATATCATACTTAACTCAAAAAAAAATGCTCCAATAATTGAAGATAAAGAAATTTCGTTGCATAAATAAAACACATGAAGTCAAGGAACCTAAAGATGTTATAATAAACATATCCTTAGGTATCCTAGATTTAGAATCATGTATGAAAGGATTTAAAAACTATTGAACTCAAAATTCTATCTAAGAACATATTTTAAAGTTCATATAAAAGAAAAGATAATGAGATATGAATTTTTATTAAAATCTATTTTTAACCTTTGGTCACTCTTTTATCTATATCTCTTGAACTACAAAGCATTTTGGACCAAAATTTGTGCATTGAAAACTAGACTTTAAGAGCTTTTTAATGATGTATCATTCATTGAAAGTGGAGTTAAAAATAAGATGCAATAAATAGACAAAATAAGATAGGAAGATATAGATTTTAACTAAACTCTGTTTTTGATCTTTGGTTACTGTTTTATTCATATCTTGCAAACTAGAAATCCTTTTGAACAACAACTTACTACATTGGAAAATAAACTCCTAGATATTTTCAATGATAGGTCATTCATAAAAAATAGAGTTAATTAGAAGATACAACAAATAGGCATTGTAAGGTAATAAGATATGGTTCTTAACTAAACTCTGTTGTTCACCTTTGGTAATTGTTTTATATATATATATATATATATTACACAATAAAAATAATTTTGGATTAAAACCTATTTCAATGAAAACTAGACTCAATAACCTTTGTATTGATAAGTCATATAGCCAAAAAAAATTTAAAATGAGAAATATATAATTATTTAAAATTAGTTATCTTGTAACAGAAGTCAACAGTTTACTGTTGATAACAATAAGCGAATGTTAACTATTGGAATCTAGAAGAAAGGTGACTTAAGAGGTCAACAGTTGACTGTTCACTTCTAAACTTTTAAATTTAAGCCTTTTAAACAATCAACAGTCTACTAGTTGCACCAATAATCGATTGTTGAGAACTCTTTCACCCATTTGAGTTGGAGAAAAGAAAGAATCAATCATCATAATACCAATTGAGCATGTGTATATAAACAATTATTTTATAAAAATAATCAAGCATGTGCTAAAATAATTTAGCATGCCAATTGTATAAACAACCATTCATGCGTAAGAATATGATAAAAAAAATTCCTCAAAACAACAATCATATCCCTTTAGGAGCCCAAAAATAAAATGTTACTGTTTTATCAATGTGTAAAATGAATAGCATATACATATGCCACCCACACAAACCAAACAACACAGAAAATATAACTTTATTTATTGATAAACAATTGTGTACAAATAACAACAATGCATCATGTTGTTAATTTAAAGGATTCTATAATTTGATAAGTAATATATTGCGGAAACACACTTTATGAAATATAAAATTTCCTATTAGAATGACAATTTTGTATTGTTCAACAAATAAAAATAACATGTATATAAAATGTAATTTGCACATATATCATATATCTCAATCCTTATAGATAGTTCATGCAAATATATCCTCACAAATATTTTTTTAGGTGTGAGCTTATCATTTTTTAATTTCTTTTCCATCTCATAAAGACATTTCCAATTAGAGTTACAATCAATAATTTTACATGATAAAGATTTAAAGTATCATTCTCACAATCTTAAATTTGAGTAATTACTAGCGACAACAATCACCAAAATAGAAAACCATGTTAAACCATTATTAACTCTCTTGTTGGTGGAGAATATAACATATAATATGGTATTCCTACAAGCTAATTAAGATGATAAACAAACTCATCATGAAACAAATCTAACACTTGTGGGTAGAAAGATTTAATATGTATATCACCCCAATTACTTCATGTCAGTAGATATAATATAAATTAATTTAGATAAGAAGGACATTCCCACATCATCACGAAAAACTCTACTAGTTTAGTAAATGAGCCACTATAATAATAGTAATTTACTTTCACCAATAAAATTCTCAAATAGGGACAAACACTTAATTTCCCAAAATATTCTATTTAATCTTCTATTGCCATGTTTCACTAGCACATGTCAATGTGTCATAATAAATTTACTTCTTCTTGTACATTTAAAATCATCATCAAAATGATCATATAGCTAGTGCATATAATATTTATTGAACAATAAGGGGAATTAAATTTTTAATAAAATTTCACTTCAAATTCACAAATTTTTGGAATTGCAAAGCACGACTTTACACTGTGCAACATTGGATAGACAATATACACGTTTCTAGCAATTCTAAAATTTTTAAAAATCATCTATTATTGATTTCTGAATTTTAAGGATGCTACCTAACAATTATGAAATTAATTCATAATTAGATTAATGTACTACAAGCGCATTATGCCACATGTGTACATTTAATATTTTCATTCCATGTGGCCATTAATAATCCATTATTGGTGTCATGCACTACAAGCACTATGTGTCACGTATTTATATTATAATATCTTTATCCCATATGGTTATTACTAAAATTTACAATTATAAGAAATTCTTCTCTTTTAATTGTTAAACCACGTTTTCATCAAAATATGAAGAGAAGTTCAAATATCAAAGCATAACTCTACGAGTTAAAATTAATAAAATAAAATAATTTGGGTGTTACTTGGAATTTTCACAAAGAATATCTTAGAATACAACATTTTAAAATATTTCTCACATTTTACTCAGTCTTTAAAAGACATGTAATCAAATAAATAAGTTTTAAATTATTATTCATATAAGTATTACTTAATGTTGTTTCAACACTTAATAGAAATAAAATGGAGTTGAAATTATAATCCTAAGACAATAAATACAAATAAATTTGCAAATAACACGAGCTATAAAAGTAATAATAATAATAATAATAATAATAATAATAATAATAATAATAATAATAATAATGGCATATCATTATGAACTTTCTTGTAAGTAGAGAATACAATATATTCTTAAATAATTTCTAACAATAAATTAATTAATTGACAGATGAATAATTAAAAATATAAAATTCAACACATGTGGATAAAGTGATTTCAATCCATAATATTAATTAAATACTCCATATTACCCAAATTATCTCGTATAATTACCTGACAGATAAAATATATGAAATAATTTAGATATCAGAATCATCTCCAAAGAATTTAAATAAAGAATTTATTAATTTTAATGAATGGACCAATATAATGACAACTATGTACTTTTATTAATAAATCCTTCAAAAAATAGGGATAACATACAACTATATTTTTTCAAAAAAATATTTCTAACAAAAATTAATACATAATTTTCAAATTATGTAAAACTTTAATATGATATACCATCATATAAATAAACTTTCTTTAAAGGAATCGTCGGTTTACAAGTTAGCCTATACTGGGCCATTGTTGTGTATATTTTATAAATAACCGCAAGCGCACGACGTAGTTGTAGCTAGTTCGACGAGTACAGGTCATATTCCACAGAGAACAATGGTCAATTACTAGACTTCTACAAAATATGCTATCTAAATCAATGCAATTCGATGAGAAAGTGTGTCACAATTAAGTAAATAAGTAATTCAATTAATAAAAGTCTAGGGTTAGGGTTTACCACACTTATGATATTCAACAATCAATATGTACCTCTAATTACAATTATCTAGATAATTGGATATGATTTAGCCTTAATTAACTAATAACCTCTTTCAAGCGTTTCTAATCGTACCTAAGTTAATCCAATTACCTACTTTTGTGATTCTTAGTTCAACCTAAGTCCATTAAATTCTATGCCAACCATGGAATGCAACTAATCGGTTTTCTCATGCCCACTAATTGATTCAATTCTTAGAGAACCATAAACTACTTTAATGATTAAGATATCCCTAATTAACTATTAAGTTCTGGTATTAATTTTTACCTTTCAGTTCATCGATTAATAACCTAAAACGTGATAGATTGGTGATCAGACATTCTATCAACTCTTAAACATGCACATAATAGTTAATCCTAATTAATCCACAAATAATCACAATTAGGGTTCCACAATTCAATTAGCACAATATCATCATATCATAAATGGGTTTACCGCAACCGTAGATCAATATCTACTCACGTATAATGGAAATATAAATCATAATCCAATTCATTGAATAACTCATAAGTGTTCAATACAATCAAAGAGAAAGAATAGAAGTAGAAGTAGAAGTAAAGATGGAAAGATAAAACTTGATTGCCGAATGTACTGAATACAAACTTTAATCAATGTAAATTTTACTCTAGATGCATAAAGTAATCACTAATCCTACTTTAAACCTAATCTAACAATATTTTTTAAGCTTAAAATTGAGTAAAAATAAGTCTATATGAGTCTGGATTTTCTTGGCTGCATTTCCCCATGAATATGTATAACTTTGGCTGTTGAAAACCCTAAAAAATGCGGATTGTATGGACACGAAGCACAACTGTGCTTTGTGCTGGAAATCTGGGAAAAACTATATTTGTTGCACAGAGCATGGCCTGGTCGTGCTTCATGCAACACCAAGCATGGTGTGGCCATGTTTGGGGCTGCCAAACTCGTTTCTTGCCAATTTCTTCTGAGTTTCCTCCTTGCTTCCTCCTCAACATATTTCAAGTCCATATGCCTCTTTACATGAGTATTTTTTCTTGTTTCTTGGCCTCTTTTACTCACCTATAAATATAAAACAAACCAAAGAAGTATCAAAAACAAAGCATAATCAAAAGCAGGGAAATAATCACAAGTTTACTATTAATTAGGGGATAAAATATAATCATTAAACACTCAATTTTTCCCTTTATCAACTCCCCTATGCTTAAACCTTTGCTTGTCCTTAAGTAAATAACATGACATATCAGCAGGAAGGAGAAATATGCATTCAGATTCCAGATGACAGAAAAAATACAATACAAGTAATTCTTCACTTAATCAATATGAA
This sequence comes from Gleditsia sinensis, assembly GCA_037074535.1. Lineage (NCBI taxonomy): Eukaryota > Viridiplantae > Streptophyta > Magnoliopsida > Fabales > Fabaceae > Gleditsia > Gleditsia sinensis. The sequence continues at coordinate 14,206,653 of CM073474.1, forward strand.
CACAACTGATATATGAATAGACATTTATCAATTAGTCTCCAATCTTCTAAAACTAAACCCAAATTCTCTTATTATATTCCTACTTTTATTGTTACCATTGGTTGTATACATCAAATTAATTTTTAAATACTCAAGTAGGTCACCTCATCCTTTAGATCTCCCTAAGTTGCCTTACCCTTATTTCTATTTTCACTATTTTTTTCACTCAAATTCTTTTACTTCTCTTTTTTTTTCTTTGTTTCATTCATTTTTTTAGAAATATACAGTGAGTACATTTTATACTCCATCTCACTAGGGTAAAGGCAGCAAGGTACTTATACTAAAGCATTTTTGGTGCCTTGAAGGGGTTTTCAGAGTGAAAACTTTTTGAAGTTCACATTCTTTCATTTTTCACCTCTCCCTATCTTCATACTCTCATAGTGTTAAAATCAAACAAGGCATACAATTCAAAGCACAATAAGAGATATATTTTTCAAAAAATTAGAGGTTCAATACTAAAAGAAAGATATTAAGATAATAACTACCTATTTCATATCTTATTGTGCAACACATGTTCATGAGTTAAAATTAACCTACAATACCTTAATCTATCTCCAAAACAACAAACTTTGTGATTATGCAATGAAACCAGAGATATTTAGCCAACAAGGACAAATAATTCAATTAGTGAAAACCACAAGCGTAAAGTCTACTCCCCCATGCTTAAATTTGACATTGTCCTCAATGTCAATAACAATGAAAGTACGGACAAAGGAAGAAGTAATACTTACTTGCTTATCGGTCTTCTGGAGGAGGAGGTAAAGGATTCTGGCTCTTTTAGGACTCATTTACAATGATATCAGATAAAATGTAATGGGGAGAGGGTTATTTAGATACCAAAACCAATAATGGATTATTTTCAAATGATACTAACTAAACTAGGATACCAAAAAATAATCAAGTGCAAATCAAAAAATAATTCAATGTGTGCAGCCAATTCAAACCAAATGCAGATGAACAAATAGCAGCAACCAAGAGGAATAATCCAAAAATTTTAAGGCTAAAATAAAATTCCAAATTCAACAAGGACAAGCCTAGTGCAAAGCAGAAAGGTTGATGTTTATATGCAATGTAAGATGAATCAGAAAATGCAGCTTATCAGAAAATAGAGCACATACAAATTAGGCATTAAACTTCAGCATACTTAATTCCAAATTTAGCCAATAATTCCTAGGTAAACCAATAAAATTATGAACTTAAGCAATCAATTAGAAAGAGTGAAAACTAGTAATAACCAGTAGACCAAACCAACTCAAAAAATGCAACAAATATGAACCTAAAGTGTAGGATTTCCAAGAACCAGAGAATTCAGTAACTAAGCATTCCAAATTCTACATAATTTTGCCAAAACCAGTCTTACCAAATCCATGCAGATAAACCATCCAGCAACTCTAACAATGGGTAGGAATTTCCAATTCAGAAAAGTAAAGCAGTCCAACAGTGCCAACAAATAGGAAATTCCAATCCAGATAATAAACCACAAGTTTAGATAATTAGAATTACCTGGGTTTGAAGCACGATGGAGATGCAACAACAATTTATGGAGTCCAATGCATGGGAAGGGGATTTTCGATAATGTGATAGGGTATGTGTAGTGGCTGAGATGGGCTTGGGTTGGTTGGGAATGTGTTGGTGTAAGGGAATTCGGGTTAATGGAGAGGAAGGGGAGGTGGGCTATGGGAAAATTTCTGGGTTGGGGATTAAACCAAGAGGGAGAGGGAAGCACGGGAAACTGAGTGTGGGTTGGGCATGGGAATGGTTGCAGAGGGAATAGGCCGAGAATGTGTAAGGAAGGAAATTTTTGGGCTTGGCAAAGGAATGGCTGGGTGTGGGGAGATTTTTTGGGTTTGGGAAAACTAAGATTTGGGCATGAAAAAAATTTATTAGGTTGAAGGTTTCAGGGAAATAGGTCGAGGAGGGAGGGAGATGACAATGTGAGGTGTAGGTTTCTCTTAGCCAGGGCACGGGAAAGGGTATGGAGATGGAGATGGGAGTTGGGCTTACTATAGTTGGTAGGGCACGAGTTTCAAAAAGAATGGGAGAGGAAAAATGCTGGGTGCAGGGGAGGGAAAGGGAGATCTTGGTTAGGGCACGAGTAGTAGAGATGAAAGGGAAGGAAGAGCACAGGAAAGGAAAATTGGGTTGAGGGAGATGGAATAATGGAGGAGATGGACACGGGAATGGTTGGGTAATGCACGGGCAAGAGGGAGGAAGAAGCACGGGAATGAAGGAGACTGAACACTGGAAAAGAAAAGAAAAGACGGGGTAAAAACACATACCTGGTCCCGAAGCACGGCTATAACATTCCGTAATTTTTATTTTTTAAATAATAATGTTTTGCTATAAACAAATATATTTTTATTTATTTAAAAATGATTATGTTATGCTAAAAGCAAGTATACTTTTAATTTAAGTAATTATTGTTTTGCTTAAAATAATTATATTGGCCTTAAACAAATTTTTTTATTTTATTTTTAGAAATATTCTTTTTTTATTATACATAAAGATATTTATTTTGTACTTTGTTTTATTAAGATTTTTATAAAGAAAAATCATGATTTAAGAGTTTAACTAAAAGTTTATGAGAATGTAAATTTTTAAAAAATTTTGAAATGTTTTAGGATGAAAAACAGTATTTAAATGAATATATATAAAATAAAATAAAAATAATCTTAAATATTTAATTATTAAATAATAATAATAAAAAAAAAGGGGAGGGGGAGACGGATGAAGAGAAAATGCGAAGGTTTTTTGTAACTGACGAATAGTATGAATAGTGTGAATAGTAACCTTTATTTTTTTTCTCTAAATTTGGAGTGTCTACAGGCTTTTGATCTCAAAACTAAGGGTACCACTAGATTCAGGACGGAGAATACTACGATTTTGACCGAACAATTTCTCAAATCAACCGTAAAATCGTCGTAGATCGAAGTAGAAAATATCAAAAAAAGGTAAACTCTGAAAATTTTACTTAGAGACCTTAAATTGAAAATCTAACATTGTAGATGGATTCAGGAGCTAGATAAACTTTAAGATATGAAATTTCTTAGCTATCTGACAATTTTTTGTTCTTGGTGAATAGTATTTTTAGACGGTGAATAGTGATTCGGTCGCGCGTGAACAGTGACCAAACTCTTAGAGTCATTTCTTAAGTTTTTGGACCCTCTGAATTTGTTTTTGAGATCCATCTGATCAAATTTGACTTGAAAAATTACATTTGGACTGTCCAACCTAGAGCCCTGACCTGTGAGTAGATGATTCTTTCTATGACTTGCCCTATACTCTTCTTGATCTTTAAGGATGTATTTGATTATGTTTATGAGATATTTACACTTTTAAATGTTTCTGAAATGCATTAAAATTTATCTGAATTACTTACAATTTGGAATATAGTTTAAGAATAATATAGTTTTGAAAATGGGTTTCTGAACTCATGATATATCTTATTTCACATGTATTTCTCATTAAATGATAAAGTGAATATTTATACGTGTGACATTGATTTGTAAAACTATAAAGTTACTGATTATGATTGAATGACAAGCGTAAAGTTCATGGCGATTTGCTTGTTAATTTTACATTGCATTTGATGAATATGTATTTATAAATATGTATTTATATGTATAGATGAATATTGACGAATTGTATGGCTTGTGACGGTATCGAATAGAGGACGCCCTATTAGCTTGAGTGAGCTGAGGGAGGGTCGCTCCAACCGGGTGACAGTGGTAATGTGAGGAAGCAGATGGGTGATGGATTCACATTCCCTTATCACTATTGTGACTGTTGTCGATCGGTCACTATGCATATAGCAAATGAGTGCGTGGGTTAACCAAATCGTCAAATGAGGTAGGTCATTTTAAATTGAGTTGACCAGATCGCCGAATGAGACATGTCATTTTAAAAGTTATAACTTTATCTCAAAGCCTTATTATTTTACTATAGTTTATACAGCTAAGCATAACAACATTTGTTTAATGATCATACCGTGCTGAATATGGTTTGGATATCTGAATATCCTTTTATTTGAAAATATTTGAAATACGGGTCCCATATGGATGTACTTCTGAACTGTATTTTATAAGTGACCAATTTTAAACTATGAGCACATCCATATGCTGACCTAAGAGGTCATATGAAGTATTATCTGCTCACTGAATTGTCAAACTCACTACACGATATTTTCACATTTTTCAGATAAGAATACAGAGTCTGACCCTCCAGATAAGTGATCAGTTAGTTAACATATTCTCTGAGTGAGTCTACGTTGCTTTCAAGGCTCACAGTTTTGAATTATACTGTGTTTGTATTCTAGAGTGTGCTCCGAATGCTACAGGCAGGATCTCTGCTTCTATTGTTACTTTGACATTTATAACTTGGTCTGTATCAAGGAACTAAATTTCCTTTCTTTTTCATCGAAACGACCGAAACGTTTCCGTTTTTTGAGTCACCGATACGAAACGGAGTTATCGAAACGAAACGAAGTGTTTGTTAAAGAATTATGCTATTTCAATTAAAATTACTATGTTTCGAAATGTTTCAGTAGAAATACTCTTGTTTCAATGGAAATTTCGATGGAAATACTCTTATTTCGAGTTGTTTCGATAGAAATACTCTTGTTTCGAGTTATTTCGATGGAAATACTCTTGTTTCGAGTTGTTTCGATGGAAAAGTACTAAATTAATTTGAAAAATAAAAAAAATTGACAATCTAAAAGTAGATGAAAATATCATTATATCACATCTAACACCAAGTTATTTTCTCTCATAATTCACAACATCTTTATTAACTTCATACTCTCCCTCTTTGTTCCCATGACATTATTTTTCTTCATTATTTTCATTTTAAAGAGGAAACTACAAAAATGATGCAAAAAGAGATTGAAAAGCAAAGAGAAAGGAATATACCTAAAGATAGAGATAGAATCATGGTCGACAGAGAAAGAGACTTAAATATAAATGTCACGAAAGAGTTAAGAAAAAAATAGAGAGATAAATGTAAGAGAGAGATTGTTGTTGAATGCTGTTAGGATTTGAGTTAAAGTCTCTACTGTAGTAGTATGTTTACTTACTATTCAATTATAGATATTAATTCGAATTAATTTTAATATAATTTTATATATCTATATCATTAATATTATGTTAAAATCTTTTAAAATTTTAAAAAATATTATTTGAAATTATTTGAAACGTTTCTTAAAAATTCTTCTGTTTCTTCGAAATTTCCGAAACGTTTTGAAATGTTTCCGTTTCTGGAGTCATCGAAACGGTACCTCGAAACGAAATTTAGTACCTTGGTCTGTATAATGTATATACATGAGAGAATCTATATGTTTCTATTTCCATGACAAAGAATAGTGTTATGCATGTTATGAAAAATATCTTATTGCGAGAAAAAAAATGTTTGTTTCACTTGCTCGTGAATTGGGAGCGTTACAATGGCCGTGCTTCTCAGCACAGCTCACCCATGCTTCGGGCTAGATCTTTATTTCTTCCTGGGAGTGATCTATGTTCAGCAATACGGGTGATGTGTACTTGCTGGAACTCGAAGCACGGTCATGGTTGGAGACACGATACGACCGTGCTTGGCGATGGAGTCCAAATTTTCCTAGATTTTGCCTGTGTTCGTTGGCACGGGAAGGTGTGCTTGGACTGGACGTGGGGCATAGTCATGTCAGGGGACATGGGCTGCCCGTGCTTGGTGTTGGAGTCACTAAATTTGTAATTTTTTTCTCTATGCTAGAAGCACATTCGTGGAATGTGACACGAGTCACCCGTGTTTCATACTAGAATGTGTTTTGGTTTGAATTTTGCCTCACTTTTTGGCTCTTTTTGAATTCTTTTTGCATATCATTCTTTTCTCCAACCTTGGGGGACATAGAATCTAAAAGCAATAAAACTAAGCCAAAAAGGAACTCAATAATTAAAATGTGGGTTGCCTCCCGCAAAGCACTTGTTTAAAGTCATTAGCTTAACTTTTTGGCATGCTTTCAACTCAATGAGGCTTTAAAAGAGTTTGAATAACTCTTTTTGCTATCCATTGTCTCTTAGTATAGTGCTTGAGGCTTTGCCTAATAGCCTTCAAGGATCCTTTTGGCTCATTCCTTTCTTCCTTAGCTGCATTGAAGTTGAGAGGAGGTGGCTTAGGTTCCACCTTTGTATCTTTCACTTTCTTCTCAATTGCTTTCTTTTTGACCCCTTGTTTAACATAAGTAAAAGAACTTTCCACAGAGCATAAATCAAGTGGGTCAGTAGAAGAAATATTCATTACATAATCATCCATATTTGGTTTAGACAAATTAATCATACAACAAGATTCATTTAGAGATGGGGGTTTGATAGCATTATTCAAATTAAATTCTACTTTCTTATCCCCTACATTCAAAGAAAACTTTCTATCTTTTACATTAATGTTTGCACCAACTGTGGCTAGGAAAAGCCTTCCAAGAATGATGGAGATTTTGTCATCTTCCTCCATATCTAAAATAACAAAATCAATCGATATAAAAAATTTATCTACCTTTAAAGGAACATCCTCTAATATACCTACTGGATACTTAATGGATCAGTCATCCAAAACTCAAGTCACCTATCTGAAGCTTCTTGCAAAATGAAAGAGGCATGAGGCTCACACTTGCTCCAAGGTCACATAGGGCACTGTTAATCTTCATGTCTTCTGTAGAGTAAGAAATTGAGAAGCTTCTGGGATCCTTAAGCTTTTGTGATAGCTTATTTTGAATTAAATCACTGGATCCCTCTGTCAGTGCCACAACATCATACTCTTCAATTTTTTTTCTTATTTGAGAGGATCTCTTTCAGGAACTTCGCATAGGAGGACATTTGGGAGATGACTTCAAGGAAAGGGATATTGATGTTAAGCTTTTTCAGCACATCCAGAAACATTCCATACTGCTTCTCCAACTTTGCTTTGACCAATCTCTGAAGGAAAGGAATTGGTGGTTTGTATGGTGTTAGAGCCACATATTTGGGCTCTTCTTCTTCCTTTTTTTCCTCTTTTTTTGTTCCTCTTCTCTTCTCTTTGCAAATTCAGCCTGAGGTTCATCTTTTTTTTCTTCTTCACTTCTCTCAGATTTAGCCAACTGTTTACCACTTCTCAAGGTAATAACATTGCAGTGCTCTCTAGGGTTCTAAGTCTGCTTAGAATTTTGCCAAAGTTCCTATTAGATAGGCTCGCTTGCTGTGCAATGAATTTTCAACATCTTACTATGAGTAGCAAGTGAGTCAACCTTAGAGGTTAAATCTTTAATAGCCTCATTTATAGATTGGTTCTAGGCTTTGAACTCATCATTTTGTTTACTCTGAGTAGTGATCAAATTTTTCATTAGAGCCTCCAGATTTGACTTTGGATATGGAAGATGATTAAATAGCCTCTGATTTTGAAACCCAGGAGGTTGCCTGAAGTTATTCTGAGAAAACTGATTTGTATTCAGTTTGTATGAAAGATTGAGATGATTTCTCTAGTTTAGATTGTAAGTGTTACTATAAATATTGTTTCTTTGATTATTGTTCACAAAGTTCACCAGTTCACAATCCTGAGGTGCAGAATTTTCAAGCTAGCATTCATTGGCTATATGGCCAACACATCCACAGATCTCACACAATCCTAAAGTGTAGAACCAACAACATTATGCTTAATTTATCTAGCTTCTGAAATAATACATCAACTTTAAAAGTGAAATGATTAAACGCATCTACTTCATACATACTTGCTGGTTTCCTTGGTTGCCTCTCACTAGACCATAAGTAGTGATTCTGAGCCATATATTCAATCAGCTCATATGCCTCATCAATCGTTTTGTTCATTAGGGCTCCTCCTGCAGCAACATCCACATATATTCGGGTGCTGTAGATCGGTCTATTATAGAACGTATAGACTATGAGCCATTTTTTTAACCCATGCTGTGGGCATATTCTGAGGAGCTCTTTAAATCTCTCCCAAACTTCATACAAAGACTCATCATCTTTTTAAGCAAAAGTAGTTATTTGATTTTTAAGATGGACTGTCTTACTTAGTGAAAAATACTTGGTCAAGAAAGCTTGAGAAAGTTGCTGCCAAGTAGTGATGGACCCTGATGGAAGAGAGTGCAACCATGAACAAACCTTGTCCCTTAGAGAGAATGGGAACAATCTCAGTCTAATGGCATCAAAGGATACTCCATTCAGCTTCAATGTATCACAATATTTCAAAAACACTGAAATATGGAGATTGAGATCTTCAGTAGGCGACCCTCCAAATTGATTTTGTTGAACCATCTGCAAAAAAGAAGGTTTCAGCTCAAAGTTGTTGGTCTTAATAACTGGTCTGACAATACTTGTGTTTATGCTATGTATATCTGGGGCGGTAAAATCCTTAAGAGATCAGTTATTTCTATCCATCATGGTAGGTGGTGTAGGATGATCTTGCTGCTGTTTTCTTCTTCTCCTTCATAGAGTGTGTTCAATCTTTGGGTCAAATTCAGTAAAGACTTCATGGTCCCTTCGCATAAAAGAGCAACACATCTATAAAGGAAGAAAAAGAAACAAAAATCAGCAAGATAGAATTATGCAGAAAAAATTAAAAGAAAAATATCTAGTCTAACTATTTCGCAAAATATCTAATATTGACTATTGTTCTCCGGCAACGGCTCCAAAAATTTGTTATGTATGTTTTATAAATAACCGCAAGCGTATAACGTAGCTGTAGCTAGTCCGAAGAGTACGGGTTGTATATCACAGAGAACAATGGTCAATTATTAGACCTCTACAAAATATGCTATTTAAATTAATGTAATTCGATGAGAAAGTATATCACAATTAAGTAAATAAGAAATTCAATTAACAAAAACCTAGGGTTAGAGTTTACTACACTTATGATATTCAACAATCAATATGTACCTCTAATTGCAATTATCTAGGTAATTAGGGATGGTTTAACTTTAATTAACTAATAACCTCTTTCAAGCGTTACTAATCATACCTAGGTTAATCCAATTGCCTACTTTCGTGGTTTTTAGTTCAACTTAAGTCCATTAAATTTTATGCCAACCATAGAATGCAATTAATAAGTTTTTTCGTGCCCACTAATTGATTCAATTTTTAGAGAACCGTAAATTACTTTCGTGATTAAGATATCCCTAATTAACTATTAAATTCCAGTATTAACTTTCACCTTTCAGTTCATCGGTTAATAACCTAAGATGTGACAGATTGGTGATGAGACATTCTATCAACTCTTAAACATGCACATAATAGTTAATCCTAATTAATCCACAAATAATGACAATTAGGGTTCCACAATTCAATTGGCACAATATCATCATATAATAAGTGGGTTTACCACAACCCTAAATCAATATCTACTCACGCATAATGGAAATATAAATCATAATCCAATTCATTGAATAACTCATAAGTGTTCAATACAATCAAAGAGAAAGAATAGAAGTAGAAGTAGAAGTAAAGATGGAAAGATAAACATTGGTTGCAGAATGTACTGAATACTAACTTCAATCAATGTAAATTCTACTCTAGATGCATAAAGTAATCACTAATCCTACTCTAAACCTAATCTAATGGTATTTCCTAAGTTTAAAATTGAGTAAAAGTAAGTCTGTATGAGTTTGGATTCTCTTGGCTACGTTTACCCATGAATATATATAACTTTGGCTCTTGAAAACCCTAACAAACACGGACTGTATAGACATGAAGCATAACCGTTCTTCATGACATGGTCTAGTCGTGCTTCGTGCTGGAAATATGAGAAAAACCACGTTCTCTGCACAGAGTATGGCCTGGCCGTGGTTCATGCAACACCAAGCACGACCTGGCCGTGTTTGGGGTTATCAAGTTCGTTTCTTGTCAATTTCTTCTGAGTTGTCCCCTTACTTCCTCCTCAGCATGTTTCAAGTCTATATGGCTCCTCACATTAGTGTTTTCCCTTACTTCTTAACTTCTTTTACTCATCTACAAATATAAAACAAACCAAAATAGTGTACAAAGCAAAGTATAACCAAAAACAGAAAAATCATTACAAATTTACTATTAATTATAAAATAAAATAAAACTATTAAACACTTAATTTTCTCCTTTATCAGCTATGATATTAGCTTGAATTGCACCAACTTGAAGCCGCCCCAACCTCTAGGAGTGAGAGGTGGTAGCTACTAGGGTTGTTCGTAACTTGAAAAACCCGTGTAAACCCGTTTAGACCCGCCCAAAAAATGTTACATGGATAGAGTATATCGGTTTTTTGGATTATAATGGGTTAAAAAAGTAAAAAATATCAGGTAATGTCGATCGGATTGGGTCTGAATAAAATAAATTCGTAGAACCCGAACCGACCGAAATCTGATTTTTTTCCACCTATGACGTCTTTTCTCTTCTTTTAACATCATTTCTATAAACTCTCATTAATTTTTTTCTTTTCCCACCCACCGTCATTATTACTCTCCTTTTTTCCCATAATTCCGACCTACTTTCATCAGACATTGCATTTCCCATGCTTCACTCCATCTTCATTTCTCTCTTCCTTCACTTGTCTTTTCCATTCACTTTCCATCTTCATTTCTCTTCCCTCACATCTCACTGTCCCTTCTCTATTCTCCATCCACAAATCCACTTATTGCCATATTTTTTCTCCATTCTCTTCCCTCAAAAGCTCATTTCTCATCTTCCCTTCCCATCCTTGGCTCTAATAATAATCTCATTGGCATGACTTAAAATTTAGCCAAAGCTCTTGCTATGCACCAAATCAAGCATTCTCGTTTTGGAATTCGCAAGGTGAAGGCGAGAACTTCATCAACAATTGATTTGAATGTTTTCGTCTTCAGATCTGACAACCATGATAGAGTTGTAGATTTGAAACAACAAGATTTTGAGCAAATGTTTTTTTATTTTTTTATTTATGTGATATTTTTTTTTTCAATTTCCACATCTCAAGATTATGGTAACTAATTTGACATTTTGTTTTGTTTTCTTTCTATCTACTTTCTCTCTTCATGGGAGAAAAAGACTCGCACACCCGACTAATTCATCCTTGAGCTGAACAAATCCCATTTTTTTGGATGATCTGAAAGTTTAGTCGAATGCAAGTGGCTATTTTCTAATTCAAACAAGGTTTGGTCAAGTTGATATTTAAACTAAATTTGATCTAATCCAACCTAGCTACTTTGGGAAGCCAACTAGCCCAACGCGATGCTTCCTTATTTCTACGAACCATGACAACACTCCTACCTAAACTCTGAACGTTCCATCACTTCCTAGCCCCATTACGCAATCGGACCCCTCATGATTTCAAGTGGGCCATGGGGTTACTTTTTTTTTTGGACAGTACCATTGTCTGCCTGATGTGACTTTATTTATTTATTTTGTGTTTAAAATACACAACATGTGGGCCAACCCATCGTCTTCCTTTTGCAGCGTTAAAACGCAGCAAGCATGTGGGCCATGGGGTTGCGTTAGTTCTTGCTCTTGCTGCGTTAAAATGCAGCAAGCTCACGTCTTCATCTTTCTGCGTTGAAATGCAGAAATATAATCGCTGATAATTCTAGTTTTTATTATTTTTAAATAAATTATATTTTTTGAAATATTATTTTTAAAAATAAAATATATAATAAAATTAATAAAATATATTTAATTGTCATTTTATTTTTTTTAAAATAATATGACGGACTTTTAATAAATTTTATTTTTATTTTTTATTCATATAAAATATTTTTAAAAATATAATTAATTTTTTAAAAAATATATTTATAAAAAAAATTTCAAAATAAAAAAATAATGATCATAAGAGTAAAAATAAACTGTTAGTTTTATAAATAATTTTAAAATGTACAAGAATATATTTTATTAAATTTATATCATTATAGATATATCAAACCATTATCATTATATAATGGTACAAAACATGAATTGAAAAAAGAAAAGTACAAACCATTACCATGATATTATATAATAATCGATCATGTTTGTATAGTGTTCAATTGTCATCAAATTAGTTATCTACATGTTTTTTTAAAATTTTCATTGGTACATTTAATGAGATACTAAAATAAAATACACATGCATACTCACTATTGTTGTTTAAATGTATAATGTTTCCTAATACGTCTTCAAAATATATGGACCTAATGTTTTTGCCATTATGACTAATTTGATAGGGGCCCTTGTTTCGCATAATCAAATATTCTTATGTTAAGAGAATATTTTTAGGAACATGAAAAATCATTTTTTTGAGAATACAATATTTCCATATTTGATTCATCCTTTAAATTTTTTTGAAATATTTTTTTTACATTTTTCAAGAAATATTTTATAATTTTCAAAAATAATCTTACAATTTTTACATATTTTATTGTTATGTATGATTATTTTATTATTTATGATATTACATATTATTATTTTTTAATATTATATTTATTCATTTGATTTATTATTTTATATATTAAATATTACATTATATTTATATTTAATTTTATTAATTCAAAATTTATGTATTATATTTTATCATTATTTTTATTATATATATATATATAAAATAAATTAGGAGTAATTGAATAATTTAAAATTTTAAACTGTCCCATTCCCATTCTCATGAGAATATTTCTTTCCCAACCCTAGGTGGGAATAAGATTTTCACCTCTCTTTTTTAAATGTTTATTCTTGAGTATCTTTTATGCTTGAAAATGATATTTTGTTTATGATATCAAATGTAAAAAACTTTTATTCTCACCTCATTTTCTTAGGAATTTTAAAACATTTCTGATACCAAAGGCCACCTAAAACTATAGATCACCAAATTTAAGATTTGTGATATTTTCTCATATACGGAGAAGTAAAAGTCGTAAGTTAATTTATCTGGATACTTACTAGAAACTTAAATTCTAATAACAGAAATATTTGGTTTCAAATCCTAACAAAATTTTTATAATTTTATTCAAATCAAAATTTTAGATTATAGATCTAATATATTAGACTCTTATATCACTTGATAGAAATTATTATATATCTTTCATTGAATCTAAAATGTCATTTTTAATTTTAGATTATAAAGAATAATAATTTATTTTTTATTGTCATTAATTCAGATATTTTCAGTGTGTTCATCCAAGATAAGTCTTTCACTCATTATCCTCTAGATTGTAACTCTTCGGATAGAAAAGTTAGTTATTCGATGGATTGAACATGAGACTTAACTTTTTTATATTTATTTTTGAGTTAACAATTATCACTCATTATGGATAATTACTCTTTGGGCAAGACTCAATTGGGCTAAAGGTGGTATTTATCCAATTAGTTATTTATTAACAAATATCCAATTCATATTATTGAACTAATATTTAATCTGTTATATTAAACTAAAATACTCCATTCAATTAACTTCAATAATTCTAATATCTTTGCTCACACATCATATGGTTCCACGTGATTATTTACTACGGTATTTTCTTAATATCTTTATACCTAAGGCTCATTTATTTTCATACTTCCTTTGTTGTTTCACACTTTTATCCTAAAACACAAGGTATAGCATGGGTAGAGTTGTCAAAATAAGTTGAACTCGTGGGACTAATCCAACCTGTTAAAATGACGAATTGGACTAACAAATTAGTGTTTTCTTATAGAGGTAGCTCAAACCTAATCATCCCACCGAAGTGTTAATTAGGCTGGATCAATCTAATAAGTTGAAAATTTATTTTTATTTAAAAATAATTAAATTTAAAAAATTAATTGATTAAAGTAGACTGACTTGTCTATTTTGCCAACTGATAGGATATATTTGATTTTTTAATGATATTAAACTTTAATTAAAAAAAAATTTTAAAATTTTTTCCGATCAATCAACTAGCCTTCACTTCTCTTGGATATAAGTTACATTGGTATTTATCAGCCCTCTTACAAGAAAGGGCAATCCAACTCAATCCACTCAAATGACAGCCCAAAACAAGATGGATGGGGTTAGGATGGATGAAGTTAGAGCTTTTCTAGACAAGAGCTACTATGGCCACCTCCTTCTCCATTTCTTCTTCTTCTTCTTTTTTTCTTATTTATGTATCTTATTTTTTTTTATTGTTTCTTCTTTCAGGAAGTTCTTTACTTCCATTAGAAAAGAGGTTTTTTCTTTTCTCTTTTAGAAGAGGTTTTTGAATTTCAAAATTTTGTGTCTCTTACATTTAAATCTACAACCTTCAGTTCAAATCTACAAGTTTACCTTTAAATCTCGATAAAATTATACTAGATTTACAACTTTGTACTCACATGAATAGAAGAACAATGAATAAAGATAACTCTAAGAGAGAATTACAAGGTGTATTGTCTCTTCAATGACGTATATTTTTTTTGTTGTTGTTATTGTTGTATTAGTTGTACATTTAGAATGTTGAATATAATATTTGATAGATTAGTGTTTATAAAATGTGTTGTCTTTGTATTATCTAGTTGTAGCATTTGTTTATATTTAGAAATTACATGACTAAGTTGGTTAAACTTGTTTCACTTACTTTTGACTTTTTGTCTGCTGATCCAAGTGCCTAATGTATTATTTTTAATAGTGATGTTTCACTTGTCTTAAAAAAAGTAAGAGAGAGATACAAAGCCCTACCTCTCCTAGCTATGCTCCTCTCTTTACGTTGAAGAATTTGAAGCTACATTTTGGGTTGTTGCCTTTGGCAGTAGACTGCTCCCTCCTTCTCTCTTCTTTGTTTTTTTTGTTTTCTTTCTTAATTTTGTTCTTTCTTTTGTAAAAATTTTTCCCTTCATTCAGGGAAGATTTCTCCTTCCTTCTTAAAAGTCTTCTTCTTTCCTTGGGGAAGTTTTTTCTTTCTTTATTTAAGGAAAATTTTCTCTTCTTGCTGAGGAAGATCTAGTGTTAGTCAAGTTCTTGAAAGATCTACAACATATGCCCTAAATCTGCAACATATATGTCAAAGTTTGAAAGAATGCTTTTACTAAGAAGACTTAATCTTGAGAGAAAATTAAGATGTATGTTGCCTCATCTTGAATATCTGTTCTTTTCTGCTCTTGTGGTTTATTATTAGTTATTTTTGGAATGTATGTTGTATTTTTCTTGTATTTTAATTAGTAGGAGGTGTGATGACTCATGATATATGACTTTCTTTGTTCTTTTAACAGTCGAAACTTGTTGTTTAGACATTGTTTGTTGTGCGCTGTAAATTTTTTTTGTAAGTTTCAAGTTTAGTTTGTTATTAATGAATGAGCTCTTTGCTATCCACAAAAAAACAAAAGGTAGAAGAGAGATAAAAATAAATTGATGATTCAACTGTAGCTTATCAATACGGTAGAGAATTATATAATCCCATCCTAATACAACTTTTCCACTCCTTTTTTTTCTTCTTCCATTGTGTACACATCTATATTCTATAAGAGATTAAAAGAAAAAATGTATCCAATTTTATTATAAACTGATAAAATTAGTCTTAATATATTCAAAACTGTCACTATTTTATTTTATATTTATAGTAATGACAATTCTTATTATAGAAACACTTAAGAGTATCTTTTTATAGATTTATTTATCATTACATGAGTATTAGATTATGTAATGTGAAAATCTTATTTATTTCAAACTGTTTTGAATGAGTATATGTAAGATTTTTCTTTTATTATATGAAGAATTATAAAAATAATACTATATAATAGACATGTTACTCTTTATTTGAGGTTTTTAGTTAAAAATTGCTTAAATAGATCTCATGCGAATTCAAACACGACTGTCAAATTCACTAGTTCAAATAAAATCATGAAGAGAATATAAACTCAACTTATAAAATCGTACGTACGTAAGAGTTTATACAATTTTAACAAATAACTAATATATATATATATATATATATATATATATATATATATATATATATATATATATATATATATATATATAATAAAATTATTAATGCATAATATTTTAAAAATGAACAAATAATAAAAATAAAAATAAAAATATTAAATTTTGTTGTTGTGATATAGTTAGCATTTTAATTTATTTAATTTTTGTTATGCATTTTATTTTTTTATTTTTTAATTAAATTTAAAACTTACAATTCAATGTCTTGGAACAAATAGCAACATTCTTCACATGTCACATGTCATGATTAAATAAGTTTGGAAGCTTCCTACCATACTGATATTAGTACCGCTGCCACTTCCTTTAAATCACTAACCATCAAATTTCTTTTTCTTTCGGCCACTGCAACATTGCCTATTGTTTAACCCAATATCACCTTTGAATTCCTTTTTCTTAGGTCGGTGTGTCGTTTAAGACTACCGAATAAGATAATACAAAAGTTGCAATTACAAAAGTTGATAACGTTGGTGGTTTTGAAAGGTTTGTCGATGTTTCTTCATCTGTGGCCTTCTCTCATTTTTATATAACCCCTTTCTTTATCTTCTCTAAATCTCCAGGTTTCAGCTCGAACCCGTGGCTCGAGTCGAGTGGTCGAGAATTAGACGGATTATGAAAGAGTTGGACATCATCTTCAAGCTTAACTCTTTCTAATCGTGAGAGGCGTCAAAAATAGCTGCAGCTGATGTCCATTGATTCATGTACATAACGTCCAGGCCAGATGGGTCTTTAATTTCCCTATCTAAGAATGGCTTTAGTTCGGTCAACAAAGATGACGACTCTCCTCGGTTTGACACAGATCGATAAACACAGGCCTTCATGAACATGGTTGACGACTTCCCATCCAAAACAGCGTGGTGGATGCTGATGGCGATGCAGAACCCAGAGTTAGGAAAGTGAGCGATTTGCAGGGAAGAGCAACCGCTTCAGATGAATGCAAATGGGGTATTAAAGGACGAGGCTCTATGGCGTCACGAGGGGAATTGTACTCTAAAAATGGCTAAAATCAGCATCAGACTCTACTATGACGAGAGAGACAGCATCGCCAGGGGTGAATTGGATGATAGGTTTCGGAGATTTTGAACGCCAAACGATGTTCCTAACTAGAGGGAGGAAATGGCTGAGAGCGAGAGAGAGTATATGAGCGTTTGAGTTTAGGAATGACTGAATCAAAGAAGAAAGACGTGACTGATTGCTGAAGAGAATAGAAGAAGATGCGTTCAACTGGGTGGAACTTGAGCCAAAGCAAGTTGAAGAAGGTGAGAGGGAGAGAGAAGGTGGTTGCAGATGGTGGAGGAGCAATTTTGCAGAGGTCAAGTGTTTGCAGAGAGCTATTGGGAGACGCCATGTGAATCAGACGGAGGTGATATATCGCTGCAAATATATGCAATAATGGAGACAACTCTATCCTTGCACATTGATTCTCATAGTTTTCATGCTTTAAAAATAGTTTTATAATTTAAGCTGTTTTCACAACAAAAATACTTGTTAATTTTTTTTTTTATTTTAAAAATAAGTTCTGAAATTAAATTAATTTATTTTTATTTTTATTCTATAAAACAATTTTTTAACATAATTTTAAAAATAAAAAAAATTAAAACAGAATGAAAGAATCCCAATATTGTTCCATACTTTGTGAACTTGTGAATACCTCTTCATATTGTTTCACAGTTTGTGAAGAAATTTTTTAGTATTTTGTTTCCATTTATTTATTTTATTAAAATATTACGTTATACAATGATATATGAGGAAAACATTATGAATACTTTCTACAACATAAATATAAAACAATTAATTAATTACTGTTGATATACATAGAATAAAATAATTAGGTAATATAGTATAAAATTCACTATAATAAAGATAAGTTTTAGTGACAAAATTTTAAAGACAGTTAAAAATATATATTACTAAAACGTAAAATAACGATGGTTTTTAAAATTGTGGTTATTTAGTGACGATTTTTTTAAAAATCGTCGTTAAAAATATTTAACGACGGTTTTTAAAATACCGTCACTATTTAACAATGATTTTTAAAACAATTGTCGTTAAGTATCGTTAATTTTTACTATTTTTTAAAATTGTCAACTTTTAGCGACAATTTTTTAAAAATTGTCGCTAAAAATTGTTATTTTGGGCCCACCTTTTAAAGCGGTCAGTTTTTATCGATGGTTTTCTGAAAACCATCGATAAAAATGTTATTTATGGCGCTTCTTTTTAAAATTTCAGTTTTTAACGACAGTTTTTTAAAAACCGTCACTAAATACTCTAGTTTTTTAATATATTTTGTACGTCTTCCCCTTATTTTTCACTCTCATCTTCCCTCTATTATTTTTAATTTAGAGAAAGTTTTTCTTTTCAATTGTACTATTAGATTTTTTTGTGAAAAATATTTTTCTCTATTTTTTCTATAAAGAAGCAACAATGATGCAAAGTTTTTGTGAAAAATGCTTTTCCTTCATCTTCCCTCAGTTTTTTTTATGAACAACGCTTCTCCCTCATCTTCCCTTTATTTAAATATCAGTTTTAATTCTAAAGTTTAATTAATTTTTTATCGTTGAATTGTTTTTCTTATGGATATTATTATTATTGTGGATATAATTATAAGAATCTTAAAAAATATCAAAATAAAAAATAAAAATAAACTAACAATCTATAAGCAAAAGGAAGAAGGTTTAGCCTAATCTTTGTCCATGGTTAAAAGATTGACTATCGGATTTCGTTCAAAAAAAAAGAGAAAAAATAAAAGGGGTTTAGCGACGATTTTTAAACTGTCGCTAAATTAAAAGATAGTTTTAGCTACGGTTTTGATCCGTCGCTAAAAAATTATAGATAAACCACTGTTGCAAAAATAAATTTAACGACGATTCCAAAACCGTTGTTAAGTATGGTTTAACGACAAATTACCCATGATTCTCAAAACCATTGTTAAATCATCGATTCTACGACGATTTTTGTAACCGTCGCTAAAACCTGTTTTTCTTGTAGTGATTATTTATAAATTGAGCTAAAAATTATCTTTTATGGCACATTCATTTTAAAATTTTTTCAAGAAAAGTAAACATTCTTACTCTTGACCGTAGAATAATATTTTTGTATGTTGAATATCTAATTGTTACAGTAGTATTAGTTTTAATGCATTAAATTAATTAATTTATATATCTACATATATTATTATAAAACAACAACCATGAATTGATAAGGATATATAAGATGTGGAAATCCTTATGGAAGCTCAACATATATCCCAAAGAAAATCAAGATTTTTTGTTTGGAAGCTCTTATTCTGGCTGTTAAATATAATATTGAGAAAATAGGTCTTCCTTCTTCTTCTTATTTTTTTTGGATACCATGAGAAAATATTATTGAAAATCATTCCAACCTTTTACATTAGATATAATACAATGATTAGCAAAAGTTTGGAAATTAACAAATATACTATCAGGAAGAACAATATAAGAGCATGAAGAAAATTACTGCGCCAGGAAATTTATGTTTGGACCGATATTTGATAGTGTTGGCATAGCTCAATGTGACATGGTGTCATAATTCTTCTTTAAACATAGTTCAATGTGACATGGTATCAGAGCAGAACACTCATGAGAACTCTCTAATAGACTATTTGTAACAACTTTTTTTTTTCTTTATTATTATACAATATTGAGTTCACATACACGTCATTAATCAAAACGTACATGCAACATATCAAACACATAGATATTTACATCTTGTTTATTTTGGTTGATCAATTCTGGAGATACAGGTGCGGGTGGTTGCACCTTCACCGGGATCTGAGCTAACTCGACCACAAACATCTTATTTGATTCTGAAATCTGCCCAACATAAAGTAACTCGATCCAATGTGCACTAAAAGCCAGAGCTATAGAAAATCTGTATAACTAATTTTCTGAACATGATATGGAAATATAGTGAGAATTAAATCCCAATAAGTTCAACAATAAATCATCATCAATATAGCTCATCACATTATGTTCAGCTGTATAAACTACAGAAAATATCTTTGGTCACATGAATGCATTACATCTATGCACATAAGAATCATACAGTAATGATATGTATGACAAGATTAACTATTTTCAGAATATCATATGATGGCCATCAACTTATTCTAATTTCAAGCTACCCTGGTCAGGGTGAGTATCCTTTACTCTCCGGTACGGGCTTTTCTCGCTCCGTCCGACATGGCCCACTTTCTCTTTCTTTTCTCATTAACATGATCATAACCGTTGGTAGGGCGTCCCCTACTGTTGCACCACACAGATTGCCATGTGACCGTGCTTATTTCTTTTCTTTTCACAATGATAGCCAAAAATATGCTTTCAATAACAAGTATGTTCATCAAAATATAACTATTACAAAAAATCATTGGTAATCATGCCATGAACATAACCATTTCAAATATCACTTTATAAAATATTTCTATGTCAGAATTTCACACTTAAGATGGTAAGAAGTTCATACAATGGCAATGGCTATGGCATATACTAGTCATTTATTATTTTCATTTATAAGATTCGTCTTCTTTTTTTAAATATTAATTTTATTTCTTTATTTTCTTTATGTAGGTTTTCATCATATCGAACCTTCTCTTTATGCTTGGCCTTTAGTAATTTTCTTCTTATTTATATCATTTACAACACATGTTCTTACAAATTTATAGAGCATTGTTCTCCAATTTGATTTTTACTATTACCCTATAGTTAAAGAAGTTCATCTAGGGTAGAAAAATGTTGAAAATAGGCTTAATCAGCTTCCAACACGGTCTGGCCATGTTCCAAGACACGGCCATACTTTAAAAATACTTCAAATGTACTAAAAAATAGCTCCGAACACGGCTAGCCCGTGCTTGAAGCACCCAGAACACGGCCTGACCGTGCTCTGTGACCTTTGCTCACTAATCAAAGCATAACTCTCTCATATTAACTCTGATAGCGCTGATTTTTGTGTCTATGGATAGCTAAGACAATTATCTAAAACTATTATGTTAATCATATCAGCAACATAGTAATACAGATTGGTGATATTACTCCCTCAATGTACAGGTTATTTCTTCTCGGGTAGGTTCTGACCTCTACCTATTAATCTATCCATATCTACCTCATATGAACTCTAAATTGAATGATTCCAGTGGCGACAAATCAATGAAACACATATCTATAATTTATATGTTAACCATTTATTTTAATTCCTTATATATTGTTCCCGGAAATTAAAACACTAAAACTATCCTAACATATTCTTCCCTGATTATCCATTTTCTGACCTTTGTTTACTAATCGGACCATATCTACCTCATATGAACTCTAAATTGAATGATTCCAGTGGATAAAAATCCATGACACACATATCTATAATTTATATGTTAACCATTTATTTTAATTCCTTATAGAGTGTTCCCAGAAATTAAAACACCGAAGCTAAAAATTCTACCACCCATAGCCATAACCATGCAGAACTATCTACATCAACCTAAGTATTCAAACATACATCACATGCAAGATCAATATGTAACATGATATAGGAACATCCACGACCAATCATCAAAGTTCTAAGATCAAAATCTCATATAAATATTATAAGTTTCAAAAGTTTTCTTCAAAAAAAAATATTGTTAAACTTACCTGGAGCACTTAGTCCCTTAGACTTCTCCTTCCTCTTTCTTCCTTTCTTCCTCTCCTTTCCTCACTTTACCTTGCTTCTATTTTCCCTCTCCCTCACTTGGATAAAATTCTAATGTTCTAAGGGTGGGTTTTCTTATATAGACCACCAAATAATTCACCTTTCATGATTATAGGTCTACCTTATCACAATTAGGATACACTTTGTTGAATTTTTGGAAAACAAACAACTTATGTTATTGTCTTCCTCTTCCTTAGTCAAGATATGCATAGGGAAAGAACATTTGTATTTTGAAAATTATGATGATATGTTCTTAAGATAAGGGACAAGGTCCCTTTGATTTAGGGATTCATTTCCATTTTCTTTTGTCTTAAACAAGTATGATAGGTTTACTTTTTTAGGTGGCAAATTTCTAGCCCTTGAATCTCCATTATTTGGTTGATATTAATTGTGTGGGATATGAATGTTTTGTCCTAATACCATGTATTATCATACCACTTGCTAAAATTATGAGTGTAGGATATAGATGTTTTTGTCCTAAAGCCTTGTATTATTATGCCACTTGCCAAAATGATGAATGTAGAATCACACCACTTGCTAAATTTTTGTCTTAATGCCATGTAACCTAATCTTTATTATTATTACATTATTATATCATCACCTAATTTATTTTATTTTATTTTTCCTCTTGGATTTCGGCTTATTCCTACCCATTTTCTTTGCTTTGGATAAAATTCTACCTTTCTTGGAGGGTTTGGTCACATTTCATAATGTTTGGGCTATTGGTCCAATTACTATATCTTAGTCGAAGTCTATGTTTTATTTCTTGTTTAGGTTATCCAATGGGCTTGTTAGAAACTTATGTGAAGTGAAAAAACTCTATATGAAGTGTCCATAGGTAAAAGCCCAATTTATGGGTGGAGATACTAAACTTAGTAACTTTTGCTCTTAAATTAAGAAAAATTACCCTAATATGATTTTTTTGAAATTTTAAGACCTTTACTTACTTCACAAAAATTTATCTTTCTTTACCTAAGAATTTCACCTTTCTTTAACATGTTTATTTCTAATATTTCCTCTTAGGTTTTCTTTCTTTACCTATTCCATTAATATTAGACAAATTTCTATGCATATATGTAAGGTAAAGAATTTCTAAGGAAAATATCTAAAAATTAAGGGATGTTACATTCTTCCCCCCTTAAGAAATTCGGTCCCCGAATTTCAATCCATCCTACCACATGTAGGGAATAAAATTAAGGCATTATTCAGAGTTACCGACCTTATTACCTAAATAATTAGGGATATCTTTTCTGTATAACATCTTTACTTTTTATTATGTCTATTTACTTAAGTGATTTTGCCATATAACTTAACCATAAAGATTTCTTTCACTCATAAGTTCTTCAATTTATATCCTCTTGCTCGCATGGATATATCTATGGGTCGATATTAGAAAACACACATATAAAGGAACATATTCACCTACATATTGGGTAACTATCTTTTCTTCTATCAAGTTATTTTTTTTTTGTTTTCATATATCAACATCATCCCCTGAATATCATCATCTTAATCTATCATCTATTTTTATCCTCAAATCCTTTAATCAATATGTTAAACATAAGTAGTAATAAATCCTTCAAACCTTTAATAACGTGTACCATTGACACATGTCTAATAATTCTAACTTAACTCATCACGGTAATTCTATACAAGCTTATTAACACCATTAGACTCATTGTCAAAAATTTCAATTATTTCTTCTATCATATCCAAAAGCACCTCATTCTAGCTTATGCCAATCCCATTTAATTCACCCAATCATTTCAAGAAGATTTTTTTTTTCTAACAATTACTCATACATGAATTCTCAATTTCAACATAATTCACATCCTAGATACTAGACTTAATTTAGCATGATATAATGCTTTAACACAAATATCTTGATAACCTACATTATTTTCGGACATGGTTCTCAGAATATTCTCTATATTTCCAAATTAAGAGTTCAAAGACTAACTTAAATCCTACTTCCTATATTTTATTCCTCGAGAACATCAACACCACAAATTCTCTTGATTACATTCGTCAAAACACCATAAAACCATCATCCGTCCATTCTTTTCAAACTTTTCATTACTTTAACCTACTAACAACTTGGACACCATAATAACCGAGTTTCAAAGAAAAGAAATTATCTTTCATTGCAATGAGGGAAAATAACCTTGCATTTAATGCCAACCGTTAAAGAGGGAGAATGCAGTGAAACAGACGAAAAGCATAATAGAAAATGGTGCCAAAAGCGAAAGTCAAAAATTTGGACAAAGCATTCAAAAATATTAAAATCAATGGCCGTAATTCTTGAAAATCTGTAAACAAAATCTATCTACGATTTCAGCAAAAATCGGTGGCCGCAAATTTTGAATATATGTGTCAGAATCTACTTTAAAGCTGTTGATATTCGTTGGAAAAGAAACATTTCTGAACTTATAAATGTTTGTGAAAAACAAAGAGTACGTAGATAACTGGTAGGATGCAGTTGATTGCTTCAGAATAGATATAATCAATCAACTGTAAAATAACCAGTCCAAATTAAAATTTTTCAAAATAGCTAGTCGATTTAATAATACCGATAGTCGACTGGCAAAAACATTGAAAAAACAAAATAAACCATTTGATTGTTCCTCTTCAACAATTAATTGGTTTGCATTTTCACTCTTATTTTTACAATGACGGCTATCACCTACAACTTTTCTACAAGAATCAAAACATCAATGCTTCATCAAAGACAACAAGAAAAAGACAGATTTCTGGTGATATCTTATCTTATGCTCTTTATGTGCTTAATATGGGTCACAGTCATAACTACTGTACATATACATGCTTGCCCTCATTTTTTGAAATTTTTTTTACCTTTAATTTTGTTGATATCCACCAATTACTCACATAGTTGTTCTAATAATACCCGGTCTATTCGCATAACTATTACAAATATGCCCTTCTCTGATTTCTATAAATGCTTACATTAGTATCTTTATCTTCATACTTAGAGTTAAGTTGATAGAAATTATGGAGGGAACCGCATTCCATAAATTCGAAATATCTGTGTCTTTTGTGGTTCCAGTTCTGGAAAAGATGAGGAGTATGTTAAAGTAGCACAAAATCTGGGTATAATGCTGACTAGGAGAAAAATTCATTTAGTGTATGGTGGAGGTAACTGTGGGTTAATGGGGTGTGTGGCTACAGCTGCACATGTAGGGGGATGCCAAGTTCTAAGTATTATTCCTACAGCTCTAACTACATCCAGCAACATAGGGAAGACAATTGGGGAATAATATAGGGTAGCTTCCATGCATGAACGCATGGCTAGAATGATGAGCAATGCTGATGCCTTTATTGCCTTACCAGATGGTTTTGGTACTTTAGAGGAGATTTTTCAAATAGTCTCTTGTGCACAACTGAATATGTATCACAAACCGATAGGTTTGTTAAATGTTAATCACTTTTTTGATGGTCTGTTGTCTTTTCTAGATCAAGCTGTGGAACAGAGGTTTATCCCACACTCAGCACGACGAATTCTCATCTCAGCTTTAAATGCTGAAGAGTTGATAGATGCTTTACAAGCCTATGTTCATGTACCTGATCCAACTATGACTCAAATAGAATGGACGGCAGATAACCGTAGGAAGCGTAAATTGGATTTGGATCTTCATCTTTAAATGTAGTAAAATGTAGCTATTATTGTACTACTTTTACTTTCTTAGAGTCTACTTGGATACCATATTTACCAACCATACTCCTTTAGAGTTGGTAAAACTATCTTTGAATGTTGTTTATGATCCTCTGAACTTTTGAAATATTCTAGTATATCATCAATATATATATAATAACAAATTGATCCAGGGATGACCTAATTACTATTCATTAAATATATGAATGCAGCTAAAATATTTGTCAATTTAAATGCATCACCAAGAACTCATAATGCCCATAATAAGTCATACATCCTCTTCTCTTATCCTTAATTAATGTTACTCATATCCCAAATCTATTTGTGGAAAAATATTGAACACCTTATAACTGGTCAAATAGGTAATCTATACGAGCTAATGGGTTTCTATTCTACATTGTCACCTTATTCAATTGTCTATAATTTATGCATAGTCATAGTGATCAATCTTTTTTTTTCACAGATAGAACTAGGGCACTCCGAATAAAATTGATGGGGTATTTAAATACCTTGTCTAACAAGTCTTGTAACTATTTTTTTTTAAATACGATCGATATCATTCTATATAGGGATATAGATACTAGTTGGGTTTTAAGGAGTAAATCAATATCAAATTCTCGAATTGTTGTGGCAAGGTTGTGCAGAGTTTCCTCCGCATTGTTTGCCGGATTCCTCCTTGGTGGTGCCATTTCCTACTGGGGCAAAAATAAAGTTATGCTGCTATTGAGGTAATCAAGCCCAATAGTTAGTTTCACAAAAAATATTTAACAGCAGTCATAACACCACCTCGGCATATAGATAAGAAACACTAGTAATTTCTTACCTATATAAAATCACTGATCCCCTACACAGCACTACCACAACATTCTCAAGATACTATAAGATCGATTTAGATAACCAACCATCTACTGGCCATCTAGAATTGACCTGCTCTGATACCAATTATGTAACAATCTTTTTTTTCTTTATTATTATACAATATTGAGTTCACATACACATCATTAATCAAAACGTACTTGCAACATATCAAACACATAGATATTTACATCTTATTTGTTTTGGTTGACCAATTCTGGAGATACAGGTGCGGGTGGTTGCACCTTCACCGGGATCTGAGCCAACTCGACCACAAACATCTTATTTGATTCTGAAATCTGCCCAACATAAAGTAACTCGATCCAATGTGCATTAAAAGCCAGAGCTATAGAAAATCTGCATAACTAATTTTCTGAACATGATATGGAAATATAGTGAGAATTAAATACTAAGAAGTTCAACAATAAATCATCATCAATATAGCTCATCACATCATGTTCAGCTGTATAAACTACAGAAAATATCTTTGGTCACATGAATGCATTACATCTATGCACATAAAAATCATACAGTAATGATATGTATGACAAGATTAACTATTTTCAGAATATCATATGATGGCCATCAATTTATTCTAATTTCAAGCTACCCCGGTCAGGGTGAGTATCCTCTACTCTCCGGTATGGGCTTTTCTCGCTCCGTCCGACATGGCCCACTTTCTCTTTCTTTTCTCATTAACATGATCATAACCGTTGGTAGGGCGTCCCCTACTGGTGCACCACACGGATTGCCATGTGACCGTGCTTATTTCTTTTCTTTTCACAATGATAGCCAAAAATATGCTTTCAATAACAAGTATGTTCATCAAAATATAACTATTACCATAAATCATTGGTAATCATGCCATGAACATAACCATTTCAAATATCACTTTATAAAATATTTCCATGTTAGAATTTCACACTTAAGATGGTAAGAAGTTCATACAATGGCAATGGCTATGGCATATACTAGTCATTTATTATTTTCATTTATAAGATTCGTCTTCTTTTTTTAAATATTAATTTTATTTCTTTATTTTCTTGATGCAGGTTTTCATCATATCTAACCTTCTCTTTATGCTTGGCCTTTAGTAATTTTTCTTCTTATTTATATCATTTCCAACACATGTTCTTACAAATTTATAGAGCATTGTTCTCCAATTTGATTTCTACTATTACCCTATAGTTAAAGAGGTTCATCTAGGGTAGAAAAATGTTGAAAATAGGCTTAACCAGCTTCCAATACGGTCTGGCCATGTTCCAAGACACGGCCATGCTTTTAAAATACTTCAAATGTACTCAAAAATAGCCCCGAACACGGCTAGCCCATGCTTGAAGCACCCAGAACACGGCCTGGCCGTGCTCTGTGACCTTTGCTCACTAATCAGAGAATAACTCTCTCAGTTTAACTTCGATTGAGGTAATTTTGGTGTCTATGGACAGTTAAGACAATTATCTAAAACTATTATGTTAATAATATCAGTAAAATAGTAATACATATAGGTGATATTACTCCCTCAAAGTACAGGTTATTTCTTCTCAGGTAGGTTCTGACCTCTACCTACTAATCTGTCCATATTTACCTCATATGAACTCTAAATTGAATGATTCCAGTGGCAAAAAATCCATGACACACATATCTATAATTTATATGTTAAACCATTTATTTTAATTCCTTATATATTGTTCCCAGAAATTAAAACACCAAAACTATCCTACCATGTATTATCATACCACTTGCTAAAATTATGAGTGTAGGATATAGATGTTTTTGTCCTAAAGCCTTGTATTATTATGCCACTTGCCAAAATGATGAATGTAGAATCACACCACTTGCTAAATTTTTGTCTTAATGCCATGTAACCTAATCTTTATTATTATTACATTATTATATCATCACCTAATTTATTTTATTTTATTTTTCCTCTTGGATTTGGGCTTATTCCTACCCATTATGGGCTTATTCCTACCCATTTTCTTTGCTTTGGATAAAATTCTACCTTTCTTGGAGGGCTTGGTCACATTTCATAATTTTTGAGCTATTAGTCCTATTACTATATTCTAATCTAAGTTTATGTTTTATTTCTTGCTTAGGTTATCCAATGGGCTTGCTAGAAACTTATGTGAAGTGAAAAAACTCTATACGAAGTGTCCAAAGGTAAAAGCTCAATTTATGGGTGGAGATACTGAACTTAGTAACTTTTGCTCTTAAATTAAGAAAAATTACCCTAATCCGATCTTCTTGAAATTTTAAGACCTTTACTTACTTCACAAAAATTTATCTTTCTTTACCTAAAAATTTCAACTTTCTTTAGCATGTTTATTTCTAATATTTCCTCTTAAGTTTTCTTTCTTTACCTATTCCATTAATATTAGACAATTTCAATGCATATATGTAAGGTGAAGAATTTCTAAAGAAAATATCTAAAAATTACGGGATGTTACATTCTTCCCCTCTTAAGAAATTCGGTCTCCGAATTTCAATCCATCCTACCACATGTAGGGAATAAAATTAAGGCATTATTCAGAGTTACCGACCTTATTACCTAAATAATTAGGGATATCTTTTCTGTATAACATCTTTACTTTTTATTATGTCTATTTACTTGAGTGATTTTGCCATATAACTTAACCATAAAGATTTCTTTCCCTCATAAGTTCTTCAATTTATATCCTCTTGCTCGCATGGATATATCTATGGGTCGATATTAGAAAACACACATATAAAGGAACATATTCACCTTCATATTGGGTAACTATCTTTTCTTCTATCAAGTCATTTTTGTTTGTTTTCGTATATCAACATCATCCCCTGAATATCATCATCTTAATCTATCATCTATTTTTATCCTCAAATCCTTTAATCAATATGTTAAACATAAGTAGTAATAAATCCTTCAAACCTTTAATAACGTGTACCATTGACACATGTCTAATAATTCTAACTTAACTCATCACGGTAATTCTATACAAGCTTATTAACACCATTAGACTCATTGTCAAAAATTTCAATTATTTCTTCTATCATATCCAAAAGCACCTCATTCTAGCTCATGCCAATCCCATTTAATTCAACCAATCATTTCAAGAAGATTTTTTTTCTAACAATTACTCATACATGAATTCTCAATTCTAACATAATTCACATCCTAGATACTAGACTTAATTTAGCATGATATAATGTTTTAACACAAATATCTTGATAACCTACGTTATTTTCGGACATGGTTCTCAGAATATTCTCTATATTTCCAAATTAAGAGTTCAAGGACTAACTTAAATCCTACTTCCTATATTTTATTCCTCGAGAACTTCAACACCACAAATTCTCTTGATTACATTCGTCAAAACACCATAAGACCATCATCCGTCCATTCTTTTCAAACTTTTCATTACTTTAACCTACTAACAACTTAGACACCATAATAACCGAGTTTTGAAAGAAAAGAAATTATCTTTCATTGCAATGAGGGAAAATAACCTTGCATTTAATGCCAACCGTTAATGAGGGAGAATGCAGTGAAACAGACGAAAAGAATAATAGAGAATGGTGCCAAAAGCAAAAGTCAAAAATTTGGACAAAGCAATGAAAAATATTAAAATCAGTGGCCGTAATTCTTGAAAATCTGTCAACAAAATCTATCGACGATTTCAGCAAAAATCGGTGGCCGCAAATTTTGAATATATGTGTCAAAATCTACTTTAAAACTGTTGATATTCGGTGGAAAAGAAACATTTCCGAATTTATAAAAGTCTGTGAAAAACAAAAAGTACGTAGCTAACTGGTAGGATGCAGTTGATTGCTTCAGAATAGATGTAATCAATCAACTGTAAAATAACCAGTCCAAATTAAAATTTCTCAAAATAGCTATTCGACTTAATAATACCGATAGTCGACTGGCAAAAACATTGAGAAAACAAAATAAACCATTTGATTATTCCTCTTCAACAATTAATTGGTTTACATTTTCACTTTTTTTTTACTATGAAGGCTATCACCTATAACTTTTCTACAAGAATCAAAACATCAATGCTTCATCAAAGACAACAAGAAAAAGACAGATTTCTAGTGATATCTTATCTTATGCTCTTTATGTGCTTAATATGGGTCACAGTCATAACTACTGTACATATACATGCTTGCCGTCATTTTTTGAAATTTTTTTTACCTTTAATTTTGTTGATATCTACCAATCACTCACATAGTTGTTCTAATAATACCCGGCCTATTCGCATAACTATTATAAATATGCCCTTCTCTGAGTTCTATAAATGCTTACATTAGTATCTTTATCTTCATACTCAGAGTTAAGGTGATAGAAATTATGGAGGGAATCGCATTCCGTCAGTTTCGAAATATCTGTGTCTTTTGTGGTTCCAGTCCTGAAAAAGATGAGGAGTATGTTAAAGCAGCACAAAATCTGGGTATGGTGCTGGCTAGGAGAAAAATTTATTTAGTGTATGGTGGAGGTAACTGTGGGTTAATGGGGTGTGTGGCTACAGCTGCACATGTAGGGAGATGCCAAGTTCTAGGTATTATTCCTACAGCTCTAGCTACATCCAACAACATAGGGAAGACAATTGGGGAAGAATTTAGGGTAGCTTCCATGTATGAACGCATGGCTAGAATGATGAGCAATGCTGACGCCTTTATTGCCTTACCAAGTGGTGTTGGTACTTTAGAGGAGATTTTTCAAATAGTCTCTTGGGCACAACTCAATATGCATCACAAACCGATAGGTTTGTTAAATGTTAATCACTTCTTTGATGGTTTGTTGTCTTTTCTAGATCAAGCTGTGGAACAGAGGTTTATCTCACACTTAGCACGACGAATTCTCATCTCGGCTTCAAATGCTGAAAAGTTGATAGATGCTTTACAAGCCTATGTTCATGTACCTGATCCAACTATGACTCAAATAGAATGGATGGCAGATAACCGTAGGAAGCGTAAATTGGATTTGGATCTTCATCTTTAAATGTAGTAAAATGTAGCTATTATTGTACTACTTTTACTTTCTTAGAGTCTACTTGGATACCATATTTACCAACCATACTTCTTTAGAGTTGGTAAAACTATCTTTGAATATTGCTTATGATCCTCTGAAATTTTGAAATATTCTAGTATATCATCAATATATATAATAACAAATTGATCCAGGGATGACCTAATTACTATTCATTAAATATATGAATGCAGCTAAAATATTTGTCAATTTAAATGCATCACCAAGAACTCATAATGCCCATAATAAGTCATACATCCTCTTCTCTTATCCTTAATTAATGTTACTCATATCCCAAATCTATTTGTGGAAAAATATTGAACACCTTATAACTGGTCAAATAGGTAATCTATACGAGCTAATGGGTTTCTATTCTACATTGTCACCTTATTCAACTGTCTATAATCTATGCATAGTTATAATGATCCATCTTTCTTTTTCACAGATAGAACTAGGGCACTCCGAATAAAATTGATGGGGTATTTAAATACCTTGTCTAACAAGTCTTGTAACTAATTTTTTTTTATTCGATTGATATAATTCTATATAAGGATATAGATACTAGTTGGGTTCTAAGGAGTAAATCAATATCAAATTCTCGAATTGTTGTGGCAAGGTTGTGTAGAGTTTTCTCCGCATTGTTTGCCGGATTCCTCCTTGGTGGTGCTATTTCCTACTGGGCCAAAAAATAAAGTTATGCTGCTATTGAGGTGATCAAGCCCAATAGTTAGTTTCAAAAAAAATATTTAACAGCAGTCATAACACCACCTCGGCATATAGATAAGAAACACTAGTAATTTTTTACCTATATGAAATCACTGATCCTCTACACAGCACTACCACAACATTCTCAAGATACTATAAGATCGATTCAGATAACCAACCACCCACTGGCCATCTAGGATCGACCTGCTCTGATACCAATTATGTAACATCTTTTTTTTTCTTTATTATTATACAATATTGAGTTCACATACACGTCATTAATCAAAATGTACATGCAACATATCAAACACATAGATATTTACATTTTGTTTATTTTGGTTGATCAATTTCGGAGATATAGGTGCGGGTGGTTGCACCTTTACCGGGATCTGAGCCAAGTCGACCACAAATATCTTATTTGATTATAAGATCTGCCCAACATAAACTAACTCAATCCAATGTGCACTAAAAGCCAGAGCTATAGAAAATTTGCATAACTAATTTTCTGAACATGATATGGAAATATAGTGAGAATTAAATCCCAATAAATTCAACAATAAATCATTATCAATATAGCTCATTACGTCATGTTCAGCTGTATAATGTAACGCCCCCAATTTACGTTACGTAAAATAAATATTTTTTTCGCAATAAAATAATCTCCATAAATATGCACAATTCAATTCTTTGTCATTTCTCTCATGTATACACAAAATACAGACCAAGTCTATAAACATTAAAGTACAACAGAAACGAAGATCCTGCCTGTAGCGTTCAGAGCACTATAGAATACAAACACAATATAAAGACTATGAGTCTTGGAAGCAACGTAAACTCACCCAGAGAATATATCACCTATCTGCCGAATCAGACTCTGATATTCTTATCTGAAAAATGTGAAAATATCGTGTAGTGAGTTTGACAACTCAGTGAGCAAATAATTCCTCCTATGACCTCTCAGGTCAGCATATGGATGTACTTATATTTTAAAATTTGTTACATAGAAAATACAGTTCAGAAGTACATTCATATGGGACCCGTATTTCAAATATTCTCAAATCAAAGGATATTCAGATATCCAAAACCATATGCACCATGGTATGATCATTAAACAAATGTTGTTATGCTCAGCTGTATAAGCTATAATAAAATATTGTGATTTGGGGATAAAATCATCACTTTTAATGCACCTGTCTCACTCGGCAATCTGGTCAATGCAATGAAAATATTTAATGCACCTGCCTCACTCGACAATCTGGTCAATGCATTGAAAATATAACTCATTTGCTATACGCATAGTGACCTCGACCCTAGTCACAATAAGTGATCAGGGAATGTAAGTACATCACCCAACTGCCTCCTCACATTACCACTGTCACCCGGTTGAAAATATGCTATACGCATAGTGACCTCGACCCTAGTCACAATAAGTGATCAATGAATGTCAGTACATCACCCAACTGCCTCCTCACATTACCACTATCACCCGGTTGGAGCGGTCCTCCCCCGGCTTACTCAGGCTAATAGGGCGTCCCCTATTTGGTACCGTCACAAGCCATACAACCAGCCAATATACATCAATACATATATATACATGTAAAATATCAAGCAACTCGCCATGAGCTTTACGCTTGCCATTCAATCTCATTTATAATATGACATGCATAATTTTCACAAGTATATCGCTTTACAAATCAATGCAACGTGCACATATTATACACTTGATCAAATAATGATAAATACAAGTGAAATCAGATACATCATGAGTTCATAAATCCATTTTCAAATACTATACTCTTCTTGAATTATATTTCAAATTATAAGCAGTTCAAATCATTTTAATGTATTTCAGAAACATATCAAAGTGTAAATATCTCATAAACATAATCATATACATGCTCAAATATCAAGAAGAGTATAGGGCAAGCCATAGGAAGAATCATCTACTCACCTGGTAATGGCTCCAGATTGGATAGCCCTAAAGTGTATTTTTTCAAGTTAAATTTGACCAATTAGACCTCAAAAACGTTTCCGGAGGGTTCAAGGACTTAGAAAATGACTCCGGGAGCTTGGGCACTATTAACCGCCGAAAAACACTATTCACGACAAACAAAAAGGTTGTTAGATGGCCGAAAATATACCTATCCTAAGGTTTATCTAGCTTCTGAATCCATCTACGGTGTCAGAATTTCAATTGGAGGTCTCTAAGTAAGATTTTTCAGAACTTACCTTTTACCGAGATTTTCTACTTCAGATCTATGGCAATTCAACGGTTGATTTAAAAAATTGATTGGTCAAAACTGAAGTATTATTCGTCCTGAATCCAGTAACACCTTCAGTTTTGATATCAGAATCCAATCGGTACTCCAGATCGAGAGAAAAAGTTGGATGTTACTATTCACTCACTATTCACTACTATGCATCTTTCCCGATTTTTTTCTCTTTTGACTGATTACTCTTCTCCGGTTTCGTTTTATGCTTTTTTTTAAAAATATAATAATAATTATTAAATAATTAATAATAGGATTTTATTTTATGAAAATTCATATAAATTCTGTTTTTCATCATAAAATATCTCAAAAATTTCTAAAAATTTCCATTCTCATAAATCTTTAGTTAAACTCTTAAATCATAATTTTTCTTGATAAAAATCGTAATAAAACAAATCTCAAAATAAATATCTTTATACATATTAAAAGAAAGAATATTTCTAAAAATATAACAAAAATTCATTAGAGGCCAATTTAATTATTTTAACCAAAATATAAATCATTTCAATTAAAAATATACTTCCTTTTAGTAAAATATAATCATTTTTAAACAAATAAAAATATATTTGCTTATAACAAAATATTATTATTTAAAAATAAAAATTATGGGATGTTACATATAAACTACAGAAAATATCTTTGGTCACATGAATGCATTACATCTGTGCACATAAGAATCATATAGTAATGATATGTATGATAGGATTAACTATTTTCAGAATATCATATGATGTCCATCAACTTATTCTCATTTCAAGCTACTCCGGTCAGGGTGAGTATTCTCTACTCTCCGGTACAGACTTTTCTCGCTCCGTCCGACATGGCCCACTTTCTCTTTCTTTTCTCATTAACATGATCATAACCGTTGGTAGGGTGTCCCCTACTGGTGCACCACACGGATTGCCATGTGACCGTGCTCATTTCTTTTCTTTTTACAATTATAGCCAAAAATATGCTTTCAATAACAAGTATGTTCATCAAAATATAACTATTACCATAAATCATTGGTAATCATGCCATGAACATAACCATTTCAAATATCACTTTATTAAATATTTCCATGTCAGAATTTCACACTTAAGATAGTAAGAAGTTCATACAATGGCAATGGCTATGGCATATACTAGTCATTTATTATTTTTATTTATGAGATTCGTCTTCTGTTTTAAATATTAATTTTATTTATTTATTTTCTTGATGCATGTTTTCATCATATCTAACCTTCTCTTTATGCTTGGCCTTTAGTAATTTTTCTTCTTATTTATATCATTTCCAACACATGTTCTTACAAATTTATAGAGCATTGTTCTCCAATTTGATTTCTACTATTACCCTATAGTTAAAGAGGTTCATCTAGGGTAGAAAAATGTTGAAAATAGGCTTAACCAGCTTCCAACACGGTCTGGCCATGTTCCAGGACACGACCATACTTTAAAAATACTTCAAATGTACTCAAAAATAGCCTCGAACACGGCTAGCCCGTGCTTGAAGCACCCAGAACACGGCCTGACCGTGCTCTGTGACATTTGTTCACTAATCAGAGCATAACTCCCTCATTTTAACTCCGGTTGAGGTGATCTTGGTGTCTATGGAGCTAAGACAATTATCTAAAACTATTATGTTAATTATATCAGCACAATAGTAATAAATCTTGGTATTATTACTCCCTTAAATTCAATATTATTTCTTCTCGGGTAGGTTCTAACCTTTACTTACTAATCTGACTATAGCTCCCACATACGAATTCCAAATTAAGTGATTCCAGTGGCTAAACATCCGTGACACATAAATATATAATTCATATGTTAACCATTTATTTTATTTCCTTATATAATTTTCCCAGAATTTAAAACACCGAAACTATCCTAACATATTCTTCCCTGATTAACCATTTTCTGACCTTTGTTTACTAATCAGAACATATCTACCTCATATGAACTCTAAATGGAATGATTCCAGTGGCTAAAAATCCGTGACACACATAGTTATAATTCTTATGTTAACCATTTATTTTATTCCCATACAGATAATTCCCAAAAATTAAAATACAGAAACTATCCTAACATATTCTTCCCTGATGAACCATTTTCTGACCTTTGACTACTAATCAGACCATATCTACCTCATATGGACTCTAAATGGAATGGTTATAGTTGCAAAACATCCATGACACACATATCTATAATTCATATGTTAACCATTTATTTTAATTCCTTATAGATTGTTCCCAGAAATTAAAACGCCGAAACTAAAAATTCTGCCACCCATAGCGATAACCATGCAGAACTATCTACACCAACCTAAGTATTCAAACATACATCACATGCAAGATCAATATGTAACATGATATAGCAACATCCATGACCAATTATAAAAGTTCTAAGATCAAAATCTCATATAAATATTATAAGTTTAAAAATTTTTCTTCAAAAAGAAATATTGTTAAACTTAGCTGGAGCACTTAGTCCCTTAGACTTCTCCTTCCTCTCCTTTCCTCACTCTACCTTGCTTCTAGTTTCCCTCTCCCTCACTTGGATGAAATTCTAATGTTGTAAGGGTGGGTTTTCTTATATAGACCACCAAATAATTCACCTTTCATGATCATGGGTCTACCTTATCACAATTAGGATACACTTTGTTGAATTTTTAGAAAACAAACAACTTATGTTCTTGTCTTCCTCTTCCTTAGTCAAGATATGCATAGGAAAAGGAGATTTGTATTTTGAAAATTATGATGATATGTTCTTAAGATAAGGGACAAGATCCCTTTGATTTAGGGATTCATTTCTATTTTCTTTTGTCTTAAACAAGTATGATAGGTTTGCCTTTTTAGGTGACAAATTTCTAGCCCTTGAATCTCCATTATTTGGTTGATATTATTTGTGTGGGATAGGAATGTTTTATTCTAATTCCATGTATTATCATACCACACTTGCTAAAATTATGAGTGTAGGATATAAGATGTTTTTGTCCTAAAGCCTTGTATTATTATGCCACTTGCCAAAATGATGAATGTAAAATCACACCACTTGCTAAATTTTTGTCTTAATGCCATGTAACTTAATCTTTATTATTATTACATTATTATATTATCACCTAATTTATTTTATTTTATTTTTTCTCTTGGATTTGGGCTTATTCCTACCCATTATGGGCTTATTCCTACCCATTTTCTTTGCTTTGGATAAAATTCTACCTTTCTTGGAGGGCTTGGTCACATTTCATAATTTTTGGGCTATTGGTCCAATTACTATATCCTAGTCCAAGTCTATGTTTTATTTCTTGCTTAGGTTATCCAATGGGCTTGCTAGAAACTTATGTGAAGTGGAAAAACTCTATATGAAGTGTCCATAGGTAAAAGCCCAATTTATGGGTGGAGATACTAGACTTAGTAACTTTTGCTCTTAAATTAAGAAAAATTACCCTAATCCGATCTTTTTGAAATTTTAAGACATTTACTTACTTCACAAAAATTTATCTTTCTTTACCTAAGAATTTCACCTTTCTTTAGCATGTTTATTTTTAATATTTCCTCTTAGGTTTTCTTTCTTTACCTATTCCATTAATATTAGAAAATTTCTATGCATATATGTAAGGTGAAGAATTTCTAAGAAAAATATCTAAAAATTATGGGATGTTACACATAACACCGATATTTCTTAAGTTTTTGCTAAAGAAATCAACATAAGCATTTTAGATAATTGTCTTATATTTTCATAGGCTCTAGAATCACTTGATTTAAAATTGAAATGAAAAAGATATGGATCAAACAGGGACGAGAGGTCTGGGTTCAAAAATTTAAAATGCATTTTAGGCCTTAATACTTAAAGAAATAGTAATTTCTAATAAAAAGAGGTATTAAAAACCTAGGGAAAAATTAATAAAAATAATGTATAAAGATTATAGGTAAAAGAGGTGATAAAAAGGGAATGTTATGAACAATAGCATGTGTTGAAAATAATTTAAGTAGAAGGAAAAGTGACTAGAGGCCAAAAATAAAGAAAATAAAGAGATAAAATAATATTTAAGAATGAAAAAAAATCTTATAAATGAAAATAATAAAAGACTAGTGTATGCCCTAGCCATTGCCATTGCATGGGTTCTCTACCGTCCTAAGTATGAGATTCTAGCATGATTATGTTTTGTAAAAATGACTTTTGAAATGATTATGCTTTGATAAGCAATTGTGGCATATGAGCATAATGGGCATATTTTTTTTATTGAAATCATATTTTGACTATTAATGTGAAAATAAAAGAAAAGATACGAGCACAGTCACATGGCAGTCCGTGTGGTGCACCAATAGGGGACACCCTATTCACGATTATGTTTATGATAATGATAATGAGAAAAGAACGATGAGAAAAGAAAGAGAAAGTGTGCTATATCGGACGGAGCAAGAAAAGCTTGTACCAGAGAGTAGATAATACTCACTTTGACCGAGGTAGTTCGATATGAGAATAAGTTGATAGCCATCATTTGATAAAAATTTGATTTTTCTAACATGCCATGCTCTTTTTAATATTTGATCTTGCCCTTGATATATGAAATTACTATACATGACCATGACATTATGAAAATAATTACTCATGTCATACATACTATTGCTGCATAATTTTCATGTGCATAGATAAAGTTCATTCATGAGGTCCGATATATTTTTGCTGTAGCTGGTACAGTTGAACATAATATGATGACTGATATTATTGATGAATATGATTTATTGTTGAACCTACTAAGATTTAATTTTCACTATATTTTTATGTTATGTTTAGATAATTAGATATGTAGATTTTCACCATAAATTTTGTTTTTGCTGTGCGTTGGGTCGAATTGCCCTACCTTGGGCAAATGCCGATTATATGTGATGTATCTATTATAGACATGACTGAGATTCTAGTAGAGGTGCCACCACCCGCACCGGTGTTCTTGAAAGTAGTTGACGTGGATGACTAAGGTATACACATATGTGTTTGACCTTTTGTACAAGTGCTTTTAACTAACCACTCTCGGATACTAATTGTATTTTTCATATAGTGTTGGGTGTCTTCCTGCTTTTGATATGTTTCAGGTAACACCCTAATACTGATGATGTATGTATATGAACTCGCAATAGCATCAATGTTAATGTAAACTTTAAATCTTAATTATGTTTGACTAAATTAATTGAACATTAAGATATAAACAATTAGAAGTAAGTAGGTAATGACTTCATCAGTTAGTGTACTAACAAAAAAAAATAGAGCCATTACATTGTAAATTCTCATATGGTGGCAATTAATGTTGTTCAACATCATCTTGATGAGAAAACATTTGACTGGGAACTATATCAATTGTGCATGTAGGCCCAACCATTAATTCCCTTATTCCTCAAATACCACCCTTTAAGTATTCTCACTCCCACTATTTTGATGATCCTTAGAAATTTAGCATTTCTAGTTTCAACTATCCTAGGAGTGTGTGAAAGACAGTAAAATCTATATCCTTTAAAGTTAACTACATAGCCAATGAAATAACCACTTATTGTTTTTGGGTCAAACTTTCCCAAATTAGGGTTATATGCCCTTACTTCAACTAGACAACCCCATATGTGTAAGTGTCTTAAACTAAGTTTCCATCCATTCCATATTTTCAATAATGTCTTGGGAACAGCCTTTGATGGAACTCTATTTAAGACATACATATCAGTTTGTGAGGCTTTACTCTAAAGAGATATTGAAAGACTTGAATTATTAACCATGCTTCTCACCATGTCTATTAGGATGCGATTTCTTTTTTCTACTATATCATTCTGTTAATGTGTGCTCACTATTGTGTACTTGGCAATAATTCCTTTTTCTTGAAGAAATTTAGTAAATAGACATAGTGCTTGTCTCTTATTTGTGTATCTTCCATCACCCATATTTGACCTTACTATTTTTATTTTCTTTCTCTACCTCTGTTTTGAAGACCTTAAAAGCATCAAGTGCTTTTGATTTATCAAACAAGAGGTAAAGGTAATATATCTTGAATGGTTATCAATAAATGAAATGAAATATCTCTGACAATTTAGACATTGGGTAGGAAAAGGAACATATATACCCATATGTATGACCTCAAAGAAGCTATTTACTCCTATTGGCAACTTTAGAGGACTTGTTTAGTCTGTTTTCCCTTTATGCAATCCACAAGAGTATCAAGGTTTTTTAGGATCCCTTCTTTTACTAACCATTTAATTCTTTAAATGGAGATATGTCTTAATCTCCTATGCTATGATAAGGAGGAATTCACATTTGTATTGGTTCGCTTAACATCAATGTTGGCATCATTTAGGGTTAATAAATTTGCCTCAAATACGGGATCTAAATCAATCTTAAATAAGTTATCAACCATATTTCTAGAACCAACTTTATTATGCTTAAAAATATCAAAAGAAGTATCATGAAAATAAAAACAATACCCTTGAATCGTAAGTTTGGAAATAGAAATTAAATTCCTAGAAAAGGAAGGTACATAGAAAGTGTTTTCAAGGTTTAAATGACATCTAGTTTTTAAAGCAAGTCTATTGGTCCCTATAGCGTCCATTTGTGGATGCATTCAATTTCCCTTATAAATCCCTTGCAGTTCACTTCCTACATGTTTCCTTAGGGTTTGGAATCCCTGAAAATGATTAATAACATGAATAATAGTTTCAAAGTCAATCCATCAAGTGTTGCTAGGAGCTTCTATAAAGAAAGATTCATAACATGTAAGGGCATAGTTACCTTTCTTGTACTTAGTGCTATTATTTTTCATATGCCTAGGATTTTTGTAGAAAAAACATCTTTTGGTTATGTTGTTGCCTTGTTTCTGCACTGCAAGGCGTTTCCCTTTATCATGAGTCAATATATCAGCCTTTTTAGGTGTCTCATGTTTCAGTCTCTTTTCCTTTTGTACACATATAATAAAAAGTTAATTAATTGACTATTTTTTCTTATGTGTGTTATAGGAGATTTTGAAAGGCCTGTATTCTACAAGAAGATAATTGAGTATGAAATGCACAAGGAACGACTCAGATATACCCACCTTAAGAGATGACAACTTTGAGACAATATCCCTAATTTCCATAATATGCTCATGCGCACTCCTAGTTTTGTCATATTTCATTGTGGAAAGCTTATTCATCAAGGCATTGGCCATAGCCTTATCAAAGCTGACAAATTGTTCTTCAATTGCCTTTATATAAGCAACAATTATATCACGTTGTGGGATATAACCGCTTATGGTCTTGCTTATATAAGACTTGATGAATATCAAACTTAAGCGATTAAATCTCTTCCATTACTCATAGTGAGCTCTTTTAACTTGGGTACTTTGTTTAGTGGGAGAAGAAGGTACCTCATTCGCACAAAATGCCAAGTTCAAATGGATTTATTCTTTTCAGTCAAAATAATTTCCTCCAGTCAACAATGGAACATTAGGATTATTGCCTATATAAGCACTAGTAGGAAATGCTGCACATTCCAAGGATAAATATTATAAATCACATAATAAATACTTCACATATAAATTCTAACCTTTTTGTGGGTAGAGGTTGCAATATATGCAAAGAATTTATATTTTTTTTAATTTTGATACTATTAAAAATATCACATTATACTGATGTATACTTTAAAATATGAATCTAAAAACATAAAACTTGCTTGTGGGCTAAAGTGTTAATTCAAGCAAATTCATATAGTGTCCTTATATGGATATAATGCTTGTACTTATTTTATAGCATACTAGTTACTAGATAAGTTCTTAGGAAAGATAGGTGGGTCACATTGGACACACTTAAATACCAAATCTTTCCTTAGCCACAACCTTTTCTAGATATGCACTTTCAAACTACTCATAATTATTTCATTATTCATTTTTATAATAAATTAATAATAAAACTGTTAGATTGTATTCCTTTCTTAATTCCTACAGGTAAATTAAGAAAGTAATCTAACATTTTATCCTAATTATTCGTATGATTAATTACAATTGATGTCTTTTTTTCTATATGTGATCAAAAAATTTGCTTAATTAAGGTTGCTATGGCTAATTTCTTAATTAATCAAAATTTCATAGATCACTAGACATAATATAATGTAATTGTCCATACAAATTTCATGCCACACTAAACAATATATTATCAATATGAAAAAAAAACAAATATATAAAATATTTAAATTGCAAGCATAGCAAAATACTAAACGATATAAACACATAATGTTAAGCACATAAATATCATCTTAACATTAAGCATATGATGTTAACATAATGCTAATGTAATCTTTATGTCACATAAGACCAAATGAAAGAAACTTTAAAGCTTACAAAACACAATCAATTTGTTTACTGTACACTCACACATTACAAGGAGGAAATATAAATACCTCTTTTCATTGCTAAATAAAACTTAATCACTTTACTTCTGAATAACTTCAAGGTGCAGTGACTTTAAAAGACAGAGTGCTTCTAGCCTATTCCCACTCCTAATATTTGAATGATGGTAACTTAAAAATGATACATATGAGTTATTGTGGGCTAGACTAGGGACCCTGTCCTATTTATGCATAACCAACTTTCTAGAAAAGAAAAGAAAATTCCATCAGAACATTCCTCACTGCATAAATATATGATAAACTTATATTTTAAAATTAATGGACCACTTCTTGTTCATTAAGATACTATTATTTTATTATTAACATAAAAAACGTGACTTAAAATGTGGCTTACAAACCCTACATTATATGGAGAACCGAGAACTCAATTATGAAAGGATGGCTAATCAACTTAATGGATCCCTCCCTAAGTAGAAACTTTGTTTGATTTCCAACTGCCAAATAGGTATGCAACTTTATTACTACAACATATTTTGATGGTAATGATAAAGCGCAGGTGTATGATCTAAAGAGACATGTTACTTGAATGAGACAATCTTGGGAATTTATTGAATCATACTACAATAACCTGCAAGGCCTATGGAGAGAGATTGATTTTCATCGTCGAAATCCTATGAAGTGCTCAGAAGATATATAAATCGCAAGTATTTGAAAACTCACACCGTAATAGCATAAACT
Organism: Gleditsia sinensis; assembly: GCA_037074535.1. Classification (NCBI taxonomy): domain Eukaryota; kingdom Viridiplantae; phylum Streptophyta; class Magnoliopsida; order Fabales; family Fabaceae; genus Gleditsia; species Gleditsia sinensis. The sequence goes on from CM073474.1 coordinate 14,249,826, forward strand.
CCAGACAATCAAACCAAGATTGCATCCATCTAATGGCGTAAAGCCAATCACTACAACAAGAGGGAAAGGATAAAAAGATGAAGGTAATGGTTGCTCTTACTACAAAAACCTGAAGCACACTAGTGACACATACCTCAAAATACATAGGTAGCCTGATTGGTGGAAAGAACTCAAGGCTAGAAAATAAAAGGAAATTACAAATGGAGCAGGTTAAGCCGCAATGAGCATGTAGAACCTCAGCTAATGTTTAACCCCAACATAGAATGAAACATTGAATAAACTAATTCCCTAAGTGACCAAGGTAACAAATATAGTTATACTAGCAATGCCTTGCTTGCTTTTAACAAAATAAATGATAGAAACTTAATAGTGGATTTAGGTGCAACAGACCACATGACATATTGTTCAAATTATTTTATTAAGATTATAGAACTACTGAGGACACATATATCAAATGCCAATGGGGTTATGCACCCTGTTATAGGAGCTGTAACAATAACCCTATCACTCTCCTTACCCTTGAACAATATTTTATTAGTACCTTTCCTTTCACATAAATTAATGTCAGTGGGACACATTACTAAAGAACTAAATTGTGTAGCACCAATGTACCCATATTTTTTCTTCTTTCAAGATATTCTCACGAAGTGATATTAAGCAAGAGGGGTTATACTATATAAACTATTTTAGCCTTGGAAAAGGAAATCATGCAAAATACTCAAATTGTACAAAAGAAAAGTAGATCTAGCTATGACACTACTATTTAGGACATCCATTACTAAGCTATATAAAGCATTTTTTTCAAAATTATTTTCAAACTTATTATTTAAACTTTAGGTATGGTACTTGTACTCTAGTTAAAAGTCACTATGTTACATTTCCTGTTAGCTCTAATAAATGTGATATTTCTTTTGCTTTAATTCATTCACATGTTTGGGATCCCTCTCCTAATAATACTACCATAGATAAATAATTTATAACATTTATAGATGATTGTACACGAATGATCTAGTTATATCCAATGAAAACCAAACAAAAAGTGTTTGAAGTATTCCATACCTTCCATACCATGTTTAAAACTCAATTTGGAATAAACATCATAATTCTCATATTTGACAATGGGAGAGAATTTGTCAACCAAAATTTCTAGCAATTCATAAAAATGAATGGCTTGCTTCATGAATTCTCATGTAGTCAAACTCCACAATAGAACGAAATAGCCGAAAGAAAAAACTTATATGTCCTCAAAACTGCTTGGGCATAAATAATTGGAGCAAAAGTACCCAACCACTATTGGAAGATCACAACAATCTACTTATTAAATTGAATGCCATCCAAAGTACTAGAGATGAAAAAACCACTATAGATGTTATCAGAACACTGTTCACTATTATCACTACTCCTCATTCTACCTTGAATCTTAAGATCTATTGCATATGTCCATCTCCACAAGAATCGAAAAACCAATCCCCTACACAGATTGCTATGTGTTTTTTGGATATGCTATAAATGAAAAGGGATATTAATGCTACAATCTTACAAAAAGACTAATGTACGTCACAATGGTCATTACCTTCGTTGAAGATGAATTTTTTTACACATCCCTAGTATCACATTCTCCTCTTCTGGGGGAGATAGGGAATGAAGATGAGCAGCCATTGTGGCTAAACCTGAACGTTAACCATTATGATGTAACTAACGTCAATGATGGAGAAAGCAATAGTCCAACATCAACCACCACTTTAACTAAAACTACATTATCCAAAGAGATATCATGTAATATGATTGCACTAATCGAATAAATACTAGCATAAACTGAAAAGAGACTATGTAATATGACTGCACCAATCAAAGAAAAGAGCCAGAGTAATATGACTATCCAAACCCCTTTCTACTAGATACCTAACAATGATAGCCCTTCCACTAACAACATTCGTAACTATTGGTGATATTTCGAATAAAACCTAGGAGAAAAACCTCCAACACATTACTCACCTGGTGCTGCAGGAAAGAATTCAAAGTACCTAATGTCCAACTACATTACCACTCAATAATTATTTAGAGCCTCTAAACATAAGATGTCTTTGCACCACATCCTACACAAAATACATGAAGCATCATTATTAGATCCTAGATGGTCCTAAGCAATAAAAGAGGAAATGGAAGCCCTAGACAAAAACCAAACATGGAGCCTAATTACATTGCTAGAAGTAAAAAGAACAGTTGGAAGCAAGTGGGTATTCTCCAATTTGGATTAGTCATTGCACCAATTTAATGTAAAGAACACATTCCTTCATTGAGATATTAAAGAAGAGGTATACTGGATATCCTACTTGGACATACATCCACCACTAGAATAGTTTGTAAGTTGCATAGAGCACTGTATGGTCTAAAACAATCATTGCAGGTGTGGTTCAAATGCTTTAGCATGGAAACAAAGAAATATGGTTTCCAATAGAGTAATGAAAATCATACCCTTTCCTAAAATGACAACAAGGAAAGGTGATACGAATCCGCCTAACTCCTCCTCAAAAGCTAGCTCATAAGGAGAGGATTGCGAACCTATATATATAACACCCAAGACCTCCCTCGCTAACCAATGTGAAACTTTACCGATATTCACTCGATAATCACCCTCACCATTACACAGTTCACATCATTCGCCCACTCTTTAGCTTGCACAGTTCACGTCTTTGTGCAAGGTGTACGTGGGTTACACCACAAACTACCACCACAGTATAGTTTTTGATGGCTTGCCTCGGTCGGTGATCTGACTAATCCACCCAATCAGTCGAGGGTAGGCTTTGATACCATATGATACGAATCCACCTAACTCCTTCTCAAAAGTTAGCTCATAAGGAGAGGATAGCAAACCCTATACATAACACCCAAGACCTCCCTCACTAACCGGTGTGGGACTTTTCAATATTCACTTGATAATCACCCTCACCATTGCACGATTCACATCAAAAGGTTACAACATTAATTATAGAAGTGGATGATATGATTATTACGATTGATGATACTGAAGAGATAAAAAAAATTATAAAACCAACTATCTACTAAGCTTGAAATGAAAAACTTGGGAGAACTCAAATATTTTTTAGGAATTGAAGTGGCTAAGTCAAAACGAGGAATATTTCTCACAAAGAAAGTATATACTGGACTTATTAGGTGAAGTAAGGATGCTAGATTACAAGTCAACAAATACTCCCATGATTCAAAACTAGAAATTAGGGGAATAACTTGATTAACCACCAACAAATAAAGAAAGATTCCAACAACTAGTGGGTAAGCTGATTTACCTATCACACACTTGTCTAGATACATAATATGCAGTACGTGTAGTCATCCAATTCATGCATTGCTGTTGTTGTTTTAATTAAAACTTGCAAGCGCACGAATCTATTGGAGTATAGATTTAGTGGTATGTAAGGTCGATCCCACGAGGATTGCCAATTGGGAGAAAATCTAATTCAAATCCAAAATAAATATTTCTAACCTAGTTGCCAGAATGTTTGTTTTGTGAGAATAGTACTGAATAGAGTATGCAAAGAACTAAAATACTGAAATTAACTAGGAATGTATTCAAAGTAAAGAAACATGCTTAGATTAGGGGATCCACTCTTGGTACATCAAATAATAATAAATTTTAACTCTTTTATTACTCAAATGGATTCCTCACATAAATAAGGTTCCATTCGGAAGATATGTTACATTATACATGCTTTGGTTTACAGATGAAGTGTATTTGCCTTCTTTTTATTATATTACTAATAATAAATAACTTTTATAAAATAGATTAAAGCATACATCCTGCCAATCATTATATTGTCTGCAATAAATCAAGAATGATTCAAACATTTATTGTGCCAAAGATTTTTTACAATGTATCAAGATTGATACTTTACAAAATTTAAAATAAAAAATGTAAAAGGCAGAAAAATATACAAATAGAGTCAATAATAATAATATAAAGTAGGAAGTAAAATCAATCATTAAAAAAGAAAATAACAAGAAAATAAATATCAAAAAGAAAAAAAAATAACAGAGGGGCAATAAAGCCATCTTCTAAGAAAGTAAATAACAGAGGGATAACAAAGTCATCATCTAAGAAAATAAATAACAAGAAAATAAATAATAGAATGACAAAAAATAAATAATAGAGGAGCAATAAAGCCATCCTCTAAGAAAGTAAATAATAAGAAAATAAATACAACATCAAGTATAAACATTGAGATTAAGAGTTAGATAAATTATTATTTCATACCAAGAGTTTCATCCTTTTACCTTAACATTAGGAGATTAGTTCTCCATAATCAAGGTAAGAAAGCAAAATGAAAGATGAAGAAGCATGATAAAATTTATGAAAGAAAGTAAAAATACAAAATGTATAAAGAGAGAAAAATATTACAATCACTTAGAACAACAAAACTTTTTCAAACTGACTCTTCAGCCTTTCTTCTCCCCTTTAACTCACAAGATATCTCTATTTATAGACAAAACAAGGGGAGTAGGTGACAAAAATAGTGGGTAGCAAATTGCACTAAAGTTGACAAATTGTGTTGCATTATGTTCCCCGAAAGTCATCGTGATATGTCTCCTTAATAGCCACTGAATCTGTTGATCCTATCAGTTGTAGATATTTTCATTATCTTTCCAGCCATATAAGGTGGAGAAAAAGTGGCCACGTAATTGGTGATATATGGCCAAAACACTGAAGCAAGGTCAGGTTGGACTGCAATAGTAAACATTTTCTATTCTAGCCCAATTTTGACCCTTTTAGTGTCCGAATTTACTGACCATATGAACATAAAAGTTATAGCACATTATATCTTCTATTCACCTACAAAATTTTGTATCCATTAAATATGTATTTTATGAAATATGGCCCAAATACTATAGTAAGGTTAGACTGGACTACAACAGTAAACATGTTCTGTTCTACCCCAAATTTGGCTCTTTGGATGTCTGAATTTGCTGATCATATAAACATGAAAGTTATATGAAATTATGTCAGCTATTCATCTATCAAAGTTTGTACATAATATATATGTATTTTCTGAGATATGACCAAAATACTGTAGTAAGATCAAGTTGAAAAGCAAGCAGCAAACAAATTTTTAACATTGAGTGTTATGCCTTGAATCTTTATGTTTCAATTCTTTTAGAAATGTGGTCATAAATCAAGATTGAATTGATGCATATATCCATTAGGATGCTTCTCAAGAGACAAAAATATAATGCTCTTTACTCAGCCATTATTAATAAATTTATTTTGTCTGTTTGATTTATAGGCATCATTTTTAAAGAATCACAATTTAACTTTGATTCCTCCAATTGAGTCCATTTTCTATTCTTCTCTCAATCTATAAAAATACACTAAATTAAAGACAAATAAGGAAGATAAATTCTTAATTAAGGCAAAAAGATAAGATAAAAATATTTAATTTATAAGTACAAAACTCACTCATCAATTACCTAAGTGAAGACCGTATGGATATAGACTGGGCAAGGAGTATAATTGATAAAAAATCTACATCCAAATACTTCACATTTGTTGGTAGTAATTTAGTTACATGGTGGAATAAAAAGAAAAAAGTAGTGGCTCTATCAAGTGAAGAGACTAAATTTCGAGGAATAGCCAAATGACTATGCGAATTCTGGATATCAAAAGGCTATTATCTGAGATAGGATGTGGTCCTAACTCAGGAATGAATTTATACTGTGATAATAAAGCCGTAAATGAAATTCCCCATAATCCCATCCGACGTGACCACACTAAACACATTGAGATAGACCGACACTTTATTGAAACTACGAAAACTCTTTGCAGCTAGATTCCTATCTTTCAGGTTAGCAAAATAATTGAAAAATCTGGCCATTCCAATCTTCATTTAATTTTAAGGTAAGTCCCAGTATATATCTCAGACAATATGTGAGAACTTGAATTTTACTGATTGATTGAATACCATAGGCTAGTCATGAACCATACCTTGAGTCTCCCAAGGACCAACCTGAAAGCAACATTGGATCTCTGCTAATTTGTCTACTAACAGAGGTCATTGAAACATAATTATCCTTACCACAAGACATTTTCCACGCTTGAAGATAATCAGGAAGTCTGAACTGAACCGTTTCTAGCACCGTCTCAGGCTTAAGCTCCTTATGTCCAAAAACAAAGTCATTGCACGCCTTTCAAATGTAATATAGAATCAAAAGGAACATTAGGAAATCTTCAGAGTTTGAAATATGTGCCCTACTAAGAGAATTGAGCTTAGTATCAATCAGAAGTAATATCTAATGGCTAAATCTGTGAAGATCTAATAGAAAATCTAGATCCAAACTAAATAGCTATTACAAAGTCACACTGCATAAAAACATGATTAATTGTTTTAGAGCCACTCTGACATCGTGAACATTTGTCCTCGATACACATATGATACCTCTTAAGTATCTTTGACACTGGTAAGATACCTTGCTGAATTTTCCATAGGAAAATGCTTAATTCAAAGTCACACGGAATGAAAACATCATTAATTCAATATCTTATTATTCAAAAATAAATTATCTAACTAATATGCTAAAAAAGTAAATATATATGGAATTAAATATTTTTAAGGCACATTTCTAAGTGAATAATAAAGTATTTTTAAGGTTTCTTTGAGAATGATTACTGTGCTATAAACTGTTAAACAAAGGTAGAAATAATATTTGGTATAAAATTTACAAAAAAAAAAAATATTTTTAATAGCAGAATTGATTAAGATGGTATTTGATAGTAATCTAAAATATTCAAAAAAGAGAGCTACTATTATAAGTCCCACATTGGTAGAGTTTATAGCACTATTTCTTTTGATGGTCTATAAAATGAAACTACTCACAACGTATAACACATATATAATAAAACGACAACCACTATCAGTTCTATGTATCACTCTTTCATGAAAAAAATTTCCTCACCCTATTTATAGAATCTAGATGTTATAATCATAATCAAACTCATGTCGTTCAAAGTGTCACTCAAACTTTTATGATTCGTTGCAGTAACATTTAATTACCTTATGTTTATTTTCCATCTTAATTTTGATAAAATAGTCTCATGAATGTTAAAATAATTAACATTCCATTGTTGAAAGTTTGTTTTACTCATACATTGAATCATTTAAGTGTTTTGGAGTAATTGTTTAAATTAAACTACCATTTGAAAATTTAAATTATTGGCTTCCCAACAAAAGTTTCTAAACATTATGAAACTGCCCACTATATAGGGAAACATACATTTAACTATGGAATATTCATCGTTTCAACCTTTATGCGATTTTCCTTTTCAAAAGCATAAGAATTAATCTTTTAATGCTTTGTATTGTATTTTAAATTACGCATTAACCTCTCTTATTTTAATTTTTTATAAGTATTAATTTAATTTTTTTGATCATTTGTACTATACTAAATTATGTTATTTATATTATAAGTTTTTAGCAGAAAATATTCATAACATATAAGTTTTTTTTTGGACAACATAACATATAAGTTTCATAGACAATTTTGTGAAGATATGGAGAAAAATATTTTTATATAAATTGAAAGTAGAAAGAGTGTAATGTAGGCTTCAAAAATCTTAAGAAAAGTGAATATAATTTAAATATAAATTATATTCACTCTTAATTGGCATATTCCACTTTATTGACCATATTCTATTATCAAATTTTATTCGGATGCTAATGTGACTCATGAATTTAACTATTTATAACTTGTATTAATTTTGTAATATAATTTTTTATAGTTGTAATTTACTTAATATGGTTGTTGAATAGATTATAAATGCATAATATTTTTTTTCTTAGTCAAATATTACAACTCCATTGATCCCCAAAAAATTGAAACTTAACTTTAAAAATTTAACGTACGAAAAATGGATATTTCAAATTTTTGTTGCAACAAATTTTTTGGCCTAAATACAATTCCCTAAGAGAAAAGGAAATGAATTTATATCTAACAATAGCAGGTTTCAATTGTAGTATTCCTCTTCTTAGACTAACCTGCTATTCATTATAATAGATATTCGAATACATATTTCAAAAAACTTCAAAATTGGTAATTTACTTCAATTATAATTGTGTTTGTGAATATTTTTGCATTTCTAGTGACCCTTTACTACTAGCCACTTTTTAAAACTCAACAAATAATTATAGACTCTCTAGCCCATCACGGAATGAAGAAGCAAACAAATCCAACTCATGCTTATAAAGCAGCAAACCAAGTTCAATCCCCCCATTTCCATCTCTGCTTTCTGCTATAGTAATCAATCCATTAACATCCACTGTTGCTATCTCTACCTTCAGAGGGCTTCCCCACCCAAAATCAGTCTTATAAACCCCAAATCTGGTAAACCCAGCTATCCCTATCCCTCTTGTTCCTCTAGAAGCCATGGATCGCCATTTAGAAAACAGTGCATCTGCTTCATCCAGCATTGATCCCTTCTCCAACCCTTTTATTATACTGTGTATTTTCTTGGCCACAATAACTACCCCATCTTCCATGGCAAAGTCCTCTGGCTCTGTGTCGATCATACAAGGAAACACACAATTTCCAAGATAGCTTGGATGCACTGGAGGCTGCATGCGGGTTCTGCAATCTGCGGAGAATCCAAAGGCTAAATCAGCGTTGGTTCCACTTCTTTTTATTGCTTTTGCAGTGCAGGTGAATACAAAAGCAGAAGCAAGGACGAAAGTTGAAAGATTCAGAGGCTTTTCTGTGGTTGTTTCTGCTTTGACGTCAACTTTGTTCCACAAGAATAGAACCCTTTTCTTGAGCTTCTCTAAATCTGCACGGTTTAGCTCAAACGTGGCTAGAACCAATTCACCGATACCTTGAGATGAAGTATTTGATAAAATCTTCAAGCTTCGTTCGTTTTTAGGATCGCATCCAACTGCTGCTGATATGAATTTCCATTCATTCAAGTACATGATATCGAGTCCGCTTGGATCTTTGATGACATTCCTGTCCAAGAATGGCTCTAGTTCCCGTAACAGAGATGGCGATTCTTGTGTGGTTTGACAGAGATAAGCCCAGGCCTTCATGAACATGGTTGACGATTTCCCATCAAGAACAGCATGGTGGGTGCTGATGCCTATGCAGAACCCAGTGTCTGGAAAGACAGTGACTTGCAGGGCCAAAACAGAAGCAAGAGAATCTGATGTGTCCAAGTGAGGTACCAAGGGTCGAAACTCTATGGCTTCACGAGGGGCATTGCCTAAGAGTAGGGACAGCAATAGAAACTTAATTCAACTTCATTATGATACTATCTTTGTCTTTTAGAAGAGATATTTGGGTTAAATTCCTTTATATATATATATATATATAATTTGGGTAAATAGTTTAAATCCGCGCCACCTCATTTACAAGAGCTTTACCTAGGCACACTATATATGATATAATTATACTCTACGTTAATGGACAATTAGGTTAATTATGTTACTAGATCAAGTATGTACCTTAATGGGTCAACTCATAATTATCCTATGTGCTTGGGTATAAGGAGGCTTAGAGAGATGAACGAAGCATTCCTTATGAAGGTTGTGTGGGGCTTAATTGTCAAACCAAAGGCACTATGGGTAGAAGTCCTAAAATCGAAATATAAATGGGAGGAACACCCGGATCCCAGATCGAACCAAAAGGTTAATGATTGCTCAAATCTCTGGAGAGGCATACAAAGAATTCGAGGAAGAGTGGAAGAAGGTAGTTCATGGAAAGTCAGGGATGGCAAATCAACCTGCTTTTGGTTAGATGATTGGCTGGAGGGGGAAGGCAGGCTGATAAATCAGGTAAGGGAACAGATTCCAGAAAACCTCCTAAAAACCTCAGTGGCAGAAATGGTTGATAACTCAGGAAATTGGAACTGGCCTACAATTGATCCTTTCATCAACTCTACCACCAGAAGTATTTTACAAGGAACTGACAGGCCTAGAGAGGATTTGGGACAGGACTCCCGGAGGTGGAAGTACAGTAGCAATGGGGAATTCTCGGTGAGTTCAGCATACAGGACTACCATCCAGGGAACCCATCAAAAGTCCTTATGGAAAAAAATATGGAAATGGCCTGGGCCTCAGAAGATGAGAACCCTCTTATGGTTAGCGGGACACAATAAACTACTAACAAATGGGTTAAGATTCGATAGGCACCTAGACCAAACCGGATTGTGCCCAATTTGCAGAAGAGAAAGGGAGAGTACCATTCATTGCATCAGAGACTGTGAACAAGCGAAGAATCTATGGATGAGAATGGTTAAACCAAGCAAATGGAGGAGATTCTTTGACCTAAACACCGATGAATGGCTTGAATGTAACCTATCGAGAGATTTTGGAAGAGAAGACTACTCATACCTGGATTGGAAGATTCTCTTCGGAGTCACAATTTGGAGTATATGGATCCGCAGATGCGAACGAGTCTTCCAGCCTGAATCAACGAACCTCGGTGATATGTTCTTCGGATGCCTCTACAGGGCCAAGGAATGCATGAATTGGAGGGCTTTCGAAGAAAGTACCCAAGGAAGAAGGATCGAGGTTAGGGAGATTGGGTGGATCAGACCTAAGGACGACTGGGTGAAGGTCAATACAGACGGATCAGTGACCAACGGCAACTCAGCCGCCTGTGGAGGGGTCATTCGAAACGCGGCTGAAGACTGGCTGGGGGGTTTTGCTAGGAACCTAGGAAGAGGTAATGTCATCCAAGCGGAGCTATGGCCGATCCGGGTGGCTTTGGAAATGGCATGGGTTCTAGACTACAAGCTGCTAGAGGTGGAATCGGACTCATGGACAGTGGTGGAACTCTGCAGGCAAGGGTGCTCGAGAAATCACCCGGAGGAGGAGCTGATCACACAAATCAGGAAGCTTCTAGAGAGAAGGTGGAAAGTGGAAATATCCTACGCAATGAGGGAAGCAAATCGGGCAGCGGATGCTTTAGCTCGGATGGGCCATGAGATGGGCCCTGGGCTGGTGGAATTTGAGGGGCCTCCTAGTGAGCTGGGTCAGATCCTTATGGAGGATATGAGGGGCCTCAAAACCCCGAGAGTTTGTGTCTACTAGTCTTGTACTCGTTTCTTGTACCAAAAAAAAAATTAACAATGTCCTCATTATTTTATTTTTATTTTGGTAATCGGTTGCCTTATTGTTTAGTTACCTAAAATCTCACTCTTTTTTCATCACCAGGTGACAATATTCAAATGACTAAAATATAATATTGTATAACCTCACAAAATATAAAATATATTAATAATAATAAAAGTAAGAGACAATAAAATGTACTACCATTTTATGAATCATATTTAGTGACACGAATAAAAAAAAGATTTATAAATTTTATTTAATTACTTGAATGAATTAAACAATTAGAACAAGAAAATGATTAACAAAAAAAATAACAATGAAAGAGTGTAATAAACAATTAAGAAACTAAAATTAAACATATATACATACAAGTGGTTTAATGGAGAGAGATTCTTAGATAAATTTGGTTTAAAAAAAATAGATAAATCAAGTTAATTTGTCAAATATAGATTCCACTAAAAAGTATATTGATAACTTATTGATTGACTTAGCCTATCTATATTCTATATACCAGATTTATCTAAAGATATTTTGTTAAAAGATCATGATCATTTAATAACCTATTAAAAATTTTAAATTATAATAAATAATGAAATATGTTATAACAACTCAGCTCAAATTCACCCAAATCATTTCTCACTCATACCTGAGAGATGGTTAAAGTCTGCATCAATCTCTGCTACAACAAGCGAGACTCCATTGCCAGGAGTGTAATGGAGGAAGGGTTTCTGCGAATGGGAAGGCCAAACAATGTTACCAGCCAGAGGGAGGAAGTGATGGAGGGTGATGGAGAGGGAGCGTTTAAGTTTGGGAATCAAAGTGTGGTAGAAGAAGGAAGGGTGTTGCAGTAGTGAGTGAGGATGAGAGTAGAAGAAAAGGCGCTCTGCAGGATGGAGCTTGAACCATAACAAGTCAAAGAAGGTGAGAGGAAGAGACAGCTCGGTTGCAGACGCTGGTGGAGAAACCCGGCAAATTTCATGTATTTTCAGAGAATTGCAGCTGTGGAATTCCATTTAGAAGAGGGAATAATGAAGCTTGAAATGGACTCAGACTCTCAGAGCAACACTCAATTGGTAAAATCAAATTACATGGATAAAAGAATCTTCGGTTCGATTACTGTTAGTGACTTTTTATTAGTAGACATTCATTAATTGCCGTACGTTGTCTTGAATTGGATCACCCCATTTTACTCTTAAATTTTTGCTTTAAAATACAATTAGAAAACAGAAAATAGGTTACTTGATTATTAATGATGTTTCTTCAACACGTAATTAAAATCATTGACGTAAAATAGCAGGTTGTTTTCTATTAACTTAAAACAGTTTAATTTCAATGAAGATGTGTCTTTCCAAAAAACATCCAACCAGATTTTAATATCATTTATAATGTCATTGGTTAAGAAAGAAATAAAAGAAGGGAAAAATAAAGTTTTAACGTAAGTGCCGGCAGAAAAATAAAAGAAAGCAAATTGATTATCATATATTTATGTAATTGTTCTGGTGCAACTCTATGGATAGCTAACTTCTCAGGAGACCACCTCGTTAGAGAATGTAATCAAAGGCTGAACATTCATCTCTTTCATCTCGTGTCATGCTCCCATTTTCCGTCAACGTTAGTCTTGTAAGTTTATCAGTTTTAATTGTATTATTATACATAATAATCATATATCTTGTGTGTTAGCATTATAATTTGATAGTCTCTTCCTTTCTTTTCTTTTAGGTTGGAAAAGGATAGACTTTGTAATTTGAAGTTGGTTTTGCAATTCATTTATAGAATGTTTAGGTTTCTAATTGTTAAAGTTATAATTTTAAAACTTTTGACTATTTTTAATTTTTTTTTGGGAATATTTGGATTAACATTACTACAATAAAAGTTGTCACCCAAAGTCCAACAATAGCCATTAAAAATATTTAGTAACAACTTTTAGTCGCCACTAAGTCGTTGCCTATTTTCAATAGCAACTCAAGTCGCTACTAAAAATTAATATTTAGTTGCGATTAAAAGAGTTTGCCACTTAAAATAGATTTTAGTGGTGACTTAAATCTCTAATTGAATACTAATTTTCAGCAATAGTTTTATAAAATCACCACTAAAATCTATTTTCAAAATAATTTATCTTCACACTCATGTTACGTTTATTGGTAGCGACTAGTTGGAATCAGCGGTAATTTTAATCGCCACTGGAGCTATTTTTTATGGCTACTAAGTAGATTTTCATTAAATCTTTTTGTAAAATGTTTGATGTTGCTGGAGGTCACATTTAGTGGCAATTTCATGTCGTAAGTAAAGACTGTTTCTAATTTCTTTTTTTGTGTTTTAATTTACATTTACACTATTTTCTATAATAAAAATCAGTATGTAAAGCAATCAAAAGAAATATAGAAATTAATAAAATATTACACATTAACATAAGTTCAAATCTAACAAATGTTTGTGGCAAATACTATTACTTAATAAAAAATAACAAGCATAATAATAAAGTGACAAAGTAAAATCAAGTCTGTGATTCTTTTGGAGATGTATATGTTGTATTAGGTATAAAGGTCGATGCAACACTAACAGTGAAGCTTATCAAAATTTGTCTCTGTTCACGTACAACAAAATTAAATAATCAAATTACGAGAGATATGCCACTTCAAATCAAGATAAAATTTAATCCAATATTGGCTTCACCATATCACAACCTAGCAACAAAATTTCTCTCCTAAGATGATTGAAAATTGTTATTCTTTTCCAATCATTTTTAATTAAATAAGGTTACATGATATATATTACAAAAAATTTCTTAAAAAAATGAAAATATTTATGACTTACTAATAAAGAAAAGAATAGAACAAAATCAATAAATTAAAATTAGAAAGTAAAAGTTATCCAAAAGGAAAACTGCAAAGTAAAATTCATCCAAAAATAATATGCATCGGTTTGACTTCTATATGAGTGGGTTATTTATTTTATATGAATTTTGGGTACTTTGATGTATAAGTAAGAGCGTTTTTTTACACTAGCATTATTTTAGTTATTTTAGTGTTGTCCACTGAATAGAGATGAAGTGTAGAAGCTATGTTTTAGACTCTCAGTGGCTATATATCATTCTTTGTTTTAATTTATTTGGCACAAGTCACAATCCCTCTTTTGGCTACGTCTCCTTTGTGATGTTTTGGAGCCCTATGTGCCAATCCTAGTCCCATTATTTACTTCACTTCCATCCATAAGCGCAACTATGTGTGCCCTAAGGCATAGGAAATATGGGAGTTGATGTATTGATTAGTGGATCTATAGAGAAGTCTATTCAAATACAAAGCCCTCTCATCCTCATATCATATAAAAAAAAATTAAATAAGACAAACCAAAAAAAACCTCTGATAATGGCAAATCTCATCTTGCTTACTCCTGATTGTCGTTCATCGTTTTAATCAATTCAAGAATCACCATCAGCAATATAAATGCAAGAGCATTACAAGTGGAGCTTTAAGCATCATTTACAATTCCCCACCTCTGCCACCTCCCCTCTCTTTTACCTTTTCAGTAATTTGCCCAACTTTCATATTCTTATTCAATCTTTTAATTCATTATGAAGTTGTTGAATTATAAATTTAGAATTTTCATATATATCTAATAATGAAGAAGTTAAACCTGTAATGTATCTTATCATACTCAATTCTTTAATAAATCGATTTTCAAACACTTAATACATTAGAATGTTCATGTACTTTTTTTTCACATCTATTTCAATAAAGAATAAGTGAGGGTTCATTCCAACCATAATTGCCGTTGAGACAATAAGAAGGTAACCTATGACTAAAGCTAATATTACAACTATCTAACATAAATTTAAAGTCTAAAATCTGCTCAAATAATGCTTTAAAAGCTAAGAAGGTAACAATCTTGAGCCAAACATTTGACCCATGCATGGATATCCTAGTCAAACAACAGCATGTAACATACATTCATATTAATAACAATAAATAATAATAATACTAATAATAATAATATAAAAAATGATAATAATAAAAAAGAACAAAACTTGAAATTTGTCACTCTTGAACCACTTTCTCCATGACTGCTTACTATTCAACAAGAACCTTTTTCTTGTAGTGTTTTCTGCATAAAAACCAGAAGAAGGTGATGTCCAGGTGTTACTATCCTGAAATCTGAGAGGCAATCACAAGATATAATTATTTTGCTAAAAATGTACTAAAAAAATTAAAGAAGATGCCTTCACAGCAGTCTGTGCATTAGCTAGGTCAATTTCTTCAGATTTTTCTCCTCTGATAATAGTTGCTTTTGTGAAATACACAAGTAGCAATGAAAGAAACATGTCCGTGGGTCTTTCTTTATTTGGTTGGCTGTTTCTTACGAAACTGGTGGAGTCTTTGTGTCAGAGGCATTGGTGGTTCAACTCAAGGAGGTCAGATATGAGAATGAGATCAACATTAATGCTAGCAGCCTATGTGAAAGTGTTAAAGCTTTCAAATTTGGGAAGGAAGAGGCATTTAACTGGGGAGATTGTGAATTACATAGCAGTTGATGCCTATCGGATAGGAGAATTCTTGTGTGGTTCCATTCAGGATGGAGTTTTGCATTGCAACTTCTCTTACCCATTAGTGTCCTATTTTGGGTTGTAGGTATTGGTGCTCTTCTTGGTTTAGTCCTCCTCCTCATCTCTGCACTGTAAGATAATTCATGTGATCTAAACATGTTTCTAAACTTAAAGTAACATGAATAAATCAAACAAATGCGGAATAAAATAGGATTACACCAACCTCCCGCCATTGCTTTTCTTCAAGTTTTTCAAAGATTTTAGTGTTTCCAAATCTGATCTCCCTTTCTCTAAATGGTGTAAATTCGTAGGAATGTCAAAAGGGACAGACTCAGAAACCAAAACACATTTATATAGATGTTCTACCATCAAGAACATTCATGGAGGAGTTACCACCTCAATAATGGTTTTTCATGGCCATTCAATCCCTCATTTAATCAAAAAATGTTAGACCATAAATCTGAATAATGGGATTTGATTATTAATAAAAGAAAAATTGTTACATTCTCCTACTTGGTCCATATGTTTAACCTAATGATTTAAATGAGTTATCAAACAACTTTCTTAAGAAATAAATACATGAATCATAGTGATATGTCCTCTAAAATCGAGTAATATCAACCATGTATTACAATGCATTTAGTTTCTCAAGTGTTATACTTAATGTGGTAACAAAAATTTAATGAATAAACCCTATGTTTATTCTTGGTCTAAAACATAATATATTTTCTCAAATGAATTAAAGTGCACATTAATATGAGAAAACATCACAATATATAAGAATTTCATTAATTACCTATATGTATACAATCATAAAGTGGAACCAAGTCCCATTTTCTCTACATGATCCTTGAATTTTAGTGGTGGCATGCCCTTAGTCAAAGGATCAGTGATCATCAATTCAGTGTTAATGTGCTCAATGAACACTTTCTTTTCTTTTACACGTTCTCTAATAGCTAAGTACTTAATGTCGAGTGTTTACTTTGACTTCCACTTTTATTATTCTTAGCCATAAAGACAGCAGCTGAATTATCGCAGAAAATTCTTAATGGCCTAGAAATTGAATCCATAATTCTAAGCCCAAAAATGAAATTCTTAAGCCATACACCGTGAGAAATAACCTCAAAACAGGAGACAAACTTGGCTTCCATAGTAGAAGTAGCAGTTAAGATCTGCTTAACACTTCTCCAAGAAACAGCTCCACCGGCTAGTATAAAAATATATCCTGATGTTGACTTGTGAGAATCAACACAGCTAGCAAAGTCTGAATCTAAATAGCCGATCACATCCAAATTGTTCGTCTGTCTATACATAAGCATATAGTCTTTGGTCCCTTGTAGGTACCTCATGACTTTCTTTGCACCTCTCCAGTGGTCCATTCCTAGGTTATTCTGATATCGCCCGAGTATCCCCACAACAAATGTAATGTCAGGTCTTGTGCAAACCTGAACATATATAAGGCTTCTGACAGCAGAAGCATATGGGATGTCCTTCATAGATTCCCTCTCATTGTTCTTCGGGCATTGATTCAAATTGAACTTATCTCCCTTCACAATGGGAGCAACACTTGGTGAACAATCATGCATCTGAAATCTCTCTAAAACTTTATTGATATAGGTTTCTTGTGATAGACCTAAAATACCTCGAGGTTTATCCCTATGGATCTTAATGCCAATGACATAAGATGCCTCACCCATATCCTTCATGTCAAAATTTTTAGAGAGGAATTGTTTCATCTCATGTAGCAAACCCTTATCGTTGGTTGCAAGCAACATATCATCCATGTATAAAACAAGAAAACATATTTTACTTCCACTGACTTTCTAGTATATATATTGATCCATGGGATTTTTAACAAATTCGAATGAAGAAATTATTCCATGGAATTTAAAATACCATTGACGGGAGGCTTGTTTTAAACCGTATATAGATTTCTTAAACTTACAAACCAAGTTCTCACCATCACTAGAGGAGAAACCTTCAGGTTGTTTCATATAAACCTCCTCCTCTAGATCACCATTAAGAAATGTCGTTTTTACATCCATTTGTTGCAACTCAAGGTCAAAATGAGCAACTAATGCCAAAATAATACGAAGAGAATCTTTATTAGATATAAGAGAAAAAGTCTCCGTGTAAGCGATTCCTTCTTTTTAAGTAAATCCCTTAGCAACAAGTCTCGCCTTGTATCTCTCAATATTGCCTAATGAATCATTCTTGGTCTTAAAGACCCATTTATAGCCAATTTCCTTCACCCTATTAGGCAACTCTACAAGTTCCCAGACGCCATTACTCTTCATGGAATTCATCTCATCTGTCATGGCATCATACTACAAATTTGACTCTTTGCAACTCATGGTTTGTGAAAATGTTTCAAAATCATTTTCAACTCCTATATTATCGTCAGACTCTTGTAGATACACTATAAAATCACTAGAAATAGCTAATTTTTTGTCTCTAGTAGATCTTCTTAATGTTGTAGCATCACCCTCTTGAAGAGTTTGAGGTTCAACATGTTCAGAACTGCTTGTAAATCCTGAATATTTTGATCTAATTGATCAGCTTGTGGAAACTCAATGACTGGTTGTTTAGTACCCGTTTGTACTTGAGGGGTGCTATGAACAATAACTAATTTGTCACTTGAAGTGAAAGGTTGAGACTGTATATGATCATGTGCAGAAACTAAGTTCATGAACTGATCACTCCCACTAATCAAGTCATTCTCAAGAAATTTAGCATTTCTTGATTCTACTATCCTAATTATGTGAGATAGACAATAAAACTTGTAAATTTTGGATCTTTCGGCATATCCAATGAAATATCCACTAATGGTCCTCGGGTCCAGTTTCTTCTCTTGTGGATTATATATCCTCACGTCAGACGGACATTCTTAAAAGCGCATATATCGCAAACTCGGTTTCCAGCCTTTCCATAATTCAAAAGGTGTCTTTTGGACAACCTTAGTTAGAACTCGATTTAATATATACATAGCCGTCTTTAGTGCTTCAGTCTACAAGGATTTTGGAAGATTGAAGTTACTAAGCATACTCTGCACCATGTCCAATAATGTTCAGTTTCTTCTTTTCGCAATACCATTCTAGTCTGCAGAACCAGGCATAATATATGGGGCAACAATCCCATGCTCTTGAAGAAACTTAGCAAAGGGACCAGGTGCTTGTCCATTCTTTGTATATCTACCATAATATTCTCCACCTCTATCTGATCTCACTATCTTTATTTGCTTTCCACATTAGTTATCAACTTCAACCTTAAAGACTTTGAAGGCATCCAATACTTCTTTTTTATTATGAAGATATATCGTGAGTAATCATTTATAAAGGTGATGAAATATTTCTGACCATGCGCATCTATGTCTGGACAGTATATATCAGTATGAATGATTTCTAATATGTTCGAACTCCTATTAACACCTTTTTTAGACATGTTGGTCTGCTTTTCCTTAATGCAGTCCACACAAGTCTCAAAATTAGTAAAATCTAAAGTACTAAGTACCACATCTCTTACTAACCTCTTAATTCTCTTTATGGAGATGTGTCCCAATTTTTGGTGCCCTAACATAGAGGAATCCTCATTAATATTACACCGTTTAATACCAGTTTGAACTTGCATTGAATAATAATTAGTATCACTTTGTAAATTAAGATGATAAAGACCATTAGAAAAAATAATATTCCTAACACAATATGAATTATATAATAAAATGAATGATGTGTCTTTAAAATTAAAGAAATATCCAAAAGGTACAAGTCTAGAAACAGAAATCAAGTTTCGTGAGAAACTTGGTACATAAAAGGTCCTTTCTAACTTTAAAACATAGTCACTACTTAAAGTTAAAATGCAAGTTCCTATTGCTTCCACATGTGAGCCCATCTTGTTGCCTGATAAGATGCTCTGCTCACTTCCCACTGGTTTCCTTAGATTTTACATACCCTGCAAGGAGTTTGTAATATGGATTGTTGATCTAGAGTCAATCCACCAGGTGTTAATATTAATATTAGCCATATTAGATTCATAACAGACAAACGAGATTGATTTACCTTTCTTCTCAAGCTATTTTTGGAATTTGGTGCATCCTTTCTTCATGTGTCCTTTCTTTTTACAGAAGAAACACCTTGCTTCTTTCTTTATATCAGTTTGAGGTGGTATTTTACCTTTCCCCTTCTGATTAACTTGAGACTTATCAGGTTTGTTCTACCCATGAGCTGTTGCTAGCAATGCACTCTTACCCACCTCCATCAATAGCCTTTCTTCTTCTTGCACATACATGGTCATTAATTCATTAATTGACCATTTTTCTTTATGCGTATTATAAGAAATCTTGAAAGGCATGTATTCCTGTAAAAGGGTGTTAAGAATGTAGTGCACTAAGAAGGACTCCGACATATCAACCTCGATTTTTGTGAGTTGAGCTAAAATATCACGCATTTGCATTATGTGCTCGCGCACACCTCTTACACTAGTGAGTCAGAGAGAAGAGAACTTCATGATCAAGGTGCTTGCTAAGGCCTTTTCAAAAGTGACGAATTGTTCGTCAATGGCTTTCAGCAAATCTCAGACCTTCTCATGCTGATCGACAGAACCACGTATACCGGCGGTGATTTTAGTCTTAATGAACATCACGCTGAGCCGATTGGATCGCTCCCATAGGTCATATAGCGTAATTTCAGTCGGCGTGCTTTCATCAGTGATTGTAGGTGGTTCGTCTTTCCTAGTAACATAATCTATGTCTATTCACCCTAAATAGAGGAGTATTCTTTCCTTCCATACCTTATAATTATCTCCTTTAAGTTTGAGAATATCATAGCAAATATCAGAGAAACTAACAAATTGAGAAACTGTATAAAATCCAAAAGCTTATGTCAAAATTTTTTAGGCTTATTAGTTTAAATTTCATGTATTACCAATGTAAACATGTATATATATGAATCTAGTGATATAAAAATTACCTGTAGGCTAAATTTTTAATTCAATTAGATTTATATGTACTCTATGGTAGAATTATCAAATTATGTACTTAATTTCATATATTATGGATATATTATGAAAATAATTTAATTTTCTATCCAAATATCTTTATGATAAAACTATCAGATTATATACCAATTCATAACTCCTGTAGGTAAATAATGAAAATAATCTGACATTTTATCCTAATTAATTATATAAATATAATAAAAATTCCTGTGGGATAAAATTTATTATATTAAATATAATTAATTACAATACTATGTCTAATTCTTTATGTGACCCTAAACAAAAATTAATATATAATTTTAATTAATTAAAGATGCTGTGGCTAATCCCTAATTAATTAAGATTATAAGGATCACTAGACATATTATTAAGTTTTATAAGAATAATCCTAAATTATATATATTTTAATAATATCAAAGCTTAAGGATATATTAGAGTATATAAATAAACATCTCATAAATAAAACAGAATTGCATAATTAAATTAAAATATTATGCATAAAAATACTCATTCTTAATAGCATGAAAATAAAACATAAAAAATATTTATGCATCATAAGAGTATTTTATCTAAATTGCATGTATATAAAATAACATAATAAAATATATACATACACATAAAATAATTCAAAGAATTATAAATATGGAAACCAAATATGAAGGGAAAAATATTTTGTATTTAAAATCCCTTAACAATATTTTCCTGCCAATCTTAAACCAACAGACACTCACGGCCTAGTGGCACTATCTCATGCCTCATTCCTAGAAGGCTGCGGGTTCAAATCCTACTGTATGCAGTTTTTATATACATGTTAATATAAAACTTTAAATATTAAAATAGCACATACATAACTAAAAGCGCCTCTTAGACCAGCGGCTAGAACAAATCTATTCTTACCTGAGGGTCGTGGGTTCAATTCCCGTGTATGCATTTTCATATACATTTTAATAGAATCCTTTATATAATAAAAGAAGCCCAAATATTATTGAAGAAGCATGCTAGACCAGTGGGTTCTAGCCCCATGGATGCATTTTTCATATGCATTTCTTTGTATGTCTTTAAATAATAAAAACATCACTTATCATACTAAAGATGCATCACAGATTAGTGGCTAGAGAGTATGCATTCAAACGGAGGTGACACGAGTTCAAGGCGTGGAAGCTGCATCCCGTGGAAATTTTTTTTTAAAACAAAAAACATTGTTCATAATCTTCAACCTCTAGCGGGTCAGAAAAACCCAGTCGTGACCCTGTTTTGACCCACGAAAAACCTGAATTTTTCTCCCAATTTTGACCACAAAAAATGATGCATAATATACTGAAATGATCAGAAAATAATATCCTAATAATTCATGATCTCATATTGCATCAACAACGTGAAACAATTTCCAGAAAAATCATGAACAGTTACACCATATATGTAAAGCAAAGCAAATGTCATTTTATGCTCTGATACCAAATGTAAGATAATTGATGTGATCTAAACATGTTTCTAAATTCAAAGTAACATGAATAAATCAAACAAATGCGGAATAAAATAGGATTACACCAACCTCCCTTCATTGCTTTTCTTCAAGTTTTCTAAAGGTTTTAGTGCTTCCAAATATGATCTCCCTCTCTCTAGATAGTGTAAATTTGTAGGAATGTCAAAAGGGACAGACTCAGGCACCAAAACACATTTATATAGATGTTCTGCATCAAGAACATTCATGGAGGAGTTACTACCTCAATAATGGCTTTTCATGGCCATTCAATCCCTCATTTAATCAAAAAACATTGAACCATAAATCTGAATAATGGGATTTGATTATTAATAAAAGTAAAACTATTACATGCACTCCTTAATGTTCCATTTGCAAAGAAGTTAAAAAAATTTCAAACAGAAGTCTTAGTTTGCCAAGATTAGCGAATCAAGACAACTCAGAGATCCTAAGCAATATCAAAATTATTAAGTTGTAATCTTGGGAGGATAAATTTAAGAGCTTGGTTGAATCACTTCATGCTAGTGAATTCAAATGGTTGGTTGAGGCATAGTTCACGAAGTTACAATCTTGCAGTTTGTGGGCCAGTTGGAGCTGCGAAATCTTCTCTCTTGTATGTTATTCTTGGAGAGATGCCAAACATCTCAGGAAACGTGAGTTATAAACCAAAAAATTATTGTTATAATGCAGTAAATTTGTTCATCTATTTTATTTTAGTATACACTATATAGTTATATTCTAAACTGAATGCAATCAGGTTAACATACAAGGAACAATAGCATATGTTTCTCAAACTTCCTGGATAAAAAATGGGACAATTCGTGATAACATACTCTTCAAAAAGTCATTGGAAGAAACTAAACCAAAGTGCCATTAAGGTATCTACTTTGAATAATGATATAACTGGTTTTAGCCATGGTGATCTTACAGAAATAGGCCAGGGAGGCATTAACTTGAGTGGAGAACAGAAGCAGAGGATTCAACTTGCCCGAGCTCTCTATGATGATGCTGATGTATATATTCTTGATGATCCTTTCAGTGCAGTAGATGCACATATTGCTACAGTTTTGTTTCATGTAAGAAGAACACCTTACACTGTAAATGTAAGAGGCATATAAGGCCTTCTTTTTAGTGCATTCTACTTAATTTCAAATTTTAACTACATGATTTTGTCATGAATGCTCTGAGGGAGAAAACACTCATCCTAGTGACTCATCAAGTGGAGTTTGCAACAATGACAAAAAAATATTGGAAAAGAAGAGAAAGAAGAAAAAGAACTTAATTAGCAAATACAGCCTTTATATCAGCAACCATCCCAAAAAATTTTCTCTATTTTCTTTTCTCTCCCTTACTTCAACACCCAAAAAACAACCAAGTCTACCTCATCAATGACACAACAATTGCAACTGAAGCCTTTGATTTCAAGTACAACTTTACCTTCCTATCCAACAGATGAATATAAAGAACTAGCCATAAAAAAATAAGAAAAGCTTAACAACCATAAAAACAATAGACCTAGTGTTCCATTAACAAAAGACATATAGAAATCAGAGACAAACATAAAAAAACACCATACCTTTGGGGAGGGCAAAGAACTTGGAGTGGTGGGACAAATGCAGAGGGAGACTTACGGAGATCCTTAGATCCTCGAAAATAGGGAGCAATACTTGTAGAGTGAACACTTTGGAGTTTGAGCAATTCATAAATATTTTCACACAATATAATATCCATAACTTGAAGCAATGAAACCAAGCCAAAATACACAAAAGCAAGTTGAGAAGTTCATCAAAAGAACCTATTGAACATCTTTCAAGTGAGAAAGCGGCACCGTTTCACGTTCTTGCTCTTGTGTTGATTAATGCTGATGAAGCTATGAAAGATTGAGAGAACCCAAGAGAGAAGAGAGATTGAGCGAAGATGAGCAAAAACAGGGGCATAAGAATCAAGGGAGAGAGAAGATAGAGAGAGATTGAGAGACATAAGATCCACAACAGAGAAGAAAGGGAAAGGCGTGTGTTTCTTTTTTATAGAGGGGAGGGAATGGATTTATTTTTGCTAGAGGGAGTGTACAAGGGAAAAATGGAAATTTTCACCGCACTTCTTCTTTCTTTTTTTTCTTTTTTTGGTGACAGCTATTTTTAAGTCGCTATTAAAATTTTTTAAAAAATATGTATTTAATAATCTTTTAATGGTGACTCAAAATAAGTTGTCACTAAAGATTAATTTTCAATAGATACCAAAAATAATCGCTATTAAAAATAATTTTCAATGACAATTTTTTTTAGTTGTCATCAAAAAATCGCTATTAAAAATTCATTTTCTGGTAGTGATTGTCATGACTCTAAAATAAAAGTATGCAACTAGCACGAGTATTGTAAATAATTTAATTCCATAAGCTTTTAATCGAATACAAACATAAATTGGATATTTGGAATAATATAATAATGTAACATGACATAATTTATCATATATTGGAGAGTTTCGATTTCTATATTGTACAAAAAAAATAAAAATAAAATAGTTACAAAGACAAAAGTAGAGATTCTGTTTATGGTATAAAGAGTACTTTTAGAGTTCAATCTTAATAATATAGATAGACAAACAGACAAATGAAATCCACTAGAACAAAGTTACGCTTACCAAAGTATAGCTTGATAGCTTACTTCGCTACTGAAAACGGATTAAATTTTATATGTTTATTTGAAAAACATTAGTAATGAAGGAGGGAACTTACAACTTAGTAAGTAAATAATACACACTATAATGGAAAAAGTCAATAGCACAAGTTTTTCATAAAAAAAAAAGCCAAAAAAAAATTATAACAAAAAATATAGTATTGACAATAACTATCTGATAGAAATCAAAGAAAACAAGAATTACTAATTTTTAATAAAAATTGCTAAATGGTCATTAATATAAAATTTAACAAGTTTATAAGAAATTTTATCATAGTTAGAATAACATAGATCAAATTAAAATGTTAGAGATATTGAAGATATTCTTTCCTAATTTATAGAGAATTTATTTACATAATATTTGACATTTATTTTCTTGTATATCTCCCTTTATTCTGAGGTAAATCACCTTGATTATAGGCTATATATTATCCCTAAATTATAGCTATATGTTTGTCTAATTATAGGAGGATTGTTTTATTGTTCATGGTATCAGAGCTTGATTTAGCTCTTCTGCAATCCCAAACCTAGGCCTTCAAAACCATCCAAAAGTTGACCTTTCCAATTATGTTGCTTCTTTATTTAGTCTTAGTTACTATTCATCTCTCAAGGCCTTCATTGCTATTTACCGCATAAAATGTCTAAATTCTCCAAGAATATCTCTGCTTCCAAATCACAACCTACTCTCTTGGAACCACCCAAAACCAATCCTCCAACAGTCGAACTACATAATTTAGGAGTTGTTGCCCACCTAGATGGTAAAAAAATATTTACAGTGGGCAAGATTTGTGACACTAGCTCTTAAAGGTAAACAAAAACTTCATCATCTCATCGAAAGTCACTAAATGGTACAAATGATAAGTTCAAGTCATGGGAGGTTGAGGACACAATCATCATGACCTACTTGTTGAACTCAATAAAGTTTGAAATTTCTCATAATTTCATGTTTCATAAAATATCAAAACATATCTAGGAGGTAGTCAACAAAACCTATTCAAAGGCACAAGATATTGTTGTTGTCTACTAGTTAAAGACTCAGTTTGCTCATATCAAACAAGTTAATATGTCTATTATAGAATACTATAATATATTGACCATATTATGGTAGGAAATAAATCTGTAACAAAAACTAAAATTAAATTCAAGTGAAAACGCTCAAGCCTTTCTTCAGGAGAGAGAGCAAGATCAAGTATTTGAGTTTTTAGTTGGTTTGGATGAGGAATTTGATTAGGTTCAAGTTCACATTCTTGGGAAAGAGTTCTTGCCAAACTTGAATGAGACATTCTATATAACCCAAATAGAGGAAAGCCGTTATGTTGTAATGTTGGATATTACCTCTAATTCGATTGCTAACTCAGCCCTTATTGCTACAAAAGGGAAAATTGAATAGTCGGTCCAGAAAATAATCTAATAAAGTTCCAAACCATGACAATTTATGGTGCACTCATTATAAGAAATCCAGACACACAAGGGATAATTGCTTCAAATTGCATGGCAAGGAGCAGGTCTTGAATCAAGTCAAGTAACATCGTACTTAAGCCAACTTCCTAGCCAAAGAAAGAGCATTGCAACTTGAAACTTCTAAGAATGATAATATTCAATCCCTTAATGAGGAAAAAGTTGAAAAGCTGCGAGCTTTCCTTGAAACACTGACATCTAGTTCATGCTCTCTTACTTAGTCAAATAAGTGTCTAAATTTTGATATTTTTAAAATTACTAAATTAGTCTCAGGATCATAGATCATAGATTTAGGTACAATTGACCACATGACCCATTCCTCATACTCTTTGAAGACCTATAAACCTTATTCTAATATTAAATCCATATGTGTGGCTAATGGTAAGTCCATTCAGGTGACAGGAAAATATAATATTGATCTATCTCTGAAAATATCTCTAAAAAACATCCTCCCTATGCCAAAAATTTTTGCCAACCTTTTCTCTATCCATCAACTTACAAAGAGCCTTGACTACCTTGTTATTTTTAGTCCTTCTTATTGTGTTTTTTAGGAAAAGAGGATGGAGAAGGTGATTGGATATGCTAAGAAAAGAAATGGACTATATTATCTTAAGAGTACCAACAATAGCTTTCCTTCCAAAATATGAAAAAAAAAATTTCATGTTGTCTTAAGCTCAATTTGCTTCTTTAGCCCATGGTGTTTGAAACAGTAATGTCAATAAAGTATGGTTAAAGCATTGCAGACTTAGTCATCCACCTTTCTCTTTGATGAAATCTATGTTTCCTAATTTGTTTAGGAGCATTAATTTTTACTCTTTGCATTGTTAGCATTATGAACTTACAAAGCACCATAGAGTGCCATTCCCAATTATCAATAAATTTTCAAAATACTCATTTTTCTGCGATGCATATGAATGTCTAGATACCTTCCAAAATTCCAAATACTAATTAGGCCAAATGGTTTGCATCCTTCATTGATGATTGCACTAGACTAACTTGGCTATATCTTCTAAAAAAAATAAGAAATTAGCCTAGTCATCCCTAAATTCTATAAGCTAATCTTTACTCAATGTGGTGTCTTCATTACAACATTCAGGTCAGCTAATGCAAGATACTATTTCAATCACACTCTTAACTATTTATTTGATCAAGAGGGAATTGTCTATGTATCATTATGTATCAACACCCCACAAAAGGGTAGTTGAATGAAAGAGTCATCACTTGCTTAATGTCACTTATTTTTTACTCTTCCAAATGCATGTTCCTAAATAATTTTGGGCTGAAGTTGTCCTCACCACAACATTTCTCATTAGTCAGCTACCGTCTAAGGCTCTCTTAAACAAAAGCCCTTTAGATATTTTGCTAAATCATCATCCAAACTCCATGTCCCTAAACACACTAAGCCGTAGAGTTTTTGGTTTCCTTGCATTTGTCCACATTTATAGACAAAATCATGGAACTTGACCCAAGAGCCCTTAAATGCAGATTTTTAGGGTATTCTAAGGTTAAAAAAAGGTATAAATATTTCCACTCTTTATCTAAGAAGTTCTATGTTTGTGTGGATGTCTCTTTTTGTGAATCTATCCCATACTACTCTTCTCACTAACAGAGGAAGAAATCTTATGTCGGTGAGGATACATCTTGAATTCCCATTCTCAGTATTCCACCACCAGTTGAGCCATCTCTTAAGAATGATCATGATCTCATTTTTGTACTATCAAGGGAGAAAACAGAATCCATTCCAAAGCCCAAAGAATCACTTACAATGTACTTAAGGAGATATAAGTCCCTATCTACCCGACAACATGTCCAATCATTTGATTCAACTTCTATTGAAATTCATAGAGAAATATCAAGTACAGAATAAGAACCCAATACTTCCACTAATCTTACTTTGGTTAAAAATGATTCGTCTTTACCTACTAAAAATAACTCAAAACTTGATCTACCCATTACTATGAAAAAAGGAAAAAGAACTTGCACTCAACACCCTATATCCGATTATATGTCCTACTATAAGCTTTCAACCCAATATAAATCCTTCTTGTTAGTCTTATCTACCATAAATATCCCACAGAATATGTAAGAAGCCTTAAAAGATAGAAATTGTTCATAAACCATGGAAAAGGAAATGAGAGCACTTGAGAAAAATAAAACATGGAACATTGTTGTTAAGCCTCCAAAAGTACCAATGCGGTATAGATAGGTTTTCATTGTGAAGTATAATGCAAATGGGACTTTAAAATGACATGAGACAAGATAAGTGGCAAAAAGGTATACTCAAAAAGTAAGAATATATTATGTAGAAAATTTTGCATTTATGGCAAAAATGAACATAGTTCAAGTCTTACTAGCCTTTACGGTTCACTTTCAGTGCCCCTTTCAACAATTTTATTTAAAAAATGTCTTCTTCCATAGAGATTTATAATAAGTGGTATACATAGAGCCACCACTGTTGTTCCATAAAAGTTTTGGTGACAATTAAGTGTGTAAAGGCACTTTATAGGCTACAATAGTCACTTAGAGCATGATTTGAGTGATTTGTAAAGACAACAAAGAAGATGAAATATGTACAAAGTAGAAGGGATTGCACACCTGTCATAAAAAATTCACCTAAGAGGTCGGTTATAGCTTTGTTGGTTTATGCTAATGATATCATAATAACATAAAATAATATAATTGAAATAGAGAGATTGAAGTTTGAATTTGCCTGAGAATTTGAAATGAAAGTCTTAGGAAGGATTGGTATAGAAGTTGCTTACTCTAAGGAATGAATCTTTTTATCTTAAAGAAAAAATGTCCTTGATTTGTTAAAGGACACGGGGACATTGAAAAGCAAGCTAGCAAGCACCCAAATTAAGAGAAATCATAATCTAAATGAGAGACAGGGTGATATTGCTATAGAAAAAGGAAGATACCAGCGCTTAGTTGGGAGGTTGATTTATCTTTTACACACTAGACTAGATATTACATATGCAATGAGCCAATTTATGCATAATCCAGAGAAAGAACAGAAGCAAAAAGTCCAGAGGATCCTACAATATTTGAAATCTACACCTGGAGTAGGACATTTGATTTGACTGAATAAGGAGTTTTTGGTGGAAGGATATGTAGATGCTGACTATGAAGAAGTTAATTGACAATCCATGACAAGATATTATACCTTCGTTGGTGGTAGCTCGTAACTTAGAGAAGTAAGAAATAAGACGTGGTGGCAAGATTAAGTGCAAAAGCAGACTTCAGAGCCATGGCTCAAGAAATTTTTTGAGTTATTATGGTTAATGATAATATTAGATGATTTAAGGATTAAGAGAACAACATTAATGAACTTGTATTGTAACAAAAAATTAGCACTTAGCATTGCCCATAATCTATTTTAACATGACCAAAGTAAGCATGTGAAGATTAATAGGCATTTTATAAAATAAAAATTAGATGATGGTATAATTAACATGCCATACATTCGATCTGAACATCAAATAGCTGATGTACTTACTAAAGGTCTCCCCACTTAGAAGTTTTAGGAGTTAATCATCAAGTTAGGATTGAAAGATATTCACTCACTATCTTGAGGGGGAGTGTTAGAGATATTGAAGATATTATTTCCTAATTTGTAGGGAATTTATTTAATGAATATTTGACATTTATTTCCTTGTATATCTCCTTTAATTCTGAAGTAAATCTCCTTGGTTATAGGCTGTATATTCTCCTTTAATTGTAGCTATCTATTCACTTAATTATAGGATGATTGTGGTTGTATATATTGTATATATACATAGGCAATTGCCTCTAAATAATAACATACCAAATTACTTTTTTTTCATAGAACCTTTATCATTCATAAACTAAAAGTAGTAAGAAGAATTTTGCATTAGAACTATGATCTATCCCTGAGCACATAACTTAAGAAGGTAATCACCAATCAAGCAAACAACTTGTAAACCATCAAGCATCACGTGTATATATATATATATATATATATATGCTAATATTTCCTATTCAATTATCTATATAAATTGATTGGCACACAAAGCTAGCATCACCCTTGCTAGTTGGGGCTTCAAAGTACACAAAAGCTAATATTTACTATTACTAGCTAACGGTATTTTTAAATATGACTTCTATCAACCAAAATTAGTAATTAAAACGAAAATTTACATTTAAATAAGAATCAAGAAATTCTTGTATATTTAGTCTCTCCGACAATTAGACATATATAAGCCAATAAAATAGTTCACCAAACATTAGTATATACGCAACATCATATGGTAAATCCATTGAACAAAATATTATTTATTGTCAATTAGTGCCAAATTTTCTATTTCGGTCAAATTACATTTCAATAAAGTTTCTTACATCACAGTATAAATTCAAAATTTTCAAATACCTTTTATTAAGGCAATAAGCTCATAACATGTCAATAACATATTGGATCAACTATGAACTCAAGTGACCAACAATAGAATATCAATTCCATAAATATATTCAAAATTCAAATCTGACCTCAAATAAACAATAATAGAAAATTAACTTCATAAATAAGTTCAAGAGAAAACAAACATTTTGATCCTTAAATTTACTACACACTTACAATTTAGTCCTTGTATATATATTAGTGAACACGTTAGTCTTGAAATTAAGTAACCGTCAAACAAATCACTCCCTCAGTCTTCTCTCTACAAATTGCAAGTTGATTTGGCACGTTAAAGGCTTACGTGTTACGTTAATTGCTTACTCATTGTTCACGTAATTGATGTCTCAGCCAAAATTAAAATATTTTTCCCAAAACAAACGGTTAAGCATTTCTTCCCCCAGAGTCTCCCTCCCTTACCCCCAAAAACGTCCCCTGCTCTCCTATCACACAGCGTCGCTAAAGCCACCGTACCTGCTGCATAAACTGCCAGCGAACAACACCCACCCGTCGAACCCTTGTCCCCAGAGCACCACGAAGCATCGTCTGTTAGCGTCTCCCTCCTTCATCACAAAAACCCTCCAGAATCAACTATGATAAGTATGATGTAATTTTGCACATTCTAGCAGTAGATGTGGTTATCATCTTTGATATCCCCACGAACTCCAATGTAAGAATACTATCTACTTTTAATGTTTTATCAACATTAACATGCTTTAGTATAGTATTCTGCAGTTAGCTAGTTGTATAATTTGAGATTGATTGCACAACCATGCTGTAATTCTTCTGTTCATTTTTCTTTAATTCCATGGTTCTATGGGTAAATGACTTGTACAGATCTTGGCTTTATTACTCTACCAATGGATTTATGATATTGTGAGCAATAGGATTATATCCATCGTGTGGGAAGAATTAGTTGTGCAGGGCGATCTAGGGTTGCCATTTCCCTTGTCAATCAACATGAGTTGGAGTGGTACATTTAGATAAAGAAGCTTATAGGCAAGTTATGCTTGCCCTGTCTTCATGCTTTTCTTCACCATTACAAGGAGGGCAACAGTATCTTAATGAGCAACAATCACATGTAAAGTTCAAGCAAGAAGTTGCCAGAGTGTCATGCACAAGAAGAGAAAGTCTTGCTTCTGGAAGAGCATGTTAGCGAGGCCAAAAGATTATCAGTAATGGTAAAGTTGTATATATATTCAGCTTAATTATATTATTTTTCTTTATGTTTTTGCTTTTTGTTAGGAAAAAAAAACCTTTGAACCAAAATGGTAAAGTTGTATATTTAGCTTGCGCATGAGTCTTTATGTCTATAGTTGAGTTGTGATGATGCCCTTTTGCTTTACTTGTCTTAGTAGTATTTAATCTTCATTGGGTACAAATATTGTGGAAATGAGTTTTCTGGTATGTTTAAATTAATCTTATGAGAGCAAGCAATACTGAGTCATAGAAAGTAACTTGTTGGTTTGCGTGATGAAGGATGGAGACGCTAATAGATGATACTTCGCAATGCTCTAGGGACGAGGATTCGACAAGTGGGTGTTATTCGCTAGTGGTTTGTGCAGTGGGTACGATGGCTTTTGCAGTGGGCTCTTTGCGACATTGTGCGATGAGAGAGTAGGGGACGTTTTTGGGGGGAGGGAGACTCTGGGGGGAAGAAATACTTAACCGTCTATTTTGGGGAATTTTTTTAAAATTTTGGCTTAGTCATTAATTACGTGGACAATGAGTAGATAGTTAACATGACACATAGGCATTTAACGTGCCACGTCAGCTTACAATTTGCGAAGAGATGATGGAGGGAGTGGTTTGTTTGACGATTGTTTAAGACTAACGTGTTTACTAATATATATACAGGGACTAAATTGTAAGTATGTAGTAAATTTAGGGATTAAAATGTGTATTTTCTCTAAGTTCAATAACCAAATACTAATTCTAATCATGTCATCCAAAATAATTGGGGGAGTAATAACATTTGGGATTGTCCCAAAATTTTTAGGGGCTCTAAAATAATATTATTTAAATAGTGTAATATTATTAAATGAAAATTACCACTTAATTCAAAAAATATATATTTAACTTAAGTCTAAAAGTTTCAAAACAACCAAAATAAAATATAATATGTCAAATGTAATATGAAAATAAGAAAAGTATAAAACATATTATAGCATGCATTATTTATTCCAAAACAGTTAGTTTAAAGTTTTTCGGTTTTGTAAAACAATTTTAAAGTGGATTCAATCCAAAAGAACCAAAAAAATGATTTTATGAGTCCAAAGATTGAGAAAATGTTTTTAGAATTGCAAAAAGGAACTCTGAGAGGTCAATCAACATTGGTCAATAAAATAGGCTTAGGTTATTTGCTATACAGAGTAGTGCGTAAAGCCTATGTGTAGGGAGTGGGGTGGAGCGTGGCAGTGTATGAGGCCTCTGTAAATATGGTTTGATCGTGAAATTTTTACTTCCAAAGCTTTTTTACATTTTGAATCTAACTGTGATATTAGTTTTGTAATTTGAATAGGAGTTTTGAAACTAAATTTTTAGAGATTTTCTTCTCCAATTCTTGGATAGTTTTTTAGTAGTTTGGGTGAAAATGATTAGCTAGAATTGTAGTTCTTATTGTTTTGAGTCTGATGGTACCAATGATATTGCAAATGGAGTTTAACCAATCCTTGAACCAAGATCTCTCTAAATGAGTAGAGAGAAAAAAGAGAGGAGAAATAGAGAGAGAAAATGGAGGTAGGGGTTCTAGGAATTTCTCACTAGTTTGGGAAGGAAAGGGATTTTAAAGATGGGAAGGGACTATCTAGCAAATTCAAATTTTTAGAATATGGCTTTGAAAATTTGGTTATTTACCCTATAGTTTAAAATTGTTAAAAGTTTTCAATTACACTCTTAAAACCTTTCAATTACACCCATATTCTTTTAATACTCATAATAAACTATGTAATAAAATAAAATAAAATAATTTAAACTTAGGGTTATTACAAATATAGTGGAGTTTTATTTTATATATTTTTGTAATTAATAATCATATTGGGATTTTTATGTTATTGATAAGATGCATTTGTGTCAAAAAATTTATAGATAGCACATTTATTGATTATTTGAATTTTATTGGTAATTTTCACTATAAGATTTAATTTTTTTTTTCATAATTTAGCACCAAATTTAGTAGTGAATATTGTCTAATGTTGAAATTTGCATGTACTAGATTTAGTATCCATAAAAGGTCGATGCTAAATCTATTTTACATTGGATATTTTTAATTTTTGCATCCAATTTATCCGATGCAAAATTCAATTTTTCTTATAGTATTATTCATGTTTATTTCAATCACACCCACACACAATATCTAAATCCTATCCATCCATATTCAATTTATGATTAGATATCTGTGATAGTGTCTAAATACTCGTATTTATTCAAAGAAATAAAAATATTACGAATTACCTATCTAATATAACAATAGTCAATAAACTGATGATTCACGTGTTGTTACAAGGGGTGAACATAACCCGCTCACCCATTTGAACCCGCTCGAATCCACTCAAAAATATTTGTTTCGGGTTGATTAAATCGGGTTGGTGGGTTTAATCGGATAAAATTTTTAAAAAATTCGGATTAATCGGTTCGGATCGGGTTCAAGAGATTTTAACCCGATATAACCAGATCCGACCGATATATTAACTTAAGTGAGCCTTTTTCACACGAAGACGCTGTGGCTTAGTGGTAAGCATTTCGAGTTTTGGTTATAGGTTTCGCAGGCTCGAATCTCACCGGTGGATCTAACTTAATGTTTTTTTAGTGAAATGACGTCGTTTGATTTGGAGTATATAATTACATTTACCTTCGAAAAACCCTAGTCCTTCCTTCTCTGGTTCTCTGCGTCTCAGAGACCTTTGGCCTCCTTGCCTTCTTAGCTCCTCAAACCTTAATGGCCTCCTCACCTCCTCAATCTTATGGGCTCATCGTAAATATCAGTGTCGCGGCCTCTCTTTCCATCTCCGACCTCTGCTCGCCTCTTCAATCCTCCTCACAATCTGTCAAGCCTCAATCTCTCTCGCCTTTTGTCGGCATCTCTGAAGAAATCATCTTCATCCTTGCGCTTGACAAAGTTAGCTCTCGTAAGCCATGGCCATGAATCACCGAATCTGGTCTATTGCTTTGTTTATTCTTGTTGGTTTTCTATTTTCACGTAGTGTATTAGATTTATATTACCTTGAAAGTTGGAGGCTGATTGTGGCTTATTGTTAAATGCTGATATTTTATTGTTCATTGTTGGGTGTTGAAAATTTGAAATTCGATTTTAGTATTTCGTCAATTTTTTTCCCTTTTCTGGTTTCCCTTTCTTCTTTGTGCAACAACGAAAGTTTTGTTTTTTTTTCGGGTGACCAGCGTAACCCACCCAAAATATGTGAAAACCGACCAAACTTGGAATGTTCGGTTTACTAAAATTTGATGTCAAGTTCGGTTTACGTTTTGTCTAACCCGATCCGTGGTCAATCGGATTGCATTTTCATTGCAACCGACCGAACCCGACCGCTGCACACCCCTAGTCGTTACTATCGGTCTTTTAAGATTTAGGTGAATTTGATATATTCTGTTGGATTCTTACCCTTATTCTTTTGTCACTTTTTTTTCTCTGTCATAAACTTCAGAAATTAAAATTTAAAGAAAACAATAATACACATATGCTTTTTAAAAAATAAAAAAATAAAAGATTGTTGGAGTCTAAAACTTTTTTCTAACTTGCGAGTTAGAGAAAATTAAACCCGTGCCCCTTTTTTTAAAATGAGCACAGATTGACCACTAAGATAAATACACGCACACTAATACAAGCATACTTAGACCTATCAAAATCTGAATAGGGATAATTGTAATAGATATTACAATAACTTTGAGTAATCAAATGACGCATACAAAAGCTTATCCTAAACTACATATTTGCTTTCAATCTAAAATGCATAGCTTGAAGCCTCGAATCTGAGGAAGTTCTTCCATCTCTTACTATACTCAATAAGTGAAGATTTAAATTCAAATAGCATCAAGAGGATTCAAGGCGCAATTAAAAAAAAAAAAAGAGGCTTCAAAAGCCTCCATTTCAGGTTTCTTCAACACCAACTCAATTTCAACTCCTCCAAAGCCATTCCTCTTTTCCCATGGAGAAAATACCCGTCCTATTGATAGAAACCACCTCATCCTCTTTTTTTGGTCTTCTTTTATAAAGATATTCACAATTGGATTTAGTTTGATTAAACTTATTCAATTCGTTTTAATTATAAAATTAAAATAAATTAAACTAATAAAAAATAAATTTAATTTGATTCAGTTTAATCAATTTTGTTTTTGGTGCTGTGTTGCGTCGCCCACTACCCAAAACTATCACTCATAATCCCGTTGCCATCCTAAAATGTTTGAGGTCAACATTGTTCTTCAGCCACGCAAAAATGCACTCAAACGTCTGAGGTCTCTTTTGAGCCGCACAAAAGTGAACACAGTAGTCAGTAGATTCAAAAAAATTTCAATCCTTGAAAAATGGAAACTGTAACTTTTTATTAAAATTCAGCCAACTTTTGATTAAAACAAAGAAACTCTGAATTGACTAATAAAGCAGTGAAGCAATTGAGCGCAGAACAGCAGTCAGAATGGAGAATTGAAGCAACAGTTGAGGACTTGACGTCAAGTCATTCTGTGCACAGATAGGAGTAATTATTATATTTATTTAAATATAATATATATATTTTAATCAATTGATCAAATTTAATTCAATTTAAATTTTTCTTAATTAAAAATAAACTAAATTAATCAACTTTTTTTAAAAAATTGATTTAAACCAATAAATTATTTTTTAAAAATTTTACTTCAATTTAATCTATTTTAATCGATCAAGATCAATTTGGTACAACTCTATTTTTCTACTACAACCTCAGATCAAACTTAATAATGTTGTCAAAAGTACAAAAAATAAATGTAGTGAATTTAAAAGATATAAATGTAAATTTTGCACACGCCATAAGCACTCTCACATGTAATATTAGATTTTTTTTTTGTGCTGGTAGCCTTAAATCTTAAGAGTTCCTTTATTTTTTTCACTAGGAATTTGAATTTTTTAAAAGTTTTCAAAGAATTTTATATTTTAAAAAGACAAAGACCGATTGATAAGATTAATATTTAATTTATAAATAAGATCTAATAATTCAAATATAGATACCCACATGCAACTCAGTAGAAATGGTCTTGTTCTTTTAATTCAAGTATAGAATGGGCAGTGGAAAATAAATTAGAAAACCCCTGTGTCTCAGTAAAAATGGCCTTATCTTTCTCTTTTTTTTTTGCGGATGATTTTGTTCTTTTTGCTTAAGCTGACCTCGAGCAATATAGTTTGATTAAGAGGTGTGTGAAAACATTATGTAGCTATTCTGGATAGCTGGTAAATGAAGTCAAGTCAAGGTGTTTCTTTTCGAAAAATATTAACTACACAAGGAAGAAACAATATAGGATGGAGCTGGGCTTTCCCTGTACGAATGATCTGGACACTTACTTAAGGATGCCTCTTCTACATTCAAGAGTTAGCAAACACATCTCAGAAAGGGTAAGGAAAAAATTGAGTCAATATAAGGCAAAGTCCATAACTCTAACTGAAAGAGTTACTTTCACATGTAGTGTGCTGAACAATCTACTCTATTATTCGATGCAGATTGCTCTCCTTCCCCTCAGCCTCTGCGATGAGTTGGAGAGAATAAGTAGAAGCTTTATTTCGGGGGATAGTGATGGAAACTGGAAGATTCATTTTGGTCAAGTGAGATAA
This sequence comes from Gleditsia sinensis, assembly GCA_037074535.1. Classification (NCBI taxonomy): domain Eukaryota; kingdom Viridiplantae; phylum Streptophyta; class Magnoliopsida; order Fabales; family Fabaceae; genus Gleditsia; species Gleditsia sinensis. The sequence goes on from CM073474.1 coordinate 14,287,301, forward strand.
AATCTGTGAGACTAAGAGTGATGGAGGATTGGGAGTCAGAAAATTAAGAGAGATGAATGAAGCATTCTTGATAAAAATTGGATGGGGTATCTTGAGTAATCTTGAAGCACTATGGGTGAAGATCTTGAAAACCAAATACATGATAGCAGGGGGAAGAGGCCCTCAGCTGACAACTACAACAAAGAACACATCCAACCTATGGAAAGAGATCCAAAAGGTGTGGAAAGAGGTGGAGAAGGGGATAAAAAGCATCATAGGCGATGGGAAGTCCACTCTCTTCTGGCTTGATGATTGGATACCCGAAAGTGGAAGGCTTATAGACTGTGTTAAGGAACCAATCCCAAAGGATATACAAAACTGCAAAGTCCCATATATGACAACATCAGACAGGCTTTGGATCTGACCAGCCTTCAAACATTATTTACCTGACTCTATTGGAGAAACGATTGAGACTATTATAGCTCCACACGAAGACTTAGGGGAAGATACTCTGGCGTGAAAATTTAGCAAAATTGGTGAATTCTCAGTTAAGTCAACGTATGAAGCCAGAATTGAGAGACATCAAAGTGAGCATAGCTTCTAGAAAAATATATGGCGATGGCTGGGTCCTCAGAAAATTAGGACCTTCATGTGGTTAATCGATCAAAATAGTCTATTGACGAACAAGCTTTGGGTTGACCGGCACCTCGACCCCACAGGGATTTGTCAAGCCTGCAGAATTCACCCTAAAACAATCCTGCATTGCCTATGGGATTGTGAGCATGCTAGAAATCTCTAGATAGGCTAATCCAAGTGAGGCATTGGAGGAAGTTTTTCTCTAATAGACATACCTGGCTGAGAATGAACCTATCGCAGGAGTTAAGAAGAAAAGACCTATTCGGCCAACCTTGAAAGATTCTCTTTGGATTCACCAGCTAAAACATTTGGGTGAGAAGATGTGAAACTCTATTTCAATCGATGGAGCATCCCACCCATGATATGTTCTTTACCTATTTAAGCAGAGCGAGAAATTGCATCAAAGCTATAGAATGTAGCGCCGAAGTACAAGGAAGAAGGATGGTTGTTAGAGAAATTAGTTAGACTATGCCAGGTGAAGACATAGTTAAATACAATGTAGACGGCTCAGTCGTTAACAAAAATCAGGCTAGCTGTGGAGGAGTTCTCAAAAATGCTATAAGCAATTGGATAATTGGATTTACAAAGAACTTGGGAAGGTGCAGTATTACCAAGGCTGAGCTATGGGGCATCTTCACAGCTCTTCGTAGCACTTGGGAAAGGAACCTCAGGAAGGTGGAAGTGGAATATGATTCAGAGGTTGTCATTAGATTAAGCAAGGAAGGATGCAAGAGAGAATGTCCTTGCACAAACCTGGTAGCACACATTAGGAACTTGATCATGAGAGATTGGAAAATGGCCATCAAGCATACGTTCAGAGAGGGTAACAGAGCGACAGATTAGTTAACCAACAAAAGACATAAGATGGAGCTGGGGATACACTATTTCATGAGGCCCCCCAATGAAGTGGGATTTATCCTAATGGACGATATAAGAGGGATACCTATCTCACGTGTTAATGTTTCTTAGTCGTTGACTGTCTGCTTGTACCAATATATATATATATATATATATATATATATATATATATATATATATATATATATATATATATATATATATATATATATATATATGCCCAATATTGTCTTATTCTCTTCAAATTTTTTCTGTAGAATTTTTTTTTAAAATTCTCGATGGATATCAATCCCTCTTACTACACTTAGCTTTAAATTCAAATCAATAATTTGGAAGCTCAAGAGGATTCAAGACCTTTGAGGAAAAGATCAGCAAAAACCTCCATTACATACTTGTTCAACACCAACCTAATCTAAATTCCTCCATGGCCATTCCTCCTCTCTGAAAGAGAAAATGCCCATGTCCTCTCTATAGAAACCACCTCCACCTTCTTGGTCCTTCCCCACCCAAAATCTGCACTTTGACTTCTGTCCTTCGTTGCATTTTCCATATCTGTAGCCCAACTTTTTGCTCCATTTAGCACTCCATGGTCTTTGTCACACCCCTAATTTTAGGGCACGCAAAACACGTATATCATGAACATATATTTTCCATAAACATGAATATTCTGATCCTTTATCAAGGAAACAGATACATATAGGTTTTCCCATATAAATACCATATACAAATCAAGTACATATACATCAGAGTACAGCAGAAGTAGGGATCCTACCTGTGGCATTCAGAGCAACTCTAGAGTACAATTAAATTACATTTTTAAACACTGAAAGTCAAGAAACAATTTAGGCTCACCATAGAAGTAAGACACCTAGTCGATCAAGAAGCTGCAAGACCAAACTCTGGGTCTTTATCTGAAAAATATGTCAACCACGTGTAGTGAGTTTTACAATTCAGTGAGCAAATAACACCTCCTATAACCTCTAAGGTCAACATATGGATGTACTTTTCATTTCAAAGTTTCTCATATTGAAAAGTTACATTCAAAAGTACATTTATATGGGACCCGCATTTCAAATATTCTCTGTTCAAAAAGTCATAATCAGGTCTTTCAAACCATATGCGGTACTATATAAACAATGCTCATATCAAGTTCATAATTGTATTCAATACTGTAAAATTATTAATCAAATAATGTTATGCATCAAATATTTATCATATAACTTAGTCAGAGGATCCCATATCAGAACCACCATACTAGAGTTTGACCCCTTCCGTACTTTGGTGGTATAGGATTTGCCTAAATTCAGCATCCCGCTGAGATTTGCCCTACTACCATTCAAGAGGACATGCGAAGGGACTCTGTATAGGTCTTTCCCAAGCACACAGCAAGGGAAGGCAAATAACATATCATATAACTGGCATCTCGCCATCATATAACTGGCATCTCGCCCATATATAGGAGGCATTCCACTCTCCTTCACATATAATCTCCCGTGTGTTAGCCCTCACAAGAGGCTAGCACCACCTCCCCTACTAGCTGAGGCAATCAAGGTGTGCACCAGGGTTAACATCACCTGCTGTTAGCAGACAGTGTTTCCAATAGGATTCCTCCATGAAACCATAATTTCATATGCACATATGCCATATAATCCAGTATAAAATTCTCAATATGATACAGACTTTCAGTCTCAGAATATTCATCTATCAAAACTTTCCATTCAGGGGAATCATGTATACATGCCCATATCTGAGGCAAACATATCACTGTATAAATCAATGTCACATGCATAACATATTTACTTTGCCATGTAATTCTAAATACATTTAAAAATCATATGTTCAATGTGTTTCAACATTCATTTCAAAAGCCATACTCTTCTTGAACTAAATATCATATCTCAACCATTTCAAATATTTCAAACCATTTCATAAACATATGAAAATATAAATAACATGTAATCATGATCATTTATTAATGTAAAGTTCAAGAAGAGTAAAAACAAGCCATAAGAAGAATTATCTACTCACAGTGTAAGGGCTCCAGATTGGACAGCTCTAAAATCTTTGTTTCTAGTCCGAATTCGGTAAAATAAACCCCAAAATCGAGTCCAGAAGATCCAAAAACCTTGAAAATGACTCCGAATTTGCTAAATTTGGCCTCTAGGAGCTCAGTCAACGCAGGTCAACGTTAAGGGTACTGTTCACCGTCGGAAACTATTATTCACCGTTGGAAAATATTATTCACCGTCGAAAAATACTATTCGATTGCAATGCCAAGGAGGAAGGACTCGGGTGGTGCAGAAAAGTTTCCTTCCTTGTTGATTTCTGGTTTATTTTTTATTTTCTAATTATGATTTTTTATCTTGATTTCGGGTTGTTGTTTTTGTGACCCATAATCTTCCCCTCTCTCAACTCTGATCATGATTTTGGTCTTGATTTTTGGTTATTGATTTCTGCTGTTGCTTTTGTGATTTGGTCTTCTGTGGACCTTGATGCAGAGACAACTAAGTTGATGGAGGAAGGAAATGGAGATAGGTTTTTCAATTTGTTTATGATTTTTTGTCCAAAAGTTGGGGTTAAGAAACATTGTTTACTGAAGTAATGGTTGCTCCACGGTGGAGCACTCCAATAGAAAAAAAGGGGTAAGATGCAATGCTTATATATAAGATAAGGCTTAAGATAGGGTTAAGAAACGTTGCTTACTGAAGTAATGATTTCTCCATGGTGGAGCACTCCAATAAAAAAAAAGGGGTAAGATGCGGTGTTTATATATAAGATACGACTTAAGAACTATTGTTGGAGATAGTCTTAAGATGTCTGTCTTTTAATTTTTGAAAATAAAAAATGAAGTTTTGAATGCATCCATCCAAAAGGAAAATGAGAATGTACTAGGGTTAAATAATTTCATTATTAATATAATGAATTATATTATATAATTATTAACTTTCATAAATGAAATTATAATTTCTTAATTAATAATGATAGAAAAAAATGTTTAATTTGTTTCAATTTTTTTTAAATACGATATCTATTAAATATTTTAAAAATAATTTATTTTCTCAAAATAATAGATCTAGAAGTTCTTTTGTCAAAAATAATTTGTTTTCTTCATAAAAATGAAAAATTGGATGTTATTTTTACAAAATAAAAAAGGTATAATAAAAGATTGAAACTAAAAAATATATCATTTCAGTGTTTAAAAAAATGACCAGTTAGTTCTAATAAATATTCGTCATTATTCATATTTTTTACATAATTCTCTATAACTACCATTTCACCGTTCAATATAAAAAGTTAATAATAACCAGATTGTTAAGTTAGATAATGATTAAAGATGAGAGTATAGTAGTTTTGAAAATAATGAAAACTGTAATAATTAAAAAAATTTCACCATAAAAAATATAAAAAAAACTTGTAACCATAAAAGAAAATTAAAAGAGATGAAATTCGAGAGAAAATAGCTATCACTACAACAACCATTTTTACGACCAGTAAAACATAGCGACACCAAAGAAAGAGACGGGTGAAAAAGGAGAAAACTTAGAACAGCGGCGCTTCTCCAAGAAGTGGTCAGAAAGGAAGTCCAAGTCTGAATTTGTTTAGTGTAACAACCTTTTTTTTCTTTATTATTATACAATATTGAGTTCACATACACGTCATTAATCAAAACATACATGCAACATATCAAACACATAGATATTTACATCTTGTTTATTTTGGTTGACCAATTCCGGAGATACTGGTGCGGGTGGTTGCACCTTCACCAGGATCAGAGCCAACTCGACAACAAACATCTTATTTGATTCTGAGATCTGCCCAACATAAAGTATTTCGATCCAATGTGCACTAAAAGCCAGAGCCATAGAAAAAAAACTGCATAACTAATTTTTTGAACAAAATATGGAAATATAGCGAGAATTAAATCCCAGTAAATTCAACAATAAATCACATCAATATAGCTTATCATGTCATGTTCAGCTGTATAAACTACAGAAAATCTCTTTGGTCACATGAATGCATTATATCTATGCACATAAGAATCATACAGTAATGATATGTATGACAGGATTAACTATTTTCAGAATATCATATGATGGCCATCAACTTATTCTCATTTCAAGTTATCCCGGTTAGGGTGAGTATCCTCTACTCTCCGGTACGGGCTTTTCTCGCTCCGTCCGACATGGCACACTTTCTCTTACTTTTCTCATAATCATAATCATAATCATAATCATAACCGTTGGTAGGGCGTCCCCTACTGGTGCACCACACGGATTGCCATGTGACCGTGCTCATTTCTTTTCTTTTCACAATGATAGCTGGTGCGCACTGTTGCAGGTGCACCCAAATTAATACCTTACCTCAAAACTAACCTGTAGTAGTGGGAGTAAGGGTCGATCCCACAGAGACTGGAATTACCTTATGTGATTAAAAGGGGGGAATTGATAATCGCAAATTAAGTGAAGTAAACAATAATGAAAATAAATAAGCGAAAGTGATTAATGATAAAGACGTTGGTTTCGGTTGGTATCTACCGTCAAGAGATTACATTGATCATCGACAACATAATCAAACTGCAAATGAATATCTATCATTGGGGTTTTAACCCTGTTTCTCCTTAAGCCTAGCAAATTAATGACAATCGCACTAATTAAACCCTAATCAACAAGCCATCTTTTAGCACATCGGTAAAATATAACTTGTTAACCGCATAAAGAACTAGAGAAACTGACAGAGCTAAACAAATATAAACACATCGGCTATATCTAATTTAGTCAATCATTCATCATAGGTTCAATGATTTATAATCCAAAACCCTCAAACCTATTTGCCTCACGAATCGCAGAATTAAAGACTTTGTTCAAAACACAATTCAGCGGTAGATTAAAACAGACGAAATACTAGTAGGCCTCCTAGCAATCATATGAATAATCATTAAAAATAAGAACAGATGAACAATCAATATTCAAAACAAATTAAAATAATAACATCAGATCCACATCTTACAATGTATAAAAATCCTTTGAGGTTTCAACTCACCTCAACCAACTAAAGAGAATTAGCCACGCAGGGCCATAAGATAAACAAAAGAAGAATTGAAGAATGTAGATGAAGAATTCGGTGAAAGATTGGATCAGAATTGGCTCCCCTCTCTGCTTGTTTTACTCCCCTTTTTATAGATTAACTTCTCCTAATTGATGTAGGAGTGTTTCTAGGTCAAATTTCGACCTATCTGGCTTCAATTGGAGTCAAAAAACCTTTAAAATTGTGAATTCAGCGACTTGGTGCGGTGGCAGGCGCCGCGGCGCTCAAGTGGAGCGCCGCGGCGCTGCGGGGAATCAGGGATGGGGCGCCGCGGCGCTTACTTACAAGCGCCGCGGCGCCCAGAAATTTCTAGAATTTGCCAAAGTACTGAACATGAAAGTTGTAGCTCTATGTCTCTTGTTTCCATAGCCACTAAAATCACCTCAATCGGATCTAAATTGAAGGAGATATGATAAAATTTGTGACCAAAGGTCAAAATTTGCCCTGCTGCACTATGATTCTAATTTGCAAGCTTTGTAACGCTATGACATCTCCCGAATTGGACCAAGTGTTCAACATAAAAGTTGTAGAGGATTGTGTTGTTGTTTCACAGCCACGTGAATCACTTTTATTGGAGTTCATAAGATGGAGATATGCTCAAAACAGTGCTGAAAGTTTTGGAATCACTGCAATGTAGCATTTTTCCATGAATTTCTTATCTTTTTCTTCCATTTTCTTCTTCCTTTGTTCCTACAACACAAAACACAAAATTAAGCTAATTCCTAATTTTACTTAAATCAAACAAAAGGTAAGCATAAAGGTATTAAAATCATGCTTAATTAAGATCACATCAAATACCCCCAAACTCAACCTTTTGCTTGTCCTCAAGCAAAATAATCCCTAAAGATAAAAACAAAAATCAATATATGTAGTAAGTGTTAGACTTACCAAACTTGCTGCCTCATATCATAAAAATATGTTCAAAATTTTTTTTCGAAAGATCATAATCATACACAAAATTAACCCAAATGTAATTCATTATTTTATCCTCTTGAATCCCAAGTGTGTGTGTGTTTTGAGCCATTAAATTTCCTTTTACCCAGATGAGTTTATATATCCCAAAATTTTGGTTGTAGATCTCTAAGTAGTTTAGGATTTCCATATGCTTATTCTTCATGCCACTCTCCACTAATGTAGGCCAAAACTACCTCTAGGATCAATAGGACTTTATTTAGCTTGTAATGTGGCCAGGATATAGGGTGGGATAAAGGATACAAATTTAGGCTCAATCACCCACCACCACATGATTAAATATGATCTCTTGAACTTTTATAAATTTGGGGAGATTTTCCCCCCACACTCATTTTCTTGTTTCAATTGAATTTGATCCATCATTTTTTTCGATTCTCAATTTTTTTTTCTTTCAGTCATAAAATTTGCTTTTATCCTCTTTGGATATTTCTTCTCTCTTCTTTGCATAATTCTCTTTTTTTTTGCATAATTCCTTTCTTTTCTTTGCTCCACCTTTCCACTCTTCTGTAAATAAAGCTCTACAACACAAGTATTCAGAAAAATAATCATGGAGTGAGTGAATAGGATCAAAAATAAGGATATTCATACAAAATTTGGCTTTCGGCTCATTTGTGGTTTTTAGAAGAAAAAGTTTATTAAGCTCAAAATAGAGGAACTAAGGATATTTCATTGTGTAGGTTAGGCTAGAAAGGCTCAATCTATCCAATAATGCCTAAATCATCTCTTAAATAATAGTATTAACCTAGGATTTCGTCTCAAGCAGCATTCAAATAAGTTCTAGAATCCTGTTGAGATCATTACATATTTTTGAATTATATAAACCTTTTCTAAGTAAAAGATAAATCGAATGCCCAAATTTATTGTGCAAAATATTTCAGGATTCTAAAGTCAAAAGTAATAAATTGCAAAAGGGATGAAATCGCATACAACCATGAAGTTTCTACATTTTTCAAGAGCTAAAAAAAATTTGGATAGTCATATCATTGGCTGTTGGTTGTGCCTAACATCCCAAAACATAAATTGAATACTCACACAATCACTCAACTTGCTAAACGCAATAAAAGTGCATAAATAGTGAAAAACAGAAAATTGATGCTCATAATCGGGTCACAATGATTCAGACAAATAAACTTCCACCCCCACACTCAAACTTTACATTGTCCTCAATGTAAAAGAAAGATAAGAATTAGGGAAAGATATAGAAAAAAAAATGAGTTAAGTGAACTTCCCTGAATTTGTTTGGAGTGGAATGCGCATGTTGCATTACTGGACCATGAATATTTCTGATTCCCACTTTTCTTTTTCTTTTTATGTTGGGTTGCCTCCCAATAAGCGCCTTTGTTTAATGTCGTTGGCTCGACTCAAGGCTCCTTATGTCATTCAAGGAAGATCCTTGATGTCAACTTTGAATTGGCTTGCCTTTGAATGTGCAGAATTCTGAGGTTCAGCTGCATTATGAAGAGGGAAGTTAGCATTAGTCCAAGATTTAATTAAATGAGAACTCAACTTACCTGAAAATAACCGATGTCTTGAGTAGCTTTTGGCATCCAATTTAATTTCATCGTTTTGAAATTCTACCAAAGCATGCGGTAACTTTCCTCTATCTTTGAGTAGGGCATATTTATTTGAGGTTATAACTGCGGGTGGTTCTCCACTGTATATGCCCTTTAAATGGCTAGGGAGGCTCTTTAAGCCTAGGTCAGAATACTGCACAATAGAAGGTACAAGTATCTTATTAGAAATTGGTAACAACATAGAAAGATCCTTACCTGTTTGCTGCACTTCTGGTGCTTCCTCTCCTACTATAATATTCTTTTCAAATTTGACGTTTAGGGTACATTCCATAACCTCTTTCTTAGTAGGCTTACTAGTGTCAACTTTCAAGTCATCTTTTCCATTTAGTGCAGAATTTTCTTCCTTTTGCATTAACGATTCTGGGGCTAGACTTTCAATTTCTGCATTTTGAGACTCTAGCCTGCTGACTGTTGTTGCTAATTGCCCAATTTGATTTGTTAAGCTTTCAATGCTGGCCCTTACCTCTTGTTGAAATTGATGAGTACTTTGTGTAAGAGATTTAACAATATCTTCTAAAGGAGTACTTACCTGAAAATCCTGAGATGTATTCTGTCTAGGATAATAGGCCTGTTGAGTATGCTGAAAATTTGTAAAATTTTGTTCTGCAAGACTATTTTGTGCATTCTCATACCTGAAGTTGAGATGATCCTTCCATCCAGTATTGTACATGTTTGAATAGGAATCATACCTCATTTGTTGTGGTTCATGGAAACCCTTAACCATATTTACCTGCTCAAATGACTCATTATAGAAAGTTGGGTACCCAAAAGAAGGATGCCCTATGGCTGAATAATTTCCATAGTACTTCTCTCTTTAAATATTTTCTACACGTTGACGAACAAGAGAAGTTAAATTTGCAAGTTGCTCTTCAAGGGAAGAACTACATACCTCACCAGCATATCTTAATGGAGAGCCCAGCCTCATGTCAAATTGTTGAAAATTGGCTGCCATATTCAAAGTTATGAACAAAAAGAAAAGAAAAAAAAATCACAAAAGGTAAATAGACATAGCCCCCGGCAACGGCGCCAAAATTTGGTGTGCACTGTCGCAGATGCACCCAAATTAATACCTTACCTCAAAACTAACCTGTAGAAGTGGGAGTAAGGGTCGATTAGGGTTTAATTAGTGCAATTGTCTATTTACCTTATGTGACTAAAAATGGGGGAATTGATAATCGCAAATTAAGTGAAGTAAACAATAATAAAAATAAATAAGCGAAAGTGATTAATGATAAAGACGTTGGTTTCGGTTGGTATCCACCATCAAGGGATTACATTGATCATCGACAACATAATCAAACTGCAAATGAATATCTATCATTGGGGTTTTAACCCTGTTTCTCCTTAAGCCTAGCAAATTAATGACAATCGCACTAATTAAACCCTAATCAACAAGCCATCTTTTAGCACATCGGTAAAATATAACTTGTTAACCGCATGAAGAACTAGAGAAACTGACAGAGCTAAACAAATATAAACACATCGGCTATATCTAATTTAGTCAATCATTCATCATAGGTTCAATGATTTATAATCCAAAACTCTCAAACCTATTTGCCTCACGAATCGCAGAATTAAAGACTTTGTTCAAAACACAATTCAACGGTAGATTAAAACAGACGAAATACTAGTAGGCCTCCTAGCAATCATATGAATAATCATTAAAAATAAGAACAGATGAACAATCAATATTCAAAACAAATTGAAATAATAACATCAGATCCACATCTCACAATGTATAAAAATCCTTTGAGGTTTCAACTCACCTCAACCAACTAAAGAGAATTAGCCACGCAAGGCCATAAGATAAACAAAAGAAGAATTGAAGAATGTAGATGAAGAATTCGGTGAAAGATTGGATCAGAATTGGTTCCCCTCTCTGCTTGTTTTGCTCCCCTTTTTATAGATTAACTTCTCCTAATTGATGTAGGAGTGTTTCTAGGTCAAATTTCGACCTATCCGGCTTCAATTGGAGTCAAAAAACCTTTAAAATCGCGAATTCAGCGACCTGGACCAAGTGTTCAACATAAAAGTTGTAGAAGATTGTGTTGTTGTTTCACATCCACTTGAATCACTTTTATTGGAGTTCATAAGAGGGAGATATGATCAAAACAGTGCTGAAAGGTTTGGAATCACTGCAATGTAGCATTTTTCCATGAATTTCTTATCTTTTTCTTCCATTTTCTTCTTCCTTTGTTCCTACAACACAAAACACAAAACTAAGTTAATTCCTAATTATATTTTATTTAAATCAAACAAAAGGTAAGCATAAAGGTATTAAAATCATGCTTAATTAAGATCACATCAATAGCCAAAAATATGCTTTCAATAACAAGTATGTTCATCAAAATATAACTATTACCATAAATCATTGGTAATCATGGCATGAACATAACCATTTCAAATATCACTTTATAAAATATTTCCATGTCAGAATTTTACACTTAAGATGGTAAGAAGTTCATACAATGGAAATGGCTATGGCTATGGCTATACTAGTAATTTATTATTTTCATTTATAAGATTCATCTTCTTTTTAAATATTAATTTAATGTTTTTATTTTCTTGAAGCAGGTTTTCATCCTATCTAACCTTCTCTTACTAATCAGAGTATAACTCCCTCAATTTAACTCCGATGTAGGTGATCTTGGTGTCAATTTCAAGATAAAACAATTATCTAAAACTATTATGTTGAACATTGTAGTGAAATATTACGAAATCAAGGTGATATTACTCCCTCAATGTACGGGTTATTTCTTCTTGGATAGGTTCTGACCTCTACCTACTAATCTGTCCATATCTCCCCCATAAGAATTCCAAATTAAGTGATTTTAGTGGTAAAAAATCCGCGACACACACACACACACACACACATATATATATATATATATATATAATTTATATGTTAACCATTTATTTTAGTTCCTTATAGAATATTCCCAAAAATTAAAACACCGAAGCTATCCTAACATATTCTTCCCTGATTAACCATTTTCTGACCTTTGTTTACTAATCGGAACATATCTACCTTATAAGAACTCTAAATAGAATGATTCCAGTGGCTATAAATCCGTGACACATATATCTATAATTCATATGTTAACTATTTATTTTAATTCCTTATAGAATGTTCCCAAATATTAAAACACCGAAGCTATCCTAATATATTATTCCCAGATGAGCCATTTTCTGACCTTTGACTAGTAATCGGCTCATATCTTCCTCATATGGACTTCAAATTGAATGATTCCAGTGGCTAAAAATCCGTGACACATATATAATTATTTATTATATTAACCATTTATTTTAATTTCCTACAAATAATTCTCATAAATTAAAACACAGAAGCTATCCTAACATATTCTTCCCTGATGAGCCATTTTCTGACCTTTGACTAGTAATTGGCTCATATCTTCCTCATATGAACTCCAAATTGAATGATTCCAGAGGCTAAAAATCTGTGACACATATATCTATAATTCATATGTTAACCATTTATTCTATTTCCTTATAGAATGTTCTCAAAAATTAAAATACCGAAGCTATCCTAACATATTCTTCCCAGATGAACCATTTTCTTACCTTTGACAAGTAATCAGCTCATATCTTCCTCATATGGACTTTAAATTGAATGATTCCAGTGGCTAAAAATTCGTGACACATATATATGTATTTCTTATATTAACCATTTATTTTAATTCCCTACAAATAATTCTCATAAATTAAAACACAGAAACTATCCTAACATATTCTTCCCTGATGAGCCATTTTCTGACCTTTGACTAGTAATCAGCTCATAGCTTCCTCATATGGACTCCAAATTGAATGATTCCAGTGGTTAAAAATCCGTGACACATATATCTATAATTCATATATTAACCATTTATTTTATTTCCTTATAGAATGTTCTAAAAAATTTAAACACCGAAAATATCATAACATATTCTTCCTAGATGAACCATTTTCTGACCTTTGACAAGTAATCGACTCATATCTTCTTCATATGGACTCCAAATTGAATGATTCCAGTGGTTAAAAATCCGTGACACATATATATTTATTTCTTATATTAACCATTTATTTTAATTCCCTACAGATAATTCTCATAAATTAAAACACAGAAGCTATCCTAACATATTTTTCCCTGATGAGCCATTTTCTGACCTTTGACTAGTAATCGGCTCATAGCTTCCTCATATGGACTCCAAATTGAATGATTCCAGTGGCTAAAAATCCGTGACACATATATCTATAATTCATATATTAACTATTTATTTTATTTCCTTATAGAATGTTCCCAAAAATTTAAACACCGAAACTATCATAACATATTCTTCCTAGATGAACTATTTTCTGACCTTTGACAAGTAATCGACTCATATCTTCCTCATATGGACTCCAAATTGAATGATTCAAGTAGCTAAAAATTCATGACACATATATATTTATTTCTTATATTAACCATTTATTTTAATTCCCTACAGATAATTCTCATAAATTAAAACACAGAAGCTATCCTAACATATTTTTCCCTGATGAGCTATTTTCTGACCTTTGACTAATAATCGGCTCATATCTTCCTCATATGGACTCCAAATTGAATGATTCTAGTGGTTAAAAATCCGTGACACATATATCTTTATTTCTTATATTAACCATTTATTTTAATTCCCTACAGATAATTCTCATAAATTAAAACACAGAAGCTATCTTAACATATTCTTCCCTGATGAACCATTTTCTGACCTTTGACTAGTAATCGGCTCATATCTTCCTCATATGGACTCCAAATTCAGTGATTCCAGTGGCTAAAAATCCGTGACACATATATCTTTAATTCTTATGTTATCCATTTATTTTAATTTCCTACAGATAATTCTCAGAAATTAAAACACATAAGCTTAAAATTTTGCCACCCATAGCCATACCTATGCAAAACTTTCTATAGGAGCTTAATTATTCAAATATACATCACATGCAAGATCAATATGTAACATGATATAACAACATCCATGACCAATCATCAAAGTTCTAAGATCAAAATCTCATATAAATATTATAAGTTTCAAAACTTTTCTTCAAAAAAAAAATATTGTTAAACTTACTTAGAGCACTTAGTCTTCTAGACTTCTCCTTCCTCTTTTTTCCTCTCCTTTCCTCACTCTACCTTGCTTCTATTTTTCCTCTCCCTCACTTGGACGAAAATTCTCATGTTGTAAGGGTGGGTTTTGTTTAAATAGACCCTCAAATAATTTAACTTTCATGATCATGGGTCTACCTTATCACAATTAGATTACACTTGGTTGAATTTTTAGAAAACAACCAACTTATGTTCTTGTCTTTCTCTTCCTTAGTCAAGATATGCATAGGAAAAGGAGATTTGTATTTTGAAAATTATGATAATATGTTCTTAAAATATGGGACAAGATCCATTTGATTTAGGGATTCATTTCCTTTTTCTTTTGTCTTAATCAAGTATGATAGATTTGTCTTTTTAAGTGACAAATTTCTAGCCCTTGAATCTCCATTATTTGGTTGAAATTATTTGTGTGGGATAAATATGTTTTGTCATAATGCTATGTATTATTACCCACTTGCTAAAATTATGAATGTAGAATATTGATGTTTTATCCTAAATTCTTGTATTATCATACCCCCTGCGAAATTTTTGTCTTAATGTCAAATCACCTAATCTTGATTACACTATTATTCCATCACTTTATTTTTATTTTTATTTTCATTTTTTTCTCTTGGGTTTAGACTCATTCTTACCCATTTTCTTTGCTTTGGTTAAAATTCTACCTTTCATAATGGGTTTGGTCACATTTTCATGATTTTTGGGCTATCGGTCCAATTTCTATATCCTAGTCCAAGTCTATGTTTTATTTCTTCATTGGGCTATCCTATTGGTTTGCTAAAAATTTATGTGAAGTAGGAAAATACTATATAAAGTGTTCATAGGTGAAAGCCCAATTTATGAGTAGAGATACTAAATTTAGTAACTTTTACTCTTAAATTAAGAAAAAATTACCCTAATCCAATCTTCTTGAAATTTTAAGACCTTTACTTCACAAAAAAATATCTTCCTTACCTAAGAATTTCACATTTATTTAGTATATTTATTTTTAATATTTTCTCTTAAGTTTTCTCTCTTTACCTATTCCATTAATGTTAGAATATTTCTATACATATAAGTAAGGTAAAGAATTTATAAGAATTATATTTCCTTAAATATCCAAAAATTGTCTAATAAATTTTATTTTCTTATGGAATGTTACATTTAGTCAAACATAATGACGATGGTATCGCTGACATTGTTGAAATATCCCAAAGCAGTGGGTGAATGGATAGTAAGCTATGACTAGTAATTATAGATTTTCTTTGAAGTTGAAATTTAGTTATTCTACTTTTACTGGTTAAATTTTTTACTTACTTTTTTCTATTTTTTGTCGTCACTTTATTCAATTGTTAGATTCAGAAATCCTCCTACCTAAGTGGTTTTTGTCTTCTAGAAATTTTACCTGTTTAGTTTGGAGATTTCCTATAATATAAATTATTAAATTTTATTCATAATACAAGAGTACCACGTTATTAATTTTTAAAGACTGATGAAAACAAAAGGCTTGTTTTTATCTATTTTTCATTTTTATCAATGGATGTTTATAATTTTTAATTCTATTTTATAGGCGTAAGTTACTGTTATGATCTGTTGCAATGGCTCTACCACGTCTCCAACCTCTATGTCGTCTCGGAGCTATGATAATGTGATAATGAACAACAAAGAGAAAATAATGCTCTAATAGGGGCAACAAGATAAATACAACCAAGTCTGCAATTTCAGTATAGATCCCACCTTAACAAACTCAGCAACAAAAATTAAAGATATGCAACTATACAGCCGAATAATGGCAACAACAGCTAAATGCTAGAAAATAATTCAAGCGTGTGCCGACTAAGTGGATCCACTAAATCAACATAAAAGATATTTTATCCAGTAACAAATAATTAGACTAAAATGCTGACCCATGACAGTTACTCAAATAGGCATATCTCTTTTGGATGGACAAACAGAGAGAACCTTAAAAAACCTATGAACAAGTTAAGGGTAGGTTAACCAACAATTTTGCGTTAGGATATGGAGATAGAGGGAACCTTAATGCTTGAGGGGTTACTCCCTAAAGGCAATGTAAAAAAATGCTTTGGTTTTTCTTGTTATTCTCAAAATGAAACTTTGACTAATATTTTTGTGGAGTGTCCAGTTGCTTTGGCTGCGTTGCTTGCTTCCCCTTTGCAAGTTCAGTCTTCCACTATTCCTCATTTTGATGGCTAGCGGTGGAAGCTCCTTCAAAACTCACATGATATTCTGAACTTGGAAGAAGGATTAGTAAGAATTGCTGCTTATGTGCCTTGGAGATTGAGGTGAACTAGGAATGTGAAATTTTTTTAGAATAAGTCACGATCCCTTAGACATGAATATTGGCTGTCTTTGCAAGATAACTAACTCTTTGGAACAAGCTCCATCGCAATGCATAGCAAACGCGTTTGGTTGCCTACCATCCCGCTTGATTTCACTTCCATTGTTCTCTCTATTAATTGTAACTAGACATATAGCGGTTTTTCAATCCTATGTTGTCGTTAACTGTATTGAGAGTAATTTTTTTATTGAGTAAAATTTTATTTTAAATTTTAAAATTTACAATAAAATTTAAATTAATCTCTCAAAAAATATTTATATTTTAAAAATATGTTAATTTTAAAAAAAGTCACATTTTGACACGTAAGGACATCATCTAAACAATCCAATTAGACAATTGGATAGTAATTTTGCTTAAAATCAGAGTTTCTGCCCCTAATGATTTGATGTTTTGCGTAATTTTCAACTTTTCTCTGTCTTTTTCTTTTCTTTGACGATCACTAAGGGTGGCCCTCGTAATGAGGTTGTCTCCAAGGAGATCATCCTTTCCTACATCTTCGTATCTATATAGATCATCCTCGACTTCGTTGTCATTATCTGTAATAAATGCATCCTCAACAAAATGTACATCCTTAACAAGATGTACAGTTAGCCTCACCTTAGTCGCGCTTTTTTTTACACCATCTCTCACCTTGAATTTAAATTTTATAATTAAATATAAAATATTTATTATTTAATTTAATCTAATTTATATTTAATTTATTCTTAAATTTTTATTTAATTAAATGTAAAATTAATAATTTAATATTTAATTTATTATTAAAAAAATCACTTTTTAATTTATAAAAACATCATTTAAATAATTCAGTTAGACAATTAAACAAAAATTTTACTTAAAATCATAGTTTATGCCTCAATGATTTGATGTTTTGCCTAATTTTCAACTCTTCCTTCCCTGTCTTTTTTTTCTTTCTTTGACAATCACTAAGGGTGGCCCGAAGTTGTCCCCAAAAAAATCGTCCTTTCCTATACCTGCGTATCTATATAGATCTTTCTCGGCTTCTTCGTCGTCGTCATCGTTTGCAATAGATGCATATAATTAGCCTCACCCTAGTCGCGATTTATTTTCTTCCAACTCTTATTTTAAATTTTAAATTTATAATTAAATATAAAATATTTATTATTTAATTTATATTTAATTTATTCTTAAATTTTTATTTGATTAAATGTAAAATAAATAATTTAATATTTAATTTATTTTTAAATTTATATTTGAATTATTATTGAATTTATAATTAACATATTATTAAATTTATAATTTTTTTTGTTATATTATAATATATACACTTCAATTTAATACAAACTTACAATATCTTCTTTCTTCCCCTGTTGAATTTACTATCACGATGTATTCCGACCTTTGAATCCTACCTTCGCCACTGCCTTATCCCATTTATTCGATTGGGGTTCTTCTTAGAAAAGATACCATGCTTTAAGTTATCTCAGAGAAAGTGTTATTTACAAAATACTATTTAGAGCAGACTGGCGTGTCGTAATTTTTGAAAAATGCTTATCCAAGAGAAAGTGAAAGAAAATGATAGACTTGCATTCAAATCTACAATCCTGAATTGGCCCAACTGTTTAAAAGAGAAAGACATCAATGCATTTTTTTTTAATCAAGTGTCACTTAAAGATGAGTTTTGTATGGCTACCTGACAATTAATAAACAAATAATGCATTGATGTCCCTTCACATTCACATTAAGATGGAGGACAAAGTCCATCTCTAAGGTGTAATAGAATAAATGAGAATAAAAATTAAAAATAGAATAAAATAAAATATAATTCAACAAGAACAATAACTAAATATTTTTTTACTAGATGAGGTCGATTATATAGATCAAACAATATCATAGTGGCCTATTATGAATGAGATCAATAGATAGATTATTAACTATTAAATCATTCTTAATAGTTTTACCTATTATTTTTTTTATCTCTTTCTATCTCTAACTATTGGGCTATTTTTCATCTGATTTACTCTTCTCAATAAGGCTTCTGCAGGTTTTCTCTACACGTGATCAAACCATCTTAAGTGAGATTCTACCATCTTCTCCACAATAAGTACTACTCCTAGTTTCTCTCTAAAGCACTCATTTCTAATCATATCTCTTTTGGTGTGTTCATACATCCAGCGTAACATTCTCATCTTTGTAACATTGAGTTTATTTTCATGTTGTCTTTTAACCGCCTAACATTCAATAGTATACAATATAACAAGTCTTATAGTTGTATGATAGAATTTTCCTTTAACTTTGAATGACACTTTTTTTTAATCACAAATGACACTCGAAACCTTCCTCCATTTCATCTATCTCGCTTGAATCCTATGGTTTATGTCCTCCTTTACTTCGCCGTTATTTTATATAATGGATTCAAGATATTTAAAACTTGCAACTTGTTTTAATATATGGTCTACAAGTTTTACCTCTAAATTCGTATTTGTTTATCTTTTACTAAATTTACATTCCATATATTCTGTTTTATTTCTACTTATACGAAAACCATATGTTTCCAAAGATTGTCTCTATGACTCTAACTTCATATTTATTTTCTCTTTTGATTCACCAACTAAGACTATATCATCTGCAAAAATCACACATTGAGGTCCCAAATCCTGTATATGTTCAATAACTACGTCCAAAATCAAGTTAAAAAGATACGAACTCAGAGAAGACTCTTGATGTAGTCTAATAGTTGTGAGAAAATCCTTTGTGTCCACATTTTGTGTTCTCACGCAAGTCGTGATTCTATCGTACATGTCTTTGATTGCTCGAATATACACAATACGTGCTCCTTTCTTCTTAAAAGCCTTCCATAAAACCTCTCTTAGCACTCTGTCATTTGTCTTTTCTAGATCAATAAAAATCATATGCAAATCTTCTGTCTTCTTTAATATCTTTTCATCAATCTCTACAGTAAATAAATTGCTTCAATAGTTGATCTTCCTAGCATAAAACCAAATTGATTCTCTATGACTTGAGTCTTTTGTCTTAATCTTTCCTCAATGATCTTCTCCCATAACTTCATAGTGCGGCTCATGAATTTAATCCCCCGATAGTTAGAGCAGTTTTGTATATCCCCCTTATTTTTTATAGATAGGGATTAAAGTATTTCTCCTTCATTCATTTAGTATTTTCTTAGATTTAATTATCACATTAAACAACTTAGTAAGCCAACTTATACCTTTCCTTCCCAGACTTTTCCACACCTTAATATGTATATTATCGAGTCCTATTGCTTTACCATTTTCCATTCTCTTCAAAACCTTCTCTACTTTAAGCTCTTAAATTCTACGATAAAGAGTATAATTACGGTCTTTATCTGCAACATTGAGTCTGTCAGAGTCACAGGTCAACTCATGTCCTTTGTTAAAAAATCCTTAAAAGTAACTTCTCCATCATGCTTGGATATCTTGCTCCCTTACCAAAATATTACCATTTTCATCTTTAATACATTTCACTTGATCTAGGTCTCTTGTCTTTCTTTCCCTACCCTTCGTAAGTTTGTAAAATTTTTTTTCCCCATCCTTAGTTCCTAAAGATTGATATAACCCCTCAAAAGCTCTAGATCTCGTTTCGTTCACAGCCTTCTTAGCTTCTTTTTTAGCCACTTTATATTTATCTTAAATTTCATTATCTTTACATAAGTGCCATGCCTTATAACACTTTCTTTTAATTTTAATCTTATCTTTTACATGTGCATCCTACCATCAAGATTCTTTACTCTTTGATCTAATGCTTCTTGATTCTCCAAGTATATTTTTTATTATATTCCTGATCCCTTTGGCCATCTCTTCCCACATATCATTAGCATTTCCTTGGACTTCTCAAAGCCCCTCTTCCTCCACTCTTATTTGAAAACTCTTTTGTTGTTCATTCTTCAAATATAATCTTATTAAAATTATATTTGATATGACATAAAAAAATAGAATTTAAATTACTTTCCTATATTTAATATATTTTAAATAATAGAGGACTAAAATAAAAAACTGATAAAAAGATAAAAATATTTTTAAAGAATAAAACTGTAAAAAAAAATTATATTGACCTAAAAAATTATGTACAAATAAAATAAATAATTAATAATATAAAATTTTCAATAAAAATATTGAAAATATTAATAAATAGTTTAAATATTATTTATTTCATTTTATTTTTCAATAATAAGAAAAATAAAAATAGAATTAAACAAAATACCAATAATAATTTTATTTATTGCATCTTTAGCTATTTTATTATTGTCTCTTTACAATTGATTTTTCTTAACATATAAATAGAATTAAACAATAATTTTAAACCAAAAAACTATAATAATATACATAACAAATTTTGAACTGTTAATAACCCACAAAAATAGTTAACAGGAAGAAAACATAATTAAGTCGAGATACACAAAAGTAGAATGGCTAAACAACAAAAATAGCCATGGTCTTCTAAGATTTTGCTCATGCATCATCTTTTCAAGTGCAAACCCCATGCAGCTTCAAACTCATAGCATTTTAAATTTAAAACATCTGAAATAGTTGAAACTTCAATCAAATGGGGTCATTGGGCAATTGAAATTAAGTGCTGATACAACAGATATGTGAAAGATGATATACAATTGATACAGCAGATATGTTACACATATGGCGTTGAAGAAGATGAAGCCTCACTTGTGTCTCCTATATCCCATGATCAACATTATCAATTTTCAACAAGCAGCAACAGCAAAGAAACTACTTGAGTTCCTAATCGGGGTATAATACATAATATGTGAAAAATGATCTTTATCATGACCCCCAGGTTAGTGAATAAAGTTAAATACAAAAATATGCTACAAATCATACGGTTACAATGAAATGCCCAGATTTAAATCAAACAGTTGAGCAGCCCATATAACCAAATTAAATACATATCTACATTGGGCCTGAATTAAAAATTTTAATATAGGAAAAATATATGAGTTTATCGATTCTCTCTTGGCCAGGGACCACACTTGATTGAAGTTTCAAATGCTACAAGTGTTTTAAAATGTCATGGTTAGTAGGAGCCTTCAATTTTAAAATTCCTTAGAAAAATGTTTTGGTAAAAGATTAAAAAAAGAAGAAGAAAAAACAAAAGAAATTGCTCAGTGGAGTATTTCAAGATACTCAGAAATTGCATATATTTGTTCCTATAGAAAAAAGAGATCATTAGAAGGCTGTCTGGGATTGACAGAGCCCTCAGCTTTCAAAGGAACCCATTTTTATAGAACCTGAGGGAAAAACTGTGGAAGGACTATGAGACCATTCTCATCAAGGAGGAGGCAATATGGTCCCAGAAAGCGCGATGCAGCTGGCTGAAGATGGGAGATAGGAACACAAGGTTTTTTCACATCACCACTTTAGTGAGAAGGAGGAGGAATAAGATTAGAGCACTGAGGAAC
This sequence comes from Gleditsia sinensis, assembly GCA_037074535.1. Taxonomy (NCBI): domain Eukaryota; kingdom Viridiplantae; phylum Streptophyta; class Magnoliopsida; order Fabales; family Fabaceae; genus Gleditsia; species Gleditsia sinensis. The sequence goes on from CM073474.1 coordinate 14,309,287, forward strand.
ATTGAAGGAGAATGGATACAGGATAATGAATCATTTAAGGGGATGACCAGAGCATACTTTCAAAGCTTGTTTACTCAAGACAACACACCCCTTGCAATCTCCCTATCAAGGGAAGATTCCCGCCAGCTGAAGAGGATGAACTAATCAAGCTACAGGCACCTCTAATGGAGGAGGAGATAAAAAATGTGGTTTTCAGCATGGGTGCTCTCAAAGCCCCAGGGCCCGATGGTTTGCACGCCTTATTCTTCCAAAGCCAATGGGAGTTAGTTGGTAAATCGGTATGTGAGACGATCCAAGAGATCTTTACTAGCCCGGATAAGGTGAAGGAGATCAGCCAAACCCTGCTGGTGCTTATCCCCAAAGTAGACAACCCCGAAACTCTCAAAGAGTTTAGACCCATAGCCCTTTGCAATGTGATCTTTAAAATTCTAACCAAATCAATTGCAAATAGGCTCAAACCATTTATGGAAAAATGGGTAGGGCCGTGCCAAAGAAGCTTTATACCTGGAAGGAATATTAATGATAATGTAATCATCGCTCAAGAGGTCATCCACACTATGAGGAGTAGGAAAGGCAAGAAAGGGATGATGGCTATCAAAATTGACCTAGAGAAAGCCTATGACAGGCTTAGATGAGATTTCCTTGAAGACACCTTAAAGGAAGTTGGGCTGAATAACCACTTCACACAACTCATCATGAAATGCGTATCTTCGACTTCCATGAGCGTATTGTGGAATGGGGAGATTACAGAGGCATTCAAGGTAACTAGAGGAGTTAGACAAGGCGATCCACTCTCTCCGTATCTTTTTGTCTTATGTGTTGAAAGGCTTTCCCATTGCATTGAATGGGCAGTGGAGAATAAGATGTGGAAACCTATACAGATTGGAAGGAATGGGCCTCACCTATCACACCTCTTCTTTGCGGATGACTTAGTTTTATTTGCAGAAGCTGATCTAGAACAATGCATCCTAATCAAATAGTGCTTACAAGTCTTCTGTGCCAATTCAGGACAGCTAGTGAACGACTCCAAGTCTAGATTTTTTTTCTCCAAAAATGTCAACCACATGAGAATAGAATAATACAGCCTAGAAATAGGTTTCCCACACACGGTTGACCTGGGCACATATATGGGAATGCCACTCCTACACACAAGAATCAGCAAGAGGACCTTCAAACATGTCTCTGAAAGGGTAAGGAAGAGGCTGAATGGCTGGAAAGCCAAGACACTCTCACTTGCAGGAAGAGTAACCCTCACATGCAGTGTCCTGAACAATTTACCCTATTACTCAATGCAAACAGCATTACTCCCCTTAGGACTGTGCGATGATTTGGACAAAGCAAGTAGAAGTTTCATTTGGGGAGATGATGAAGGGATAAGGAAAATTCACCTAGTGAAATGGAAAAAGATCTGCGAGTCCAAGAGAAATGGAGGACTAGGAGTCAGAAAACTGAGAGAGATGAATGAAGCTTTTATGATGAAGATTGGATGGGGTATAATCATGAAGCCTGAGACACTATGGGTGAAAACCTTGAGAGCTAAGTACAAAGTGTGCAGCCACAGGATCCCAAACATAATGAACACAACAAAAGAATCGTCTAACCTTTGGAAAGGTGTCAGGAAAGTGTGGGAAGAGGTTGAAAGGGGAATAACAATCAAGATAGGGAACGGAAAAAACACTTTCTTCTGGCTGGATGACTGGGTCCCTAACTGTGGAAAGCTGATATCCTGGGTTACAGAACCAATCTACAATGAGGTAAGGAGCTATAAGGTGGCGGATATGGTGTCAGTAGAGGGTCAATGGAACTGGATAAAGTTCAAACATAACCTCCCTGATGAGATACGAACCTCTATTGCAAAAATTGTTCCTCCAAACGAAGAAAGGGGGGAAGATTCGATGGTTTGGAAATGGAGTAACAATGGTGAGTTTTCGGTCAGGTCAGCATATGAAGCTCGAGTAGAGGGACAACAACGAAGCCAGGCTCTTTGGAAACACATTTGGAAGTGGCCGGGCCCTCAGAAAATACGCACCTTCATGTGGTTAATTGGAAAAAATAGCCTATTAACCAACATGATGCGTTTTGATCGCCATCTGGATTCTACAGGTACTTGCCAAATATGCCACAATGCTCCCGAATCAATTCTACGTTGTTTGCGGGACTGTATGCACGCAAGGAATCTTTGGATGAGAATTGTTCAAGTTCGACATTGGGGAAGGTTCTTCAGGGCAGGCAGGGAGGAATGGCTAAAGATCAATATCTCACGAGAGTTGGGAAGAGAAGAGCTGAACTATAAAACATGGAAAATCTTGTATGGGATCACCTGTTGGAACATATGGGTAAGGAGATGTGAGATCATCTTCCAACCGAATGAATACCCAAGACATGACCTTCTATTTGCGTGCTTGAGCGGGGCACGTAACTGCATACAAGCCATGGAGAGTAATTCCCAAATCCAGGGAAGAAGGATGACAATCAGAGATATAAGCTGGTCCCCGCCAGGAAATAGCTCGGTGAAATTCAATGTGGATGGTTCTGTCATTAACGACATCCAGGCTAGCTGTGGAGGAGTACTTAGAAACGCTGCAGGCAACTGGCTAACTGGATTCACAAGAAACCTAGGAAGGTGTAATATTACTATGGCAGAGCTTTGGGGTATATACACGAGCCTAGATCTAGCGTGGAAGGGAAATTACAGGGAGGTAGAAATTGAATCTGATTCAGAGGTAGCCATCAACCTAACCAAGGAAGAGTGTAACAGGGACCATCCTTACTCAAACCTGATCCTTCAAATCAGGAGCTTCATGAGCAGAGAATGGGAAGTCATTTTGAGGCACACACCGAGAGAAGGAAACAAAGTAGCTGACTGGTTAGTGAAGAAAGGACACAGATCGAAACCAGGCCTGCATTGGTTCACGAGACCCCTAGATGGAGTGGGCCAGTTATTACTAGATGATATCAAGGGTCTAACTACCCCAAGAGTCTGTATTCATTAGTCGTTGACTCCACTTTTGTACCAAAAAAAATTGCACATATTTGTTCAATATTTCATTTCTTTTTCTGAGAAAGCTCGATTCTCGGATCCATTTGGTGGAATGAAGCTAATAGAAGAAAATATAAGAAATTTGAGAATCAGAGATCGATAAATAAAGGAGAAAATGAGGAACTGATGTAGTTCACCTTCAAGCTAAATAGCATTGATACAGTTTTAAAATTGTCTTCGTGTAGTTACGATGACTGGCACAACTAGTATCCTCTTACATGGTAATTGCAGTGAGGAATGAAAGAAGAATTTACATCCAATTAAAGTACCAAAGGTAATAACCCATAATCTCAATTTAATCCCGGTACTAAAGTTTAAACAGAAAACCAGAGAAGTCCCTGTTCCAACCCCTTCTGATCCCAACCTTTTTTTATTTGCAACAACCACTTTTTGATTCGCATAAATAGAGAGGGAAGACCATTTTCATAGCGTAGACGACTCACCTGATAAAGGGAAAGAGATTTTGTGAACAAGCAGAAACCAGTGGCATTGAGTAGGGAACCGAGAGAGGGAGAGATAAGAAGATGTGTCAGAGGGGCATTTCCAGGACCGAGAAAGGGAGAAAACAAAGGAATATATAATCAGAAGGGTGTTTTTGTCTTTTCCAAACCCATTCCCTTTCGTTCTCTAGTTTTCCATCGTTTTGGTTTCTCATACGGAAAGGAATTCTCATTTTTGAGTGGTCAAAATCTCACAACCAAACATAATAATTGAGGGAAAGGGAATTTAGATTCCTTTTCCTTACCTTGAATTTGTCAAGCAAACGGGATGGTACTCAACACTTCAAGAGGTTAAGTTTGAGTGCAAGTTTATCATTTACTTTTACTTTCACTTTTACGGGGATAAGCATTTTCCAAAAATCACCCTAGGTAGTCTTCTTTAAACAGAATTTTCTAAATAGCACTTTCTCTAGGATAACCTAAAGCATAGTATCGTTCTTAAGAAGAACCCCTATCGAATAAACGATGACAGGCATGAGGGCCTTGAAAATTTGGATGAAGGAGATGAAAAGGTAAATGGAAGCAATTTTTGTTAGAGAAAGAGAATAGAGGACTCCAATTGAAAAGACAAAGGAGATGGAGACTACATGAGTCATAGGAATGGGCTCGACGAATATGAAGACATAGATGAGGAGGAAAGGGAGAGAGTCACTGAAGGACAATGATTTAAAAATTGAATTGATTATTGAGTTAATAAAAAAGGTAATTCATAATTTACTAATACAATTATGATAACATGGGTAATACTATTTTTTATAAATATATACACACATAATAAAATTAATAAACAACAATAATTTAAAATGAACAATAACAAATAGTAAATACAAGTTCATTTGAAACTTGAACAATAATCCTATAAATAAAATTTCACAAAATAATACTCAATACTAAGTAATAGATAAATTAAAAATTATTACAACATACTTAGTCACAAAAAATTAATAGTATTTTTAAAAATATTTATTTATATTAATTAGATTCATTAGATAACAATGTACAAGGATAATATTTGATATTTTAATATAACAAATTCATAATTTATAAATAAACATGCTAATTTCTTAATTATGATAAAAACTAATATAAGTCTATTAAGATAATCGAAGTTCAAATTAAATTTATAAGATGTGATATTACTAAATTTATTATCGTTTTAAATTAATTGCACACAAAAACAATTACCTCACTTTTCAATATTATATATACATTAATTAGCACATAACAGTGTAAGTGAATTGGTTGGCGTCATGCTATGTGCTTGCACTCCTTGTCATCAAACTCCTTACACAACCTCACAAGGCTCCTTTTTGGTGAATAAACACAAGCTGAAAACAATATGTCCTAAATAATTATAGTTAAGTAGATGTTGCATAATTCGTTAGGTAGATTTTTTAAGCTACCGAACTCCTTTACAATGTACTTGTTCAGGTATTAGGATTGGACCTTTCAAACACAATTTGTATGATTTGATAGATATTGAAAATGATCTAAAAAAACTTCTAAACTCAAAATAACATATTTAAATAAGTCAAACGCAGAATTAGAAAAAATTAAACTAATCTTCCGCCATTGTTTTTTTTCACAATTTTTTTGACTTTCTCTTTAGTTTTGACTCTTCTAAGCTTTATCTTCCTCACTAAAAATGGTGTAAAATTCGTAGGCAGAAGTGGGGATAGGCTTAGGGAAAAAAACCTCCTTATGTAGTTGTTCTACCATAAAGACTTTTCATTGTCATTCAATTTGTAGAATAATGCTCAGTCAATTCTTAAATGTTGGGCCATTAATCTGAATAATAGATTTTTAATATGAAAACTGTTACATCCTCCCACTTAGTCTATATATTTAACCTATTGACTTAAATGAGTAATAAAAAAACTTTTTTAAGAAATAAATACATGAATAATAGTGATAAATTCTCTAAAAGCGAGTAATATCAACCATGTATTACAATACATTTTGTTTCTTAAGTGTTATGCTTAATGTGGTAACAAAACTTAATCAATAAACTCTATATTTATTCTTGGTTTAAAAAAAATGTTTTTCTTAAATGAATTAAAGTGAATATGGATATGAGAAAACATTACAATATATAAGAATTTCATTAATAAATTGTATGTATACATCATAAAATGGAACCAAGTCTTATTTTCTCTACATGATCCTTGAATTTTAATGGTGGCAAATCCTTAGTCAAAGGATTAGCGATCATCAATTCAGTGTTAATTTGTTCAATGACCACTTTCTTTTCTTTTACACATTCTCTAATGGCTAAGTACTTAATGTTGATATGTTTAATTCAACTTCCACTCTTTTTATTCTTAGCCATGAACATAGCAACTGAATCATCACAGAAAATTCTCAATAGCTTATAAATGGAATCCAAAACTCTAAGCCTTGAAATGAAATTCTTAAGCCATACACCATGTGAAGTAGCCTCAAAATAAGAGACAAACTTGGCTTTTATAGTAGAAGTAGTGGTCAATGTTTGCTTAACACTTCTCCAAGAAATAGCCAGTCACATCCAAATTATCTGTCTATCTATACATAAGCTTGTAGTCTTTGGTTCCTTATAGATACCTCGTGACTTTCTTTGTATATCTCTAGTGGTCCATTTCTGGGTTACTCTTATATCATTGGTGGATACTGTCGTGGGTATATCAAATATAATAAATACCTTACCTTAAAACTAACTTGTAGTAGTTAGAGTAAGAGTCGATCCCATAGAGACTGATATGACCTTTTGTGATTAAGAAATGTGGGTTGGAATGATGAAAGTAAATTGATAAAGTAAAAGGGAATGATCGCAAATAACAAAATAAAAGAGAGTGATTAATGATGAAAGCGTTGATTTCGGTTGATATCCACTATCAAGGAATCGCATGACTCATTGACAACATAATCAATATTAAATTGAGTATATACAATTGAGATATTATCCATGTTTCTCCTTAAGTTTAGTAATTGATGACAATCGCCTCAATTAACCCTAATTAACAAGTAATTTTTAGCACATTGGCAAGGTATAACTTATTAACTAGATGAAGAATTAGAGAAACTGATATAGCTAAAATAACATAGACACATCGGCTATATTTAATTTAGTCAGTTATTCACCATAGAATTAATAATTCATAATCATACAATTATTAACCCTATTTGCCTCTTGAATTACAATGATGAAGACTATGTTCAATATATGATTTAGCATTAGATTGAAATAATGAAATCACTAGTGTACACCCTATATATCAATTGGAATAATCATTAGAATAAGAATGGATGAATAATTAATACTCAATTAAAACTTAATTAATAAACTCAAATTCACATCTCACAATACATAAAAAAAATCCTTGAGGTTTCAATCTCCTTCAACCAATAAAAAGAAAATTAACCACGCAGAACCGTAAGAAAATCTAAGAGAAGAAGAGAAGATAATTAAGAATTTGATGATTTGATCATTGGATCGTCTTTTCATGCTTGCATTCCCTCTTATTTATAGGTTTGGAGAGTCCTAAATGAAGTAAGATTGCTTCTAGGTCGGTTCCTGGGCTTTTGGGCTTCAATTGTACTCAAAAAGGGCTTAAAATCATACTTTAATTTTTTGCAGTAGATAGGGAGTGCTGCGGCGAGCTATTGCTAAAAATTCGTAGTGCTGCAATGCTCACTTGGGTGCCATGGTGCTAAAATTTCTTCAAAATTTGGAAAAGTGGTCAACTTGAAAGTTGTAGCTCTGTCTCTTAACTTTCCATAGCTACTAGAACCATATTAATTAGAGCTAATATGATAGATATATACCCCAATTAGTGACAAAAAATCAGGATTCATTTTGCTACACCGCGGTTCAAAATTTTGAGCATTGTAACGCTCTGAATTCTCCTGAATTTGCCAAAGTGTTCAATATAAACATTGTATATTATTATCTTAGATCTTCATAGGCACTTGAATCACTTTGATTGGTGTTTATATATGGGAGATATGATCTAATTAGTGATAAAAGGTCTAGAACCACTGTAATTCAGCATTTTTCCGTGAATTTCTTCTCTTTTTCTCCTCTTTTCTATTTCCTTTGCTCATACAACACAAAACACAAAAATAAACTAATTTTTACTCATATTTTACTTAAATCAAATAAAAAAGTAAGTTTAAATGTATTAAAATCATGTTTAATTATAAACACATAAAATATCCCTATACTTAACCTTTTACTTGTCCTCAAACAAAATAATTCCTAAAGACAAAAACAAAAACAATATATGTTTTGAGTGTTAGACTTACCAAGCTTTTGCCTCATAACAAGAAAATATACTTAAGAAATTTTTGGAAAGGCTATAACCATGCACAAAATTAACTCAAATGCAATCCATTGTTTTGTTCTCATGAATCCCGAGTATGTGTCTATTTTTCGGTCAATAAATTTTATTTATCTGTATGAGTTTATATATCCCAAAATTTTGGGTACAGATCTCTAATTAATTTATAATTTTCATAAACTTATTTTTTATGTCACTCTCCACTAATGTAAGCTAAAACTACCTTTAAGATCAATATGGTTTTATTTAGCTTGTAATGTGGCCAGGGTATAGGGTAGGATATTTGATATAATTTTAGGTTCAATCACCTAACACTACATGATTAATTCTCATCTTTTGAACTTTCTTAATTTTGGGGGATTTTCCCCCACACTCATTTTCTTACTTCTATTAAATTTAGTCTATTCTTTTCCGTGATTCTCTATTTTTTCTCTTCACATACTATGTAGGCTTTTATCCTTTTTGAATTTTCCTTTTCTTTCCTTTGAATTTTTCTTTTCTTTCTTTTACTCCACCCTTTCACCTTTTGGTTAATAAATTTCTACAAAATAAATATTTAAAAAAAAATCATGGAGTAAGTGAATAAGGTAAAAAATAAGGATATTAATCACAAAATTTAGCTTTTGCCTCATTTGTAGATATAGAATAAAAATTCAATTAAACTCAAATAGAGGAGTTAAGGATATCTAATTACTTGGGTTAGGCTTGAAAGGCTCAATTTATCAAATAATGCCTAAATCATCTCTTAATTAATAGTATTAGTATAGGATTTCGCCTCAAGTAGCATTCAAATAAATTCTAGAATCCTATTGAGATCATAAAAATATTTTTGAGTTATATAAACCTTCTCTAAGTAAAAAACAAATTAAATGCCCAAAGTTAATGTGCAAAAAAAGTTCAGGATTTTAAAGTAAAAAATAAATTGCAAAAGGGATAAAATTGCACATAACCATGAATTTTTAACATTTTTCAAGAGCTAAAAAATTTTGGATAGTCATATTTTTGACTATTGGCTATTCATAACAATACAAAATATAAATTGAAACACTCACACAATCACTCAGCTTGTTAAATACAATAAATGTGCATTGATAGTGAAATCATAAAATTAATGCTCAAAATAGGGTCAAAATCATTCATGTAAATATACTTTCATCCCCACACTCAAACTTTACATTGTCCTTAATGTAAATTGAAGTTAAATGAACTTCTGTGAAGTTTTTTGGGGTGGGAAGAGAGTGTTGCAATGCTGGACTCTAAATATTTTTGAATTCTACCTCTTTGTTTTTTTAACTAAGAAGAAGAAGAAGAAGAAGAGATCCTTGTTGGGTTGCCTCCCAATAAGCGCATTTGTTTAAAGTTGTTGGCTCGACTCAAAGTTCCTTTTTTCACTGAAGGAGGATCTTTGATGTCCATCTTGATTTGAAATTTCTGGGACCGATTCAGGCCTTGAAGTTCTACTACATGATAAGAAACCACATTAGTAATAACAAGGAGTCCAAACCAGAGGAAAATTTTCTTACCTTTATGGGGTTTAGTCCTTTTGACCGATAAAACTTGATACAATTCTACACTTGATCTATGCCTTTAAGGTTTGCAACTATTTTTACAATGGCACTTCCTTTTTCCTAAAAAATATGCATTAATACCTCTTCTTTTTTAGTATCTAAATTTTTGGCAACTATGGTAGTTGGTACATCTCCAATTTTCAAGTATTTCAGGTGATTAGGAAGAGATGTTAGATTTGATCCAGGATCCTGCAAAACAGAAGATGCACTTATTTCATTAGAATTTTGTAATAAAGTAGTGGAATTCTTACCTATTTGCCACACTTTTGGAGCTACTTTTAATGCTCCAATAGTTTCCTGCGATTTGATATTCAAGGCTAGTTCTTCATCCTTTTTCTCAGGAGGCTTATTAATAGCAACATTATGTCCTATAGAGTCAATCATATTAATAGCATATGCATGATGATTATTGGTAAGATCTTTTATGGCATTACAATTACTAAACTTTATAATTTTCCCTTTAAATTCCATTGTTTATGTGCCACTATGAAAATCTATGATGGCTTTGGATGCTTTTAAGAATGGTTTCCCTAGCAAAATTGGATTGGTTTGATCACCATTCTCTATGTCAAGTATATAAAAATCAACAAAAAAAATTAGATCATCAACTTGCACTAAAATATCCTCAACCACTCCATCAAGAAGGGTATTAAATTTATCAGCTAATTGAATTATAACACTAGTTTCTTTCAAAGGTCCTAATGCTAAACATGTATAACTAGAATATGGCCTGATATTAATAGATAGTCCTAGATCTAGCATAGCCTTCTCAAATTTAGTATTGCCTATTGTGCAAGGGATAGAAAACATACCTAGATCCTTACATTTGGTAGGGAATTTTCTTTGAATAATTACAAAAACATGCTCCCCTACTTTTACTTTCTCACCTCCTTTAAACTGTTGCTTCATCTTTTGGATGCATAATTCCCTTCAAAATTTGGCCTAATAGGGTACCTGGTTGATCGCATCTAAAAGAGGAAGATTCACCTCACACTTTCTAAAGGTCTCATATAAGTCAGAATTTTTCTCATTCATGCTATTTTCTTTAAGAGCTTCAGGAAAGGGAGGCAAACGTTCATATTCAAATAGAGGTGGAAATTTACCTTTTGGATGCTTACCTTCCATTGTTGCTTTATTTTTTTTTCTTTTTCTTGCTCTGTTGGTACATGTACCTCTTATATTGGAATCTTAACCTCTTTATCAATTTGTAACATAATGGTACTTATATTTTCCCTTGGGTTCACTAGAGTTTGAGATGGCAACTTACCTAAATTTTAAGCATATAATCGATTAACTGTGGTTGCTAATTGGCCCGTTTGATTTGATAGGTTCTAGACACTGGCTCTTGTCTCTTGCTGAAATTACTTTGATTTCTGTGCAAAAGATTTAACGAGTTCTTCTCAATAACTACCTATATGAGAATCCTAAGATGTAGTCTGTCTAGGAAAATAAGCCTGTGGCTTATGCTGAAAATTTGTAAAATTTTGTCCTATAGGCTTGTTTTGTGTATTCCCATACCTGAAGTTAGAATGATCCTTCCATCCAGGATTATATGTATTAAAGTATAGATCATACCTCTTTGGTTGTCTTGGAAAATCACCTACCGCATTAGCTTGATCTGTGGATTCTTCCTGAAGTTGGAATGATCCTTCCATCCAGGATTATATGTATTAGAGTAGAGATCATACCTCTTTGGTTGTCTAGGAAAATCACCTACCGCATCAGCTTGATCTGTGGATTCTTCTGAAGTATAGAGCACATATTAGTTGGGTGCTCAGTTGCTGAATAGATTCTACAAACTTTAACTGGCTAGGGTGTAACTGTAACAAATTGATGTACAAGAGAGGTAAGTTCTGACATTTGTTGCTGAAAGGAATAAGCACTTACCTCATAGGCATGTATAACTGCGAAATCATGCCTAATGCCAAATTGTTGAGAGTTAGTAGCTATATTTGATATCATGATTCTAGTTGTTTCAAGAGTCTTATCTACTAGTGCATTTCCACTAGCTGCATCTATCATGCTCATGTCACTATGCAAAAGATCTTTATAAAAATATTAGATTAGTTGCTGCTCACTAATTTGATTATATGGGCAGCTTACATAAAACTTTTTAAATCTCTCCCAATACTCATAAAGAGTCTCTCCATGTAATTTTCTAATGCTGCATATTTCTTTTCTTATATTTGTAGCTCTAGATGTAGGAAAATATCTCTCTAAAAATAACTTGTTCATCTTATTCCAAGTAGTAATAGTATCAGATGGTAAATAATATAACCAATATTTGGTTGAATCTCTTAAAGAAAAATGAAAAGTCCTAAGTTTAATCTATTATTCAATTACTCCAGGGGGCCTCATGCTGATACATACTATATGGAATTCCTTTAAGTGCTTGTGTAGGCCTTCATCTGCAAGATCATGAAAATTGGGGTAAGAGATGAATCGGTCTATATTTTAATTCAAAATTAATATTTTCATAAAGGTTAGGAAAAATAATGTATAAAGGCTATTGGTGTAGATCTAGAGTTGTAAGTTTCTTCAAAATGGGGTGCCTAGCCATGATTACTTCCTCCTTCTCCTGATCAATATCCTCTTGAAGTCCTCTTCCGTGCCTATATACAGATTTTCTAATGTATGGATAGTATTGTAAATCTTGAGAATTACCAGAACGAGTTACATGCATAAATCAAAGTAAAAATTACAAAAGATAATGGATGTAATCCCTAGCAACGACGCCAAAATTTGGTGGATATTATCGCAGGTATACCAAATATAATAAATACATTACCTCAAAACTAACATGTGGTAGTGAGAGTAAGGGTCGATCCCACAGAGACTGATATTAACTTTTGTGAAAAAGAAAAAGGTCGTTGAAATACTGAAAGTAAATTAATAAAGTAAAAGAGATTGAGCACAAATAACAAAATAAAATAGAGTGATTAATGATGAAAGTGTTGGTTTCGGTTGATATCTACCATCAAAGAATTGCATTGATCATTGACAACATAATCAATCTTAAATTGAGTGTCTACCAATGGGATATTATCCCTATTCCTCCTTAAGTTTTGTAATTGATGACAATAATCTCAATTAATCCTAATTAACAAGTAATATTTAGTAAATTAGTAAAGTATAACTTATTAACCGTATGAAGAATTAGAGAAACCAATAGAGATAAAATAACATAGACACATCGGTTATATTTAATTTGGTCAATCATTCACCATAGAGTTAATAATTTCATAATCATACAATTATTAACCATATTTGCCTCTTGAATCACAATGATGAAGTCTTTGTTCAATATATGAATTATCATTTGATTGAAACAATGAAATCACTAGTGTTCACTCTAGATATCAATTAGAACAATCATTGGAATAAAAATGGATGAATAATTAATACTCAATTAAAATTGAATTAATAAACTCAAATTCACATCTAACAATACATAAAAAATTCTGGAGGTTTCAATCTCCTTCAACTAACAAAAAGAAAATTAGCCACGTAGGGCCCAAAAAAAATCTAAGAGAAGAGAAGATAGGGCCAAAAAAAAATCTAAGAGAAGATAATTGAAAATTTGATGATTTGATCCTTACATCCTTTGATCATCTTTTCATGCTTCATTTCTCTTTTATTTATAGGTTTGGAGTGTCCTAAATGAAGTACAATTTCTTCTAAATTGGTTCATGGGCTTTTGGATTTCAATTGGATTAAAAATGGCTTAAATTGCACTTTAATTTTCTGTAGCATATGAGGAGTGCCGCAGCGCGCCATTGCTAAAAATCCATAGTGCCACAGTGTTAAATGCTATGCTCCGTGGCACTAAGATTTCTTTAGAATTTGGAAACAAAGTTAACATGAAAGTTGTAGCCCTGTATTGTAACTTTCTATAGCCACTATAATCTCTTTAATTGGAGTTAATATGAAGGAGATATACCCCAATTAGTAACAAAATGTTAGGATTCATCTTGTTGCACTGTGGTTCTGAATTTCGAGCACTCTAACGCTCTCAATTCTCCTAAAGTTTCAAAATTTCTCAACATAAACATTGTAGATTATTGTTTTAGATTTCCACGTGCACTTGAATCACTTTGATTGGAGTTCATTTGTAGGAGATATGATTTAATTAGTGACAAAAGGTCTGGAATCACTACAATTTAGCATTTTTTTCATGAATTTCTTCTCTTTTTCTCCTCATTTCTTTGCTTTTCCTCCTCTTTTCTTCTTCCTTTGCTCATATAATACAAAACACAAAACTAAACTAATTCTTAATCATATTTTACTTAAATAAAAAAAATAAGTTTAAAGGTAATAAAATCATGGTTAATTATGAATACATTTATTGCCTAAGAATCCTTATAGCAAATGAAATGTTAGGTTTGGCGAAACTTAAACATATATAAGGCATCCAACGGTAGAAGCATATGTGATGTTCTTCATTGATTTCCTCCTTTTTTTCCTCACTTTTTAGCACTTTCTCATGGAAACTTAAGAAGCTTAGAATGAAGAGGAAGATGGGTTATAGAGATAGGAAGGAGATTGTTTACCTTAGATTTTTTTTCCTCTTCTTTTCTTTCCTTATCCTTTTCTTCTTTAGACGTCTCAACTTCTTTCCCTTTCTCTTTTTTTCCTTCTCTTTTTCTTCCTTTGACAAAACTTACTTTTCAAGAAGGCCTTGCAACGCTTTAGTAAGGAAAATAATAATAAAAAATTACTAGGGCAACAATTTACCACTTCATTCCATCTTTGCCTATGTCAGCTTTTTCATAATTCTAACTTTGCCCCTTATCTCTTCCTTCTAGCTTGTGTGGATATCACTAATTTCCTCTAATGGATTTAATTATTTATTAAGGTGATGTCAATTAATTTTAGATAACTAATTAAGGTCATTCTTCCAGCTTAATTTCTTACTAAAGGTTTTACCCTTATTTAGCCTAAAATTCCAATTTTAACTTTCTTAATTCTTTCAAAATATGAAGCTCTTATATTCCTTTCTTAAGAATAAGTTTCAAGTATATTGAGGCCAACTCATCTCACTTTATCTTATGAAAGTTTCCCTAGCTAGTTTCTTCCCTTTTTTCCTAATTGTTTAGGTCATTTTAGCACTTAGGTGTTTTACCGAAAATTTTAAATGTATTCTCTTTTAGCATTTTTCTGAAGCTTTCTCCACCACCCTATTTTAATTATTTTTTTCTCTTCCTTACCAATTTAAAAACATATTTATATACTCTTTAAGGAATGAAAATTAAGGATGTTACAATTCTCTCCCTAAAAATAATTTTACAAAATTCAAGAATTATGTGGTTCAAAGAGTTGAGGATATCTATGTCTCATGGAGTCTTCTATTACCCATGTGGCTTTTTCTGGAGTCAACCCTTCCCAAATTACCTTAACCAGAGGTATGATTTTATTCCTTAATTGATTTACATCTCTATCCACAATAAACACAGGCACTGGTTGATAGGTTAAGTTTTCACTTGCCTTGATTCTTTTCTTACTATGTGTGAAGGGTCAAGAAGATATTTCTAGAGCTAAGAGACATGGAAGACCTTATAGAGGTTAGATAGATGACATGATATAAATTAAGCATGTCTTTAGCATATTTTAAGTTACATTTTATTTTATTTAAGTAATTAATAAATAGGATTTAATTAAAATTTTGTGTTTTATGTTTTAGGAATAATAAAGAAGAAAAGAAGAGAAAAATAGAGAAACAATATGGAAAAATGCTTATTTTCAACCCTTCATCACTAATTGAGGCACATCTCTCTCATTTTAGCGGCTATGGAAAGAAAAGACATAGAACTACAACTCATGTGTTCAGCACTTGGGTAGAATCTAAAGATTTTTAGGCGCCGCGGCGTCCGGTCACCAACCAATCCAAGCACTGTGGCAGTACTAGGGTGCCCCGTCTTCAAAATTTTGTAGTGTCGCGGCGCTCACTGCCGCACCAGTACACTGATATTATAATTTTTAGGATTTTTAATTCATATTGAAGCCCGACGAGCCGGGATTTGACCTAGAAACAGTTCTACACCAATGAGGAAAAACCAATCTATAAAAAGGGAAGAGAGGGAGCATCAAAGATGATCCAAGTTCTTAATTACCTTTTTTAATTCTTGTTTATATTTTCTTATGGCCCTACACGGCTGATTTACTTTTAGTTGGTAGAGAAAGATTGAAACCTCAAGGGATCATTATACATTGTGAGATTTGGAATTGATTTCAATAGTTCAATCTTAACCGGGTATTGTTTATTCATCTGCTTTTCATTTCTTAAATGATTATTCATGTGATTGCTAAGAGGCCTACTAGTATAATGTATGTCTAAATCTACTACTGAATTAGGTTTTGAACAAAATTTTCATTACTTTATTAATGAAGCAAATAGGATTAAGGATTTTGGATTATAAATCATTAACCCTATGATGAATGATCAACTAAATTAGATATAGCCAATGTGTTTATATTTATTTAGCTCTACCAGTTTCTCTTGTTCTTCATGCAATTAATAGCTTAGACTTTTCTGATGTGTTAAAGGATATCTTATTAATTAGGGTTTAATTGGTATGATTGTTATCAATTTACTAGGCTTAAGGAGGAACAGGGATAGAATCCCAATGGTAGGTATTCAATTAATATTGATGATATTGTCAATGATCAATGCAATCCCTTAACGGTGGATATTGACCGAAACCAACGCTTCTATTATTAATCACTCTTTTAATTACTTTCATTATTGTTTACTTTATTATTTGCAATTATTCATCCCCCCTTCTCAATCACATAAGGTAATTTCAGTCTCTGTGGGATCGACTCTTACTCCCACAATTACAGGTTAGTTAAGAGGTAAGGTTACAATTTGGTTGTACTTGCGACAGTACGCTCCAAATTTTGACGCTATTGTCGGGGATTGTGTCTATTTATCTTTTTTGATTTTTTTTAATTCTTCTTTCTTTTCTTTTTGTTCATAACTATGAATATGGCAACCAATTTTCAACAATTTGGCACTAGGTTGGGCTCTCCATTAAGATATGCTAGTGAGGTATGTTGTTCTTCCCTTGAACAACAACTTGCAAATTTAACTTCTCTTGTTCGTCAATGTGTATAAAATATGCAAAGAGAGAAGTGCTATGAAAATTATTCAGCCATAGGGCATCCTTCTATTGGGTACCCAACTTTCTATGATGAGTCATTTGAACAGGTAAATATGGTTAGAGGTTTCCCTAAACCACCACAAGTGAGGTATGATTCCTATTCAAACATGTACAATCTTGAATGGAAGGGCCATCTCAATTTCAAATATAGGAATACACAAAATAGTCCTGCAAAATAAATTTTTTCAAATTTTTAGCATACCCAACATGCCTATTATCCTATACAGTATGCATATCAGGATTTCCAGGTAAGTAGTTCTTTAGAAGAAATTGTTAAATATATTGAACATAATACTCATCAATTTCAACAAGAGGTAAGGACCAGCATTCAAAGCTTAACAAATTAAATTGGGTAACTTGCAACACTAGTCGATCGGTTAGAGGCTCCGAATTCATAAATTGAAAGTCTAACTCCAGCATCATTAGTGCAAAAGAGGAAAATTCTGCACTTAATGAAAAAGATGACTTGGAAGTTGACAATAGTAAGCCTACTAATAAAGAGGCTGTGGAATCTACCTTGAATGCCAAATTCCATGAGAACATTTCAGCAAGAAAGGAAGCACCAAAAGTACAGCAAACAGGTAAAGATCTTTCTATTTTGTTACCAATTTCTAATAAGATGTCTGTACCTTCTATTTTGCAAAATCCTGAGCTAGTCTTAAAGAACTTCCCTAGCCACTTAAAGGGCATATACAACGGAGAACCACCCCCAGTGATAACCTCAAATAAATATGCCCTACTCAAAGATAGAGGAAAGCTGCCCCCTGTAACATCCCTAATTTCTTTTCTTTTATTAATGAAGGCACATAAATATTTAATCAAGGAAATAAAAATTTATTAAACAATTTTTAGATATCTAAGAGAACATAAGCCTTAGAAATTCTTTACCTTATGTGTATGCATAGAAAACATTCCTAACTTTAAGGGAATAGGTAAAGAGAAAAAACCTAAGAAAAAAATGAGAAATAACATATTAAAGAAAGGCAGAATTTTTGGGTAAAGAAGATAAATTTTTGTGAAGTAAGTAAAAGTCTTAAAATTTCAAGAAGATTGGATTAGGGTAATTTTTCCTAATTCAAGATTTAGAGTTACTAAGTTTAACATCTCCACCCATAAATTGGGGTTTCACCTATGGATACTTCATATAGAGTTTTTCCACTTCACATAAGTTTTTAGCAAGTCCATTGGATAACCTAAGCAAGAAATAAAACATAGACTTGGACTAGGATATAGAATTTGGACCGATAGCCCAAAAATTATGAAAATGTGACCAAGCTCTCCAAGAAAGGTAGAATTTTATCCAAAGCAAAGGAAATGGGTAGGAATAAGCCCAAATCCAAGAGGAAAAATAAAATAAAATAGATCATGTGATGAAATAATAGTGTAATAATAAGAAAGATTAGGTTACGTGACATTAAGATAAAAATTTAGCATGTGGTGTGATCCTACATTCATAATTTTAGCAAGTGGTATGATAATTCAACGTATTAGGACAAAACATCTATATCCTACACTCATAATTTTAGCAAGTGGTATCATAATACATGGTATTAGGACAAAATATTCATATCCCACACAAATAATTTTAGCCAAGTAAGGGAGATTCAAGGGCTAGAAACTTACCACTTAGAATGCAAACCTATCATACTTGATTAAGACAAAAGAAAAAGGAAATGAATCCCTAAATCAAAGGGACCTTGTCCCTTGTCTTAAGAACATATTATCATAATTTTCAAAATACAAATCTCCTTTTGCTATGCATATCTTGACTAAGGAAGAGGAAGACAAGAACATAAGTTGTTTGTTTTCCAAAAATCAACCAAGTGCATCCTAATTGTGATAAGGTAGACCCATGATCATGAAAGGTGAATTATTTGATGGTCTATTTAAGAAAAAACCACCCCTACAACATTATAATTTCGTCCAAGTAAGGGAGAGGAAAAAATAGAAGTAAGGTAGAGTAAGGAAATGAGAGAAAGAGAGGAGAAGAAAGGAAAGAAGAAGAAGGAGAAGTCTAGAGGACTAAATGCTCCAGGTAAGTTAGCTAAATCTCCACTTGAATCCATTTTTCTCTTTATCCTTAAAGTTCAAAAGCTCACCCTCCTTCTCTTATTTAAGTTGCAAGAAAATCTAAGAGAAGGGAGGAATCTTGCTACTTCCTTTAAGAGGAAACAAAAAATGAATTTACTAAGTAAGCTAGAGAGATCCTTAGACAGGTTTAATAATATTTCTTTTTGAAGAAAAGTTTTGAAATTTGTAACATTTATATGGGATTTTGATCTTAGAACTTTGATGATTGGTCATGGATGTGCTATATCATGTTACATATTGATCTTGCATGTGATGTATGTTTGAATACTTAGGTTGGTGTAGAAAGTTCTGCATAGGTATGGCTATGGGTGGCAAAATTTTAAACTTCTGTTTTTAAAATTTTGGGAAGAATCGATAAGGAATTAAAACAAATGGTTAATATAAAAAAGGTAGATATATTCTCACGGATTTTTAGCCACTGCAATCACTTAATTTGGAGTCAAGATGAGGGATATATTGCCCTATATGTAAGCAGTGGTCAGAAAATGGTTAACTAGGAAAGAATTTATCAGGTATGCTTCTGTGTTTGAATTTTTAGGATAAATATGTAGAGAATTAAAAGAAATACTTAAAATGATAAATGTAGATATATGTCTAAAAAATCTTTAGCCACTGGAACCATTCAAATTGGAATCAATATGAGGGAGATATGGTCAGATTAGTAAGCAAATGTCAGAAACTAGCTAACTAGGGAAGAATCTATTAAGTATGCTTCTGTAATTGAATTTTTGGGAAACATATGTAGGGACTTAAAGGATATTGTTAACAAAATAAATATAGATATATGTTGTAATAACCGTAAAATTTAACGAAAATTCCAATTTAAAGGAAATTTAGAATAAAAGAGAGAATTTTGACAATAGAGATAAGAACCGTAGAAAATATGTATATTTATTACATGGATTAAAGAATTACAAAAGAAATATGAGAATTTATGTTTTGGCGCGCTATAAGCAAATATATTTTTATTTATGTAGAAATGATTATGATTTGTTAAAAGTAAGTGGACTTTTAAGTAAAAGAAGTATTGTGTTGCTTAAAATAATTATACCAGCCTCCATTGAATTTTTATGGTATTTTTAGAAATATTCTTTCTTTTAATATGAATAAAGATATTTGTTTTGAAATTTTTTTTATTATGATGTTTATCAAGAAAAATCGTGATTTAAGAGTTTAACTAAAGATTTACGAGAATGGAAATTTTTAAGAATTTTTGGGATATTTTAAGACGAAAAACGGAATTTATATGAATTTTTATAAAAGAAAATCTAATTATTAATTATATAATAATTATAATTTTTTTTTTCAGAAACCATAAAATGAGAATCCGGGGGAGACGAATTTGAAGAAGAAGAAAACGGAAAAAAATGCATAGTGCTGCATAGTGAGTAAATAGTGACTTCAAATCTTTTCTCTCGATTGGGAGTACCAATTGGCTTCCGGTATCAAAACTGAAAGTGTTATTGGATTCAGGACGAAGAGTACTTCAGTTTTGACCGATCAGTTTTTCAAATCAACCGTTGAATCGCCGTAGATCTGAAGTAGAAAATCTCGGTAAAAGGTAAATTCTGAAAAACCTTACTTAGAAACTTCTAATTAGAAATCTGACTCCGTAGATGGATTCAGAAACTAAGTTAGCCGTGAAATGATTTGATGCATGATGTGTAACAACCTCTGTTTTTTTCCTTTATTATTATACAATATTGAGTTCACATACATGTCATTAATCAAAACAGACGTATAACATATCAAACACATAGATATTTACATCTTGTTTATTTTGGTTGACCAATTCCGGAGATACAGGTGCGGGTGGTTGCACCTTCACCGGGATCTGAGCCAACTCGACCACAAACATCTTATTTGATTCTGAAATCTGCCCAACATAAAGTAACTCGATCCAATGTGCACTAAAAGCCAGAGCCTTAGAAACAAAAGCTGCATAAATAATTTTCTGAACATGATATGGAAATATAGTGAGAATTAAATCCCAGTAAGTTCAACAATAAATTATCATCAGTAAAGCTCATCATGTCATGTTCAGCTGTATAAACTACAGAAAATATCTTTGGTCACATGAATGCATTATATCTATGCACATAAGAATCATACTATAATGATATGTATGATATGATTAACTATTTTCAAAATATCATATGATGGCCATCAACTTATTCTCATTTTAAGCTACCCCGGTCAGGGTGAGTATCCTCCACTCTCCGGTACGGGCTTTTCTCGCTCCGTCTGACATGGCCCACTTTCTCTTTCTTTTCTCATTATCATGATCATAACCGTTGGTAGGGCGTCCCCTACTGGTGCACCACACGGATTGCCATGTGACCGTGCTCATTTCTTTTCTTTTCACAATGTTAGCCAAAAATATGCTTTCAATAACAAGTATGTTCATCAAAATATAACTATTACCATAAATCATTGGTAATCATGCCATGAACATAACCATTTCAAATATCACTTTTTAAAATATTTCCATGTCAAAATTTCACACTTAAGATGGTAAGAAGTTCATACAATGGCAATGGCTATGGCTATACAAGTCATTTATTAAGATTCAGCTTCTTTTTTAAATACTAATTTTATTTCTTTATTTTCTTAATGCAGGTTTTCATCCTATCTAACCTTCTCTTACTAATCAGAGCATAACTCCCACAATTTAACTCTGATGTAGGAGATCTTGGTGTCCATTTCAAGATAAAACAATTATCTAAAACTATTATGTTGAACATTGTAACGAAAAATTAAGAAACAAAGGTGATATTACTCCCTCAAAGTACAGGATAGTTCCTCTCGGACAGGTTCTGACCTTTACTAACTAATTAGACCATATCTCCCAAATTGGAACTCCAAATTGAGTGATTCCAGTTGGTAAAAATCCATGAGCCATATATCTATAATTGTTATGTTGGCGCGCTATTTTAATTCCCTACAGAAAATTCCCAGAAATACAAAAACTAAAGCATTAATAACATACTCTTCCCTGAATAAACATTTTCTGACCTCTGTTTACTAATCGGATCATATCTACCTCATATGAACTCCAACTTGCATAATTCCAGTGGGTATATTTCCATGAGACATAGATATATAACTTTAATGTTAACCATTTATTTTAATTCCATACAGATAATTCCCAGAAATTAAAATACAAAAGCTGTCCTAACATAATCTTCCCTGATGAACCATTTTCTGACCTTGGCTTACTAATCGGACCATATCTACCACATGTGGACTCCAAATTGAATGATTCCAGTGGCTAAAAATCCATGACACACATATCTTTAATTCTTATGTTAACCATTTATTTTAATTCCCTACCAATAATTCCCAGAAATTAAATTACCGAAGCTATCCTAACATATTCTTCCCTGATGATTCATTTTCTGACCTTTGACTACTAATCAGACCATATCTACCTCATATGGACTCCAAATGGAATGATTCCAGTGGGTGAAAATCCGTGACACATATATCTTTAATTCTTATGTTAACCATTTATTTTAATTCCTTATAGATTGTTCCCAGAAATTACAATACCGAAGCTTAAAATTCTGTCAACCATAGCCATATCCATGCAGAACTATCTACACCAACCTAAGTATTCAAACATACATCACATGCAAGATCAATATGCAACATGATATAGCAACATCCATGACCAATCCTCAAAGTTCTAAGATCAAAATCTCATATAAATATTATGAGTTTCAAAGGTTTTCTTCCAAAAGAAATATTGTTAAACTTACCTGGAGCACTTAGTCTCCTAGACTTCTCCTTCCTCTTTCTTCCTTTCTTCCTCTCCTTTCCTCACACTACCTTGCTTCTATTTTTGCTCTCCCTCACTTGGACGAAATTCTAATGTTGTAAGGGTGGGTTTTCTTATATAGACCACCAAATAATTCACCTTTCATGATCATGGGTCTACCTTATCACAATTAGGATACACTTTGTTGAATTTTTGGAAAACAAACAACTTATGTTCTTGTCTTCCTCTTCCTTAGTCAAGATATGCATAGAAAAAGGAGATTTGTATTTTGAAAATTATGATGATATGTTCTTAAGATATGGGGCAAGATCCCTTTGATTTAGGGATTCATTTCCTTTTTCTTTTGTCTTAATCAAGTATGATAGATTTGCCTTTTTAAGTGGCAAATTTCTAGCCCTTGAATTTTCCTTACTTAACTAAAATTATTTGTGTAGGATAATGATGTTTTGTCATAATGCTATGTATTATTACCCACTTGCTAAAGTTATGAATGTAGGATATAAATGTTTTTGTCCTAAAGCCTTGTATTATTATGCCACTTGCCAAAATGATGAATGTAGAATCACACCACTTGTCAAATTTTTGTCTTAATGCCATGTCACTTAATCTTGATTACACTAATATTTCATCACTTTAATTTTATTTTTATTTTTATTTTTTTCTCTTGGGTTTGGGCTCATTCTTGCCCATTTTCCTTACTTTGGTTAAAATTCTTCCTTTCATAATGGGTTTGGTCACATTTTCATGATTTTTGGGCTATCGGTCCAATTTCTATATCCTAGTCCAAGTCTATGTTTTATTTCTTCCTTGGCCTATCCTATTGGCTTGATAAAAATTCATGTGAAGTAGAAAAACTCTATATGAAATGTCTATAGGTTAAAGCCCAATTACGGGTGGAGATACTAAACTCAGTAACTTTTGCTCTTAAATTAAGAAAGATTACCCTAATCTGATCTTCTTGAAATTTTAAGACCTTTACTTACTTCACAAAAATTTATCTTTCTTTACCTAAGAATTTCACCTTTCTTTAACATGTTTATTTCTAATATTTCCTCTTAGGTTTTCTTTCTTTACCTATTCCATTAATATTAGAACATTTCTATGCATATATGTAAGGTGAAGAATTTCTAAGGAAAATATCTAAAAATTACGGGATGTTACATGATGAGCATCTATGTGACGTCTACGGATGATCTATGTTTAAAAGGAAAAGTTTATGATTATAAAGGTCTCTATGGGAATTCATGGATGAGATATATTTTAGAACGGAATTTTATGCATGAAAAGAGCTAGATGGAGAATTATAGCTTTATTGTAATGTTATTGAAATGTTTTACTTTAAACTCTTTGAATAGCATATTTCAAATGTTTTCTATTGGAGGGACCCTTTTAGATCACTGTTAGCTAGCTGCAGGGAGTGCTAGCCCTGGTGCACCATGGTCATGCGAAGGCTTCGGCCTAGGATACTGTGACGGTCATATGACTGCCTAAGACACAGGGATTTAGGGTGGACTTATGTCTACGCCTACAGTAATTACCATACCCTTGCTGTGTGCTTGGGAGATTTAGGGTGGACTTATGTCTACGCCTACAGTGATTACCATACCCTTGCTGTGTGCTTGGGGGATTTAGGGTGGACTTATGTCTACGCCTACAGTGATTACCCTACCCTTGCTGTGTGCTTGGGGGAGATGATAGATCTGTTAGGAAAGACTTCCAATAAACTAGTGCATTTTTCTTAAAGATTAAATATTTTTAAACAATCTCATTCATCATTGTTATTGCATAAATAACTTCATTTATTACTTACCATGCATAATTGATTTGCTCTACTGTTATTTATTTAATCCTGTTTTATCTTTTGAACATACATTTGAACTGTTTAGCTTTTCTTTCAATAAATTATGGTTAAATGCTTAATGTTTCTATTATTATCTTTACACTTTGATTTCAATTATTAAACTCATTGCGAAACATTCGTGCTTGGTTTGCCCTGTTTCTGTTATAGTGTGATTTATCCATTCACTGAGATGTGGTGATCTCACCCCTCTTCTGTTTCCTCCCCACAGATAGTCAAAGAGACTTTGATCCAGCTACAGCTTCGTAGGAGGCTGAAGATAGTGTTGATGAGCCCCAGTTTGGGCAAGGCTCTTTTATACTGTTTGTTTAGTTTAGTTTATGTCTAGTGTACCTCCATGAACATACAAGCAGGATCCTCGCTTCTTGCGTATTTTGATGTGTTGTTTGGAAAAATGGTTTTATGTTTTACAACGATGTTGGTATTATGAGGCCATGGGCCAAGTTGAATCACAGATGTTGGATTCATGAGATATATATATATATATATATATATATATATATATATACAATATTTTCTTATATTGGATGTGGCATATGTGGCCAGTTATATTTATTATGTACTATGGATTGTATGCTGGATGTTTGTGCATGCTATGTGTTAGGCTTGCGGCTAGGGGGAAACCCTTGTGCCGTGTCGGTCATGTGTTCCATCATTTGAGGCCGTGATTTTTGTGTTCATGGAGTAACGGACCTTTAGGTAGGACTTTGAGTATGGGTATGAATCCGGACATGCTTATACTCACGGTGCTGCTAAAGGGGTTCAATAGGATGTTGTCCTTTTGTTCAAGTAAGTCAGTTTATAGTATGCTATGTTGGCATGGTTAAGTGACAGTTGGGCTATCTCTGTTTTATAGCGAGATGCCAATTATATGAGATGTTATATGCCTTCCCTTGCTGTGTGCTTGGGAAAAGACCCATACAGAGTCTCTTCGCATGTCCTCTTGAATGGTAGTAGGGTAAACCTCAGCGGAATACTGAGTTTAGGCAAATCCTATACCACCAAGGTACGGAAGGGGTTAAACTCTGGTATGATGGTTTCTGAATGTGACATCCGTTATACTCGGTTGTCTAGATATGGTAGATTGTGATGTAATATTGAGAATGAATTTGTTGGCATTATGTCATGTCATTTTGAAATGTCACTAGAAGGTGATTAAATTCAATATTCTTGGAGAATTTTCTCTCTTGATACAACGAAATCTTAGTGAGATACCCAGTAACCTAATCTTTGCTTTAGCAGTCCATAAGTGATTACAAAAAGGTGCTAAGAATAGTTGGCAGTGGTGAGAGATGCTGATATAAAGTATATCAGTGTAAATCAAGTTCCAGTGATTAGAGAATTTTCTGATATAATTCCTGAAGAATTGTCAGGATTACCCCGAAATAATAAATAGAATTTGGTATTGATTTATTTCCTGGCCAGCGTCTATATTTCCATATAGAATGGCACCCACTGAACTTAAAGAACTGAAAAAGAAATAGTTACAAGACATGTTAGACAAGGGATTTAAAAGCCCTAGTATTTTTACTTAGAGTGCTCCAGTATATGGATCACTATGATTATACATAGATTATAGATAGTTGAATAAAATGATAATGTGGAATAAATACTCATTACCTCGTATAGATGATCTATTTGATCAGTTAGAAAGTGCTCAACATTTTTTTTAAAAAAATTTAACTTGATTTGATATTTAGATATCATCAATTAAGGATAAGAGAAGAGGATATTAAAAAAAAATTTGCTTTCAGGATTCGGCATGGACACTATGAGTTTATAGTTATGTCATTTGGATTGACAAATGCCCCAGCTACATTCATAGAGTTAATGAATAAGTAATTAAGCCATCCCTAAATCAAGTTGTTATTATATTTATTGATAATATATTAAAATATTTCAAGAGTTCAGAGGATCATAAGCATTATTTAAAGATAGTATTACAAACTCCAAGGGAGTATCAGCTATATGTTAAGTTCTCAAAATATGAATTTTGACTTAGTAATAGTACTTTCTTAAGGTATGTGGCTAGCAAGATGGTATCAAAGATAACCCTAAGAAAGTAAAAGTGGGTCCACATCTTGCTACAGTTACAGATGAAGATCCAAGTCCAATTTGCGCTTTCTGCTATTGTCTGTCGTCCATTCTATTTGAGCAAAAGTTGGATCAGGTACATGAACATATGCTTGTAAGGCATTAATCAACTCCTCAGCATTTGAAGCCGAGATGAGAATTCGTCGTGCTAAGTGTGGGATAAACTTCTGTTCTACAGCTTGATCTAGAAAAGACAACAAACCATCAAAGAAGTTATTAACATTTAACAAACCTATCGGTTTGTGATGCATATTCAGTTGTGCCCAAGAGACTATTTGGAAAATCTCCTCTAAAGTACCAAAACCACCTGGTAAGGCAATGAAGGCGTCAGCATTACTCATCATTCTAGCCATGCGTTCATGCATGGAAGCTACTCTATATTCTTCCCCAATTGTTTTCCCTATGTTGCTGGATGCAGCTAGAGCTGTAGGAATAATACCTAGAACTTGGCATCCTCCTACATGTGCAGCTGTAGCCACACACCCCATTAACCCACAGTTACCTCCACCATAGACTAGATGAATTTTTCTTCTGGCCAGCACCATACCCAGGTTTTGTGCTACTTTCACATATTCTCCATCTTTTCCAGGACTGGAACCACAAAAGACACAGATATTTCGAAACTGACGGAATGCTGTTCCCTCCATAATTGTTCTTACCTTAACTTTGAGTATAGACAAAGATACTAATGTAAGTATTTATTGTACTCAGAGAAGGGCATATTTATAATAGCTATGCGAATAGGCCGGATATTATTAGAATAGCTATGTGAGTGATTGGTAGATATCAGCTAAATTAAAGGTATAAAAAAACGGCAAGCATGTATATGTACAATAGTTATGACTGTGACCCATATTAAGCACATAAAGAGCATAAGATAAGATATCACCAGAAATCTGTCTTTTTCTTGTTGTCTTTGATGAAGCATTGATGTCTTGAAAGGTTGTAGGTGATAGCCGTCATTGTAAAAAAGAAGAAAAAGAAAAAGAAAGTGAAAATGCAAACCAATTAATTGTTGAAGAGGAACAATCAAATGGTTTATTTTGTTTTCTCAATGTTTTTACTAGTCGACTATTGGTTTATAATTCGACTAGCTATTTTGAGAAATTTTAATTTGGACTGGTTATTTACAGTTGATTGATTATATATATATTTTGAAGAAACCAACTGTATCCTACCAGTTAACTATGTGCTCTTGTTATTCACAGACTTTATAGGCTTATAAATATTTCTTTTCCATATGATATGCTTCCGCCGAATAACAATATCTTTGAATTAAATTTTGGCACATATATTCAAAATTTGCGGCCACCGATTGCGGCCACCGATTTTTGTCGAAATAGCAGCTAGATTTTGTTTACAAATTTTCAAGAAATATGGCCACCGATTTTAATTTCCTGTCGATATTTTTGTCCAAATTTCTGACTTCCTATTTTGGAACCATGCTCTATTACGTGTTTCGTATTTTCTGCTACATTGTCCTACATTAATATTTGGCATTAAATGCAAGATTCTTTTTCCTTACTATAAGGAGGGTTAATTTCTAATCTATGGAACTCAATTATTATGGTGTTCAACTTATTAGTAGATTAAAGTAATATGGATTTTGAAAAGAATAGATGGATGATGATCTAATGGTGCTTTGACGAATGTAATCAAAGAAATTAACGGTGTTGAAGTTTCTGAGGAGTAAAGTATGGAAAGTAAGATTTAAGTTAATATCGAAATTTTTAATTTGAAAACATGGAGAATATTTTGAAAATCATCTCCGAAAATAATGTAAGTAATCAAGATATTTGTGTTAAAGGTTTAAATCGAATTTAGTATTTAATATGTGAATTATGTTGAGATTGGAAATTCACGTATGAATAATTGTTGAGAAAAGAGATTTCAGAAGAAGCCATAGATTGTAAATATGGATAAACCGAGGTAATAAGGATATACTGAGATATAAAAAAAATGGTACTAGTATAATGGTAAAAAGAAGATACAAGTGAAATTTTTCATTGGTGGGTATGTTGGCAAATACGAATTGAATATATTATCTCAAGAGAGTTAGTCAGGAAGTCTAAAGATCTTTATTAGAGTATAGTATGACTGATACTAAATTTAAATGATGTGTTTATACATTAGAAGTTATGCTTTAAGTATCTTTATATTATTATGGTGAAAGTTGGGAGAAATTAATTGTCTTTAGTTGAACTTGCTCATAGCAGTAATTATCATGCCAATATACAATGGCATCATTTGAAGTTTTACATGAACATCATAGGTTTCTTAATATGTGAGTGAATTGAGAAAAGTTAAACTTTGGAAATCTAATTTGGAATAACATGCAATAGATAAAATATGACTTATCTAAATTGATGATGCTAGCTTGGAGAGCATGCTTCAAGCATATGTTTTTGAGATTGGTAGGAGATTTCTTAGCAAAATTTGTCTATAATAAAATGATATTAGAATATTTAAGCCTTATGTAAGAGGTGTTACAAATGTTCTGTTAAATGACTCAGTGGAGTTATATTTATTATAAGATGTCATTGATAAAGTGAAATTGATTAGAAAAAGAATACTCGAAACTCAATACAAGTAAAAAGTTTACAAGGACTATGAATGTTGAGCACTAGGAATTTTCAGTTGGTGACCATATATTTTTTAGTGACTCACCAATGAAAGAGGTAATGAGATTTGGAAAGAAAGGAAAGTTATACCCTCGGTATAAAGAACCATTTGAAATTCTTGATAGGATCGGTTCGGTGGCTTATTGTTTGGCTTTACCTCTTAAATTGGGTAATGTCCATCCAGTTTTTTTCATATGTCTATGCTAAGGAAATATTTACCGTATTCTACACATGTTATACAGTGTCCATAGATTCAGTTACAGAAAGATTTAACCCATGAGGAATAACCAGTAGCAATAGTGGTCAGACAAATAAAGAAATTATGGTCAAAAGAAATACCTACAGTAAAAGTGATATGGAAAAATAATTCTTCTGAGAAAACTACTTGGGAAAGAGAGGAGGATATACGCGCTTGATATTTGCATTTATTTGAACAATGAGATTAGTATTTATCTGCAACTATGGTGATGAAATTCGGGGACTGAATTTCTTTAAGGGGGAAGAATGTAATAACCGTAAAATTTAACGAAAATTTCAATTTAAAGAAAATTTAGAATAAAAGAGAGAATTTTGACAATAAAGATAAGAACCGTAGAAAATATGTATATTTATTACATGGATTAAAGAATTACAAAAGAAATATGAGAATTTATGTTTTGGCGCGCTATAAGCAAATATATTTTTATTTATGTAGAAATGATTATGATTTGTTAAAAGTAAGTGGACTTTAAGTAAAAGAAGTATTGTGTTGCTTAAAATAATTATACCGGCTTCCATTGAATTTTTATGGTATTTTTAGAAATATTCTTTCTTTTAATATGAATAAAGATATTTGTTTTGAAATTTGTTTTATTATGATGTTTATCAAGAAAAATCGTGATTTAAGAGTTTAACTAAAGATTTACGAGAATGGAAATTTTTATGAATTTTTGGGATATTTTAAGATGAAAAACGGAATTTATATGAATTTTTATAAAATGAAATTTAATTATTAATTATATAATAATTATAAAAAAAATATTTCAGAAACCATAAAATGAGAATTCGGGTGAGACGAGTTTGAAGAACAAGAAAACGGAAAAAAATGCATAGTGCTGCATAGTGAGTGAATAGTGAATTCAAATCTTTTCTCTCGATTTGGAGTACCAATTGGCTTCCGGTATCAAAATTGAAAGTGTTATTGGATTCAGGACGAAAAGTACTTCAGTTTTGACCGATCAGTTTTTCAAATTAACCGTTGAATCGCCATAGATCTGAAGTAGAAAATCTCGGTAAAAGGTAAATTCTGAAAAACCTTACTTAGAAATTTCTAATTAGAAATCTGACTCCGTAGATGGATTCAGAAACTAGATAAATATTAGGATATGAAATTGTTTTGTTGATTCGGTAAAAAAATTTTAACGGTGAATAGTATTTTTCGGCGATGAATAGTATTTTTCGGCGGTGAACAGTACCCAAGCTCATTTAAGGTTTTTGGACCTTCCAGACTCAATTTTGGGGTTTGTTTTACTGAATTCAGACCAGAAACGAGGATTTTAGGACTGTCCAATCTGGAGCCCTTACCTGTGACTGGGTTTTTCATACTATAGCGCATGTTTTACGAATTCAGTTTATAACTCTCTCTCGTATATTTTAACTAGTTGGAATGTATGCTAAATTGTTTTACCGCTTTGAAAACCAATATGTTCCAACCATGTTAGAAATTATAAATTTAAATCCTAGTTGAACTCTAGGTATGCAGGGCAAGCATCTAGGCTGATAATTCTCCATTTGAGCTAGATTTATAGAAATGCGAACTTAGTCATAGAAATGAACTAAGTTAGCCATGAAATGATTTGATGGATGATGAGCATCTATGTGACGTCTACAGACGATTTATGTTTAAAAGGAAAAGTTTATGATTATAAAGGTCTCCATGGGAATTCATGGATGAGATATATTTTAGTGATTAAGATTTGTCACATGTGGTCCTGGTCGGTTTTAATGATTAAGATTCCCTTCCTTTGGTCTAATTGGAGGGAATTCAGAATTCAGACCACTTACCACTCTCTCTCACACATCTATCTTCATCTTCAACCTCTAGAGCAGAGCTTGGACATCCATGGCAGAGTAGAGAACCTTGTAACCAGCTGGACTTCCTCTCGAATTCGGTTAGGTTTTGAGATTCCATTTGCATTGTAATCAAGTTTATATCATCTTCTTTGTTTTCTAGAATATTTAGAATCTTGTATGAATATATAGAGATTTCTGTTATCCATTCAAGTTTGATGTATGAGATAGAACCTTGATTGATAAATCTTTATTCTATTGCATGAAACAAAGGAAATAGATTGGTTGATATTTGATTTTCGGATAAATAACATATTACAAGTTGTATGTGATTGCATGGATTTGTAATATATGTTGTTGATCGAATTTTGAATGATGAAGGTTATGATGCAGAGATTTCGATTATAACTAAAATCAACCAACAACTTGGTTAATCATATTGAGTCTAGGATAAACCGAACAAATTCTTGATGAATGTCTAGTGAAGTTGCATTTTCGATAATATAATCTTTGTCTAATTTTTCACTTGTGATCTAATTGATTGTGATAAAATCCAAACCCCCCTTTAGATCTTGAAACTATCATTTAACATTAGCATTCCTTGAGAGACGATCCGGATGTACCCTATATTGCATTCCTTATAGGGGTTCGGTAATATTTTTGGTAGATCACGACAATCTTCATCAAAAATTTGGCGCCGTTACCGGGGAATGTGAATGTTACTTAATAATTTCAAGTCTTTTGTATAAATCGTTATCACTTATATGTGTTTGTCTTCCTATTTTTCTTTATTTTTCATTATTGTTTTTGTTTTTCTTTCTTCCTTAGAATTGGCCGGAATAGTAGTTTGAATAGTTGTTTGCTGAATTTACTGTTCCTAAATTTTTTTATCTCGGATTGATCTGAAATTTGGTGGGTTGATTCCAAATGGTGTTTTACACATAACTGATTGCTTTGCTATCAGCACCTCCCTACCTTGGCCAAATTCGAACGTTTACACCTGTTTTTGAATTTTTTTAGTATTTATCATTTTATTTTTGTGTTGCATTTTAATCTAATTTGCATCCCGTGTTGATCACACCTTAACTAGTTGTGTTTTGTTATGTTTTGTTATGTTTTGTTGTTCTTTTGTGTTTTAGTGTGTTTTCATGTATGGTGTGTTTTGGTATATTGCATCTTGTTTAGTGCATGACTAGGTCCTCTTGTGGTGACCTGTGCGAGCTTGATCCTGAGATTGATAGGACTTTTCATACCTTGCAGAGATCTAGGAGAAGATTGTTTGATATATCTGTTAGTAGTCTTGTTAATCCTATTGTTGGTATGGCTAATAATAATAATAGAACCCTTAAGGAACTTGCTGCACCAGATGTAACATACCAACATTTGTACATTCAGTATCCTGAGTTAGATGCTGACTTAGAACTTAAGTCTGGATTAATACACTTGTTGCCAAGATTTCATGATCTTGCAGGTGAGGACCCTCATAGGCATTTGAAGGAGTTCCATGTGGTGTGCTCAACCATGAAACCGCAAGGCATCTCTGAAGAGCACATTAAGCTCAGGGCATTCCCATTCTCATTAGCAGATGTGGCCAAGGACTGGTTGTACTACCTTCCATCAGGTTCCATCACTTGCTGGAATGACATGAAACAAACATTCTTGGAGAAGTTCTTCCCTGCCTCTAGAACTGCATCCATTCGGAAGGAGATTTGTGGTATTAGGCAATTGACAGGAGATACACTATATGAGTACTGGGAGCGATTTAAAAAGTTATGTGCTAGCTGTCTACATCACCAGATCAGTGACCAATTGCTCATTCAGTATTTCTATGAGGGGTTGTTTCCCATGGATAGAAATATGATAGATGCAGCCAGTGGAGGAGTATTGGTGAATAAAACCCCTGCTGCAGCTAGGGAACTCATAGCTAACATGGCTGCCAACTCTCAACAGTTTGGTACCAGAATGGCACCTACCAGAGGAGGAGTCAATGAAGCCCAAGTATCATATGCAGATCAGCATCGTATGGAGCACATATTAGATGAGTTGACTTCCCTTGTTAGGCAATTGGCAATGGGTCAACATCAACGACCAGCTGCACAACCAGAACAACCAGTTCGAGTTTGTGGCATTTGTGCT